>CM014274.1:64908541-64938085 GCA_004135705.1 Alloteropsis semialata
GCCATGGTCCTAGGTGTTGGGTCGAATTCTCCATGTAATACATAGAGGCCTAGCTCAGCTAGCAAATTATCTCCATTGAGTGACCCTAAGCCTGATCTTGGCTCAGCTCCGCCCCTGCCCTCGACACCTCATCCCGGGGTGCACTAGTGCTAAGGGCACCCGCAATGGTTATAGAGAGCAACCTCTCTATAACATATCCACATCAACTATAGACAGTGTTTATAGACTACCCACCCAACAGAACTTACTATAGCATTTATTTTTTAATGAAGTGGGTCCCACATGTCGGATTTCACTTCTTCCCCATCCCTCCTTTCTTCTCCATCTTCCCCATCCCGCCATGGTGGCCTACACCTGCCGCTCCGCCTGGCAATGCCTCGTCCGTCTCTCCCACGATGACGGCCCTTGACCTTCCCCATGGCACCCAGGCTGAGCTCTACCTCGACGGAGGTAGCCCCACGGTGGCGACCCCTGTTCCACCCCTCCGCGTCCTCAAGCTAGCTCCGCCGATCTTGCGCCCACGGTAGCTCGCGCCGCGGTCGTGGCCGCGCTTCGCCCTTCCGCCGGCGCCCTCTTCCTCCGGATGCGGTGGATGTGGCGGCTTCACCCGTCTTCCTCAAGCTAGAAGCTGCAGTCCTCCCCTGTCGAGCTCGGGTGGACGCCGGCGGCCGCGCCGCGTTCTTCTCCCGCGCCCCACTGGAGTACGCCTCTATCCCGCCTGCGCCGGCTACCGGAGTCTGCCTCTATCCCGCCTACACCGGCCACCAAAATCCGCAACCACCCAACCTGTGGCGGCCACCGGAGTCCGTTTGCCCCGCCTACGACGGCCGCCGAGATCCGCAAATTTCCTCGACGATGGGCGAGCCGGTGCATCCGTCTCCCTCCTTCCTGTGTCCTTGATTTGACCGCGCCGTGCTCTTCCCCGTCCGCAGGCTGCACGCAGCGGCGGCCCTGCTCCGGTGGTTCCGCTCCGACACCGCCTGCCCCGCTCCTCGCCACCGCAGCCCCGTGCCCCCGCGCCGGCTTTGCCCCACACCGGTGGTTGTGGCCCATCCTTCAAGCCCCTCGGCAGCGACCGTGGCGGGGCTTGGGCGGACCGTGAGGCAGAGGGGAGAGGAGAATAGGCGAGCAGCGCGCTAGTGGTAGGACCCGCTCGCACGGGGACACGTGCTAGCGGCACTCGCCAGCCGTAGCGACGTCCCCTTCTCTCTCATCAATTCTCTCTCCTACGTGGAGCTCTCCTAGAGAGCTCGCAGACACCATTGCGGGTGCCCTAAGGGCACTAACCATGAGCACTCACGAATCACGATAGTGCCACTACCAACAAAAATAAAAAAGCCTACAGTTTGCACACACCCCTACACGTGTGTAAAAGGTCCCAATCGTTGTTTACTCTCATTAAGACTCTAATTGTGACTTTATAGCATCACGTACTAGCTAATGGTGTCAATCCTATAATGCATACACGCGTCTCCTTTCGAGGGAGGGATCACTACGGGAAACGGCGAGTATGCCGTGAGCCCAATACTCACGGCGAAGGCACTAATACCCTCGGCAAAGGGTTTGCCGTGAGTAGCTCTCGGCAAACGCCTCACGGCAAACAGGGTCACAGCATAGGGGTTGTTTGCCGTGAGCCGCACCCCTGGCTCACGGCACACATTTGCCGTGAGCATGGAGTAGTAAACGTGTGTTAATGACAAAACTCATTCCATAACCCCCGGTAACTTCGCGAGACGAATCTAATGAGCCTAATTAGGCCATGATTAGACAACGTCGTGCTACAGTAAACAATCTCTAATGACGGATTAATTAGACTTAATAGATTCGTCTCGCGATTTCCCGTCCATCCGTGTAATTAGTTTTATAGTTGGATCATGTTTGGTCCTCCTAACCTTAGGTTTAAAATTGCGGATTCAAAAAAGTTTGAAAAGTTCCTCCAACTAAACAAGGCCTTAGTAGCATAAGAGAATTGTGTTGGTCAATGGTTTCATAAATTATTAGTATACAGGGAAAAGATCCATTGACAGCAAATGCAACGACTGCATCAAGTGATCATGCCACAAAGATCAAGAGCGGAACAACAGTAGCAGTTGCCCAACAACCGTCAACGTACACTGGTTCCTATCTCTGACAATAATACGCTAGCTAGTTCTTGGACGCACTGCTCTCAAGCTCCTTCCTCAACTGCAGCGAGAAGTCATCATTGACATCATCGTCGTCCCAGTCATCTTCCCATTGCTGAAGTGCTTCATTGCCTTCTTCCTTGTCGTCCCATTCTGAAATTCAGAAGTTAGTGTCAGCCTGACATTTAGGTAACACAGGTCCACACTGTTTGAATATATATAATGATTTTAAACATACAGTTTTGAACTGAAACATATAAATTACGTATAGCATGTCCCTTTTTTTTTCTGGTTGTCTTGATCTAATCCTTGCAAGAATTTGAACACAGGGCTAATTTATATAATGATTTTAAACATACAGTTTTGAACTGAAACATATAATGATTTTAAACATAGAGTTTTGAACTGAAACATATAAATTAGCACTGTGTTCAAATTCTTGCAAGGATTAGATCAAGACAACCAGAAAAAAAAGGGACATGCTATACGTAATTTAATCCAGAAAGGATTATAAGAGGAAACTAAACAAACAGAATGCTTATCCAAAGGAGGCATGATATGGCATCCCAAATTGATTAAACTGAAAGGGAATGAAAACATATCTGCAGACTAAACTTTAACATCAATCACGCTTTCCAAAGTAAGACAAACAAAAATAGATCTATGACTCGGTTTTCTCAAATTGATCTGGCATGTAGCCATGCACAGATGACCTAAATGGAATCAGTCCTCAGCACAGATGACATAGGCTGCATGCTGAGTTTTGTTAATATTCTTCCTGCTGCCTTCCAGGCCATTCTCAGTTGTTTCAAAATTCCACCCAGTCAAAAATTATTTGTCATCCAAGAATTGTGTGTAAACAAGTGACGAGCAATTCCTCTACGAAAATTATTCCACAATACTAATTCCGTGAGTTTGCCAAGATGTTGCTATATAAACTCATGGTAAAGGTTATGTACTGAAAGCCCTGCATCAGTGCTCTAAACCACGCTTGTGACTAGAGTGAGAAGCTGATAAATGCATCTGTTACTTGATAAAGATGGACAAAGCACAAATCTTATCAAAAGAAAAAAGTTCGCTATACACAAACAGGTCACAAAATCTTCTCAAAAGCTCCTGTTGCAATCGACTCAACCTGACATCCCAAACATTGTCAAGCTCAAAGACCTCGGATTGGAAAATGGAATTCTCTAACTAGGCGGAATCTCTTTGACACGCATCAGCACAGACAAGAGCATCTGCCCACAACACAATGCCAAATTTTGGAGCAGTAGGTTAACGCAGATGCTGGTATTTGACAGGGACCACAGAATCAATTTTCAATTGCTGAACTAAGGAATAGATATCAGTCCCTTGCAAAACCTACAACCCCTGCCTTCCCGCTTGTATACAAAGCAAACAGGCAACAATTTCACGACCCTATATTGCACAGCCCTAACCCTTCCACTAAACCACAACAAACTGAGCTAATTCGTCGCCAGCCCAAGCCAGATCCCACCAACGGGCAACAGCGCCAAGCCACCATCTACCAGATCTACCAGCTCATCGACAACAATACAAAGAAGAGGCGATTCGACGCGGGACGATACCTTGGTCGATCTCGAACTCCTCGAACTCGTCGTCCTCGAGCATGTCAATCTTGGCCTCCGTCGCCTCGGGCTTCGCCGGCTCCGCCATCGGGAGACGCAACACGGCGGTCCGACACGAAACGAACCTGGAGGCGCGGAGAGGGTAGCAAACCAAAGAGGAAATCAGGGGCGGCCGGCAAGATGGAGAGGAATCGTTGTCGCGCGGCAGCCGAATCGAGTTGCTTAGTTGAGGCGCAACGCATCAGGTGCAAACCAACCTTTCTGTGTAAACTATGCAAATCTCAGTCTGGACCACATGATCTTGAGGGGCAACGTATCACAGAGAGGTTGGTTTGCACCTGATATGTTGCCTACTTGAGAAAGGGGAAGGTGTCGATCAGATTCGTACGAGATTTAGTTTAATTTAAAGAGTGTAATTGCGTTCGAGTCCTCCACTGAATCAGAATTATGGTAGCAGCAATAAAAGAAGATTATGAGGGCCCGCGTGGGATATTTCTACACATTTTGCTGCGAAATGAATTTTACTTTTTTTGAACGGGGAATTTTGATTAGATTTTAGGATGCCAATATTTATTTGGCGTAGATATTGTGTTATTCTTTTACAAGAGAACTTTGAATTAAACCAAAACAAAACGACCGATACGAAATGGATACAATCATACTAATATTGTAGATACTATAATGAGCTTATAGAGTTAGGTCCATAATCCACCGGACAGCAATATTATACTCCTAGATATTAGTGAATAAAGGTAAAAAAAGCATAACTTATGGGCTTATAAGAAATATAAACCAAAGAAGTAGGTCCAAATTCATATTTTGGAGGAATACCCAGTTTTCTTAGAACAAAGCTAGAGAGTGGAACAAAGTTAGTGTTCGACTTGTGCACATAATACACGCGAACAACGATCCATATTTAGGGCATGTTTGGTTTATGCCCCAAATTGCCCTACCAAATATTGGTCATGACTAAAACATGGCTATGCCAAATCATATGGCGAAATATGTTTGGATCTTGACCAAACCAAATCTTGCAAAAATGTTAGTATGACATGTGGGGGCTCACATGTCATTTAGTTTTTTTAGTCAAAATATGGTCAAGTGAGATCTTATTTTGTAAAGTTAATTGAGAGGAGTATTTATGTGTCAACCGATTTGAAATTAGATATACCAATTAGGAGATATTAGCTAATAAAGATGGTTAATCCATTTGCATTGGAAGTCGTGTACCCTCTCTCCTACGGTGCTCTTCAGCTTTGCGCCAACGATTTGACGAGTATTTTTGCCGCCCATAAATCGCCCAGGTATAACGCTTGGGATCGTTGGCCGCAAATTGGCACGCCAAATTTTGACAATGATTCAAAAGGCTGAGATTGGCAACCATCCAAACGTGCCCTTAGGGCATGTTTGAATTAGGGCCAATACAGCCCTACCAAAAATTTGGTAGCCCAATTCACCACTGCTGCGCGGGTGAATTGAGGGCGGTGAAATCATCCACCAAAAAATTGGCTGCCAACTCGCGCACCACTTCCCTAGTTCCCATCGCCTGGTATAAAGGCCATCGCACCTCTTATCCCTTCAACTTCGTTTTCTTCTCCGCTGGGCCGCCGCCACAGACAGCTTGGAGCAAAACTCATCCACCACCAACTTCGGCTCAAAAAGGCATGGAGCAAAACTACCAGAATTCAGCCACATCTGATTCAAGTTGCACGATGATGCCACATATTCCAAAGAAGCTCAAATTTGAAACATCGTTCTAAACTTCAATAAATAATATACCAGCAGCACAACAAAACCAAATACTGAGTACATCGACCGCACAACTAGTTTACAAGCGACCAATTTAACAGAGGTGCTTCTGCTACACAAGTGCCAATATAAATCAGGCTACCACGTCGTAGATTGTAATATCCAATTGCTGCTATAGCTACATGATGATACACTGATACCAGAGTACCAAGAGCCCAGGGCATACAAGGTCACACAAGTACGCCACGCATAGTAAAGCTCTCTTTAGCAATATAATGTAATTATTAAATGTCAAATAAAGGAAACCTCCCAAAATGAGGTGGAGCTGTGGCAGCAACAGAATCATTCAGACGGACCATCGTGATTGTAGAGCAGGCTCTCAAGTTGCTTTCCTTTCTCTGGATATCGTTGCTCACCGCTTTAAGGGTTCCCAAGCTCAATCAGATCTCACCTGTCAGTGCACACACATTAGATTAGCATGAAAGTTCCTAGCAATGTAACGAGTGATTATTCTGGAAGTGTTTCCATTACAGGAGATCGAGAACGGGATGCGCTTCTGCTCCTAGGGCTTCCGCTCGTAGATCTTCCACGAGAAGGCTACAAAAGGGTTAAATCAACTGCACTGAACATGCCATTTCATGAGGTAGCTTAGTAATGACAAGCTTGGAATACTTACAGAAGAGACCGGGGATCGGGATCTTGATAATTCTCTGCATAAAGTTCCAGAAAAAAAATCCATTACTTAATGATGTATTAGTGGCACTGTGATACAAAATCGCTATCAAAACTGACCATTTGAGATACGCATAAAGAGGTAACATTTCACAGCATGTAAATGAATTGGTTCAGAAGGGAAACTAAAGTACTTAGCGCACATTTGGTGTCTATGCTTAATACTTCCAACAAAATAATCATCTGATAATCAGGCCATAGATGGAACTGCAAATAGGCAAACTAAGCATTGAATCTCATTACTAATGTCAACTTTTTTGAGCTAGAGCAAACTTAGAATGCTCGTTGACAAGAAAATGCTTACAGAAAAAACATAAATCTTTTGTGTGCAAAAAGCACCATAGATCTGATATTTCTTTACCAGGATCAATATTAATTAAGCAAAAAATAACACTTGTGAATTAAGGTCCATTTTTATCGAGTCACTGAAATTTAAGCGCATATAGTCAGACATGTTTCAAGAACACCACGAGATTCACTTCACATATCCTTACTGTCAGTCCTATCTTGCTCCTAGGACTGGCTGTAGCCCACTTGTCATGCATGCATCACAATCCAGCTCTACTGTCCAAAGTCCCAAACCATCCACTCCGATTCTCAATACATCCAAAAATCTATCAATGCAGTCCCCAGATTGCCGCATGGCCAGATCTAGGAAAAACAAAAGCAAAACCTTGAGCAGTGCAGGTTAGCCAGCAAGGTCTGTATGTTTAATCACTGAACCACAGAATAAATTCAAGTCATGCTGACTTTCAGAGAATTCCTCGCAAAAAAAAGGCTAACTTTAAGAGAAATTGGTACATCACAGAAACATATCTTAAGTGCTATAAACCAGGAAGCATTCTAAAGTATACAAAATTAAAATTCTGGCACCAAACTTTGCTCTCTCTTCCAGATTCAATAAAAAACAAGAACAAAACCTTCCCTCTGCAGAAGGTTGTGATTAAAACACTAGGTAAAAAATAAATGTGGTTTGAGCCATATATGTATACATTTTTTTTGTTAGATATGCCAAAAAAACGCAGGGTTTGGGATGTATGAAGTTGAAAAATAAGGAGAGGACTGAAGTTGAAGCTTCTCCATGAGAAACAAAAAAAAAAACAAAAAACAAAGGGGCTGCCATGCTATAGAGATGACTGATGATTGATACAGCAGCAGAGCTGAAGCTTCACAGGTGTTTTTGTAGTAAGGTTGTAACCCTTTTATTCTGGGGGTGTGATTCTGTACTCGGGTTTTGGTCCTTAACCGGACTCCTCGTACGCTCTTTTCTATCTTAATGAAATGACACGCAGATCTCCTGCGTCATTCGAGAGAAAAAGAAGATACCGCAGCAGAACTGACAAAACCATGGTTTTGAAAGAAAGTACGATTCTCACGATACCCTTTTCTTTACCCCTCTCACTGCCTACTCTAAGACTGCTTCTGAAGGATGCAACACTCCCTACTTCAGCATTGGAAGATTTACCTAGTTGTTTGTGGTAGAGTCAAAACTTAAAACTTTTGAGGAGCAAGACCTAGAAGGTTAAGGTAGAGCATACGCTTAAAATGCAGAGCTGCATATGTACAAGTTTGTACAAGCCAGGCTCTAAGCTATAAAATTTTGTTTGTTGGACGTATATAAGATGGTAGGAAATAATAAGTTAATGTGGCACTCTCTCACCAATTTTACTATAATACATGCCCCGCTTCAGGCTAGTCTACAAAATAATGGTATGTCTGCGTAGAAGTTTCAATATTTTTTAGCACCATATGTAAAGGATGACATAGGACAAGATCTTGATTGCTTCTACCGTTTATTTGACGAGTAAGTGCTAACTATTATGTTCCTTCTAACGATAAATTTTCATGCATAGCATGCAGATTCGACATTAGCACTTCCAATTTCACCAATGCACCTTTACTATCAATATAGATTCACATACCGTTCATTCACAGGTGACGATGACTGAGAAACAGATCTAGTAAGAAACAACAAATAAGAACTGGTGCCATAAAACTTGGATGTCAAATTTATGAAAACATATACATACGGGCTCCTTGAGTACGAGCGGCTACGGCTTCTGCTTCTTGATCTAGCATCATATTCCCTCACCTATAATAGAATAACAAATCAACATAGTTTCATAATCAAATAGACATGGCAGGCATCTTAGCAATTTCTAACTAAACTGGTTGAAACAAGAGAGCATACTCTGATATACGCCCTTGAAAATGCATTCCTGAACAGCGAGTCATCAAGCTTCCTAATCTGCGAGATGGCAAGAGACAAATGCATTAGAGTAAAGCATGCCACATGAAACAGGATTGAACACACATTTAATTAAAGCATTCAGTCAAACAGACCCCTCTCTGAAAGAGCAATAGATAATACAGAAGTTAAATATTATATTAAAAGCAATGTGGAAAAGACATGCAAAACCCACCGCATATTTCATGTCATCATAGTTTGTGTAATCCACAATTCCAATAGTTTCTGCAGCACAAATAACAATTATCATCAATATGTACAAATTCAGAATAGAGCCCAAAGATTACATATTTCAAAGGGACAATGAAGCAATAATTTAGGCCATATGATATCAATAAGGGATCACGTTCACGGACTTATACTAGAATAAAACAACAGCGAATGAGTTAAGGAATGCTCAAACTACTAACCTCCGGCCTCACGGTATACATCAGAGAAACAAACATCACCAGCGCGTCGCATGTGGTCCTGAAATGTAGTAAATGATGTTTTTTTCTGATAAAATAGTAAATGAAGTTCTTTCCAGCAAAAGCTGCAGGCAGAAGTTAGTGACAAAAGGCAGTACCTTCAGATCTTGCCACGATGCCGATGAAGGTAAGTCAGTGACCATAACTGCATGGTTCAGAAAATGAAACTAAGAAGCTCTGTAAAGGAACTATAAGTAAACTTACTCATAAGACAGAAGTACCTACCACGGTAATCAGAGCGCCTAGAAACACCTCCACGGTGTGCACTGCTATAGCTGCTTGAACGATCATAAGAGTAAGACTGACCTCTTCCACCATGAGCTAATTCAACCTGAGTAGAAAACAAATTTTCAGCACATAAGCACAAGAAATACCCATGCCAGTCCTATCTTTGGGGAAAATCTCAATAAAAGAAATACATATCTTGGTACACATACCCGCAACCTATAGCCATCAAAGTTATACCCGTCACGCCCATAAATTGCGTCATCAGCATCACGTGGATCCTCAAACTACAAAAGCATCATATTTTTTGTTAACACCACATGTTTGCATCAAAACCAAAATTTATCAACCAGTTTGCTTTGGATTTCTGATGGTGAAAGAATGATCTAAAATAGATTGCAAAACTGAAAAGGGTAATAGAGATGTTGTTGTAAAATGGAAAAATAAGATCATGGCAAAATATCCTCACCTCAACAAAAGCGTATCCCGGAGGTCTTGGAGGTATCTTCAGGTCAATATCCAAAATCCGACCATACTGCACAATGATACATTGAAGGAACAATTAAGGCATGCATACTGTCATACAAGATTCAATAAATATACTAATACTACAGTGTGAACACATGTTCTTCTGCAAGACATGGACAGGTTGTCGTTATACTACATGCATCATCAAGGTTACAAATACAGTCATGCCTTTGCGGACTTAATACTTGTGATTAAAATCATAAGTCATGCAGAGACACGATAAAAGGTATAATGCATAATTCCAAAACAGAGAGCATTGTCTACTTCAGACAAAGGCAACATAGATGGTGTATATCAGAGTATGGTCTCTTGGTTGACATAATGTTTCTTCTGTTGACATAACTCAACAAACAAAAAATACAGATTGAAATCAAACAACAATTATGTGCAACCCCTAAACCAAATTGCAGACATAAACTAGATAATGGCATAACCAAAAAAATGCAGACCTTCAACTCCAAACTAATATTCTCACAATAATAGGATACTGAAGTTGCTGAGACAGAAAATGTTATTAACTGGTCAGGAATTAGACATATGTCCTGACCAATCTAGGACTTGCTTGCAAAAATGAAAAGACCAACAAAGGTACATGTAACTTGTAAAACAATTACAACTCACCTTGTAGAAGAGATCCTCAACCTCCCTCTCACGGATGTCCCCAGGGAGGTTGCCTACATAGATGGTGCGGCTGTTGCGCCTGCTCATTGTATTCTGCAGTCAACCACGTAGGTAAGTATGCCATAGTATCAAGGATAGGAAATTGTAGGGGCAAAGCACAATGCAATTTTAGAAGTTCCACAAAGTTACTAGCCACATGATGCAGAAGATAGTAGGGCAACCAAATAGTATATACAGTTCTCGATGAATATTTCTTTTTTCCTAAAACTGTACACCAATTTTCTCAGGACCCATCATTTTGCTAGCATGGTAGTAGGAAGAGATAATGGTGGGAGACAACCAAACCAAATGCTGCCCATTGTAGGATGGAATGAAAATTACTGTTCTATTTTTTATTTTTATTTTTGAAGTAGCAGCATCCTTAACCAACAAAGAAATTATGCTTTTATGGGAAAATGTCAGATTACAATAGCACTACACTATATATGAGCCTACTATGACA
Source organism: Alloteropsis semialata (assembly GCA_004135705.1). Lineage (NCBI taxonomy): Eukaryota > Viridiplantae > Streptophyta > Magnoliopsida > Poales > Poaceae > Alloteropsis > Alloteropsis semialata. The sequence continues at coordinate 64,919,326 of CM014274.1, forward strand.
TATTCTCCCCCTCCCATTATTTATTTATTATTTTTCGAAAAAACACTGTACAATTCTGCCCCAGTAGCACCTGCCGATCTGCAAGCAATCAAACTACGCCGCGTATTTCACAACCTTGCACAGCGTTCAACCATGCATCAAGGCTTGGATGGACGACGGTGTAAGCATGGTAGCAGTTATAGCCTTAAAAACACACTGACGGAGGGTGGACTTAAAGTAGCGCAGAGGGTCCGGTTAAACCCCCGAGATTCAAGCAGAATGACAGCTGAAGAAGATGAACAAGAACCTGATCGAACCGTGCTAAGAATAGATTGGACTACCAGCGCACTACGCATCAAACAAAACCGCAACGGACTGAACAGGAGACAGAGGATTGGATATGATCGACTCACAAATCAAAGCAAAGAAAGGACGAGAGGAACAGACGAGAGAGGTTGGGGATTACCATGATCGAGACAAAATCAGAGCGAACCGAAGAAAAAGAAGAGCAGTGCGATGTGGGGGGGAACTAGGAGGGCGCGCACCTGCAGGAGCGGGGGAGGGGGATAGAGCAGAGAGGGAGGGGGGCTCGAGAAGGTTCGGGAGGCCACGCCGCGTGGTGGATGGAGGCAGACGGAAACGGAACCTGCAACTGCGACAGACGGAAGCGTGGCGGCTGTGGGATGGATCATGGATGTGTCTGCGAAGTGCGGAGATGCTTCTAGATGCGTGTGCTGGGCTTGCGTCGTGGACTCGTGATGGGCTGCTCGCAGTTTGGCTGTGGGCTGCTCTGGGGTTAACGGTAAAAGGATCGGATTCGGTGATTTGGCAAGATTATTGGCTGTTTTGTACTCCCAACATTTCAAATTTAGTTTAATGTTTATTTTTAAAATATAATTTTGATCATTCATTTTATTCAAAAATTAGTGTAAATAAATAGAAATATGAGTTGTACTTAAAATATTCTTAGTTCATAATCTAAATTATATGATCTACTACCAGTAGATGAATTCCCCCCACGTTGCTGTAGGAATATAGGTACACCAATTTTAGAGATATGCATTGGTTGATTAACAGAATGGAGGATAATTGAAACATTAGGGGTCTGATGACGATTGTTGGTTTTTCATATCGGCTAGCCTACTATAGGGGGTCCCTAAGTAGTCGAGCTGTTCGTAAGGGCCTCGCCGGAACCAGAAGCACGATGGTGAACACGAGACGATTTAGACAGATTCAGGCCACCTCAAGAGAGAGCATAATACCCTACGTCCTGTATGGTGGATCGCTTCGTATTGATGGTTATCATTTTATAAGGGGTCACTGCCTCACCTTATATACTTGGGAGACAGGGTCTACAAGGCAAGAAATACAAACTCCTAGTCGGATACTAAACATAGAATCCTAACATAAATAGGCCGGGTTGTTTCCTAGTAGCCGACTAGTTTACTTAATCTGTACGCCTCTTCCTTGTATCTGTCAGAGTTGCCGGCCCAATCTCCTAGCGGGCCTACAGCCCATGAGGACTCCCATGGATCTTGGTCCGTCAAGCCCCCGAGCGTCTTCATGTCTTCACGCCTGCCAAGTTGTTTCTCAACAGTTTTAGCATCTGCCGAGTTGTTTTCTTGTCATCCTGCTCCTTTGTTGAAAACCTTCAGAAGTGAATATGATGTGCTCCTTGCCGACTTCTTTTGCAATCAGCCCCGGGCTTTGATTTTTAAATCAAAGATGATGCAAAAAACCTCCCCATTTAATATAATGGTGTCCAGCTTTTGAAAAAAGATGGACCCATTATGGATCTAGCCCCCGAGCCTAGAAATAGTTTTTAAGGATTAAAAACAATTCCAGGATTTTTAATGAAAAATCTTTCCAAAAGAAATATACAATCCCCCCTCCAAGCTTAAAGCTTATGACAATAAGCTTAAAGACTTTGTGCAGAAATAAGTATATTCTTTGATTAAAAAAACTTGTCCTATTAAGCATCAGCCCCCGAGTATGTAAATACTTCGGTTATTGGCTTAGCCCATTAGGAAATTGCCGCACAGATATGCATCTGGTAAAAAATCGCGAATACACAAGTGTTGGCGTATTTGGTGAAAACGACTTTCATAAAATACGCTTAGGGTTGCCGCTCCGTTAATAAAAACAAAGGAAAAACCGCTTCGCATTCACATCTACTCCAGCCGCCATTCCCAAATCTCAAATCTTCCGTACTCGCGCGCGCCCTCAAATCCACTCCAGCCCCACTCAAGATCCCCATTCCCGAAGACCTCGGCTGGCAAAATGGGCAGGAAGCCAGCACCAAGCAAACCCACGGGAAGCAAATCCACGGCGAGCAAGCCGGTGGCGAGCAAGAAAACCCCCAAGATCCCGTTCACTGGATGCCTGTCATCAAGACTGCTCCAGCACCCGTACTCGTCTGGAACCGTCCAAGGCCACTGATGAGATGGTGCAGGACCTCGTTGATCAAGGTTATCTCCTTGACAAATCTATCTCTTGCTGGCGCACGGATGTCGGTAAACAGTGGCCCTTCGATGAAGTTCACGAAGTTGTTGTTTTCGCCTCTTTCTACGAGCGGGGATTCGCCCTGCCCACTCATGACTTTCTTCACGGCTTGCTTGCTTTCTACAAGCTAGAGCTAGTGCATCTCAACCCCAACTCCATCCTTCAAATCTCTCTCTTCATTCACCTCTGCGAAACTTTCCTTGGAATCAATCCCCATTTCAACTTGTTCTGCCTTCTTTTCCGCGTAAAATCAAGACAAGGTGATTGGCGGGGCCGGAATTCAACTCCGCCAAGGAATGAAGAGCGTTTATTTTGATTTCAAAATGAATGATTCTATCTAGGACTGGGCAGACAAATGGTTCTATGTAGAGAACCAGCCTCCATGACTGACAAAACATTTCGGCCACCTGTCACAACCCCAAGCCAACTAGAACGAAGCACTCGGCGAAGATGAAGTTGTAGGGCTTGTCGAGTTGCTGAAGATGGTCGCCAACTTGAAAGAGAAGGGTCTGATGGCCGTAGGGGTTGCCAGCTCGTTCCTCCGCTGTCGCTTGCAACCCTGCCAAAAGCGGGCGCACGCTGGCTACGACTACACCGGCCCCAATGATCTGACCAGGGTCTCCACCGTCGACTTGTCTTCGGATGAGGTTGTGGTCCGCGTCCAAGCTTTGTTCATGGACGCACAAGACCTGCCACGCCGGGTACTCGAGTATTCGGCCAGTCGTCCTCCAGCAGTAGTAAGTTTGAAATTAACCCGAATACTATGTATTTAATATCCAGCTTCTTTCTGAGCATATACTGACAAATGTCCTTGTGCCCAATCGCAGGATCTGCGCACAAGATATGCCTCTGCTCCTCCTGCCATAGAGGATAGTCAGACTGGTCTGCCAGAGCCGCCCCTCTCTCCGCCACCGAAACAGACTGCTGGTGGCTCTGGAAAGGGAAAGAAGTTAGCTGAACCAGCTGCCGACGAGACGGTGTTGGAAGAAAACACCTCGTCAGATGAAGACACACCACCACAACCCCGTCCTGGGGATCTTGGTCAGGGAGGATCAGGCCTGAAGAGGCCCTTCTCCGATGACGCGCCAAGTCCCCAAGTCCCTAGGAAGAGACGGATGGTGCGAAAGAAAACCAAGTCTTCCACTGAGAAGCTTGCTGACGCCGGCTTGCCCGAAGCAGAAGAAGTTGGCACTGAAACAGAGAAGGACGCAGAGATACCGATAGGTATCTCATTGCATATATCCCTCCGAAGGTATGCTTATCTGGTATGTTGATAATGGTTGAAAATCCTGCTTCTTTACTTGATCCGAGTTCTTTTTGCGCAGCCAACGCAAGAAAAAGAACCCTTGCCACAGGAAAGGACTCATGAGCCTCAAGACATCCCGTCCGGGGGAATCTCCTTTGACCTGGACGAGCCAGAGTTCGACATGGATTTTGCTAGGTAAGAAATATATCTTGTTCGTTACTGCAATCTATGCATCCACTAAATTCACTAGTCTGATTGTCACATGTTTCTATCTTGTTCAGCCGCCCACCCACTCCCCCGCCTGTCCAATCGCCAGAAATCCCGGAGGTTAACCCGTCCGCGGATGCCCAGACTAAGGAAGCAGGAGTGGAGCAAGAGCCTAGCCCTCGGATTTTTCCGCAGCCATGTCCTCTGGAATCGAGGGCCGAAGCTTCGTCGTCTGCCAAAGTACCAAAGCAAGCCGCTCCAGGTACTTCTGCTCAGGGCGCATGGCCCAAATCTGCAGAAAGTACCCGGATGACAAGTCTGCGTGCCGAGGAACTCGATGCGGCTGCCGGACTCATGAAAGCTGCATCAATTGAAGAAATAATCCGGAAGAAGAAGAAAGCCTGAGAGCCATCGCCGGAGCCGTTCCAGATTTACACCGGAACTCCAGGCGTAGGCCCTGATGATGACGATGCCTTCCTGTTCAACTCCCAGGTTGATCAGGAAGATCTTGAGAAGGCTGCCGAGCTACAGAAACAACTCTCCAAGCTCACAGAGGTTATACTTAACTCCACTGGATGTTTTGCTGACAACTCTGCTGCTTTTGTTGTGAAAACAGAGTATCTTGCGACCGATCGCACCAGAAATCGGAGATGCTCCGCAGGGCCAGCGCGTGTTTTACACGAACGGATAAGGCAGAGAAAGACTTGGTGCAACGTCGCTTATCATGGGAAGAAGAGCACGCTAAGCTTTGCCTTGAGCTGGATGAAGCGTACAAGAAGATCAACCTGTACCAAGACCAGCGCGAAGATATTCTTGAAAAGAACAAATCGATCAGACAAAAGCTTGCAGGTATGTCGCCACCTTCGTCTCACAAAGTTAGCATGAATCAGATAGTGTAAAAAGAATATGATTGTATATACAGAAAAAGAGAAAAGAATTGAAGCGCTTGCGGCGGAAGCTACCGATATGAAAAATCTTTTCTATCGGCAACAAGAGCGCGCAAACCAAGCAGAGCAGCGGGAGCGAGACTGCATGAAAGAGCTAGCTGAGGAGACGGATGCGCCAAGATGCCGATGCATAGCTTATTCAGGACATGATGAAGATTCGCGACCAAGAGGATGAAATCTAAGCTCTTCGCGCGGAAGTCAACCGACTTGGAGCGGAGCTCAAAACCTTCAAGGAAGCTGTCATGCCGCTGGTCGACGTATACGCCAAAGTACCCGTCGGCAGTCCTGCTCCTCCTCTAATTGATCGTCTCTGGGCTACAGCTGGGCAGGTACGAGCGTATTGCCAGCGGATCGCGTCTTGCACTAGGCAAGTACTCGGCTTGGTCCGGTCCTGGTTCCCTGCCCAGCCCTTCAGCATTACTCAAGGGAAGATCAATCCCTTATGTACCCAGGACATGTTTAATGCTTATATGGAGGAGGAGAAGGACACAGCTAAAAAGATAGTGTCTCGGCTGAAGTTCTAGGCTCTTGTGTAAAAGAAACCTTTTGTAATGAACTCGTAGATGTAAATACTAATGTTTCGTCAACAAGAGTACTTGTTATCTGTGTTTTGGTTTGCCCGATCTCTCTGTGTTGAAACAGAAAGTAGATGGCTTGTGTTTGTGAATATAGCCTGTCTGGGTTGTTTTTAAACAACCCAGCATAATTCAAATCTTTTGTGTATATGCGTTACTTGGCAAGCAAGTGTAGAACGATACATGTATCCGAATTCCAAGCTTTATGGCAATGGAATATAGACACTTTATTATCGTTTGGCGTAAAGCCGATATCAGTACATTGAAAGGACTGACTTTTATTGACTCTTAACAATTCCTAAAATACTTCTAAGGATAAAAATGCCGCAAGTGCTTGATGTTTCAAGCATTGGGCACTTTTGTTCCATCTTCCCATTGTAGCTGATAAGTACCCGGGCCGATAACCCTTGATACCATGAACGGGCCTTCCCAAGGTGAAGATAGCTTGTGTTGATCCTTTGTACTCTGGATTCTTCAGAGGACCAAATCGCCAATGTTGAATGATCTTGCTTGGACGTTTTGATCATGATACCTCCTGAGTTCTTGCTGGTACTTGGTTGTCCTGATCAACGAGGCTAGCCTTGCTTCTTCTAGCATGTCTACATCTTCTGCTCTGCCGCCTCCTTCGAGAAGTTTTGAATCCTTGGAGCATTGTACTCGATATCCACCGGAAGTACTGCTTCGGAGTCGTAAACCAGGAAGAAAGGTGGTTGCCCCGTCGCGCGGCTAGGCTGGTTTCTAAGCCCCCATACCATGACTGGCAACTCTTGCACCCACTTGCTGCCGTATTTTTTGAGTGGTTCGTAGAGCCTTAGCTTGAGTCCTTGGAGTATGAGGCCGTTAGCTCTCTCAACTTGTCCATTGGCACGTGGATGCGCCACCGATGCATAGCGGATGTTGATTCCCAGGCTGTCACAAAAGTCAAAGAACTCACTCCCTGTGAATTCGGAGCCAAGACCAATGATAATGCGATTCGGGACACCGAAGCGTTGGGCAATGTCTTGGATGAACTTGGCCGCCTTTGATGCTGTAGCATTGACTAGCGGCTTGACTTCAATCCATTTTGTGAACTTGTCGATCGCCACGTAGAGATACCGGAATCCCCCTGGCACAGTCTTAAGTGGTCCAACCATATCGAGCCCCCAGCATACAAAGAGCCAAGAGGGTGGTATGGTGTTTAGGACTATTGCGGGGACGTGAGCTTGCCGAGCGAAGAATTAGCAGCCCTGGCAGGTCTTCACAATTTCTTCTGCGTCTACCACTGTAGATGGCCAATAGTACCCGGACCTGAAGGTCTTGCCGACGATCGTGCGGTGGGCGGCATGATTGCCACATATTCCAGCATAGATCTCTTCAAGGACCTCCCGTCCAACTTCTGGAGGGACACACTTCATCAAGACTCCAGATGATGCGCCGCGTCGAAAGAGGGTGGAGCTGACTACTACATAGTGCTTGCTTCGTCTGATGACTTGCTCGGCTTCCACCTTATCTTCGGGCTCTTTCTGATGTACGATGTACTCGATGAAGGGCTTTGTCCACTCGGGTGTAATCACCATGACTTGCTGATGAGGGGGTGTTGTAGTCGGCTGTACTTTCTGCTCTCTGATGGATGGTTGTAACAGCTCTTGGACAAAAATGCCACCCGGTACTTGTGCTCTGTGGGAACCAAGCTTGGAAAGTGCATCAGCAGCCATGTTGTTGTCCCTAAGGACGTGATGAAATTTGAGTCCACGGAAGTGCTTTTCGAGTTTGCGGACCTCCATGCAGTATGTGTCCATGTTCTCCTTGGTGCAGTCCCAGTCTTTGTTGACTTGATTGATGACCACCGAGGAGTCGCCGTAGACCACCATATGCTTGATGCCAAGGGAAACTGCCAGACGTAGCCCGTGCAGCAGAGCTTCGTACTCGGCTTCATTATTTGTGGCTTTCCAGAGGATCTGGAGCATGTACTTGAGTTGATTGCCTTTTGGGGATATGAATAGTACTCCTGCGCCGGCTCCTTCAAGCTTCATCGACCCATCAAAGTACATGATCCAGTGTTCGAGGGGTTCTTCCAGCACTGCTTGTTGTATTCTGTCCGTTCAGTGATGAAATCAATCAGGGCTTGGGACTTGATTGCAGCACGTGGGACAAAGTCGATGGCGTGAGAGCCTAGCTCGACCGCCCATTTGGAAATTTGTCCTGTCGCGTCCCAGTTGTGAAGGATGTCGCCGATTGGGAAGGAGATGACTACAACAACCCGGTGAGCGTCGAAGTAGTGGCGTGGCTTGCGAGACGTGATCAAGATAGCATATAATAGATTCTCGACCTGGGTGTAGCGTACTTTGGATTCTATGAGTACTTCACTGATCAAGTAGACTGGCCGCTGTACTTTAAATACATGGCCGGGTTCCTCCCGCTCGACTACAATCGTAGTACTTACCACGTGGGTTGTGATTGCGATGTAGAGGAGCAGTGGCTCCTGATCAGCTGGTGCGGTAAGTACTGGTGGTGTCTAGAGGAATTTCCTGAGGTCTTTAGACACCGCATCAGCTTCTGCAGTCCATACGAACTTGTCTTGCTTTTTAAGGAGTTTGAAGAAAAGCAATTCTCTGTCACCCAGTCTTGAGATGAATCAGTTGAGGGCCACCATGCATCTGGTCAGCTTTTGGACATCCTTGAGGGATTTGGGAGGCGCCATGGATGTAATGGCGGTGATCTTCTCGGGATTGGCCTCAATTCCCCGGTGGCTGACTATGAAGCCCAGCAGTTTTTCTGCGGGCACGCCAAACACGCATTTGGTTGGTTTGAGCTTCCACTGGAATTCCCTGAGATGTGCAAAGGTCTCGGATAGGTCGTCGATGAGGCTATCCGGGTTTTCTTTTTCTTCACGACAACGTCATCAAAATAAGCTTCTACGTTGCGGCCAATCTGAGCCTTCAAACAACTCTGAATCATGTGCTGGTATGTTGCTCCTGCGTTCTTGAGTCCAAAGGACATTGTCATGTAGCAATAGGCGCTAAACACAGTGATGAATGCCGTCTTGATCTGGTCGTCTTCATGCAGGCTTATCTGATGGTAGCCCGAGTAGCAGTCGAGGAAACAGAGCAGAGAACAGCTGGCTGTGGAATCCACCACTTGGTCAATGCGTGGTAGCCCGAAAGGATCCTTTGGGCAGTGCTTGTTCAAGTCGGTGTAGTCGACACACATCCTCCACTCGTTGTTGTTCTTCTTTTGCACCAGGACAAGGTTAGCGAGCCAGTCAGGGTGGAACACCTCCTTGATGAACCCGACTGCTAGTAATTTCGCTAGCTCCGATCGGATGGCTTCTTTCTTGTCCTAGGCGAAGCGTCATAAGCGTTGTTTCTTAGGTTTAGTGGCTGGATCGACATTGAGTTTGTGCTCAGCTAACTCCCTTGGGACTCCCGGCATGTCAGATGGGTTCCATGCGAAGATGTCGCGGTTGTCCCATAAGAAGTTGGTGAGCGCACTTTCCTATTTGGTAGGCAAGTCAGCGCCGATCAGCGCTGTCTTTGAAGGGTCACCCGTCCCTAGGTCGATTGCCATGATTGGTACTTTCTGGGAGGGCTTCATTGTTGACACGGATGGCTTTTTCGTTGGGATGTTCAACTCATCCTCATTGAGTTGTTTCGCCATTGTTGCTACAATTGCTGCCTGACTCGGTTGCTGCATGCTTGTGGCAATCGTCACTGCCTCGGTGGTGATCAATCAAGTCAATAAAGATTGGGATTGCACCAAGGAGAACATGGACGCATACTGCATGGAGGTATGCAAACTCGAGAAGCACTTTCATGGGCTCGAATTTCATCATGTCCTCAGAGACAACAACATGACTGCTGATGCACTCTCAAAGCTGGGTTCCCACCGAGCGCAAGTACTGGGCGGCGTTTTCGTCCATGGAGCTGTTACAACCATCCATCAAGGAGCAGGAAGTATAGCCGACTATAACACCCCCTCATCAGCTAGTCATGGTGATTACACCCGAGTGGACCAAGCCCTTCATCGAGTACATACTACACCAGAAGGAGCCCGAAGATAAGGTGGAGGCTGAGCAAGTTATCAGGCGAAGCAAGCACTACATAGTAGTCAGCTCCACCCTCTTTCGACGCGGTGCATCAGCCGGAGTCTTGATGAAGTGTGTCACTCCAGCAGTCGGACGGAAAATCCTTGAAGAAACCCATGGTGGAATCTGTGGCAACCATGCTGCCCACCGCACGATCGTAGGTAAGGCTTTCCGGTTCGGGTACTATTGGCCATCCGTTGTGGCTGATGCAGAAGAAATCGTGAAGACTTGCCAGGGCTGCCAATTCTTTGCTCGGCAAGCTCATGTCCCTGCAACGGTCCTTAACACCATACCGCCCTCTTGGCCCTTCGCATGCTGGGGGCTAGATATGGTTGGACCACTCAAAACTGCGCCAGGAGGTTTCAAATATCTCTATGTGGCGATAGACAAATTTACCAAGTGGATTGAAGTCAAGCCGCTAGTCAACGCTACAGCAGCAAAGGCGGCCGAGTTCATCCAAGACATTGCTCATCGCTTCGGTGTCCCGAACCGCATCATCACTGATCTTGGCTCCGAATTCACAGGAAGCGAGTTCTTTGATTTCTGCGACAACCTGGGAATTGAAGTCCGCTACGCGTCAGTGGCGCATCCACGTGCCAATGGACAAGTTGAGAGAGCTAACGGCCTCATACTTCAAGGACTCAAGCCAAGGCTCTATGAACCACTCAAAAAGTACAGCGGTAAGTGGGTGCAAGAATTGCCTGCCGTGGTATGGGGGCTCAGAACCCAGCCCAGCCGCGCGACGGGGCAATCACCCTTCTTTCTGGTCTACAGCTCAGAAGCAGTACTCCCGGTGGACATTGAGTACAATGCTCCAAGAATTCAAAACAACACGGAGGAAGTAGCAGAGCAAAGTAGGGCAGAGGATGTGGACATGCTAGAAGAGGCGAGGTTAGCCACGTTGATCAGGACAACCAAGTACCAGCAAGAACTCAGAAGGTATCATGACCAAAACGTCCAAATGCGGTCATTTAACATTGGTGATTTGGTCCTTCGGAGAATTCAAAGTACAAAAGATCAGCACAAGCTGTCCTCTCCTTGGGAAGGTCCGTTTATAGTATCCAGAGTCATCGGCCCGGGTACTTATCAGCTACAACGGGAAGACGGAACAGAGGTGCCCAATGCTTGGAACATTGAGCACTTGCGGCGTTTTTACCCTTAAAGAAGTTATTAGAGTTTATCAAGAGTCAATAAAAAGTCAGTCCTTTCCATGTACTGATGTCGGCTTCTTAGCCAAACAATAATAAAGTGTCTATATTCCATTGTCTTCAAGCCTGGAATTCGGATACAATTCTATAATTTTGAATCATCCCGGGTTGTTTAAAAACAATCTAGAAAGGGGCTGCATTCAAACAAGCCATCTACTTTCTGTTTCACACAGAAGGATCGGGCACACCTATTTCGAATCTAGTCGGGTTATTTAAAAACAATCTAGAAAGACTACATTCAAAAATGACATCTACTCTCTGTTTCACACAAAGAGATCGGGCGCACACAATCAGATAAAAAGATACTTTTTGTTAATAAAACACTAAGTATTTACATCTAAATCCAAGTTCATTACAAAGGTTTTCTTACAAAGAAATCCTAGAACTTAAGACGAGATACAATTTTCTCTACTGTGTCCTTCTCCTCCTCCATGTAGGTATCATACATGGCCTGGGTACAAGCCGGGTTGATTCTTCCTTCAGTAACACCTAGCGGCTGTGAAGGGAACCATGACCAGACAACCCCGAGTACTTGCTTAGTACACGAACGGGCGATCCGTTGGCAGTATACCTTCACATGCCCAGGAGTTGCTCGAAGACGATCAAGGAGAGGAGGAGCGACACTACCTGTGGGTACTTTCGCATACACATCAACCAGTGGAAGGGCAGCTTCTTTCCAAGACTCAATTTCCGCGCCACGGCGATTGATCTCTACGCGAAGCGCCTGGATTTCGGCTTCTTGGTCACGGATCTTGGTAAGATCTTCAATAAGTTGGGCATCGGCATGATGGTGCATCTTCTGCTCTTCAGCAAGATCCGCCATGCACTCCGTCTCCCGCCGCTCCGCCTGGTTTGCGCGCTCCTGCTCCCAATAAAAGCGGTTCTTCATATCGATGAAGTCGGCCTTCGGAGCTTCAATGCGCTTTTCACTCTCTGCAATCAACAGATCATATTATATTTATTATATGATCAGTACCAATGACAGAGAATAGGTACCCGGCTTACATACCTGAGAGTTTCTGTCGTAAAGACTTATTCTTCTCAACGACGTCCGCGCGCTGGTCTTGGTACAAGTTAATCTTCTTGTAAGCCTCATCCAGCTCGAGGCGCAATTGGGCGCGTTCTTGGTCCCAGGCTACCTGCCCCTTGGCCAGATTGGTTGTGGCTTTTTCGGTGTGGGCGATGGACGCGCTGGCCCTCCGAAGCATATCAGATTTCTGCTGAGATCATACAAGAACACTCTGCATCCAAGATAAAGGCAGCAGAGCTGATTTAAGTACAAAGGAGATAAGTATATTTACAATAATAGGTCATTTTGACTAACCTATGTGAGCTTGGAAAGTTGTTTGTACAGCTCAGCAGTCTTCTCCAGATCCTCCTGGTCAACTTGCGAGTTGAACAGAAAGGCGTCTTCATCTTCACTTGCATTGATGCCTGGTATGCCCGTGAAGATCTGGAATGGCTCTGGTGAAGGCTCATGGAGTTTCTTTTGTTCCCGGATGATTTCTTCAATGGCTGTTTCCTTCACCAGGCTTGTGGCGGCGTCCAACTCCACAGTCCGAAGGCTCGCCATCCGGATACTCTCTGTTGCCTTGGGCCACGACCCAGAACCAGAAGTACCCTGAGCAGCTTACTCTGTCACCTGGGGCGGCAGTGTGACGTTGCTGCTTGCCGCTTGGGGTTGGGGCGGTCGAGATGCTCGGGGGCTCGGCCTTTCGCTTCCTCCTCCTGCTTCTTCAATTGGAGTCTTTGGCGATTCTGTGGGAGCAGGAGTAGGTGGACGGCTGTACAAGGAAAGACGAATTCCACAATTTAATATTCAAAAAACGATGGGCGACTGATTCTACAAAAGTAGAATCATTTACCTGGTGAACTCCATATTGAATTCGGGTTCGTCCATGTCAAAGTTGTATCCTCCAGACGGAATGTCTTGAGGGTCTTCTGGTCCTTCTGGACGGACGGGTTCTTCTTCTTGAGGTTGCTGCAATCATACATTCAAGTCATAAAAGAACTCGGCAACTGACAGGAATGGAGAATTTTGCAATAAGATAATTGGTGTACCTTGGGAGGAGATGAGTGCAGTGGAATTCCTACAGGAATCTTGACATTTATTTCTGTCTCGACTCCAAGTACCTCTGCTTCTCCAAGAATAGTATCAGTCGACTTCTTCAGCGAAGGAGATACTTTCTTCTGTAGGGCCCGTTTCTTCTTCGAGATTGGCTGACTTGGGGCATCCTCAGTATTAGGTCTTTTCAGACCTGATCCTCCTTGCCCAAGTATCTTCCCGGGAGGTTGTCGGGGTGTATCATCATCAGAAGATGGCTCTTCCTCCAGAATCACCTGTGTCCATCTCCGGTGATGCCTTCTTTTTCCCTTTCCCTGAGTTTTCAGCAGTTTGCGGGGGTGGGGGAGATCTAGGCAACCCGGATGGGTTCTCTGTTATTTCTGGAGGCGAGGACGCAAGTCTGGTTCGCAATTCCTGCCATTGGATACCAAAGAAATTGATTACTTATCAAGAAGCAAGAAGGTGAATATCATATTTGGTATTCGGGTTGTTTTTGTGCTTACCAATACTGATGGACGATTTGCCGAGTACTCGGGTACTCGACGCGGCAGATCTTGGGCATCCATAAAGAGCGCCTGGACGCGGACAGCGACTTCATCTGATGATAAATTGTTGGAGGAGAGTCTGGTTGGGTCCTTGGGGCCTGTGTATTCATAGCCAGCGTGCACCCGCTTCTGGCAGGTTGTACGCGCCGGCGCAGGAAGGAACTGGCAATCCCAATGGCCATTAGCCCTTGCTCCTTCAAGTCACAGATCATCTTCAGAAGGCTGGAGATCCCCTCGACCTTATCTCTATCGAGAGATTCATTCCAGGAGTCTTGCGGACGAGGCAGATGACCGGAATGTTTTGACAGTCTCGGGGGCTGGTTTGCCACATAGAACCACTTATCATTCCAGTCTTTGATTGAGTCATTCATCTTGAAATCAAAATACACATTCTTCATGCCTTGACGAAGTTGAAACCCAGCACCGCCGACTACTTTCTGGGGTGGATTTCACACGAAAGAGGAGGCGGAAGAGATTGAAGTGGGGATCGATCCCCAGGAAGGTTTCGCAAAGATGGATGAAGAGGGAAACTTGAAGAATGGAATTGGGATTGAGATGAATCAATTCTAACTTATAATAGGAGAGAAGACCTCGGAGAAAATCATGAGTGGGGAGGGCAAATCCACGCTCATAAAATGCAACAAAAACCACAATCTCGTGGATCTCTTCAAAAGGCCAGGCCTTACCTGCATCGGTGCGCCAACAGGTGATTGATTTCTCCAGAAGGTAGCCTTGATCTACAAGACCCTGCACCATCTCGTATGTCGCCTTGGATGGCTTCCAGACAAGAGCCGGCGCGGGGGCGTTCTTGTACACCGGCATATATGTGATATGGATCTTGGATTTTTTTTTGTTTGCGGCGGCTTTGCTCTTGATTGGCTTGCTGGATGCTGGCTTCTGACCCATCTTGCCGGACGAGGTCTTGGATTGACTCTCGGACGGGGGTTTGTGTGGATTGGGGATTGCGCGCGGAGGCGAAAAAGATTTGAGGATTTCAATTGTGAAAGCGACGGCGGCGGTGAGGAGAATACGAACAGTTTACCCTCTGTATTATAAGATTGAAGTGATAACCCTAAAGCGTATTTTCCGCAACCTGTTTTCCAAAATACACCAACACTTGTGTATTCGCGGTTACAAACTAGATGCATATTTGTGCGGCCATTTTCTAACGAGCTAGGTCATTTTTTTCCGATGAATTTTCATTCTCGGGGGCTGATGCTTAATGGAATTTATTTCCACATCAAAGAATATACCTATTTCAACCGAAGTCTTTAAGCTTATTGTCATTTGCTTTAAGATTGGGGGCTGGGGGGAATAGTATATTTCTTTTAGAAAGTTTTTTAAATAAAGACCCTGGAATTGTTTTTAATCCTTGAAAACATTTCTAGGCTCGGGGGCTAGACCCATAATGGGTCCATCGTTTTTCAAAAGCTGGACACCATTATAGTAAATGGGAAAGTTTTTGCATCATCTTTGGTTTACAAACCGAAGCCCGGGGGCTGGCTGCAAAAGAAGTCGGCAAAGGAGCACATCATGTTTACTACTAGAGGTTTTCAACAAGCAAGACGACGAGGAAACAACTCGGCTGATGCTGAAATTGTTGAGAAACAACCCGGCAGGTGTGAAGACATGAAGACGCTCGGGGGCTTGACGGTCCAAGATCCATGGGAGTCCTCATGGGCTACAGATCCGCTAGGAAATTGGGCCGGCAACTCTGACAGATACAAGGAAGAAGCGTACAGCTTAAGGAAACTAGTCGGGTACTAGAAAACAACCCGGCCTACTCATGTTAGGACTCTGTGTATTGTATCCGACTAGGAGTTTGTATTTCTTGCCTTGTAGACCCTGTCTCCCGAGTATATAAGGTGAGGCAGGGACCCCTTGTAAAATCATAACCATCAATACGAGAAGATCCACCATACAGGACGTAAGGTATTACGCTCTCTACTCGAGGCGGCCTGAACCTGTCTAAATCGTCTCGTGTTCACCATCATGCTTCTGGTTCCGATGAGGCCCTCACGAACAACTCGACTACTTAGGGACCCCCCATAGTAGGCTAGCCGGTATAAAAAACCGTGACAATGGTTTGACGCCCTAGAGTGTAGCTTTTTGTGCTAGAAGTTGCTGGAACAGTTGAGCCACGCCCGCTTGAAGAGTCCAGAGGCTGCCCGTGTTGGAACGGGAGTGGATCAATGCATGTGATGATGCGAGACATGTCCAGGTCTTCTTGCAGTGTTGCTCCGAGATTTGGCTTGCGTCCAGGCCAGTGGACGAATCTTCCCTCTGGAGTTGAGGTGACGACGAGTCCGACTTGTTTCCCGCTTAGAGGGAATTCGTTGAATTCGACCAGAGATCGGAGTTGTTTCGAAGATGCCGCCTGGTAAACGGAGGTGGTTCCCGCGTTACCAAAAGGAATCTGGCTCGGAGTGCTGACCTCACGCTTAGCAATGGCTGAGCTCCTCTTCTTCTGGATTTTTGAATTGTTGGATTTCGGCACGACCAATGGTTTAGAAACCGGCTCGGACCGCCTAGTCCGCTTTTGAATCTTCTTAGTCCGAGTTGGAGTCAAACTGGAACTCGAGGTTTCCCGAGCCCGAGTTGAATTCGGACCCGGGGACGCGATCTCGTCGAGCTTGTTGGCGAGTTGCTTCGGAGTCGGCAACTTGAGGACGCGATCAAAGTTGCCCGCGCTGTCCGCCGTGCAGACCTAGGAACCAAATACAAAGGTGGCGCACTTCTCGAACGCCATGTCGCCGTCGCAGTTGATGATGACTGGTGCCATCGAGCTTTCTTGACGATTCTCGACGAGAGCCCCTACCTGGCGCGCCAGCTGTCGGTTTTTTATACCGGCTAGCCTACTATAGGGGGTCCCTAAGTAGTCGAGTTGTTCGTAAGGGCCTCGCCGGAACCAGAAGCACGATGGTGAACACGAGATGATTTAGACAGGTTCAGGCCGCCTCGAGAGAGCGCGTAATACCCTACGTCCTGTATGGTGGATCGCTTCGTATTGATGGTTATCGTTTTACAAGGGGTCCCTGCCTCATCTTATATACTCGGGAGACAGGGTCTACAAGGCAAGAAATATAAACTCCTAGTCGGATACTAAATATAGAGTCCTAACATGGGTAGGCCGAGTTGTTTCCTAGTAGCCGACTAGTTTCCTTAATCTGTACGCCTCTTTCTTGTATCTGTCAGAGTTGCCAGCCCAATCTCCTAGCGGGCCTACAGCCCATGAGGACTTCCATGGATCTTGGTCCGTCAAGGATAAAAGTGAGAATAATTCAGAGAATAATAATACTAATGTATGTATGTATGTATTCAACAAATTTGTTGATATGATAATGCAAATTAAATATGGCCTGGAAAGAAAATTATAGGTAATAGGTAAATGAGTTAATTTTCATTATAAACTTTGCCAGAGTCCTCTTAATTGACAACGGCATGGACATATGATTCTCCCTTTTTGATGTAGCTGACAGTGATAATGTAATGGTCAAATGGTAGTATTTGCTTAGTCATATCTTGACCCTCATTACTTATAAAAGTGCAAACTTTTGGTTTCATAAAATCCATGAGCTCATCCCATTGCAGCCATATATCTATTGTGTATCTTCTTAGGAGAACTGATAAAAGAATTATAAAGAGCAACATATGAGAATTTTGGAGGTATCCTCGGTAGATAAGACATAGATGTGACGGAAATAAAATAAAGATGATACAATAATAGAAAAGAGATTGCAGCATTGTGCTGTTAGGAGATACTAGAGAACTATTCATAAAAAAGAAAATAACATGTTCCATGTTGATAGGAGTACCTGTTGATGTGTTGGTGAGGCTCCATTAGTTGGTGATCCGAAGGGAGCATTGTAGGACAGGGAGACAAAGCTGTAGACACATATAGCTGTGCTCATCACTCACAATGGTGAAATAGAAGAAGAGATGTAAAGGCCAGTAAAGATGGCCTTGTGTGACTAAAGAGAGTAATGCATCATAGAGACATAGAAGGCAGTGGTGCGTCGGTTTTTCAATATCTGGAGGAGTCTATGAAGCAAACAATGGCTATGCATGTCTATTTAGTTTGCAACTGAACCATCAATGCGTGGATTCCTACTAACTAGTAGGCAAGCAAGGGACGACTGGTGTAACAAAAGAGACACCTTCACTAGGCCGGTCGAAGAAGATGGAATGACTGGATGAAGTGTATGCAAAGGATGACTTGAAGGACAATATCCGACATGCCACTTTGATCGAATAGACTCAAAATTTTGATGATGTCGAAGCATGAGGAGTAAGTTTTAGAATAATTTAGTGCTTAATGAGAATGAACTATATAGATATATAGGATATGGGATGTGGGAAACAAACATCCCTAAGTAAAAACTATAATTTATAAAGTTAGGAAGATTATAAAGGCTGCCTCCAGCTCAGGGATTTTGGAGATAATCACCCACATCTCACTTCATGTAATCTAACACTTGAAAGTTTTGTGTGTTTTTAAATACTCCTGACACTCACTAAAATTAAATAAGGGATGAAATTATCATATCACCTCATGGTTGGTTTGCTTATGCAAAATAAACTTGTTAACACAAATTTTTATAGTCTGTCTTCTCTTTATCGGGCGAGGTTTAGCAAGGTGATGCATAGAGCATTTCTACCTCTTCCTCGTGGTAGTATATGTGATTGATTCAAGTGAAAAAGGAGATCACACGACAACAATATAAATTAACATATATATATGGTTTTAAAAAACTTGATGATATTAGACGGCAATGAATTAAGATAAAAAGGTATTTGAACCCAATTTTCTCAAAAGATTATAGAACTAAACAACTAATTTCCTAACATAGAACAATTTTACCAAATTAAAATAAACTTACAATATCATTAACCTAAGCTAGTTTTTTCTTTTATCTTTTGCTATTTACTCTTAACCATCTAAGACACTCAAGAAATCAACTTTAGTTCTCATTGGGGAGAAAGAAGTTATACCAAAAAGAAGGGGTGGAACTTTGGCTAAGGCAATGAGAGTGCAATACTCCTATAACATAAGCAAATAAAGCAACGAGCACAATCTTGTCATAGGTAGTTGATGCCATTAAGAAAAACTCAATTTCTACAAGTGCAGTTGAGCTTTGTCCTCGCCCATTGGCCTAGGGACATGCTAGCTAATTTTGTCGTATATAGCTTAGGGTTTAGGGTTTAGCTTATCGTATATAGCTTATTAATGTTTTACTTTCAAGGTTTAGTCATAGATGTATCTTTTGCCACTCTTTTTGTTAACAAGCTACTTTCATTTTGAAGGGACCATGACACCCTAAGAGGGGGGTGAATTAGGTTTCCTAAAACCTAATGCTCCAAGCACATATAAAAGTCTATTCCAATTTCTATCTAGATGTGCACTAGGTTTTTCTATGTGATGC
>CM014274.1:64938145-64961953 GCA_004135705.1 Alloteropsis semialata
GGATTTACAACACTTGGTGCGTGCAAGTACCGATAGCAAAGAGGTATGCAAACCTCACTAAACTCTAGACTAAACCCTAAAGCCAAGTGCTAAGCGGCCTAAACTAGCAGTAATCAAAGCCTAAACCTTGTTGCTAATTGCATAATCTTCTCTTGAGCACTTTGATGGATAAAGCACATGAAATGGTGAACTTCAACACCCATAGTTTCCCTAAGCTCTAACACCTCTCGAATGACAGGTGGAGGGGTATTTATAGCCCCAACCAAAGGAACTAGCCGTTGGTACTTTTCTGCATAGGACCGACTATTGCGGTGCCCTCTTGGTGCACCACCGCAACTTTTCTATCCTCCACCGTACACATAGCCGTTGAGTGTCTGACAATAGGTCCACTGCGACCATCGACTATTGTGGTCCTTGATCCAACGTGACGAGCGCAATAGTCCATCAAACCAGAGCCGTCTCCATTAGTCTTGACCACCACCGACTATTGTGGTGGGTCTTCGAGGAGAGCACCACAATAGTCGGCGCTACTGCTGCTGCCTGCCCAAGTCTTGCACCTGCTGTAGTCAACCAATTATGTGCTTCACCAAATTTGCACCGCAAGTGTTGGTGGCCTTCATCTTCCTGTTGCCTCTCTGTTTTGACCGACTATTGCGGTGCTCATGCACCGAATGTTGCGATGCTCTTCTATCTTGATTGTTTGCTTCGTTTCTTCGCGGGTTTTTCTTTGGGTTTTCTTAATACCACATCTTGGATATCTTAGAAATATTTGAAGTCTTTTTAGCTGTAACTTGGATTCCATGACTTAGATTACATGATTGGATACCGTGGTTTGAATTCCATCCTTGGGACCTAAAATACCTTTAAGTGTACACTTGACAAACTTTATTAGTCCTAATGGTTATGTTGTCATACAATCACTAAAATCACAAGTAACTTATCACTAGCTCCATTTTCTTTACACATGTTTTTTTACTTCTTGAACATATCAACTTCAAGCTCCAGAAGTTGAAGTAGACGGGACTACGAGGAACTTTTACGATAAGTCGTAGTTCACATCATAGTATGCACATGCCTAGTATTTTCTATCAGCGAAAGTTTTATGTTTGATAATATCCAATATCTCAATGTTGAGAATGTTAACACAAAACCATAACCTATTTTTTTCGTATGGACGTAATGCAGTCTCTTATTTCTTTCCTTTCCAGGAAGCTTCCTATTATCAGCTTCCTCGCTCAAGAACAGAAGTCCAATTCTTAAAATTTGCAATGAAATGTATGACTTAACTCTAATAGTCTTCATGTTTCATAATATTTGTCATTTTAGCATTGTCTTAAGTCAAACTATTTCTATCATTGATCGCCTGTTCCTAAATATTGGTACAGTTTAACATCACAAGATTTATGCTTTTAGATATTAATAGGAAACATACTTATATAATTTACATTTGTCAAACTATACTGAATTTTAGGAATTAATGGTCAAGGCCCTGTTTAGTTGAGGAAAGTTTCACAACTTTTTACTATTCATCCATCACATCAAATTTTATGACACTAATTAAGAGTATTAAACGTGGATTAATGATAAAACCCATTCCATAACCCCCGGTAACTTCGCGAGACAAATCTAATGAGTCTAATTAGGCCATGATTAGACAAAGTCGTGCTACAGTAAATAATCTCTAATGACAGATTAATTAGGCTTAATAGATTTGTCTCACGATTTCCCGTCCATCCATGTAATTAGTTGTCACACCCTGAAATTTTGAATTTCAGGATGTGAGTAGGAAAAGCAATTAAACAATGTTTTTCTCATAATTTAAAATTTGCTCAACATTTATTTTATTAACAGGGAATTTAGTATAAGAAAAGTAATTGGTTGTTTTTCGAAATTAAATGAGGTTGTTGCATTCATGCTCTTTGTATTGGTTTTGTTTGAGTTGTTTGTAATCCAATCTCACTCAAATCCCAATTCAAACCCTATTCAAATTCCTATACAATTCCTAATTCTAATTCCCAAACAAAAATCCAAAACCCAAAAGCTTTTTCCCTCTCTCCATTCGGCCCAACCCGGCCACTTTCCCCTTTCGGCCCATCAGTGGCCCGTCCCGCCCTCTCCACCTCCTCCCTCTCTCACTCACTGACAGAAGGGGCCCACACATCAGGCCCTTCTTCCACCTCTCGTCGGCTTCTCCTCCCCAACCGAGCAGAGCATCTCCATGGGCGCCCGACGCTCAGCCCCTCTCCTCCCATCGCCCGCTCACTCTCCCCCTACGCTAGCACCGCATTCAATTCTTAGTGGAGCACCACAAACCGCCGCCTCCTTTCCCTCCTCTCCCNCCCTGACACCGCCACCGGCCGCCCACCCCCATCCACCGTCCGCGTTTGAATCAAAGGCCGAGATTAAAAGGAGCGTACCCCTTCGGTAGTTTTTCTAAAGAGACCCCAGCAAAGAAAGAAATCAACCCGCCATCCATTGCCTTTGAGAAATATTCACAACCATGCCCTTTCTTTTTACACATACAACCCCGAGCTTCTTTACATTATAACCCGCCGTCCTATCCTCTCCCTTTTGCATATCTAACCCTGTACTTTTATCAAATCTCGAGCACTATTTATAGTGTCTTGAGAATCTTTCTTGCTAGCCCCTAAAGTCTATAGTTAATCACGTTTAGGTCCTCGGTTTATCGCAGGTTAGCCCTTTATCTTGTTTAGCGCATAGAATCCACGTTTTAGCTCCGTTTTAGTCCGTTCTTGTTTCGTTAGTCTCCGTTTAGCGCAAGCTATCGTTTAGTCTCGTTGTTTCATCTTGTTCGTGTTTCTAAAGTTAAATAGAATATTAAATTAATTAATGAACATTCCACTAGTTTTCTAATAAAACTTGTTTAGGTTAATACCTCGGTATTTCATAAATTCTTGTTAATTTGACTAATATTAAATAAATGTGTTTTCAATAATAATTTGCTTAGTTTAACACGTCACATGAAATAATTCGATTAGATGCATCACATGTCTTTTATTTCAAGTTAATTGTTAAATGGCTTAATTCCTATGGAATATCTATAAATAAAATGTGACAGGTTTTACTTCACTTTTAAATTTGGAAATAATTTGAATAAATCAACTTGGGTATTTCTTTGAAATATCCTTTCACATGTGTTTTTCTTTAATTAAAATAAATCAAGCATATAGTCTGTTTTGCTGTCACAAATGCAAATGTGCGATAGTTGTCTTTTCAACCATGCGATGTTTTCAGCGTAGCTCCGAGCCCCATCCTTTAGTGCGTTCTTTTAAGCTTTTTTTGATTGGTGTATTGTTCTTAGTTGTACTTCTTTGTTTGCTTTGTATGCTTGTGCCGATGATTGCTTCGAGTAGAAGGATCGATGTCTGTTGCTTTCAAGATCAAGAATTCCAAGTGAGCAAGAGCAGAAGAGCAGTAAGAGTACCTTTACGTTGGAGAAAGGCAAGTGTCCCTAACCATCCTTCTATCTATGCTTATAATATATCATTGCTATGATGTTAATTGGAACATGGAGAACCACCCAGGAAAACAGTACAACCACGAGTACTATATGGCTCTGGTCTTGGCTGATTAATTAGAAATACGGGTGTCTGGCAGGCCTTACCGAAAGGGCAAGGAGGGGGCCGGTGAAGGGGTCATAGCTCGGTCCTCTTGGAGGAGTAGCCTTTGCTAAGGTACGGCCTCATTAGGGAGGGTTATGGACCTCACCGCTGCCGAAACTCTAGCGGGCTGCTAGTTATCTGTGTGTCTTTGTAAAGGCCTCGTAGCGTCCCTATGCAATCACACCTCGGAAGTGTGGTATTGTGCCTAGCTAGCACAGCATGGTTGGGTTCAAAGTTCTTCTGAACTTTTACGCGCCTTGTGGTGAAAGTGTACAACCTCTGCAGAGTGTTAAAAACTGTTATAACAGCCGTGCTCACGGTCAAGAGCGGCCTGGACCCTCACATGATTAATATATTTTAAGTTGATAATAAATTGATATTCTGGTTATTTCTTGTGGCCTTGCTGAGTACCAACCATAAGTGTACTCATCCTTGCTTACTGCTGCTCAGAAAGGTGATGTGAAGTTGTTGAAGATGGTGCTAGGCGTACGCAACCCCCAGTCGATTGCCTGTGAAGTGTTGGAACCTTCGTTTCCAGGATAAGGTGTAACTCTGATAGTTTGTAAGTCTTTTGTATTGTTTTACGTGATACTGCTATTGTTTATCACTGATGAAGTCTCATATGTGTGAAAACTTGATCCTGGCACACATATGAATGTCATTCGGTTTTGTCCTTAAAACGGGTGTGACAGAAGTGGTATCAGAGCTGTATCGACTGTAGGACGTAAACCTAGATAGCAATGGTCGTTTCCTAAGGTTCTCCTTGATATCATAACTTTCCTTGACTTATCCTTAACCTTTTCTGATGATTATTCTAAACCCTTGACCCTCTGTCTCCCCCTTGATAGCTTACTTCTCATACTTGACCTTGGTCTCTTACCTCTCCTTGTTTTGCTACTACTAAACCCTTATCTGTTTACTTACCTGTACCTTTGCTTACTCGTGTGCTTCACCTTGATCATTCATTCCTCGCCTTGAATTTGCTATCGTTAACCTCTCCTTGGCATTGCTTTCAATATATCCATTTGCCTCACTCACCATTCTCCCTGTTGTCTTGTTTTGGCACTTTGACTTCCTATTGTCTTTATTCCAAAGTGCTTTTCTCCTCTCCTCTTATATTAGAAAAAAATAGATGTTTAGTACCTTGTGTCTTAATGCCTATCCAAGCCCAGCGAAGAATCAAGCTACTAGGAGTCAGGTCAGAGCAATTGAAGGCTATGTCACACTCAAGATCAGTAACCATCAAGATCAAGAAGTCAGATATCATGACCGATGACTTGTAGGACCATAGGATCCCTTGCAGCCTTATTAACAACGTTTAGCATCGTTCCTTGACTATGTATTAAATGGTGGAATTCTGTGTCTACATGATGATGCTTGTCTTTATGTATTTGTCTGATTTGTCTCTTTATAATGATTGTTGGTGTATTATGGGTCTTATACCTATGATGACACCAGTTGCCTAGATGGGTTCTTCTTTTGTCCCTCCCATATCCTTGTTATCCTCCTTCCTTTCTACTCAATCCAATAGAGGACATCAGAAGAGGAAAATCAAAGGCAAGAACATCAACAACAAGAAGATTCTGTCGCCATCGCCCGTGTATAGATGGAAGCAAGTTGAAGAAAAAGAAGCACTTATTCTCATCTGCATCTAAAATATGATTACAACGACAAATAAGTGAAGGACTACAACATGATGATTTACCCACGACACATGAAAGATGCTGACATCAAGAATGCTTTGTTTCCTTTGTTACCCTTGAGCTATTTTCATCTACCTCATTTTGGCTAATAATCTTGATAAAGAAGATATCACAAAAAGTCCTCTTTCCGTTCTTCCATTTTATTTATTTAGTCTTCTAACCAGATGGCAAGCCCCAATGGAAATCATGAAGCCAATGAAGGTGATCTCCACATTCCACCTATCGCTCCAATGAAGGATGTTACAAAGCAAGTCTCACTCCCTGGGAACCACAACGTTGTCACGAGTGATAACCATGCGGTCTCGTCTGCTACGTTGCCACCAGCGTTTGACAAAGAGAAGCTAGTAGCCATGCAGGCTCAAGTCTTGCAAGGACGGATGCAGTTCAAAACACCATCCCCTCATAACATGAAGACAACCAAATCAGGAGTTCCCACCGGACCAGTAAAGAGGCAAGTTGCTGAAGCATGGAACCGTCAAACGAATAAGAAAACTCGTGGAGTACCAGAGTTAATGATGGAGAGACAACATGAGGATATTAAGACTTCAGAAACATGTCAATGTTGTGAGCATTATGGTAATCCATGTCTCCAGGTAGAAGCTAGCCTAATGACAGTTGAAGAAAGACATCGTTATCATTTATACATCAATAATCAAAAGAGGTTATCTACCCAAGATTCAGTCATAAAGAAAGTTACTCAAGACGAAGAAAGTGCTCAAACTGTAAACCTCGATGATTGGAGTATTTCTTTCAAGGTATATCAACCCGGTAGAAACAAGCAATCCAAGAAACAAACCAGTGAAGCAAGCCAAGAGAAGATGGAGTTGTCACAACCATTGGTAGACAACAGTATTCAACCTAATTCCAGCCAAATACAGCCTAAAGTTGTTCAACCTCCAGATGATAGCTCTACCAAGAAGAATACTAATGCACAAGCTACTCCACCAAGACTTATGGTGAAGCAGAAAAGAAGTCAAGATGGACATGTTAAAGGACCGTGCTCCAGATATGGTAAAGAAGGCCGCTATGCCAATAAACGTACAATGAAGTGTAAGTTGACCCGGTCCACTGATGCAAATTTATATTGCCTCAAGTGTGGAGAAGATGGACATCTTGCCGGTTGGTGTGCAAAAGAGGATGATTATCAAGTGGTATTAGACTAAGTATCCTGAAAGTGTTTCGTTATGTTTGTTAAGAAGAAGCAAGAAGTGTGTTTGAGAAGCTTATGTAATAAAGAACGATCTGGAAGAATGCTACCTATCAAAACTCTTGTTTCTTGCTAGCCTATCCAGAATCTCGGGACGAGATTCCTTTTAAGGGGGGTAGTGTTGTCACACCCTGAAATTTTAAATTTCAGGATGTGAGTAGGAAAAACAATTAAACAATGTTTTTCTCATAATTTAAAATTTGCTCAACATTTATTTTATTAACAGGAAATTTAGTATAAGAAAAGTAATTGGTTGTTTTTTGAAATTAAATGAGGTTGTTGCATCATGCTCTTTGCATTGGTTTTGTTTGAGTTGTTTGTAATCCAATCTCACTCAAATCCCAATTCAAACCCTATTCAAATTCCTATACAATTCCTAATTCTAATTCCCAAACAAAAATCCAAAACCCAAAAGCTTTTTCCCTCTCCCATTCGGCCCAACCCGGCCACTTTCCCCTTTCGGCCCATCAGTGGCCCGTCCCGCCCTCTCCACCTCCTCCCTCTCTCACTCACTAAAAGAAGGGGCCCACACGTCAGGCCCTTCTTCCACCTCTCGTCGGCTTCTCCTCCCCAACCGAGCAGAGCATCTCCATGGGCGCCCGACGCTCGGCCCCTCTCCTCCCCTCGCCCGCTCGCTCTCCCCCTACGCTAGCACCGCATTCAATTCTTAGTGGAGCACCACAAACCGCCGCCTCCTTTCCCTCCTCTCCCGAACGGCCGCATCCACCTCCTCCATGCCATCAATGGCCGCCACCCGCCCCTCCTTCTTCCCCTCCACTACTGCCGCCCCCGACTCCCCCTTGGCCCTATAAAAGCCGGAGCACCTCCGCTCGGACCTCCCCGTCCTGTTCTCACTCCAAATCCGCCACCAATAGCACCTCCCCGAGCTTGCCGGAGTTGTTCGACATCCGCCACTCGCCGACGGCCTCCACCGCCCCTTCCCCGGCATCAAGAACCCCCGCGGTGAGCTCCCCATTCCCTCCTCTCTCTCCCAGTCCTGTCCCCGTCGCCTCCCGCCCTCCGTAGCGCCGAACCGAGCCTCGCCGGCGGAGCCCCACCGCCGGCCATGGTGGCGCCGCCACCCCCTGACACCGCCACCGGCCGCCCACCCCCATCCACCGTCCGCGTTTGAATCAAAGGCCGAGATTAAAAGGAGCGTACCCCTTCGGTAGTTTTTCTAAAGAGACCCCAGCAAAGAAAGAAATCAACCCGCCATCCATTGCCTTTGAGAAATATTCACAACCATGCCCTTTCTTTTTACACATACAACCCCAAGCTTCTTTACATTATAACCCGCCGTCCTATCCTCTCCCTTTTGCATATCTAACCCTGTACTTTTATCAAATCTTGAGCACTATTTATAGTGTCTTGAGAATCTTTCTTGCTAGCCCCTAAAGTCTATAGTTAATCACGTTTAGGTCCTCGGTTTATCGCAGGTTAGCCCTTTATCTTGTTTAGCGCGTAGAATCCACGTTTTAGCTCCGTTTTAGTCCGTTCTTGTTTCGTTAGTCTCCGTTTAGCGCAAGCTATCGTTTAGTCTCATTGTTTCGTCTTGTTCGTGTTTCTAAAGTTAAATAGAATATTAAATTGATTAATGAACATTCCACTAGTTTTCTAATAACACTTGTTTAGGTTAATACCTCGGTATTTCATAAATTCTTGTTAATTTGACTAATATTAAATAAATGTGTTTTCAATAATAATTTGCTTAGTTTAACACGTCACATGAA
Source organism: Alloteropsis semialata (assembly GCA_004135705.1). Lineage (NCBI taxonomy): Eukaryota > Viridiplantae > Streptophyta > Magnoliopsida > Poales > Poaceae > Alloteropsis > Alloteropsis semialata. The sequence goes on from CM014274.1 coordinate 64,946,409, forward strand.
ATAATTCGATTAGATGCATCACATGTCTTTTATTTCAAGTTAATTGTTAAATGGCTTAATTCCTATGGAATATCTATAAATAAAATGTGACAGGTTTTACTTCACTTTTAAATTTGGAAATAATTTGAATAAATCAACTTGGGTATTTCTTTGAAATATCCTTTCACACGTGTTTTTCTTTAATTAAAATAAATCAAGCATATAGTCTGTTTTGCTTTCACAAATGCAAATGTGCGATAGTTGTCTTTTCAACCATGCGTTGTTTTCAGCGTAGCTCCGAGCCCCATCCTTTAGTGCGTTCTTTTAAGCTTTTCTTTGATTGGTGTATTGTTCTTAGTTGTACTTCTTTGTTTGCTTTGTATGCTTGTGCCGATGATTGCTTCGAGTAGAAGGATCGATGTCCGTTGCTTTCAAGATCAAGAATTCCAAGTGAGCAAGAGCAGAAGAGTAGTAACAGCAGTAACAGTAAATTTCAGCAAACTTTCTCACCAAACTAAACAGGCCCCAAATATAGAAATACTTTACCATGAGAAGCTAAAATGATTTTTCAGACTCCAAAGCAGCCACTTAAGCTTGAATTTGGAACTTTGTAATTAGATAGAAACCAATAAACTTCCGTTCTGTCCCTATCCAAAAATATTAAGGCCATGTTTAGTTCACCGAAGAATTCAAACTTTTTTGAATTCGCAATTTTAAATCTAAGATTAGGAGGACTAAACATGATCTAATTATAAAACTAATTACACGGATGGACGGGAAATCGCGAGACGAATCTATTAAGCCTAATTAATCCGTCATTAGAGATTGTTTACTGTAGCACGACATTGTCTAATCATGGCCTAATTAGGCTCATTAGATTCATCTCGTGAAGTTACCCGGGGGTTATGGAATGGGTTTTGTCATTAACATATGTTTACTACTCCATGCATGTAAGATTCCCTTTGATGAATAGTGAAGTTTGAATTTTGGTGTTGAACTAAACATGGCCTAAATTGTGGATAAATTATCAAAGTAAGTCGAGAAGATCTCACTCCAGAACCCGTAAAAATGGTCGACAAACTTTTGAACTAAAATATGTAGGGTGTGTTCAGTTCACCCTAGAATGCATAAAGTTTTCACCTTGAGAACCGTATCAATAGACGTGGTCCAATGCATTATGCATAAAATGAGCATCTAAACACCCCCGTAAGCTCGGTGTATTTGGAATTTTGGATTGGGAAAGCTCAAAGCCGACCCACACGGCCACACCACTAGTACATTTGCTCTTGGGTCACCAAAAGCTGGCGAGCAGGTGAGACCGAAGTCATGGCTTTCTTACTTCAAATCTCCAATCTTCAGTAGAACTGGTAGTACACAATTTCCAATTTTGCCCTTTTTCGCCTGTTGCAAAATTTGATAGTAACTGATATTTCTAGTAGAAAAAAATCAGACATCAAAGCTTTCGTTCCCCTCCGAGACAAAATGAGATCACCGCCGTGCCCGCTCCCCAACCCAAACCCCACCTCCGATGCGTCCCCTCCTCCGGCGCCGATGACCCCGCGCGCCCCGCAGCTGCGGCACCACCCGCCGCACCTTCTCCTCGCCGAGGCCGTCGCCTCCTGGCACCCCTTCCACAAGAAGCCCTGCCTTTCCGACCGCTCCACCGCCCCCGCCTCCTCGTCCCACCTACCTGACGCGGAGGCCCCGACGCCTGCCCCCTCTGGGGGCGGCAGCGGCGGATCCTTCCGGTGGCTCGGGCTCCGCAAGCGCCGCCGCCGCGGCGCGGGCTCGCGGTCCGTATCCGGCCGCAGCAGCGACCGCCGGAGATCCGGCACGTGCTCCGACTTCCATTTTACGTGCGGTGCCGGTGGCGGCGGCGCCACCGACTCCAGCGGGGAGATGTGGGCGTCGGACGTCGGGGAGGTGCGGATGAGGGACGTGCCGATGGCGACGGAGTTCGGCCCGGCGCCCGTTGGTGGGGCTGCTGCGGGGACTGGCGGGGTCGGCGCTGCAGCGGAGGCGGCGGCCGCCGATTCTGGGTACGGGAGCGAACCAGGGTACCGTGGCGACGTGGAGCTCGGATACGGAGATGAGATCGACGAAGAGGAGGAGGATGGGAGGCAGCAGCTGTTCTGGAGCGGGGTGATTGGAGGTGATGAGCGTCCTTGAGTTCAATTCTTCTTTGGATAGTCACTGATTTTAGCTTTTAGTATCCTTGACTCCACATAGATCAGAATTATTGGCATTCTTGGCTGCATCACGGTGTGCAGTTCTTTGAATTAGAATATATCTATTAGATATTTATTACAACTTAGTTTGTTAACCATGTTGATTGAGATTCATGTGCCCTTTGGATAGTTCTTATTGGAAATCAAATGATTAGGCCATCAAGCTCCTCCATTCTCCCCATAATGTGTCTTTTTCTCTTATAGCCGTTTATGTCTGTTTTAACCCTTTGTTTTTTTTAATGGAGTTGCAGTTCTTGCTGCCAGTAAATATTTGCAGTGGATTGGTTTTATCCAAACAATATACTTTTAGCAGTCTGGGTGTCAAAATGATTGTGCCCAGTTAATTTCTGATCACACATATATGCCATTTATGATGTTGACACTGTCTACAAGATGGAACTTTTGACTAGCAATATCTATAAATATATTGTATTATGTTTCAAATAGAAAGAACTACATATTATAGAATTATTTGTCAAGATGAACATAGTAATATCAATGTTATGTTGTTAATCTTTATGATTTTCCAAATGAGTTATATTTACGATGGATGAAGTAATAACATTATGAGATTATTTTATCTGGTGAGGAACATGCTTTCTATATGCATATTAGTATATGTGACATGGTTTAAAGGCACTGAGGCGACCCAAGGCGAGCTGTGTGCGCCTTATCGCCTAGGCGCCAAGGCGAAGCTGTTCTCCAAGGCGAACTGGGTCCGCCTGGACGCCTAGGCGACGCCTTTGAAACACTTGTACGTGTAGTATCGCTCGGCTTGTTTTATATTCTATCATTTTTTGTGATATGCGGTCTGTGAATTTTAGATTGGTTTTTTTATCAAACAAAGGATCACAAGGAATTTTCAAACATGATTTATTGTTTAGTTCCTGCCCGCTTCAGCTTCTTTGAGCGGTTGCCGCTGCCACTTCAGCTGCATCTGCACCGCAGCCGATTGGCTGCAGGCTTAAGCACTTCATGTGCTGCTGTCTTTCTGTCCTATAGAAGCTGGCTGGCTGCTGCAGCTGCAGCTGCAGCAGGTGGCTGGCTGGCTGTCGCAGCAGCAGCTGGAGCGAAAATCTCTGATTTTTGCTGAAGTTCACTTTAGGTCCTTTATAACATGCAGAATTCCAAATTTGTGTCCCTTTCCCTAAAATATCTGAGATCAGTCCTGAGGCACTGCAGTTTTAATCAGGTCCAAGTTGATCCTGACTCCTTACGGGTTTATGCAATCTAGCTAAATATTTTGTTGTTGTAATATAAAGATACAGTTGGTTTTGATATGGTTTTCTCACGTTGGGTGTGATAGCAACATCCATGTTTGTTGATACCTTTTCCGATGTTTTCCATTTGTTTCAAGATTTAGCTTCTATATGCATGAAATCTTACATCTTGAATTCAAACATATATCTCATCTGCTATTTTTGGCAAGTAACGTTTAGCAAGCTGGCTTAGGTTAAGCATGGTAATGGAAGATTCATCTGACAGAATGGTGTGTTACAAAGTATGATTGGTGGTTGCAGTTTAACTCCTCATGAATCCTTCCTTTCATTTGTCCACTTATTTAGTTTGAAAACAGCCTCTGCTGTGGCTGCTAGACCATGCAAAACTTCAGAAGAAATGGACCAAGTTATGGTATGCGCCAAAGATCTAATGGTGTAGTTGTGTGAAGTTGGTGGTTTAGTTTCAGGACCATTGGCTTGGGTGGTGCCTGATGGCATCACAATAAAGTCCAAAGTCCACACACATGGCCGAGGAAGGGAGCTAACTTTTGGTTGCCTAGTGAATGGTAATGCCTTGCCTTGCATAGATGGGCAGCCACAACAACCAAATTTGTCCATTCTTTAGGGAACCGATTTAATTTTGTGACTCCTAGTTTATTTTGAGGGACTAAATAAAAAACAAACTATTGCACGCCCACCCAGATGCTAATATTGTCAGCCCCCATCAAGTCAGCTATATGTGCATTACTCAATGAGTTTACTCGACTACTAGCTATTACTATAATAGTATAGTACCTCCAGACCTGGAAGGCTTGTTATACACATTTTTTTTTTCAATATGAAATACTGGTGTTCCATGCATATCTACTGTCTTACTGCATATACCTTGGTAACTATTGCATAGGAAGAATATGCACTGGCCCTAATGTTGTAACCACTAACCAGGTTGTAGCCAAGTGCTGGCCACACTGGTTTCCCTGTTAATGTGTCAGAGTTGGTAGGTTTTGCGGCATAATTTTGTTACAAGTTTAGTTTGCTACATGTCTTGCTGGGATTGTTAATAAAATTTAGTCCCTTCTGGGCATGCTTCCTGGATGTATGATTGCACTTGGTGGTTAGTAGTTTTATGTGCTTATATAGTTTTAGGAAGTTAGATCATTCTCCAGCTTCCAAATCCTACTGATCAGTTGCCAAATATACTGGTGTTTTAGTCATTTGTTGTACTGCTTTTTTTTGGAGGTAATAGGTTGTAATTCAAATTACTCTTAATTTCATACTCCCTTCTCAAAATGCAAGGCTCAGTTAGACCCGGTGTGGTCTCCAAAAGTCACACTTCGACTGTTGATATCTATATGTTACAATGTTCATGGCCATGAAATTGCTTTCAAATATGATTCCAATGATGCCGAATTTGTGTAGTGTAATCTACAAATTCAAAGACTAAGCATTGGTAAAATAATTTAAAGGTTTCAATCTTGAGTTGCACGCACGCCTCACAAAAAGAAGAGGGAGTACAATTTTGATGCCCTTAAAATCATGGAGACAGAAAATATACAAAGATGAAAGATTTAACGAAAACTGTCTCTGAAGGTTTTGAGTTTAGTTCAATTGGAAAATTGGACCTATGATCATCAATCTTTTTGCATATGGGACCTTGTAAAATATAGTATATTTTTTCTTGAATGATGTTGCACATACTGTTTGCTGTGTCATGATTTAATATTGGCATTCGACATTAATAAGCGCTACAGTGATATGTAGACAGCTTATGTATACATTAAATAATCCTTTATTGAGGATATTTTTTGGATTTTAAAACACAATCTGTTGACCATACTTTCAAATTGGAAATATGTCAGTTGCTCTTGCACATTAACTATTTTGCCATCAAGAGATGCTATTATGTGTAAACTTGCACTGATTATATGCTGCAATCAACTGATTGAAGATAGCGTTTATTACTAAAAATTGGTGGTTCTCTGGTGCAATTATGATGTCGATAATGCTATCATGAATTCACAGCCCTCATATCGGTTTCCTGCCGCTACCGCTACTGGAAGTGTTATCGAATAACATTCTTGTGTTGCAATCTATGCTTCTTATCCGTGTGCTCCTAGAAGTTTCCTGACTGCTGTTCTTATTTTCTCATTGCAGATATGAATAAAATGAGAATTGCTGGCGACAATAACTTTGGAGAGCAGAAGAGCCATCACCGTGGCAGGCGCAAGAAGCATGATGTGAGGATGTTGGATTCCCTGAGGTGAATCACATAATGCTGGTAAAGCATATATGCATATGTTGTAACGCTGCAGCTGTAGTTATTGGAAACATATCTCTTGCTTCTTTGTTGTGGCAAGTGCTAATAGAGCAGGCAACTAGTTGCTGGTGTTTTGCCCTTTCGGGATGTGTACGTTTGTTTGCTGACAGCCAGCAGCTCCCTAGTTTCTGGGTGAGAATTTTGCCCCGAGGTTATTTCAGAAGACTAATGTATGCGCGAAGCACATTTGAGTTCTTGATTCATGCTGTGGCTTCTGATCTGACGATCTTCGTTTTCGGTTGTGAACTGGGAAATCCTCAGCTTGAGTAAGATCTACTTAGCTGTAGTGATTAACAGTGCCATTGGTTTCAGCGCAAGCTTCTTGTACGAATTGTTTGTGTTATCCTGTGCTGAACACCTGTAGGACCCTTTTGTACTGCTTCTCAAATAGCTTTTGCTAAAAAGAACCGGTGCGTGGCTTCTCAGGTGCATCTCACCGTTGTTTGTGGTAGTCCTGTTCCTGTGAATACCAAACCTTTTCTATTTGATGGGGACATTTTAAGGTCTGCTGTTTTTGCTCGTTCTGTAGTCTGCATAGTACAGATACATGAGCAACAGAACGAGCAAAGGAAACGACAAAATAGGGATGTGGATACACATGAACTAGCATATACAATGCAATACTAGTACGCTAATATAGCAATTAAGAAGAGACACATGAAGATATACTCGCACACCAACTCACCAAGTAGTTCCTGTTCCTTGGTATCTTTCTGGGTCAGGTTTGGTCTTCTCGTAAGCAATGACCTAAGCAAGCAATAGAGTACTCACGCCGTAGTCACGCGGGCAGTGTCAAGTGCATGAACGGCTGTGCAGCCATGTGTATAATTTGATTCTGGCATCTTGGTAGGACTTGGCCTCATCGATCTAGTGTAGTTCTTATCTAACCAGCTAATGGACAACACAGTGGGGTCCTTCCTCGTACCTTCTAACTTTGTAGTGGGGGTGAACGAACTTGCGATGTCATTCATTTAATCAACCGTGTAAAAGGAATATAAATCAATTGTTTGTCGATAAAAAGTGGCTTCCAAGTTTCTGCCGATTAAAGTTTGTATGCTTTTGCCTCAATGGTTGCATGAACTGAATCTGCATATGCATCTACCATCTATTGGATACAGTTTTGTGCATGATGCCTAAATGAACAGGTAAAGGTGCTAAAAGGGCATCATGGCATGCCGTTCTTTGGAAATGGCTGCTCGGCGTTCTTCACTTCAAACAGATGGTCCTATAGTTTACAGTTTGGTGTTTAAGTTGCTTTTCTCTAGAACTATGCTTGTTTGGTTTAGTAGGCTGCTACTACTTGTAATAATTTTGGATTGACCCATCCTCTCAGAGGAGGGTGAAGCCTGAACTTTTCTCCATTATCTAAAAAAGGGATCATGTCAATCAGGACATTACGGCACAAAATAAAAACTCCAGCAAAAACTCATTTAACTGCTCATAAAGGCTGAGTATGTACTATACTTATTTTCCCACGAAACAATAGCATTAATAGTGTAAGACATCGTGTGGTCATTTCAAATTTCTATTGTCAATAAGTCAAATATTTTTAATTTTGACTATAAATAGCAAAAAAGGATATAAAGATCACAAAAATAGTGTTAGTATATTCATTACCGTCATAACATGCAAATTTTTTTCCTATTTGAAATAAATTGTTTTTATATATAATGTTTCTTAAGAAGAAAAATGTTTGACTTAGTACGAATCTAAACTTAATGACGGAGTGAATATAGCAGCGTTCAATATGTTAGTAAGGCACATACACATATATTACGTCCCAATTATAAATTTCTATGTGGGCAGCTGAAAACGCCAGTTTTTTAAAAATTGAAGATTTCCATCAGTCTTATATGACTGCGACTTTAACATATTTTTGATGGATGGGTGGTCACCGTTCACCAATCACAGATTCACAGCATAGTAGCCGCAGCCGCTGGCTTTGAAAAAGAGAGGAGTTCGCTTTGTTCGGTCGCAACTCCAGCAGACCCTCTAAATATGCTCCTACTTCTAATTTAGAGGTCAAGAGTAAAAAATTAAACTCCAGCAGACCTTCTACTTCAGCCCCTAAAATGGTGAGCCCACCAAATCCCCTCGCACGCCCTCAGGTCTAGAGGGTCTCTAAGGGGCACTCTATCCCAAAATAAACACTAATATGTGGGCCAACGAAAAATGGAGGGTTGTTTAGAGGGTATTGCTGGAGTTGGAGAAAAAATAAATCTCTATAAAATAGAGGCAGCCCCTACTCAAACTAAATAGTGGACTGATTTAAAGGGTGTTGCTGGAGTTGCTCTTATGTTCCTATCCTGTACCTTAGTACGTTACACTGCTATACTATATTTTTGTGATGTCTTGGGAGTTGACACACAAGTCTTGTGCACGTCCTTAAAATTAAGTAAAAAACATAACTTTAAACTGACTACTGTATGTATCTGGATGCATACCAATTTGAATAAGTTATGTGCCCTCAAAAGTTGAATAAGTTACGTGCTCAAACTAAACGATTCTAAGCTAAATTTATTTCTATCTTTCATGTATATCTACAAGAAATGGATTCCTGTGTATGCCTATGTTTACATTCACCGTGCACCGCTGCTCCCATCTTCACGCAATTGATAGATGTCTTTTTCCCAGAAAGCAAAAAACCCTCGTTTCTCTCTTTACTTACTAAACCCCTGCTCGTCAAAAAGACACCATGTGTATCGCTCGTCACACCCACCAACACCACTTCTAAGGGCATGTACAACGGTTGTCTTTTTGTCTTTTTTTATTCCACACGGGCAATACCACACCCGCTTGAAATCAATGCATTCCTACAAGTTTATTTTTTTTAAGTATACTTCAAATTAGAGCCCAATTTGCAATTTGAAAGTTCAAAAACCCCACGTGGACATTTACCATCTCCTAGTCAGCAATTGCTTCTGTGTGGCAACGGTGCACACACCAACACCCACTCACCCTATAAATCCACTTAGCGGTGTGGCACCACTCATCTGCTCACATCACCGTGCATCGAAACGCCGGCCACAATCAGCAACCCACCAGCGTTCCCGCCATGGCCGCGCCGGCAGAAGCTCCCGGGACCGCCGCCGCGGGCCGCCGTTTCGACTACGATGTCATCGTCGTGGGCGCCGGCATCATGGGCAGCTGCGCGGCGCACGCGGCGGCATCCCGCGGCGCGCGTGCCCTGCTCCTGGAGCGCTTCGACCTGCTCCACCACCTCGGCTCCTCGCACGGCGAGTCCCGCACCATCCGCGACGCGTACCCGAAGCCGCAGTACCCGCCGATGGTGCGCCTCGCGCGCCGCCTCTGGGCGGACGCCGAGGCCGAGTCCGGCTACCGCGTGCTCACCCCGGCGCCGCAGCTCTCCATGGGCCCGCGCAGCAACGCCTCGCTGCTGGCCGCCATCGCGAGCTCCGGCGCGGAGGAGGTGGACCTGTCCCGGAGGTGGGGAGGGGCGCTCCGGGTCCCCGGCGGCGGCGACGGGTGGGTGACCGCGGTGAGCGAGCAAGGCGGCGGCGTGCTGAACGCGACCAAGGCGGTCGCCATGTTCCAGGCGCTCGCGGTCAAGAAGGGCGCCGTGGTCAGGGACAAGACGGAGGTCGTGGACATCAGGAAGGGGCCGGAGGGCGGCGTCGTGGTGGCGACGAGCACCGGCGAGGTGTTCCATGCCGCGAAGTGCGTGGTGACGGTCGGCGCGTGGACGAGCAAGCTGGTCAGATCCGTCGCCGGCCTGGAGCTCCCCGTCCAGCCGATCCACACGATGGTCCTGTACTGGCGCATCAAGCCCGGCCGCGAGCGCGACCTCGCGGCGGAGTCCGGCTTCCCGACGTTCTCCAGCTACGGCGACCCGCACGTGTACAGCACGCCGTCGCTGGAGCTCCCCGGCCTCATCAAGATCAACTACGACGGCGGCCCGCCGTGCGACCCCGACAGCCGCGACTGGGCCAACGGCGGCGGCGACGTCGCGGAGCGGGTGGCCCGGTGGATCGAGGAGTTCATGCCCGACCACGTCGAGACCGCCGGCGGGCCGGTCTCCCGGCTGTCGTGCATGTACTCCATGACACCGGACAAAGACTTCGTGATCGATTTCCTGGGCGGCGAGTTCGGAGACGACGTGGTGGTCGGGGCCGGGTTCTCCGGGCATGGGTTCAAGATGGGGCCGGCGGTGGGGAGGATCCTGGCCGAGATGGCCATCGATGGCGAGGCAAGGACCGCGGCGGAGGCCGGCGTGGAGCTCGGGCACTTCAGGATCAACCGGTTCGAGGGTAAGTCCATGGGGAACGCCAAGAATTAACGAACTGGAATGCTGGATTAGCGATGTCCTACTAGACATCTGTGTGTGTGATTCTTCTGATCGTATTTGGTGGTTAATTTAGTCAGCCAGTGTTAATTTCATAAGCGGAGTTGTATTCTGTCACCTGTCTTGTATGCTTGTTCTGAATTCTGATTCCTTGTTACTGGTAGTTGCTACTGTAAAGTAGAGGATTTCGACTTTTTCAAAAGAATATCAAATTTGTGAAGTCAGCAGTCGGCAATTATTCACTCTAAGGGCTTGTACAATGCAGGGCGCTTAAAGGCAGTTAATCTGTTTTTTTGCCACGGTGGCCTCCCGGACACACGAACACGGGCGCTTGCGGACGGAGCCGCCGCTCCGTGAAGCAGCGGCGCCTGGACGGACGCTTCCTTGATCTCGTCACTGAAAGAAGGGAGGCTGGGTAAATGTAACCGCATAAAGTTTGTTAATCTGCCATGTTTAAGCGTCTTTAACTATTTTTCCACTGTGGATTAAGGCGCCATAATATTCTTTCTCTCCTCAAGCGCCTGTGTAAGAGCCTTTGCATTGTTCATGGCCTAAGAATAGTTGCAGTTTGGTACTCTCTCCATTCCAAATTACACTTCACTTTTTAATGCACATTTAGTCATTCGCTTTATTAAAAAGTTATATTAGTGTCATTTATTTTTTATTACTTGTTTTATTATAAAAAATATTTTAAATTCGACTCACATTTCTACTTATTTGTACTAAGTTTTTGAATAAAACAAATGATCAAAATTATATTTTAAAAGACAAAACTGAAATACAATTTGAAACGGAGGGAGTACCATCATAGTCATTGACGGTGGGTCACACTAGGAAAAAAAAATGTCACTCAATGGTGGTGACAAGCAAGAATGTTGACAATACGTGCAGAGCAGTGCAAGTTCCTCAATCAGTGGGATCAAGGAATATGGAATGCTACTCAGAAAAGTTTTGACAAATAAAGATTGTTTTTCGAGAATGCGAACGGCGTTCTCAATACGAGGAACATGACATTGTACCGCATTATAGATTGCGGAGCCGGAGCGCGATAGACGTGAAGGGGTGATGGTGGGTGTTGTTAGGGTAGCCTCAATGGGCAGCAATGTCAGCTGACGGGCGAATATTTGCTGATTAGGAAAATGAGAGAAACATGAGACAAGGTAGCTAGCTAGCGACTCTTTCGTCGCTAGTCTCGGATAGATAGGCCCAGTTTACGCGTCATGAGAGGTGAAGAGTATAGAGAGCGTGAGCCCCATAGAGGGGAGAAGACATAGAATAAAAACTCTTACATGTGGGATCTACAATATGACGCGGTATCTAAGAGCTAGCATCTGGCTATTATTCTCCAACCAAAATCCTCGCCGACACTAGGCACGGATTGGTCCATGCCTCCATGGTTGCCTCACTTCTGTATACTCCCTCCATTCATATTATAAGCCATTTCAACTTTAAAATCAAAACATTTCAAGTTTAACAAAAATTTATATGATAAAGGACTACATTTATCATATTACCAAATAAGTATTATTAAATTGTTCATCAAATATATTTTTATAGTGACATAAATTTTCGTAACCGTCACTACGTTTTGTTCAAACTTAAAATGGTTTCACTTTGCAAGATTGTTGGGATGACTTAAGAGTTAGGAACCGAGGGAGTACCTTCTGAATTATTGGGACAACTTTTATCTCACGATTAGCGTCTCTTGCCAAAGCGAAGCGGGCAAGCTCTAGTCTCACTGCCAACAGTGTTCGCTGAAGCGTTGGTGGATTACGCTATCTCTCCTCTAAGGGCTCCACCGGCTTCTCTTGCCCCCAACGCGCTCAGTTCGGAGGGGACATGGAAATGGTGGTGGTCGGGATCGGGTTATTCGGACATGGGTTCAAGATGATTGGACCGACGGTGAGGATACTATCCTAAATGCATGGCATTCAAAGGCAAGGCAAAATGGCGGCAGCGGCCGGTGTGGAGTGGAGCTTGGTGACTTCAGGATCTATGTTTTATAAACCTAAATACGTTTTTAAAAGCCATCATGTCAGATAAGAGCTGTGGGTTTTAACAAAACAAGTGTGTCGAAAGGACATAATGTGACCGATAGCTCAATCAATAAGCAAAAAAAAAAACTTCCTCTATTTCAATTTATTTGTCCACATGTATAGCAAAATCTATGTGTATATAAAAAAACCAAAACCAATGCTATGTGTATAAAAGAAGGAAAACCATAATAATTTAGGGGGGGGGGTATTAATAAAAACATAAAAAGGAATAAAAAAAGGTGAACTGGGCCATTGTCTTCTAGCCCACTACCCGCCTAACGTAGCCCTAATCCTCATCTACAAATCTCAGGCAGCCGCCTTCTCCTCGCTCTCTCCCTCTGCTGTGCTCTGCTCAGACCTCAGACCACACAACACTGGCGTCGCCAATCCCTAAAATCCGCCGCACACTCCATCGTGAACCCAAGACTACCACCGTAGCACCTCCCATGGCCGCGCCCGCTGCTCCCGTGGCCGCCGCCGCCGACCACCGTCTCGACTTCGACGTCATCGTGGTCGGCGCCGGCATCATGGGCAGCTGCGCGGCGCACGCGGCGGCGTCACGCGGCGCGCGCGCCCTGCTCCTGGAGCGCTTCCACCTGCTGCACGGCCTCGGCTCCTCCCACGGCGAGTCGCGCACCATCCGCGACGCCTACCCGGACGCGCGCTACCCGCCGATGGTGCGCCTCGCCCGCCGCCTCTGGGAGGACGCCGAGGCCGAGTCCGGGCGCCGCGTCTTCACCCCGACGCCGCTGCTCTCGCTGGGCCCGCGCAGCAACGCCGCGGTCCTCGCCGCCGTCAGAAACGCCGGCGCGGAGGAGGTGGACCTCGCCGCCACGTGGGGAGGCGCGTTCCGGGCCCCGGACGGGTGGCTGGCCGCGGTGAGCGAGCGCGGCAGCGGGGTGCTGCACGCGAAGGAATCGGTGGAAATGTTCCAGGCGCTCGCCGTCAAGAAGGGCGCCGTGGTGCGGGACAACGCGGAGGTCGTGGAGATCAGGAAAAGGCCGGAGGGAGGCGTCGTGGTGAAGACGGGCGCCGGCGAGGAGTTCCGCGGCGCCAAGTGCGTCGTCACGGTGGGCGCGTGGACGCGCAGGCTGGTCAGGTCCGTCGCCGGCGTGGACCTCCCCATCCAGCCGCTGCACACGCTGGTCCTGTACTGGCGCATCGCGCCCGGCCACGAGCGCGAGCTCACGGCGGAGGCCGGCTTCCCGACGTTCTCGAGCTACTGCGACCCGCAGTACGTGTACAGCACGCCGTCGCTGGAGCGCCCGGGCATGATCAAGATCAACTACCACGGCGGGCCGCCGTGCGATCCGGACAGCCGCGACCTCGTCTCCGGCGGCGGCGATGTCGTGGGGCGGGTGGCCCGGTGGATCGAGGAGTTCATGCCGGGGATCGTGGAGACCGCCGGCGGGCCGGTGGACAGCGTGCCGTGCATGTACTCCATGACGCCGGACGAGGATTTCGTGATCGACTTCCTCGGCGGGGAGTTTGGCGAGGATGTGGTGGTCGGGGCCGGGTTCTCTGGGCACGGGTTCAAGATGGGCCCGGCGGTGGGGTGTATCCTGGCCGAGATGGCCATGGACGGTGAGGCGAGGACTGCGGCAGAGGCCGGCGTGGAGCTCGGCCACTTCAGGATCAACCGGTTCGATGGCAACCCCATTGGAAACGCCAAGGATTTGTGAGCTCGATCATGGATGTAGTGGTTTGCGTGTCCTACTGTCTCTGTGATTCTTGTCGAATGTCGATGGTAGATGCATTGGAATAACTTTGAAATGATTTCAATTTCATGTAATGTTGTAAGTTTGATGTGACAGAAAATCTATATGACGTTCGGATGTTCCTCATGCTCGCTTCCCCAATACCCGTATTTTCCTCCTACAAGCGCGTTCAAAAGAAATTTTTATCGCTTAATTTCCTCTCATCGGGAACATCAGGCTTCTCCGTAGTTATGTATTTAGGAGGTGATGGCCGGAAGATGAAGACAAAGCTCTTTCCACCAATTTCTGAAAAGCCTGGATGAGAAGCTTGTGCACAGCCATTCTAGTATTTCAAAATTGGCTTGGGGGGCGAGAGATAAAACTCTATCCATCTCCAGGGATGATGTGACCGATTCTCTGTGCTTAATTTTGTCGGAGAAGTAGAGGCCGATCGGAAGTTGACCAAAGCCCAATTGACGAGCTGCCACTGATGCATTATAGAATTCATAAGACGTGGTCTTGCGGTCGAATGCAATATTACTGCCCAGAATAGCCGGAGTAATGAAAGATTTGAGAATCGGCATGATCGATGACAGCTCATTCTGAATGTTGAATAAAGGTAGCTCATAGCTGCGATCGGTATCACCATAGGCAAAGTAGCTGAAGCGCTCCGATGCGATCCCATGGTAAAAACTTTCAAAGTAGGTGGCCATGTCCTTTGACTCAAGCCTTGATCCGGGGCAGATCGATGCTGCTTCTCCAAATGACGTGCATCGGCGATTGGTTGCATCTTCTTCTTCTGCATAATAATTTGGAAATTGGTGTTCCTTGAAATTATATCCAAAAGCAGATCAGAACTGCATCTGCAACCATAGTTGGATGAACCACCAGGGGCCTCCGATGTGTCCAACTGTTTGGCCGTCTAACAGTCTGGCCGATACCTGGTGGAGGAGGTGGTAGACAGCTCCAAGAAGAAGACGGCCAAGAAGAACCGATTCGCCGCGGTATAATGCTTCTGCAATGGCTTGCATGTTAGAAGTAGCACCAAGGGTTGGCCCGCAAAATACGAATCTCTCCAACCACATGTTAAGGAAAGCTGCATGTTCCCTATCTCCGATAGTGCCAGTTTTGCGGTGATCGGCGACGTATTTCTTCCAACTCTTGGAGCCTGTGACTACTAGTTTGTAGTTCAAATCGGTGGAAAGCCTTCTTGGGTTCATGGCGTTGACGGTGTTGAGACCGGTCAGCATGTGTACGTCCATGAGTGTTGGCGTCACCGGACCATGATCGAATATATAAGCATTAAGAGCATCGGACCAGAAGAGGGAGGAAGCGGCCAGTAAATTCTCATCTTTGACCATGTCAGCAAGAGAAAGCGTGAGACATTGGCCAATATCTTTCTCATCCCAAAAAGGGGACTTGGCAGCTTGCATTCTGAGAAACCAGTTTCGCCATCCTGGGACACTGCCAGGCCATGATCGGAAGGAGCCGGTCCAATCGGCGACTTGTAGATCCGATCCTTTGAAGGGGAGTCTCTCCGATTCTATATTAATCAGGTCAGTCGGATCGGGATCACCCATCGGGCCAAGGTAGTACCCGGCTTTGACATGAGAAACGGGGATGACTAGGTCATTCTTAAGATTCTACAATCGGAGAAATAAGATAATAAATGTAGAGATGGAGGCTCGTAAATAGTTCTGGAGAGGAAATGCGGGGATTTAAATGAAGATTTTGAGTAATTTTTACCTCGGGAACTTGATCAGTG
>CM014274.1:64962953-64979950 GCA_004135705.1 Alloteropsis semialata
GGTCCGATCAATTCAGAGGCCGATATGGTTGACACAGTTCCCTGGACCGTGTTCTTTGATGGTTCATCTTGCAATGATGGTCGCGGAATCGGCCTTCTTATTATTTCGTGCCTCGGGGGGCAAGTTTCGAGTTTGCTTATCCGATTGAAAAGTGCACAAATAATCAGGCGGAATATGAAGCATTGATGAAAGATCTCCGGATTCTTAAAGAAATCGGCGTTCAATTTGTTGAGCATATTCCAAGACATCATAATGAGGAAGTAAATCGGCTGGCGCAAAAAGCGTCTGGCTATCGGCCTATGTCCGATGTGATGGTACAGGAGATACCAGATGGAGATTGGAATCGTTGAATATTTGAAGGATTCTTCTGTCAAGACTTCCAGGAAGTTATGTTACAAATCAATCAGTGCTGGAATACCAAGATTCAGAAGAAAGGATTTCAACATCTATGCTGACACGACGTCGACTCGTCAATCTGAAAAACTATGGTATGATCAAGTAAACTTTATTTCTTACTGCGAAATACTTGGGAATTTTATTTTAAATAAAATACATAGCTTAGCTCCTCAATGATATGAAATTCCTACCAGAGCCATATGTTGATATCTTCTGAAAACCTTACGCATATGCTGCTTGTTTTGTATTGAGCATTGTCAAATTGTTTGTGACCCTTGTGAGATTTGTTTCATGCTTTTAAGATCAAGATCACGTACACTCCACATATTATTCCATTATTGAGTATGCTAGACTTTAATTTTTGGCACATCGCTGTCGTTTGGTCTGGATTCACATACTCGACTATTCATATGCTGACTTCTATACTGGGAGTTACGCAAAAACATGCCTTCCATCCATATAAAAATACTCCGTCCCTTTGACATGACTTTTCAAATTCATTATGCAAAAGGTATGGGTTATGCAAAAAAAAAAGAAAAAAAAAGTATTATCCATGCTCAAAAGCATAAGGAAGGGTGATAAAAAATAAATATGAAAGATAGCCCATATCTGAAAAGAAAAGTAAAATGAGGAGTCATGCAAAAGGGAGTTTCACCCAAAAATTCCACACACATGCACATCTTGATCTGATTGTATGACTTATTTTCTCCACTGGATCCGATTTTTGACTTTGCAAGATATGCAGTGCAAGTATGCTTCCTTTCTATATCCTACCCTGAACTCCACAAAAAGGCCTTATTAGAAGTAGGAAGAAAAGGAGATGATACAGTGTCTTGGTGAGGAATAATACACATTGAGCGGTCTGAGAGAATCATTTGAGGAGCGAAGTTATGTTTTAATTTGAAAATGAAAACCCAAGTTATTTAGCAGGAAGAGTAGAGTTTTCTTGATTATTTATATTGGCTAACATGTTATGATAAAGAAGCTTGAAGGAAGGTATCGGCTATGAAAAGGGCAGTGCTAGAGAAGTCAAGGTGTTGAATCTATGAAGCGAATTGCATCGGTTAGGAGATTGAGACGCTGGATTTATAGAATTTCGAAGCATGAATCCTTCATACTCCGAAACTGGGGGGCATGTGTTGACACCAGATTTTCGCACCAGATATGCTGAGTCAGATATGACGTGGAGAGGCTGGAATTACGCAGTGGGCACGTTGACTAGTCAAAGCCGAAGATGACAGAGAAGGAAGCCGATATGCAGAAGAGATCCGATGAAGCAGGAATCCGACACGATAACGAGTACAAGAGGAAAGGCGCATTGGCTGAGAAGGAAGCGCATCAGATGCAGGGACTATTTCCTTTTTGAAGGCATGTTGAGAGTCCCATTCTATATTAGATTTAGTTTACTTTGTCCGCAAGTTAGTTTGGTCCGATCGGGACTCTCCATGACCAGGGTATAAATATGAACCCTCGTCCATTGTAAAGGACAATTCACACAATTCAATACAACCCGGCTTTACGCCAAAACCCTAGTAGTAGTTACCGACGAAGCTCATTGGTGGACGGGCTGCATCAGTTCTGATCTCCGGCTTACCAGTAAGTTAGTCAATTTATCGAACTAATATAGGCTTTGAATTGAGGCGCATCGCCCTTTCTCGTTTATATTGTTCAACCGATTTATCTCTGGATAATCAAGATTGATATAGATTCCCTACGTCGGAGCTAGATCAATATTGATTATTCAATAGATTATCGTTTATCGGACTATACTTTAAGCCTAGATTCCCTACGTCGGAGCTAGGTATCAAGGTTAGTCTAGATTCCCTACGTCGGAGCTAGAGTAATCTTGGTTACTAAAGATAGTCTTTGCGGTTTGTTGGAGTTGCTAGATTGGTTTAGATCTACGCCATGTGAATCAACTCTACTTCTTCGACGGCTTTGAGCATATGTCTTGGTCCGATTTAAGCAATATTTATCTTACAGTATCGTTCTATGTCCGATCTTGCTTTGTGGTATAATCTGGTTGTTCTTTGAGTATTGCATTGATGTAGATTCCCTACGTCGGAGCTGGATCTTTGTAATACGCTTAGATTAATCTTTGACTGTCATGCTTGGTCTAGATTCCCTACGTCGGAGCTAGGTTCATCTTGATTAGTCAAGGAAAGCTTAGATTATGCCTTATTGCTATTTGAATGTTAAGTGTGGTGTAGATTCCCTACGTCGGAGCTGGATCTTGCTTAATTGTTCAGTAGCATATCTTAGAATCAGAACGTATCTGTTAATGTTTTACCTGCTTATTTGCTTAATCTGATCAACACCTGTGCGAGCATCTTGTCTAATTGACAGGTTGATGAATCGAGTCTGGTTATCTAGCTATCTGATCTGATCATAGTTGGAGAAATCTAGATTCCCTACGTCGGAGCTAGATTTCTCTGAAAAGGCTATAGTCCGATCGGTTGGTTAGATGGTCCGATGAGATGAGTCAAACTGGTAACTAGACAAGGTGGACAATGTATCGGCTTACACTGTGATCATTTAATATCTTGTTTCAAGACACAGCTGATCCATTATTTTACATATTGGCCTTGTTTTATGCTTTATTTCATTATTTTAAGGCTAGTCTGTTACATCAATCAAGGTCCGATCCTGATTGGTCCGATCCTGAAGTCCAATTTGGTGTCTGATTGAGGTCCGATCACTCGGTCCGATTGACGTCATCATTGAGGTCCGATTCTGAGGTCCGATCAGTATCGGCCGATGCGTGTCTGATTGGGTCTTGGCTAAAATTCGACGCTACTCCATCGTCTGAAATAGAGCCGGCACAATCATAGAGCAATTTAACTGTTTTATCCCCTTGTCAATTTCAGGTCAAATTGACTGGCACGCCGCGAATCTGAACTGGAGTGTAGACTGGCACTGGAGCGAAGCAGACTCTCCCCGGTCATCGTGTGCTGCACACGGGAGATACGACCGCCGATTTTCCGCGTCAACAGATTATTAGTGTATTTTGAAATAAGATTATTAGTGTATATGGAAATTAGGTTATTAGTGTATATGGAAATTAGATTATTAGTGTATATGGAAATAAGATTATTAGTGTATATGGAAATTAGATTATTAGTGTATATGGACATTAGATTATTAGTGTATATGGAAATATGATTATTCGTGTATATGGAAATATGATTATTAGTGTATATTTATTATGAATATATTTATTATACTTTGTTATTTCATGTATACTTTGTTAATTCATGTAAACTTTGTTATTTCATGTAAACTTTGTTACTTGGTTAGAAATGATTATTAGTTATTGATTATTGTTTAGAAATGATTATTAGTTATTGTTTTGAAATGATTATTAGTTATTGTTTAGAAATGAATGTGTTAGGATATTTTATAATTACATGCAAAATTTATTTATTATATGAATGAATGATTATTAGTTACTTGTTTAGAAATGATTACATGCAAAATTTATTTATTATATAAATGAATGTTGTCATTTGTGATTAATGCAGAGGATGTTTTACCATGAAGTGCTCCCAATGAAACAAAAAGCAAAAGCTATTGCGGACCAACTATTTGGATTCATTATGGACCAAGTTATAAGTCCACTGGGAGAGTACCACCATGACGGAACCGCTATCGCTCAATTGGACTCCCTTTCCGCTCCTTCTTCCAGTTTTGCTCGTGAATTGTAAATAACTTTTAAATGCTCTAACTTTTGTATTGGCCGATCTCAAATGTTTATATGTGAATGTTCGAAAAAAATGCAATCAAAGTCGGGTCAAAATCAATTGACAATTGCGACGACTTCAATCTTATTGCGTGAAAGATCGTGTACGACGTATGACATATGACGAGCAGACACGTAGACGCGTAGATTTGTATATAACTAACCCAAATATCAAACATTTAAAAAAATAACCAAAAGAGCCTTTGGTACCGGTTGGTAACACCAACCGGTACCAAAGGCCCTCCCCCGCATGCCTACGCGGGGGGTCCTTTGGTACCGGTTCTGGACCCGGTACCAAAGGCCGCCCCCCTTTAGTCACGGTGTCGCGGTACCGGTTCCAGAACCGGTACCTATGAGGGTTACGAACCGTGACCGATGAGCATCTCTCCAGTAGTGTCAATCAGTGGGATCAAGGAATATGGAATGCTACTCAGAAAAGTTTTGACAAATAAAGATTGTTTTTCGAGAATGCGAACGGCCTTCTCAATACGAGGAACATGACATTGTACCGCATTATAGATTGCGGAGCCGGAGCGCGATAGACGTGAAGGGGTGATGGTGGGTGTTGTTAGGGTAGCCTCAATGGGCAGCAATGTCAGCTGACGGGCGAATATTTGCTGATTAGGAAAATGAGAGAAACATGAGACAAGGTAGCTAGCTAGCGACTCTTTCGTCGCTAGTCAAGGATAGATAGGCCCAGTTTACGCGTCATGAGAGGTGAAGAGTATAGAGAGCGTGAGCCCCATAGAGGGGAGAAGACATAGAATAAAAACTCTTACATGTGGGATCTACAATATGACGCGGTATTTAAGAGCTAGCATCTGGCTATTATTCTCCAACCAAAATCCTCGCCGACACTAGGCACGGATTGGTCCATGCCTCCATGGTTGCCTCACTTCTGTATACTCCCTCCATTCATATTATAAGCCATTTCAACTTTAAAATCAAAACATTTCAAGTTTAACAAAAAATTTATATGATAAAGGACTACATTTATCATATTACCAAATAAGTATTATTAAATTGTTCATCAAATATATTTTTATAGTGACATAAATTTTCGTAACCGTCACTACGTTTTGTTCAAACTTAAAATGGTTTCACTTTGCAAGATTGTTGGGATGACTTAAGAGTTAGGAACCGAGGGAGTACCTTCTGAATTATTGGGACAACTTTTATCTCACGATTAGCGTCTCTTGCCAAAGCGAAGCGGGCAAGCTCTAGTCTCACTGCCAACAGTGTTCGCTGAAGCGTTGGTGGATTACGCTATCTCTCCTCTAAGGGCTCCACCGGCTTCTCTTGCCCCCAACGCGCTCAGTTCGGAGGGGACATGGAAATGGTGGTGGTCGGGATCGGGTTATTCGGACATGGGTTCAAGATGATTGGACCGACGGTGAGGATACTATCCTAAATGCATGGCATTCAAAGGCAAGGCAAAATGGCGGCAGCGGCCGGTGTGGAGTGGAGCTTGGTGACTTCAGGATCTATGTTTTATAAACCTAAATACGTTTTTAAAAGCCATCATGTCAGATAAGAGCTGTGGGTTTTAACAAAACAAGTGTGTCGAAAGGACATAATGTGACCGATAGCTCAATCAATAAGCAAAAAAAAAAACTTCCTCTATTTCAATTTATTTGTCCACATGTATAGCAAAATCTATGTGTATATAAAAAAACCAAAACCAATGCTATGTGTATAAAAGAAGGAAAACCATAATAATTTAGGGGGGGGGGTATTAATAAAAACATAAAAAGGAATAAAAAAGGTGAACTGGGCCATTGTCTTCTAGCCCACTACCCGCCTAGGAACGAGATCCTCTAACATTGTTGCGACTACGTAAGAGGGACGTCCATTGGCGTTGCGACGTTGATCGACCATCCAACGGCGCCATTGATTTAAGCGGGACCAGCAAACTCTACGGCCCACAAACGAGCCCAGCCAGCCCATTGCTCTCGGCTCGAATGCGCTCGCACTGCTGTCTTCCTGGCTTCTCACTTGCCGTTGCGCCGCCGCCCCTGTCGTCGAGACGTCGACCACAGGAAACCGTAGTCTAGGATCCACACTGCTGCCTGGGTAATCGGAGCATCACCAGACCTTCTTGATGAGAGTGGCAAAGCTTTACTGAATGTTTGTTGTGAGTTGTGACCGAATTATCTTTACTTAATGTTGTTGTGATTTATGACTAAATATATATTTAGTGTGTTAAACTTTTTAACAAATGGCTTTGTTAATTTAGACTGATCACTGAAATCTTACTATTACTAATAATTGGAGACTCCTTTTAAGCCTCCACGTTAATCCTCACGAGACGTGGTAGAAAAAGAGATAAATCATAAAAATTCTCACAAAAATCAGAAACATCTAACCATCGAACCGTAAATTCTGATCATCATATCCATTGGATATATCATATTTTCTAAAAAATTACCCACTTTGCCATTATGAAAGTACCCTAAAGTAACCCCTAAATCTATAGCTTAATTACACACATCTGTCATTACAAAAATATGTTAATTTACACCCAATATATGATCCTAAATTACCTAACTTTGCCATTAATTGCTAAATAAAATATTAACTCAAAATATATATGTATGATGCGTGTCCTTATGTAGGTTATATATATGTATGAAAAAAGCAATGAGAGCATAGATTTTCCATGTTCATTAAGCATGTACCTCAAACTCTAAACTTGCATGCAGCGGTATATAATTGTAAATTACCTAAAATTGCCGTACTGAATTCTGTTATCAAAATGAATTGACATTCTTTTTTATTTTGAAGCAGTCTCATTTTCTTGTGCCATACTGAATTGTCATCAATAAATTGAGGCGGTTACAATCTTTGCATTCAAAGATAACATCAATTTACCTCTGAAGCATAACTGGCTTTCCTCCAAAAGACGTTCGGTGGCTGCCCCTTGTCTTGCGGTGGCACAAGCTTGGAACTAGGAGTTGTGTAAGCCGTCGTTGTTGCTCTTGACCTCTACACCGGAGCCAGCTGGGCTGTTACGTTACGCCGGGGAGGACGCATGGGCATGGGACGGGAGAAGGACAGCGGCAGCCAGCTGCCGGCGGCCATGGCGATGGGCCAGCGGCCTACAAATGGGCCGAACATCACTTTTTTTTGCCCGAGCGACAGATCTACTTTCAGGGATGTTGCCGTCGGATGCCGCAGCAACGGTGATGCGGCTCCAACGTCCCCCTTACGTAATCTCAAAAACGTTAGAGGATCCTGTTCCACCCGCCTAACGTAGCCCTAATCCTCATCTACAAATCTCAGGCAGCCGCCTTCTCCTCGCTCTCTCCCTCTGCTGTGCTCTGCTCAGACCTCAGACCACACAACACTGGCGTCGCCAATCCCTAAAATCCGCCGCACACTCCATCGTGAACCCAAGACTACCACCGTAGCACCTCCCATGGCCGCGCCCGCTGCTCCCGTGGCCGCGCCCGCTGCTCCCGTGGCCGCCGCCGCCGACCACCGTCTCGACTTCGACGTCATCGTGGTCGGCGCCGGCATCATGGGCAGCTGCGCGGCGCACGCGGCGGCGTCACGCGGCGCGCGCGCCCTGCTCCTGGAGCGCTTCCACCTGCTGCACGGCCTCGGCTCCTCCCACGGCGAGTCGCGCACCATCCGCGACGCCTACCCGGACGCGCGCTACCCGCCGATGGTGCGCCTCGCCCGCCGCCTCTGGGAGGACGCCGAGGCCGAGTCCGGGCGCCGCGTCTTCACCCCGACGCCGCTGCTCTCGCTGGGCCCGCGCAGCAACGCCGCGGTCCTCGCCGCCGTCAGAAACGCCGGCGCGGAGGAGGTGGACCTCGCCGCCACGTGGGGAGGCGCGTTCCGGGCCCCGGACGGGTGGCTGGCCGCGGTGAGCGAGCGCGGCAGCGGGGTGCTGCACGCGAAGGAATCGGTGGAAATGTTCCAGGCGCTCGCCGTCAAGAAGGGCGCCGTGGTGCGGGACAACGCGGAGGTCGTGGAGATCAGGAAAAGGCCGGAGGGAGGCGTCGTGGTGAAGACGGGCGCCGGCGAGGAGTTCCGCGGCGCCAAGTGCGTCGTCACGGTGGGCGCGTGGACGCGCAGGCTGGTCAGGTCCGTCGCCGGCGTGGACCTCCCCATCCAGCCGCTGCACACGCTGGTCCTGTACTGGCGCATCGCGCCCGGCCACGAGCGCGAGCTCACGGCGGAGGCCGGCTTCCCGACGTTCTCGAGCTACTGCGACCCGCAGTACGTGTACAGCACGCCGTCGCTGGAGCGCCCGGGCATGATCAAGATCAACTACCACGGCGGGCCGCCGTGCGATCCGGACAGCCGCGACCTCGTCTCCGGCGGCGGCGATGTCGTGGGGCGGGTGGCCCGGTGGATCGAGGAGTTCATGCCGGGGATCGTGGAGACCGCCGGCGGGCCGGTGGACAGCGTGCCGTGCATGTACTCCATGACGCCGGACGAGGATTTCGTGATCGACTTCCTCGGCGGGGAGTTTGGCGAGGATGTGGTGGTCGGGGCCGGGTTCTCTGGGCACGGGTTCAAGATGGGCCCGGCGGTGGGGTGTATCCTGGCCGAGATGGCCATGGACGGTGAGGCGAGGACTGCGGCAGAGGCCGGCGTGGAGCTCGGCCACTTCAGGATCAACCGGTTCGATGGCAACCCCATTGGAAACGCCAAGGATTTGTGAGCTCGATCATGGATGTAGTGGTTTGCGTGTCCTACTGTCTCTGTGATTCTTGTCGAATGTCGATGGTAGATGCATTGGAATAACTTTGAAATGATTTCAATTTCATGTAATGTTGTAAGTTTGATGTGACAGAAAATCTATATGACGTTCGGATGTTCCTCATGCTCGCTTCCCCAATACCCGTATTTTCCTCCTACAAGCGCGTTCAAAAGAAATTTTTATCGCTTAATTTCCTCTCATCGGGAACATCAGGCTTCTCCGTAGTTATGTATTTAGGGATTTGTGGTGAGGGTTGGAGATTTTGTGTTCAGATTTTGGGATATTTGGGGATTTGGAGGGAGGACGGTCAGGTGAGAAGGGTTTACTTTTTGTTCATGTGGCAGAAAAGGGCTCACCATTTATCTCCTGCTTCTCTGCAAATTAAAAAAGACATTTGAATATGTTAAATTCAGTTCTGCAATGAATACTTAATGTTGATTGTCAATATTATTATTGTTCTCTTCCTATGGTGCCTTTGTGTTCAAATTTCATTTGGCTGGGTAAAATTCATGTTCTTCCTTTGCAGTGTGCAAGGTAGTAAATAATCCATGAATTGTTGTTCCTTTCAGGATTTTCCTTTGTGGTAGGATTATTATCATGAGTTCATGGCCACATGCACTGCACTTTCAAAGTATCAACTCTGTTATTTTCTTTTTCTGTGTTCCTTTTCTTTGTGTTCTTGGTTTAATTTTATCTCTGTATATATAATCCCGCCTAGATGCTAAGTTACAACCTACAAATACGACTATTTCTCAAACAGTAGCGCTGCTCACATGACAGGCCATACGAAAGAATAGTAGCATTATTGGATTGTCCAAAGGGGAAAATCCATATTCAAACTTCAAAATAAATCCACATTTTGTCTTGCAATTTGAATCTCTGTAAGTTTGACTCGCAAACCGCAGGAAGAATAGCCTCCTCATATATACCTCAAGCAGTGGTGCGGGCTGTATATGGAACTTGTACCTGAAGAGAAGTTTTCTCACATATAATTATTTTGGCAACAAATTGCTGAAGATCGCTAAATGGAGCCGCTGGCGTCCCAAGAGCATGGGCACTGCTAGGAAGAAAGGACCACCCAGTTCAGCAACAACTGAAACAAGGACGTGGATGAGTAGCATTGGCGTGGGTCAGCCTTTCACGCGGCACCAGTCACCGACTTTTTTTTGGTTTTTGATCCTTTTTGAAAAGAATATCACAAATAGATCTTTTGGGGAAAGAATTCCAAAAATGGACCCTGTGGTCGGCGCCGTGATTCACGGCGCTGAGATATAACGTCTCGACGCCATGAATAACGGCGCCGAGGTCCATACGACGTGGAATCACCATAGCGTACGTGGCGGTGACGTGGCGACCGAGCTCAGCGCCGTAGATCTTGGCGCCGACCTCAGCGCCAAGATCTGTGGCGCTGAGTTCGGAGTTCGGCTGACATGTATCCCTTTCAATGGACAGTGGCAGTGAACAGCGAACAGTGCAATGAACAGTGAAGTGAATAGTGATGGTAGACAGGAAACAGTGAACAGTGCAATGAACAGTACAATGAACAGTGAAGTGAATAGTAACGGTAAACAGTAAAGTGAATAGTGAATATACGAACATATAGTCAGGTCATAAATCTATTTAATCACAGCAGGCATTAAACATTCCATGTCCCAACGCATTCCAAGTCCAAAAGTTTGCATTCTTCCAATAGAAACATATATACACTTTACAATTATTCAAAAAGTCAAAGACGCTTTTTGACTTGTCAAGAGATTGACGGAGGATATAACAAGTTAACGGGGATCGCAATTATTCAAAAAGTTAACGAGCTGAGGATCATGGACATATAAATCGACATCTGCTGCAAATCCTTTAAAGTGCATGTCAAATTTCTGTTTCGTGAAATCGGATGAATGTATAAAAGCAAATGATCAAACAATTGTTGAGCAAGATAAAATATATTACACACTATTCACTATTTGCTATTTACTATGGCCCGAAAACAAAAAAAAGTCGGGCTGCGCGACCGCGGCAGAGCTTTGCCCCCGTTTACTCCACGTCCCCACGCCAGCAGCACGGTTCATTGCACTGTTCACTTCACTGTTCATTGCACTGTTCACTGTTCACTTCACTGTTCATTGCAATGTTTACTGTTCACTGCCACCGAGCTCAGCGCCACAGATCTTGGCGCTGAGGTCGGCGCCAAGATCTACGGCGCTGAGTTCGGTCGCCACGTCACCGCCACGTACGCTATGGTGATTCCACGTCGTATGGACCTCGGCGCCGTTATTCATGGCGTCGAGACGTTATATCTCAGCGCCGTGAATCACGGCGCCGACCCCAGGGTCCATTTTTGGAATTCTTTTCCCAGAGGGTCTATTTGTGGTATTCTTTTCCAAAAAAAATCAAAAACCAAAAAAAAGTCGGCACCAGTCACGAGTCGAGTCAGCCACCGGATCAGCAAGGGTTCCTTCTCTCGTCGCAGGAGGTCCGTCAGTCTTGCTACAGGTTGGTCATTGGTGCCTCTGCATCGCTCAGCCTTGAGAAAAGTTTGATAATTTTTTACTATTTATCTGTCACATCAAATGTTAGGTCACTAATCAAAGATATTAAACATGGATTAATGACAAAACTCATTCTATAACCCCGGGTAACTTCGCGAGACGAATCTAATAAGTCTAATTAGGCCATGACAACGTTGTGCTACAGTAAACAATCTCTAATAACGGATTAATTAGACTTAATAGATTTATCTTACGATTTTCCGTCTATCTGTGTAATTAGTTTTATAATTAGATCATGTTTAGTCCTTCTAATCTTCGGTTTAAAATTGCTACAGTAAATTTCGCAAACTTTCTCACCAAACTAAATATGCCCTCAGCCTCGTGGTCATCTGTTCTGCTGTGGCAATCTGCTCCACACTGTTGCAGCATCAGAGCGCTTGCTGATCGTGATCAACCAGGCTCGCGACAAGCAGTTTTCGTCTTCTCTATCCTACCGAGTTCGGCCTCCGTTTTAAAATGTAAGTTATTCCAATATTTTTAGAGAGTCAAACTATTTTATATTTGATCAAAAGTTTAGAGAAAATTACAAAGATTTATGACATAAAATAAATATAACTATAAAAATATATTTAATAAAAATCTAATGATATTTATTTGATATAATAAATATTAGTATTTTATCGTAAAACCTTGATCAATTAAAATATTTTGACTTTTTAAAAATATTAGAATGAGTTACCATTTGGAACCACGCCAACTATCACTCACTCGTCTAGGTCAGGCCACCAAGATTGCTGACGTGTTTGCATGGCTTACGAACAATCATTGTACTTGCCCTCGTGGCTTCGTGCAGGTCCCAATCCTACCATTCTCGGTGGTCGGTGTCGCACTGATCATCACTCGCCTGCAGCCGTGCAGGACTGCAGGAGGTGGTTGGTAGGGAAAAAATCGGATCGGATTCCAATAATATTTTTTACCATATTTTTACTCGAATACGAATTCAGATGCTCTTAAATACGAATACAAAATGAATGTTCGAATGCGAATATGTATTCGGATGTTTACTCTATTTAGGAGACAATATTTACCTATTTTATTCGTTGATGGTTTTTAAATAACAAAATCATTATACTAGTAAATAATAAAGTATAAGTACATAACAAGTGTAGGCAAAAACTGCTCGTTAATAATATCACATTTATTCATAATTATTTCAGTAATTAATCATATAAAAATTAAATAAAACTATAGATAAATATAGATTTAATAAATAAATATATACATTTATCATGAAATAATAAAAAGTACAAAAAATATTTTCATCAATAAATAAATAAACTAGAGTATTAAATAAATTTAATATATATATTATTTAAATTAATTACATTAGTCACTAAAATTAGAGATAACTTTTAAATAGTTATATGGGTACAATAATAATATTAAAATTGATATCATAATCATTAGTAATGGAGATAACTTTTAAATAAATATTTTTTTAAATAGTTTTGATTATACACTAACATTATTAGCATTCAAATAAACTATTTAAATGTTATCTCCATATGGTCGGATAATACGAATGTTGGACCGGATAGAAAAAACCGACGAAAAACTAATTCAGATGCATCTATTTTAGTACCATATCAAATTTGAATATGAATACAGATATTTATATTTACATTTTAGCGAATACGGATATCGGATAATTCAGATTTCACTTTTATAATTCTATCCTAGTGGTTGGGATCGATCGATGCAAATGAGGCAATCCTATCTTGGAGCGGTGCATTCCACTGTCAAGAGTGTCAGCCCCAAAACGGCGAACGAGGCTCTCGCTCAGATTTGGACGTTCCGAGCCGAGAAACATTGTCAGGTACACAACTTGTCGATCATATATGCGTCGCCAATTCACATTTGTCCGCAAACTCGGCCCGTCACTTTCGGAAACACGTACGTACCGTGCAGTGTTGGCGTTTGGTTGGCACCCGATCGATCGGCAGATGCGGCAGGTCTCGAATCCTTGCGCGCGGGAGACTCTGACTCGTTGGGTCGAATCCACACCAGCCTTATTTTGTCAGTAACGAATGCAACGAATAAGATAATCAGTTCCCAGTTTGATACAAGGACGACTCAGCATCAGTCGTAGCAATGCAATCAATCTCTCTCAGCTCTCAAGTCGATCTCAACAAAAAAAAAAAAAGGTACCATGCATCAAGTTCCTAGCTTTCCTCGTCCTTCCTATTGCTTGGCATTGCCCTAATGGACGATTTCCGATTGAGAGCACAAGTAATGTTTCCAAAGCAAAAGACAGAACATATCTAGCTAGGTGTGCTGTCGTCCTAATCCTACCCTTTGCAATCTGGCTTTGCTAGTTGCCTGGGGTCTGGAGTAGATCGAGGCTGCAAAGCCATTATATTGATGCCACCTTTGCTGAACCATCGACACATACTAGTTAGAAAATTACAGAGAAGCGTTGGTGTCATGATGACTCATGTGACAGCATAAAAATAGGCCGGCTTGGCCCCTATAGTAGTTGTTGTATATGTAAAGAGTTTTTGAAACCAACCTATCCCAAGTGCTACCAGTTCACCCTATTTTATGCTTCATTTTTCCTTGTGCTACCAGTTTTTGAAACATACTAGTTTTTGAAACAAGCATATATGCTGTTCAGAGTCAACGGCACTAAGAAAAGGTAGGAAAGAAAGGTCAGCACATACTACACTACATTTTTCCTTGAACTCAAAATACATTTATGTTTTCCAATAATGTTTGCATCTTCCCTCCGTGCCAGTACTAGATACCTTTAGGAACATATTTTATTACTTGTTCCAATTGGAATTTGCAAGCATTACACACGACTTGTTGATCCAATTTGTTAAAGTTATTTCGATGTGCGACAAGAATCACACACACTAACATACTATTAGGACGACACGGATCCATGACCGAGCATTCCAGCTCACTAGTAATCCTTGTCGTTTCCCATGGGGTTGTTGTCGAACCTGTTGATCTTGTAGTGGCCGAGCTCCACGCCAGCCTCCGCCGCCGTATCGGCCTTGCCGTCGATGGCCATCTCGGCCAGGATCCTCCCCACCGCCGGCCCCATCTTGAACCCGTGCCCGGAGAACCCGGCGCCGACCACCACGTCCTCCCCGAACTCCCCGCCTAGGAAGTCCATCACGAAGTCCCCGTCCGGCGTCATGCAGCACATGCACGACTGCCGGATCACCGGCCCGCCGCCGGCCTCCACGTGAGGCATGGACTCCTCGATCCACTTGGCCACCCGCTCGGTGACTTCCTTGTCGCCGGAGACCCAGTCCCGGTTGTCCGGGTCGCACGGCGGCCCGCCGTCGCAGCTGATCTTGATCAGGCCCGGGAGCTCAATCGACGGCGTGCCGTACACTGGCGGGTCGCCGTAGCTGGAGAACGACGGGAACCCGGCCTCCGCCGTGAGCTCGCGCTCGCGGCCGGGCTTGACGCGCCAGTACAGGGTCAGCGTGTGCAGCGGCTGGATGGGGAGCTCCACGCCGGCGACGGACCGGAGCAGCTTGCCCGCCCAGGCGCCCACCGTGACGACGCACTTGGCGCCGCGGAACGCCTCGCCGGCGCCCGTCCTCACCACGACGCCGCCCTCCGGCCCCTTCTCGATGCCGACGACCTCGGCGTTGTCCCTGACCACGGCTCCGTTCTTGAGGGCGAGCGCCTGGAACATGGCCACGGCCTTGGTGGCGTTGAGCACGCCGCCGCCGCGCTCGCTGACCGCGGTCAGCCACCCGTCCGGGGCGCGGAAGGCGCCTCCCCACCGCCGGGCCAGGTCCACCTCCACGGCGCCGGCGTTCTGGACGGCGGCGGCGAGCGAGGCGGTGCCGCGCGGGCCCATGGTGAGCTGCGGCGCCGGGGTGAGCACGCGGTAGCCGGACTCGGCCTCGGCGTCGGCCCAGAGGCGGCGGGCGAGGCGCACCATGGGCACGTACCGCGCCTTGGCGTAGGCGTCGCGAATGATGCGGGACTCGCCGTGCGAGGAGCCGCGGTGGTGGAGCAGGTCGAAGCGCTCCAGGAGCAGGACGCGCGCGCCGCGGGACGCCGCCGCGTGCGCCGCGCAGCTGCCCATGATGCCGGCGCCGACCACGATCACGTCGAACGGCTCAAAACGGTGGCCGGCGGAGGCGTCCTGGGGAAGCGCGGGAGCAGCGGCCATGGCGTGATCCTGGGTTGCTCTCGCCTTGTCAGCCTGTGGCGTTTTTGTAAGCGACATGTAGAGGATGCTCTAAGCTATACAGTCTCGTTGCTTGATGACTGAGCGAGCAAGAAAACAAACGAGACAAAAAAAAAGTTGCAGAATTGCAGTGCCACAGCGAAAAGATGAAGAAAACACAGAGGAAGCACAAAAAGGAGAGAGAAAATGAAAATCAAAGAAATATAAAAAGAATTTTTAGAAACTCCACTGAGGATGACTATGAACCATGGGCATTTGGCGTGTCCGCGTTTTTAGTATGGTTCATCTTTTTAGACTCCAGGCCAAACATCCTGTGATGTACTAGCCGTTAGTTAGCTTGAAAGCAACGCATTTGCATGGAATCTTGGGTTACTTTGGCATCTTGGGTTACTTTGGCATGTGGCGTTTCTCTAAGCAAAAGCGTAGAGGATGGATGCTCGCTCTAACGAAGAGAAAGTTCAACCACAGGGGAAAAATTTAAAAGAAAGGAGGAGAAATCAAAGGAAATAAAGGTTTTTTTTAGAGAACGTGCTTAGCACGTATTTCATTAAGAGAAGAATGAGGTTTACAAACACAACACCAACACCACACAACGACAACAACACAACGCCCACTAGAACAAAACAAACTGTTACATCAAACAAACAAGAGAAACTACGGTTCCGGAAGCACGTGTTTATTGGAGAAGAGCGAAGAACGCCAAAGACATCATACCACAACCAAACGACCATCGTGAAGGCGACCACGCCTGTGATGGAAAAGGCGACAGAGGAAGCCGAGGGCCAGAGGGCACAGTGGAACTGTAGGACGATGCCTTCAGGAAGGATACGACGTAGAAGCGACGCCATCAACCGCTCGTCAGAGGACGAAACCGGGTTTTCACCCGACAGAACAGGGGAGGGGAAGGAAGACCGTGACAATGCCCCCAACAGGGAGAATTACGCAGGAGCGCAGTCATTGCCAGCACTGGCAAAAGCCATGCAGAGTTTTCACCCATGGTGTCCAAACCACTCCAACTGCGCACTCGACAACCACAACCCCACACCGCCTAAGCCAGTGAGCCGGAGCAGCTTCGCGACCTGTGGACATGTGCAGAAAGGGGAGAGAGGGTCGGCAACGACCAAAGAGTGGAAAGGGGCAACGATGACGGGTGAAAAGAACAGATCTGACTCAGGACCCGTCTGAGCGGTCCTCGCCAGTGACCAAAGAGCATAATGGATGGAAACAACTGCTGGAAGAGAACAGATCTGGCGCAACACTCGTCGGAGCGGTCGGCGGCCATCCAGAGAGGCAAGGGCACGAGGCCCGTTGGTGCCCGACACGGACCCCCACCGGCGCGACCTCAACAGCTGAGGCACCGCCAGCCCAGCCACCCCGGCTGCCTAAACGCGGCCCACGGACCGCAAATCCGCAGCCGCCGGTGTACGAGCCACGAGCGCCGGG
>CM014274.1:64980274-64991608 GCA_004135705.1 Alloteropsis semialata
GTGGGACGGACTAGGGTTCGGGCCAAAATTGGCGACGGTATTGGTAGCTGGGGAGTGATTACCATTTCCTTTATCAAGGAAAGGGAGGCCACTTCGTTGCAGCCCAGGAAATAAAGGTCACACGGCTTGAATTTTCAAACTTTTATGCATCGAAACATATAACAAGAAATTTAGAAACTCCGTCGTGGATGACTTTGAGCCATTGGATGGGCATCTAAATAGCTCACTAATTCTTCTCTCTTGGCAATTGTTCTTGAGTTAGTTCCCTCAGTGCCATAGAAATTCTTGCCTCTTCCTTCAGTGCCATGAAAAATCCTAAAATTCCTTGAGTGCCTGTTGACACCAGCGGTGGCAAACAGAAAGTCCGCAAGCGCACGGCTGTCGAAGTAGCTTTCACCCGTGAGTAAACCAGGTATCGAATCCACGGGGAACGTAAATGAATATCTAATCACTAAAGCTGAGCCGGATCGATCGAGTGTATATAAAGGCTGGGTAGAGAGGATAACTTAGTATTAAGGGTCTGATGATAGTTAAGAGAATTTCTCCTATGCTTGCTTTAGGCACCGGGGTATCCTAGGCCTCTAGGAAATTGCCGGCCAACAGCTCTACGCCGTACCCATACGTGGAGGATTACAAAGGACGGACAGGGCTGTCACCACCTGCCGCCTACCTCTACTAATCCGTGGGGCTACGAGGCAAACGAGGGCAGATATACACCTAAGCACCACGCCTAAGATAATATCAGCTATCCTAACCTTGATCAGAGATTAGAACTTTATAAATAAAGCAACGAATCCACAAGCACAATAGAGAAATTAACTTATCTATAACTCAGTCTTAACTACTAGTTGAATCCCGGATACTTACTAAGAAGCTTGCATCCGTCGAGGTACAGGTGGAGGGTCGCCGACACGCCGGGACTCCTCCAGACTCTCCCTCACTCTCTCCCTATTTCTACTCTGGATATGAGGAGGGCTTCGCCTTGGATCTTCACTTCAGCTCGATGATGATTAGCCCTGCCCCGAGTCCAGCTATTTATAGCTTGGAGAGGCGGTTTAGAGTCGGTGTGCAGCGGTTGAGGCGGTCCGGAGGTGGGCCCAGGTCGGCCGACTAAGGGGGATCGGCCGACCCTCCATTCCACCGACGTCGATGATGCACGGCGTAGATGAACTCCTGGAGGCGGTTTACAGTTGGTCCTGAAGGCGGTGGTGGTTTGGGCGCGTGGCCAGGTCGGCCGACCTGGCTAGGTCGGCCGACCCAGGGCTGTGGCCCCTCGGCCCCACTCTGTCAGGGTCACTTCCCAGTGGGTCCTTTGGTCGGTTTCCGGTGGGTAATGGTGAAGATGTGTCAGTTTAGTTGGGGATGTGGGCCCATGAATCCATGTGATTGCCATGTGGACCAATCCCATCTCTTCATTCCCACCGTCATGATCTCAACGTTCCTGATCAGTTCTAAGTGTGCTTTTGCTGTTGGGCTCAGGTTGGACCTCATTTGGCCTAGACCCGGGTCGGCCGACCAGGGTAGGTCGGGCGACCTGGCTCTGGGCCCACTTTAGCCTTCCTTTCTCCACTTTACTCCTGTGAGCACATGAGCACCAAAACTCGTGGAATTCATTAGTAAATCACCCTATGTCTATTTGTTTTAGCACTTTTTATATCTTTGTTGGCAATAATAATCTGTCATTAAGAACCGCCAACAAGCTCCCCCACACTTATCCTTTACTCGCCCACGAGTAAAGTCTAAGCTTCATCATGGAGATCATTAACAAACATATAAGTTATTCCCAAACATTTAGGCTTAGTGGAATTGTATGAGTGGCTAATCATGTCTTCTTGAATACTTGCAGGAAGGAACAGCCTTTTCATGACATGATACACTTCACTCTCAAGTACTTGGGGTTTTGAATTTTTGCAAAGAAAACATATGCCTTGCTCCTCAAAGAGTTTCTCTCTGGATAATCATGTTGGTTAGACAACACTCATTCTCTCCAAAATAGAACTTTTTGTGTGGAGCTCTCAAGATACATACCTTTCCTCACTTATGTTGCCATTCCAAGGATTGGATCCAAAACAGAGACAAGTCATGTAATCAAGTCAAGATGTGCAAGTGTGTGATCTGAGGTAGACATTTAATGATACTCCTTTGTCTTGACCTTTCTTCCCTTTCTCTTTCTTTTGGATATGGGCTATTGCATTGCACTTTTTTTTCACTCAATGCTCTTTTAGCATGAGTCTTTTTCTTCTATTTATTTTCCTATGCATTTAGCCCATATCTTCTTTCTATTTTAATTCTGGAAAGAAGGGTCGTTTTTTTAGGAGTATTTATTTTATGACCATGAGACAAAGGCATGTTTTGCTTCATCCTCAGTGTAAGGATTTAGCTTTTATGGTGGAGTGTACGTGATCTTGACTTTAAAAACATGAAATATCTCTAATAAGGGTCACAAGACTTGAAACAACTCAAAGCTCAAAGGTAAAGTTTGATCATATTTGTAGGTGTTTGTCTCTCAAACTCATGAGGAGCATAGCAAGGTACAAAGTTTTTAAAACTTTTCACAAATTCCAAGTACTCAAATAGTAAAGGCATCTTTCATATTAAAGCCATATCTCAAAATGCAATTACTTAGATGACATGAGTTCCTATAGATATGAGGATTTCCACAAGCCAAAAGGTACAGGGAATAAAATATATGTAAGTTAAAATGAATTTCCATGTGATGGTAGGGTGCAACAGGGTTGATTTTACTAAATATTGAATTCCAGGATCAGGTTCTGCACATATTCAACTGAAACAGAGTTTAGGATAACCAAACCAGCGTGCAGGAAGAAGCATAGGCCAGGTGGGACCCAGACCAGGTCGGGCGACCTGGTGGGGTCGGGCGACCTGGAGGTGATTCCCCTGGTTCTGATCTCTCTCGTGCTGTTCTGTAGCGTTCTGATAGGCTCTGTTTCGCGTTGGATCACTCTGTTTTCCCGTTGCAGGTCTCCCCCACACTTGTACCTTTTATTCAAAACAAGTGGAAACACAAAACACAATCCTAATACACTAAACAATTTATTTTATTCAATAACTCAGAGGCACATTACATGATAATCAAAGAAAATAAATGAAATAAATAAATTGAAGGGAAACTAATGTGCCTATCCTAATCCAAAGCCTAGGGAATCTAGGGTGCATGGTAGAGATTTTCATCCCCAGCAGCTTTGGCAAAGCGCTTAAGCTTCACGGCTGTTGATTTGCGAAGCATCTCAAAGTCGTCTTGAAGACTTATGCGCTCAAGTCGCTCTTCAGCGAACTTCTTCTCCAATTTTGCATGGTCACGACCGAGTTGAGTAATCAACTCTAGCAACTCAGCATTGGAGGGAGCCTTGGGGGCCTTCTCTTCATCATCACTTTCATATTGGCCCCCAGGCCTGCGAATTGGAGGAGGCTTGATATGCCTCTTGATCTTGCCGGCGGGTGAAGATTCCACCGACTCCTCCAACTCCTTCCTCTCCTCAGGTGTGAGGGGAGGGAACAGCCCCTTGCCATAGCCACCACCGGGTTTCCTTTCTCCAAAGACCCGAAAACGTGGCTCTGGAGTGCTGGCAGGAGAGTAGATGGACACATCGGTCGTATATTGATACGACACGACGTCCTCCCACTTGTTCCTGACCACCTCCTTTAGCTTTTCCCCTGGTTGAAGCTTGGGGAGCCCATCATCCTTGATCGGAGTGGCCGCCGGCGTCTTCTTCGGAGTCAATTGCCCCGTCGTCGGCCTTCTGTACGGGCTTGACGCCCGTGCATCACGCCTCTGGAGCCTCATCGGAGACTGAGACCGTGCCGCCGAACGAGAACGTGAGGGGCCACCAGGGCCGGTCGGCCGACCAAGCAGATCGGCCGACCCCCTGGTGCGGCCTCTCGCGTCCTCCTCAGGCGGGAGGCTGGCCAGTGGGGATACTACCACGGCCATGGCCTGCTCCAGGTTGGTGGGCACCAATTGGTTGGCCGGAGTGGGCTCTCCATCTAGATCGAAGGTCGATCGGGATTTGGGGTGACCCTTTCCGGCCATTGCTCGGGATTTGGAAGGTGTGGTTTAGTGAATTCAGAGTGTGGGCGAGAAAGAGCTCAGATGAGAGGAGAAGAAGAGGATGGTTGAAATTTTAAAGAAGAATTAACCCTCTTCTCGGATCCCTCAGAGGATGAATCGCTCATCCACCGCGGAACGGCTTCAGAGACGTTGGAATGAGACGTTAGCAAAGGATAGGGCTGATCGGGCTCGGTGGCAGATCGGCCGACCTGGTGGGATCGGCCGACCTGGCCTTGAGCCCGGTCGCCCTCTTCCTTTTTGTGTACTACGTGACAGGTTCATTTTACCCCAAAATGTGTGCAACCAAGTTCTAGGGGTTAAGGACTTAGAGCAAAGTGAAATCATAGGTGGGAATTATCCATGACCAAGTTGATCACATCAAATTCTTCATCTATTTTATCAGGCTCAAGGAAAACTTTTAAACGTTGACCATTTACCTTGAAGAGGTTACCTTCATCATCTTGGAGTGTGATTGCCCCATGCGACGAGGTCTCCACCACAACGAATGGTCCTTCCCATTTGCTCCGGAGTTTTCCATGCCCAAAAAGCTTCACCCTGGAATTAAAGAGTAATACCTTATCTCCGGGGTGGAACTCTTTCACCTTGATCCTCCTGTCGTGCCATCTTTTGGTTCTATCCTTGTAGATTCTGGTACTGTGGTATGCTTTGTCTCTCCATTCTTCCAGCTCTGACAGCTGCATCCTTCTCATCTGTTGGGCTGCTGGCAAATCCATGTTCCACTTTCTTATGGCCCAGTGTGCCCGATGCTCTAGCTCAACTGGTAAGTGGCAAGTCTTGCCATAAACCAGTTGATATGGGGACATCCCGATTGGTGTTTTGTATGCCGTTCGGTAAGCCCATAGAGCATCTGGTAACTTGCTCTTCCATCCTTTTCCCATCTCTGTCACGGTCTTCTGCAGAATGTTCTTGATTTGCTTGTTTGATGTTTCTGCTTGACCGCTTGTCTGGGGGTGATAAGGAGTAGCTATGTTGTGCTTCGCCCCCAGTTCTGCCAGAAACTTCCGGAAGGTCTTGTCGATGAAATGTGACCCTCCATCACTGATCACCATCCTGGGGGTTCCAAAACGTGGAAAGATGATCTCATGGAACATCTTTCGCGCGTGTTTGGAGTCAGCGGCGCGACAGGGCATTGCTTCAACCCACTTTGAGACGTAGTCCACTGCCACCAGGATGTACTCGCTGTCATAGGATTTGACGAAGGGTCCCATGAAATCAATGCCCCACACATCAAACAACTCAACTTGTAAGTTGTTTGTGAGTGGCATAGCATCTCTTGCAGTGATCCCTCCGTGTTTCTGGCACTGCTGGCATCGTCGAATGAATTCCTTTGTATCCTCATACATTGTGGGCCAATAGAATCCACTCTGCCAGATCTTCGACCTTGTCCTGAACGCCCCGTAGTGTCCTCCATATGGGGCTGCATGGCACTGCTCGACGATCTTTCTTGCTTCGGTTGTTGGTACACATCGCCTGAGCATGCCATCTGAACACACCCTGTACAGGTATGGTTCATCCCACAAATGGATTCTACTCTCATAGATAAGCCTTCTCTTATTCTCCCCTGGTGGCACATATCCTGCAACCATAAAGTTGACGATGTTTGCATACCAGGGGTCGGAGGCAGTTACCTTGAGTAGGGTGTCGTCCCGCAGAAAGTCATTTATCGGTAGATCCTGCGTGTCAGTAAACTGCATACGCGACAAATGATCTGCTAAAAGGCTAGTGAGGGGCCTGGCTATCTGAGAAAAATCTCTGATAAAGCGCCGGTAAAACCCCGCATGACCTAAGAAGCTGCAGATCCCTTTGACATTGGTGGGAGGTGGAAGCTTTTCAATGACCTCGATTTTTGCTCTATCCACCTCTATTCCTCTTTCGGACACCAAGTGTCCTAGCACTATACCCTCTCGGACCATGAAATGGCACTTTTCCCAATTTAGCACCAGGTCCTTGTCTCGGCATCTTTGTAGCACCCTATCTAGGTTCTGCAGACAATGGTCGAAAGTCTTTCCATAGACTGAAAAATCGTCCATGAAAACTTCCATAATCTCTTCTATCATGTCTGAGAAGATAGACATCATGCACCTTTGGAACGATGCTGGTGCATTGCACAACCCGAACGACATTCTGCGGTATGCATACGTTCCATAGGGGCAGGTGAAGGTGGTCTTTTCTTGATCATCGGGGTGGATGGGAATCTGATGGTAGCCGGAATACCCATCAAGGAAACAGAAGAAAGAGTGGTTCGCGAGTCTCTCTAACATCTCATCGATGAAAGGGAGCAGAAAGTGATCCTTCTTTGTTGCCTTGTTGAGTCGGCGATAATCAATGCACATCTGCCACCCAGTAACGGTACGCTGAGGAATCAGCTCGTTTTTCTCGTTACTCACGACGGTCATACCTCCCTTCTTGGGCACTACTTGGACAGGGCTGACCCATTCACTATGAGGGACGGGATAGATGATCCTGGCGTGCAGAAGTTTTAAAACTTCCTTCTTCACGACTTCCCTCATCGCATTATTTAGCCTACGCTGAGGCTCCCTAGAAGGTGTAGAGATTGGATCTATGGGAATGCGATGGGTACAGAGTGCAGGGCTTACTCCCTTCAAATCCTTGAGGGAGTACCCGAACGCCGAGCGGTGTTTCTCGAGCACCTTTACGAGTCTATCACTCTCGTCCTGCGATAGCTTGTCACTAATGATGACAGGGGTGTCCCTGTCTTCATTTAGAAAGACATAGCGAAGGCCAGCGGGCAAGGGTTTTAGCTCTACGTGTGTCTTAGGTGGCTCCTCAGTTTCAAGCGGCTCAGAAGCGTCATCCTCTTCTTCTATAAAGTCATGAACATGTTCTTCGAGGAATGACTCAAAAGGGTCGCTAGGTTGTAGGGATTTCACTTCCTCAGCTGGGTTAGGTCCTACCAAAGGTTCAACTATGGAATTCTTGACCCTGGCTAAAGGTATGGTGAGAAGATTTCTTCCTATTTTGGCTAGGAGGTTTCCTTCCGAGGTTACATCTTGAAAGAGGCCCTCAACAGGGTGTCCTACCAGGAGGTCAAAATCTAATGTCTCAAAGACGTAAAAGTCTAGAGCCATCTCAATCCCATGGTGAACGAGGAGAAAGTCTCGTACTATGCCGAGACTCTTGAGAATTTGACCTGAGGGTGTTCTAAGAAGTTTTGACGTTGGGGCCATCTTTTTACGACGTCCAAGGACGTAGGAGAAAGAACTGGACATGATGTTTGCCCCAACAGTCGGGTTGTACAGAATGTCTACGGCCACCTTGCTTACGAAACCGCGAATAGTCTGCGAAGGTGAGTTAATCCGAATGACTTCGGAAGAAGACTCAGATTCGTTTGACCATTCCGTATTTAGGATGGGAATAACCTCCCTCACGGTCTCGTCTAGGAATTCTGTCTCCATATAAATGGAGGGAGTCTTTACCGTAGGCTTTTTCTGTGTTGTGTAGTTCGAGGTGTTCCCGAAGTCTTCAAAAAGATCTTCCTCGAACTCAAATGGCAATCTGAGGGGTTGAGTTTCCTCTTCCTCAACGGATGGGGTCTCAGGAGCTGGACTGGGCAAGTCTATAGGTTCTACCTGGGAGTCTTCTTGCTCAGTTTCGGTCGCGTCGGCAGGGGAGTTTTCCCGAATGGCTGCTAGGACTTCTTTTGCTCTGGCCGGGGTTATGTGTAGGAATGAGCCTCCGGCTGCAGTGTCTATGTACCGGGCGGCTTCACTATTCAACCCAGACCGAAAATGCTGCATGAGCATATAGTCTGGGATGCCTAGATCTGTTCCGGCTAGACAAGAGTCTTGGAACCGGTCCCATGCTTTGGCGATCGTTTCCTTCTCTTGTTGCTGGAAGTTAATAATCTCCTTCCGTAGTGCACAGATCCGGTGAGCAGGGAAGTATTCAAGGCAAAATTTGTCTCGTAACTTCTCCCATTCACCGTTCGTTAGCCCAACGGTATGGTCATACCACTTCCTTGCTCTCTCTTTGAGAGAGAACGGGAAGAGCTTCCATTTAATCGTTGCCTGCGTCATGCCTGGTATGACCAGACACGAGCAGAGCAACTCGAATTCGTGTAAGTGACGGTATGGGTTTTCACCATCACTTCCAGAGAAGGATATGTCCTGGACCATAGCTATGAAAGCAGGGGAAGCTCATAGCTATCGGTTAAAATAGGATTTGACGAGGGGTGCGGCTCCAATAATTCGCCCTTTGGAGCAGAGAACTCATGAATTTGGGTGGAATTCATGGTTGATAAAAAGGAAATAAAAAAGAAATATAAAATAAAAGATATACGGGCAACCTTAGATCTTAGATAACAGCTACCGTTCCCCGGCAACGGCGCCAGAAAGCTTGTTGACACCAGCGGTGGCAAACAGAAAGTCCGCAAGCGCACGGCTGTCGAAGTAGCTTTCACCCGTGAGTAAACCAGGTATCGAATCCACGGGGAACGTAAATGAATATCTAATCACTAAAGCTGAGCCGGATCGATCGAGTGTATATAAAGGCTGGGTAGAGAGGATAACTTAGTATTAAGGGTCTGATGATAGTTAAGAGAATTTCTCCTATGCTTGCTTTAGGCACCGGGGTATCCTAGGCCTCTAGGAAATTGCCGGCCAACAGCTCTACGCCGTACCCGTACGTGGAGGATTACAAAGGACGGACAGGGCTGTCACCACTTGCCGCCTACCTCTACTAATCCGTGGGGCTACGAGGCAAACGAGGGCAGATATACACCTAAGCACCACGCCTAAGATAATATCAGCTATCCTAACCTTGATCAGAGATTAGAATACTTTATAAATAAAGCAACGAATCCACAAGCACAATAGAGAAATTAACTTATCTATAACTCAGTCTTAACTACTAGTTGAATCTCGGATACTTACTAAGAAGCTTGCATCCGTCGAGGTACAGGTGGAGGGTCGCCGACACGCCGGGACTCCTCCAGACTCTCCCTCACTCTCTCCCTATTTCTACTCTGGATATGAGGAGGGCTTCGCCTTGGATCTTCACTTCAGCTCGATGATGATTAGCCCTGCCCCGAGTCCAGCTATTTATAGCTTGGAGAGGCGGTTTAGAGTCGGTGTGCAGCGGTTGAGGCGGTCCGGAGGTGGGCCCAGGTCGGCCGACTAAGGGGGATCGGCCGACCCTCCATTCCACCGACGTCGATGATGCACGGCGTAGATGAACTCCTGGAGGCGGTTTACAGTTGGTCCTGAAGGCGGTGGTGGTTTGGGCGCGTGGCCAGGTCGGCCGACCTGGCTAGGTCGGCCGACCCAGGGCTGTGGCCCCTCGGCCCCACTCTGTCAGGGTCACTTCCCAGTGGGTCCTTTGGTCGGTTTCCGGTGGGTAATGGTGAAGATGTGTCAGTTTAGTTGGGGATGTGGGCCCATGAATCCATGTGATTGCCATGTGGACCAATCCCATCTCTTCATTCCCACCGTCATGATCTCAACGTTCCTGATCAGTTCTAAGTGTGCTTTTGCTGTTGGGCTCAGGTTGGACCTCATTTGGCCTGGACCCGGGTCGGCCGACCAGGGTAGGTCGGGCGACCTGGCTCTGGGCCCACTTTAGCCTTCCTTTCTCTACTTTACTCCTGTGAGCACATAAGCACCAAAACTCGTGGAATTCATTAGTAAATCACCCTATGTCTATTTGTTTTAGCACTTTTTATATCTTCGTTGGCAATAATAATCTGTCATTAAGAACCGCCAACAGTGCCATAGAAATTTTGGTTTATGCCTTCAGTGCCATTCTGTTGCAAATCCCGTTTGTGCACTGTTAACTGAGGTGAGAAAAGATGCTTTTGCCCCTAGCCCCACCTGTTAGTGCGTAACAACTCCTCATCCTGTCTCTCCCCCTCCACAATGTGTGACCGCCGGCCACCAGACAACTCATCCCTTCTCTCTGTCTCTCCCTTGCCGGCCACCAAGTATCGCCGGCAGGAGGGCAAGATGTGGCCGGCGGCGGCCCAACTCTTGGTAGACAGATGAGGGCAGGGCTGGGGACTGCAGGGCGAGCAATGGAGGATGGGTGTTGGTGGCACTTAAGCACACCAATTACGAACCGCAAGCGTACAGATCGGTTGTAGCTTTTCCCTTAGAGTATCCTCCAAGGTTTTATCAATCCATGGAACAAGTGAATTGCTACGCTTAACTAAGCACAAATCTCATTGATTGAAAGATCTTTATCAAATGATGTGTGTGTATGAGTAAAGAACTAAATCTAATCTAAGATAAAGAGAACAACGTAGAGAGCAATAATATGGAGAGAAAAAGATATGTAGAATGCTTGTCCAAGGGATCTAGGATCACTTAAAGATGTAACCACCGAGCAAGAACGAACCGATCTAATCTATCAAAAGTAAAGGTGCACCAAACTCAACCCTTTCCCTCCCGCGTACTGTCACTACACGA
The DNA here is from genome assembly GCA_004135705.1 of Alloteropsis semialata. Lineage (NCBI taxonomy): Eukaryota > Viridiplantae > Streptophyta > Magnoliopsida > Poales > Poaceae > Alloteropsis > Alloteropsis semialata. The sequence goes on from CM014274.1 coordinate 64,990,787, forward strand.
GGGTAATCCGTGATTGAACAATAAGAGCACAAGATTTTCGATGTATTCTAGGTATGCAAGACTACGAGCGATGCATCCCCAAAGCAAAGTCGTCCGACTATTAGATTAAAAGCACCAACGACAAGAATATGATAGCAAAGATCCAAAACAATGGTTCGGCGATTACAACTTAAGATCTTCCTTTAACCCCAAGGACAAACAAGGACTTTACCCCATAATGTTACACATTGTAGTGCTGAACATGGTGTAGAATCCTCCGAAGTAGATGTAGACCGACGGGGAAGACGATCCGGAGGAGGGAAATCCCTACACCGGGGTGGCTAAGGGGTGTTCTTCCTCCTCTTGAGCTCCGCCTTGCTTGCTCCCTTGTAGATCCAATCTCCTCCTTGTTCTTGATCTTGTGGCGACGCCGGAGGGACCTTGTTAGGGTTTTCTGGCGTCGGCCCTCTCTCCGAATGTGGCTCCCTCTCTTTGTTGCTCCTCCCAAAAAATTGGTCCTTGATGTGGTCGACCTCGGGGGCTTTTATAGGCGGCTCTGGCGCTTGGCAGCGGGCATCCGACTAGGGTTTCACATCAACTTTGCGCTCAAAAAAGATGGGGACGTTTGGGCCCAAAAATGGGCTAGGCCGGCCGGCCTCACAGGCCCTAGGCCGGCCGGCCTAGGCCCTTTTTGGCCCCTCTCGTCTCCATCTTTTGCGTGCAGGTCCTCCTCCGTGATGCTTGTCCATGTGTGCACTTTGGTTCATGTCCAACCCCTCCAAATATGTCGTATTTCCTGTCATATCACAACATACTCCAAAATACAGCACATATTCGAAAACA
>CM014274.1:64992608-65021290 GCA_004135705.1 Alloteropsis semialata
GATCAGTGTTAGAGTGTGTTTCGGTTTCCTTATATTCGTCGACTGTTCAGGTTCCTTACCAGCTGGTCACTTTATGGATATTATGTGTTATCTTTTTTATATGCGTAACTTTGCTAGATTGCACAGGAGCATGAGGGTGGAACCATATTGTACAAACATGCACAAGCATGTTGGTGAGACGGATTTACTTGAGTTAATTCATTATAGACTATACTACGTGCTGGTTTAGACAGCATGCACACTAGCTAGTATCTATATATAAGAGTGACTCCAATCACTTTAATTACCTTGTTATACCTGCATACCATGATACTCACATTATGGACGAATGATGCACCGAGATGAAAGCTAGGCCAAATGTTAGGAGATGGAGGCATTCGGAATTTTAGACACAGTCTGGCCCTCATGTCATTCTGCATGGTTGTGGTCACTACCACAATTTGTGAAGTTCATCCCACCCATATATGTGTTGTGCCATGCCTATAACTAGAGCTATCACTTTTCATTTCTAGCACACTTAGTTCTTCAAGAATATTTCAAGGGTTGGTGAGATTGGTTTGCTAGGGTTAATTGACTTCTGTTCGTACACATTATGGATATTAACAAACTTGTTCGAGTGTGTGTACATATATGTGCAATATTTCTAAGTCCCAGTCACTCCAGTTTTCTTTAATAAGTATAGATAGCAAATCAATGCTATCATCGCAAATATTATTTAATGCCAGTCAACCAAGAGGAGCTCGCAGCATCAATTAGATGGTGGCCTCGCTAGGCTGTTAGACGCANGCATGGAACAGGAGAGCTCCAACGCTGTCGTTGAGAGTGCGCAGCACACGTTCGGCACGCCCATTTTGCTGAGAAGTGTAAGGGCAGGTGAGTTGAAGAACAATGCCATGAGTAGCAAAGAAAGCACGTGAGGCAGAGTTATCAAATTCCTTGCCATTGTCCGTTCGCAAGCAATGGATGGGAAGATTGAACTGAGTGCGCACAAAAGCATGAAATGAAATGACTTGACATCGCCACTGAGTAACTTGTACGCCGTTACTCCGCCGGGGTCGGCGTATAGTACGCCGTGTAGAATCCTGCGGATCCTATCTTGAGCTTGATCAACCCTTGAACGCCGTATGATCCGCCCTGTATCAGCACAGTAACACCGGATCATACGCCGTGGCCTTTCTTCGGGATCCTTTGAACGCCGTATGCTTCCAACTTGTACGCAGTTACCGCCGGATCATACGCCGTGTGGAATATTCCTTTTCTGTTTGATTCTTCTCCACACGCCGTATGCTTCTTGATTGTACGCCGTGCCTCGGCGTTTCATACGCCGTGTACAAACTCTGCGGGCTGTTCCAATTCAATCAACTCAAGCCCTTTCCATGATTTCATATGCCAATACCATGTCATAAATACTTCAAAATATGCTTTGGAATCATTTTTGGGATGTAATTTTCTATGTAAATTACTCAACAAACATATTAGTTCCAAAGACTATGTTGTCATTCAATCACCAAAATCACAATATAAATGGCACAAGGGCCATTTTCGTTACACCGCTTGGTGCAGTTGTTGAAGATGAGGTTCCGATTGATGGGGCTGATCGAGAACGGAGCAACAAGATCGGAGGAGGCAATGGAAACCGGGATGCGGCAGCCTCCTTGGCTAGACGTATCTAAGAAATATCCTCCCCAGTAGGTCTTGGCGATGAGCAAGGAGCAGTTGTTGTAAAAGATGCTGAGGATCCGCATGACGAACTCGTTCTGATAGTATCCGAGTTGCGGGATGTTGTCAAGGCAACGAACCTGGAACCCAGTCTCGCCGCAGGTGGTCTGCACGGCGGCGTCCTCCGGGACGAGCCCAAACGGGAAGGAGATGTTCACGTTGCCGCATAGCGTGGACGGGCACTGCTCTCCACCTTGCCCATCTGCTGCTGTCACAGGCACCAGTGGCACTGACAAGTCCACCCACACCGACAAGACGAGGGAGAGCAATAAGTAGGCCGGAGACATGGGAGCATGAGAAGGTTCGACGATGGCAGTCGGGGGCACGAACAGGGATGAACCGGTTCCAGGACGAAGCCGAGCACAAGTGGTGACTAAATATGGCGATGAAAGCGAGTCCACGCGTCCTGTGTGTAACGTAACCGTACCGTAGCGGTCGAAACTTTTGACTGGGCAATTGAGCAATGGGGCCATTCGAGCCGTCGTCATCCGCGCCTGGAATTTCCGAGGTGCCCCGATGGACAGGGCAGAGCGACGTCTGTCCACTGTCAAAGAGCCCTCCATCCTACTCTTTCCGTTTCAAATTATAATTCATTTGACTTTTTTGACCTCAAATTTGATCGCTTGTATTGTTCAAAAAAATTCTTTGATATGTATCCCGCAAGCATGGAAGGTGCCAGCGGGTGGAGGATATCCATCGATCCACGCTTTGCAGGAGGCCGATGCTCTACGTCGGGCCAACTCCCACACCAGGACACACACAAGGAAAAGGATGGAAGTGCACTTCACACTCTTTTTCATGCTGCAGGCCAAGGTGCTGCATGAGACGATTCAGAGCCTTCACGGCTCTACTGCTAAAGGCTCTGCATAGAAAGTGATTTCCACCGTCCGGTCCGTTCCGTCCTGCATGACTATATTGACAAAGCTTGCGACATGGCAGCCATGCTAGGCCTCTTAGAGGCTCGGAATGATGCCCTGTTCGGTGGAGGCTTTGACACAAAATGTTGTCTGGCCGGTACAACATCAATTTCGGTGAGAAACGCCTTCACTCGCATCCTCTCAACATTTCCAGCGACATCCACCATGGCTATGCCTGCCATGATCGACGACCCCTCAATTGCGGTTGTGGAGCATGCATTACAAAAAATGGAGCTAGCAACCAAAGTCAATGAGCCATACCAGGGGCCTTTGCCATCATCGCCAATTGCTAACATGGAGATACAACCAACGGTGAAGGAATGATGTTTTCCTAAGCTTGAATGCAAGTGCTAAACATGATTTGCCCATCTACACATACACGCCCGCATCAACTACCCATGCCACCGGAATTTCGGTTGCAACTACTGCCATCAACATTGATTCTGCTGGGGCAGCGTGGACACGACGGGCATTGCAAGTCTCAATGACAACGCCCAAGTTGGCGGCGAGGTAACTCCTCCTGTTGGTCAACCATCAAGCCAGCATCAGCCTGTTCGCTTGGCTTATCAGTCAGCCACCAGCCAGCAGTACTTCAGTCTCACAACAAATCAGCACCAGCCACCAGCCACCAGCCAGCCAGCAGTACTTTTCTCTCACAACAAATCAGCACCAGCCACCAGCCACCAGCCAACCGAACAGGCTGATGATGTCATGGGTGTGGCCAGCCTCTTCACTACCCTACCACAGCTGGTGCTTCAGCCCCCAGCACCACATAGAACTCCGCCACCAACACCAGCTCCTCGCCAACACCAGCGATGCACTTTCGACATGTAGCGTGCATCTATCCACCGCACGTCCGATGACGCAAATGCAACAAGCGCAACATAACCTTTGTCTTAAGCTTGGGCTTCTAAATGATGAGACTGAACCAATTGAGGCGGCACTGGAAGAGTTCATTGCCACGTTCAATTGCACCCTACCATCAGATGTAACAACGGCTCTGAATGATATGTTCCACCTTGACAACGAGGAGGCTGAGGCACTGGACAATGCACTAAGGCCCTGTTTGGTACATCTCTACAAAATCGTGGAGCTAGAGCTGCTCATCCGTGGCTCTACAAATCTGTAGAGCTAGAGTTGTGGGCTGATCGAGTGTCTTTAGTTGAGTCTTATTTTTCTTGACCTTTGAAGCTGGAGGTCTATGGATTTAAAAAACACACATGCGTTCTACTTACGACAAGCGGCAACCAGTGATATTGAGGTGTGGAGTTTGTAACGGCTGTGTTGTGTGCAAATTTGGTGTGGTGATCTGGCATTTGTGTTGCTCTAGTGGTGCAAGGATTTCTTGTTGAGTTGTTTTGGTTTGGGTGGTGGTTGTTTTTTCTTTGTGTTGTATTGTCCAATCTGGACTTTCATCTTCTTTTTAATATAATCGGCAGTTCTCCTGCCTGCTTCGTTTCAAAAAAAAAACATGAGAGGTTCTACCTATGCTCATAACCTCGTTAACAAACTCCTCCCCTTCTCCTTTGGAATCATGCCAAATTACATAAGATTCTAAATTACATATTTGTTCCATTAGTTGTTAATATAGAAAATATTAACTTAGAATATATATGCATGATGTGTCTCAACATATAGATTGTATATAAATTTACATAGGAAACAATGAAAAAATATATTTCCATGTTCAACACTTAACTCAAACTCTAATCCTGAATTATCCACATGTGTCATTAAAAAATTCTAGAGTACACCAATATAATTCTAAATTATATAATTCTAACACTGTTAATATGAAAAATGCTAACTTATACCAATTTTCATGTTAATTATGTAGCTCAAACTGAGGATTCAATAAAACACATCTAGAAGTGCGATGTAAAGTGAAAAAATTAAGAGAGAGCGCAAGATAACTATTTTTTTATTATATATGGATATAGATTTTTTTATAGAATTTTAATACTCAAAATATTAGACCGGGAGCATGGTTTAATAGATTAGTAAGAAAAATAGGGATAAGTGGTTGCCGCATCTTTATCGAGTAATAATGTAGTTGAATACTTCAACGAATCTGTTTGACTACAAAATATAGTTGGCTTTAATGTCCCCGACTCCCCATCAATGGAATAACTTCATCAATCAACCAAAAAACTATATCTGCAGTTGAAGCGGAGTAGCAGACAGTCCACATATTCAAACAGAACAATCTTTCCCACAATCAACATTTTATATTTTTGTTAGCAGCGATCACTCTAAAACTGTAACGAAGACGACCCGTTGTTATTCTCGGTAGTGACTCTTCACTCCGACTATATTTGCCACCCAAATGGACACTACAGAATCGTTGAATCCGAGACAAAAACTTGCATTTCGTGATCTAACTGCTAATTGACTACTAGGAGCAAATCAGCGCAGGCCAACTGCTCCTACTTCCAGATTACCAGACAAATGCTATTTCTCAAATAAAAAAAACTAGGCGAAATTTATGTGCTGCATTTTAATTTCCTGAACTCACTGCACTTGTCAGGGCGCAGGCTGCCGGAGCAATTGCAGGCGAAGTTCAGCCCGGCGTCGCCGCTGTACGTGCATTCCCCGCCGCTTGCCATGCACTCCGGGCAATCCCCTGGCACCCCTGTCCACTCCAGGAGAAACCCATTCTTCATGCTCCCCAGGAAGTCCTCCCCATTTCCATCTGGAGCCCCGAGAGTCGGCACGAAAGCGAAGAGGCAGCCCGGGGGGATGCCGCCGTCGATGTAGTTGCTTGAGAAATTCCGCCCGTCGCCGAGCCGAGTGAAGGAACGATTGTCGCAACGAAGGCTGCGAAAACCGGTCCAAACCGCCGGTCGAGGCCCCGTGCACTTGCCGAGGAAGAGCAGCTCTTTATTGGTTTCGCTGAAGACGAGCGGCGGGGGGACGAGCGAGACGTTGAACGTTGGCGCTGGGCAGCCGCCGGTGTCGAGCGGGAGGTTGATGTGAAAACGATCGGAAAGAAAACGGTACATCAAATTTACCCAAATGTAAAAACGAAAACGGTACGGTCGGGATTTTTCCATATTTTGTCAAATGAATAAATCAAAATACTGTACACTATGGTGAAGAAATTAGTTGAAAATAATAATTTTTTATATTTCCGAAAAAAGGGAATAGTCAGAAATTATATCATAATACGGAATATGAAATCGGTCGGTACGGGATTTTTCCCGACCGTCTTCAACCCCACATGCAAAGATTGGTTCTCAGCGAAGATGCTGACCACCCGATACGCCTGGTAGGCGGTGCTGCTCAGGAACGCGCCGCTGCTGCTGCACTTGATCTGGAAGGACGGCGGCCCGCACGGCGGCCGGCCGGGCTCCTCCAGCCAGAAAGGGTAGGTGATGTTCAGGCCCCCGCATGCCTCGGGCCAGCAGCTTGCCGCAGATTGCGTTGCTTGGGTCTTCGCTATTGGTAGCTGTAGCAGGATGGCTACGGTGTGGAGAAGAAGCCATGGAAGGAGCATTGCAAAGTTGCAGTCGTGTGCGCTAGCTGTAGAGATCTTAGGGGAGGGGCTGAAGAGATTGTGAACGGAGCGCAGCCGTGCAACCTAGTCTTGTGGGGGTGGACTACGTAGCTTCCAGGAACTAACAGCCGTTGCCGACTGCCGTGTGCGACGCACTGCTACAGAAAAGATTTCTAGGAGTGGCTCGTCTTTTTTTTAAGCAAGGACGATTCAGTTGCCCTTCGTCCACATCTAAAAACCTAGTTTCTAAGTGCAGTTAATGGCAGCAACCACGCCTAGAAATAGTATGCATTTCTAGGTACGGTCCAGGGGCCAACCGCGCCTACAAATGGTGGTTTTCAGGTGCGGTTGGGCCTGTTGCCCGTGCCTGTAAATGACTTCATTTCCAGGAGCGGTTGGCACTGCGCCAGCTGCTCCTGGAAATGGATTTCCAGGTGCGGGCTGTTGCATCAACCGATCCTATAAATCTAATATAAATATCGCCAGACCTTCTTCCTTCCCGAGCCAGTGAGCAGGGCCGTACCTAAGATTTTGAGGCCCTGGTGCGAGATATAAAATAGGGCCCTATATTAAGAAATATATATAACCAAAATATATTTTAATTCAAGCATATAATGCACCATGATTGATTTCTTGTTACATGAGGGCTAATAAATTGGAGGACAGAGGAGAGGTAAGTTACAGCATAAGTGCAAGGAGGGTTGTTGGAGGAGAAATAAAGACTACTCATCTCATGGAGACATCAGACATGGACTCGCCTTGCTTGTCTGCTTGAGAAGATGAGACTACGGCCATCAGGACCGATCTGATCTTATTGCGCGGATGATGGAGAGAAGAGACAGCAAATTGCTTTTGCAGACTTAGTGACTATTACTAGTTGGATAGTTAAATTTGACAGCTTCATTGGTTTAAATGATATGATCAAGTAATTTATTTGGTTGAACTAAATCAACCACATACATACATACGCATAACTAGTACAACTATTTTTGCATGCACCGCAAGTTGGGGGCCCCTAATTTTCGGGGGCCCTGTGCCGTCGCTCCACTTGCGCTGCCTAATATACGGGCCTGCCAGTGAGCATAGTTGTATGTGTGAACATATTTTTACTTAGTTAATGTAATAAATAAATGTGTAGTTAATTATTTGGCATGAATCCTAACAATATTCTAAGGTCCAAAAAATTAAATACATTTTAAGAATTTAAATAGTACTAGATCACTTGCCAATTTATTCATGACTAAGACATACTTGCCAATTTGTGAAGCACGTGTCGAAATAATTATGGTAGACATCCTAGTTAATTTTGTACATGTAATAGATCACTTGTACATTAGTGTTTAGAAATTTGAACTTTTTTAATATATATACAAATAGTATAATGGTATAAACAAGTTTTGGAAAAAAAAAGAAAACTATTTGCAGCTGCGGGAAGGGGGGCTTTGCCCGTGCTTGCAAATAGTTTTGTAGGTGCAGGCGAGGGCAACGCCCGCACCCGCAAACCATTTTGGGCGCGGGAGTCGGTGTCGCCTGCACCTACAAATGAGCCGCCTGTATTTACCTGGAAGGCCTATATTTTGGTGATGGCAAATGTAAGATATGGTTTGATAATGATTGTGTTGGTGTTGCTTTCCAACAACAGGAGCTTTAATTACTATCACTTCATGATAATGTGAACTCCATATGTGATGTGAATATAAATGTGAATGTGAATGAGATTATATCCTCGTCAGTGAATAAAAACAAGAAAAGAAAGAGAACTCAAGATGTGTCGTCAAAATTATGGCACTGTTGTTTAGGCCATATTTCGAGGGGGGGAATAGAAAGGCTAGTTAAGAATGAGATTTTTTCTACATTAGAGTTCTCAGACTTAGAACAATGCATTGAATGTATTAAAGAAAAGTATGTAAAGCAAATTAAAAAGGGTGCCAAACGAAGCGTAGGAATTTTGGAAATAATCCAGACAAAATGGATGGTTTTGACTCGTTCATAACACTCACAGACGATTACTCTCGATTTGGCTACATTTATCCAATTAAAGAAAGATCAGAAGCATTGGATAAATTTAAATAGGCTGAAGTTGAAAATCAGCATGATAAAAAGATTAAGATAGTCAGATCTGACTGTGGGGGGAGTACTATGGTCGACATACCCCATATGGCCAGGTTCCTGACCTTTTGCAAGGTTTTATAGGAAAATGACATAGTTACCCAATATTCCACACATAGCGAGCATCAGCAAAATGGAGTAGCTGAAAGGTGTAACCGTACCCTTATGGATATGGTGCGTAGCATGATGAGTTACTCCACATTACCATTGAGTTTGTGGATCGAGGCGTTAAAAACCGCCATTCATATTCTCAATAGAGTACCAAGTAAGTCGGTGCCCAAAACATCGTATGAGCTGTGGACAGAAAGAGTGCCCTCATTGAACCATTTGCGTGTGTGGGGGGGGGAGCCCAGCTGAGGCTATAGTATTTAACCCAAACATTGGGAAGCTACATCCCAAAATAGTAAGTTTCCATTTCATTGGCTATCCAGAAAAGTCGAAAGGTTTCCGTTTCTACTGTCCTGACAGACATACAAAGTTTGTAGAGACGAGACACACAGTTTTCCTGGAGGATGAGATGATCAGGGGGAGCATTGTAGCTCGAGAATGAGCCTTGAGGAGAAGCGGGTGTGTGCGCCTACTCCGATGATCCAGGAGCCGTTTTTCTCGCTACCTGTTGTAGCTGTACCTCCAGTGCAGGACACTGGTTACAGCGCCTACTGTGAGTTAACCTATGGCAGTAACAAATGAAAATGAGGAACCTGGCCCTCAGGATCCTATAGAGCTTGATGTCACACATGAGGCAGAGTCACAGCAGCCTATAATGGAAGATGTGCCAAATGATGAGCCTCCCAGGAGGTCTCAAAGAGTTAGAAGATCAGCTATGTCTGATGATTATGAGACTTATAATACATAAGAGATTCAAATGGAGGGTGATCACACTTCATTTGAAGAAGCCATAAGAAGTGCTCACTCATCAAAGTGGCTGGAAGCCATGGAAGATGAGATGAGGTCGATGAGTTCCAATGGTGTTTGGGACTTAGAAAAAATTCCTAAAGGAGCCAAAACAGTAGGTTATAAATGGGTCTACAAGATTAAACATGACTCTAGAGGGAACATAGAAAGGTTTAAAGCATGACTCGTCTCGAAAGGTTTTACGCAAAGAGAGGGGATAGATTATAATGAGACATTTTCTCCGGTCTCATGTAAGGATTCCTTCAGAATAATAATGCCATTGGTGGTACATTATGATTTAGAATTACATCAGATGTATGTAAAGATGACATTCCTCAATGGGGATCTGGAGGAGAATGTTTACATGGCACAGCCAAAAGGTTTTTCGTGAAAGGAAAAGAACACATGGGATGTCGTCTTAAGAAATCTATTTATGGATTAAAGCAAGCCTCTTATTTAAAGTTTGACGAAACTATAAGGGAATTTGGGTTTAAAGAAAATGAGAAGAACAATTGCATTTATGCAAAGTTTAAGAGTGGAAAATTTATTTTTCTCATCCTGTATGTGGATGATATCTTACTTGCTAGTAGTGATATCAATCTGCTAATAGAGACAAAGAAGTCTTTGATCTCAAATTTTGACATGAAAGATTTTGGTGAAGCTTCTTTCCTTTTGGGAATTGAAATTCACCGAGATAGAAGAAATGGGGTTTTAGAACTATGACAGAAGGTATACTTAGAAAAGATTTTAAACAAGTATAGTATGCATGCATGTAAGCCTTCACCTGCTCCTATAGTTAAGAGTGATAGATTTGGGAAATTCCAATGTCCAAGGAACCAGTATGAGATTGATCAAATGAAAGTGTTTTCATATGCTTCAGCTGTCGGAAGCTTGCAGTATGCTCAAGTGCGTACACGCCCTGACGCTTTTGTTACCGAAATTCTTGGCAGATATCAAAATAATCCAGGACAGAAACACTGGATAATGATAAAGAAAGATTTGTGTTATGTGTAAGGCAAAAAAGGTCTCATGTTAACGTATAGAAAATCTGATTCCCTAGAAATAGAAGGGTACTCAGATGCAGATTTTGCGGGAGATATTGATGATAGAAAGTCCACGTCAGGATATCTATTCACTCTCGCAGGAGGAGCTATATCGTGGAAAAGCTCCAAACAAACTGTCACTGCATCATCGACAATGTATGCTGAGTTTGTTGCATGTTATGAGGCCTCGGGGCAGGTTGAATGGTTAAAGAAATTCATACCTGGTTTTAGAGTGGTAGGTAGCATTCAAAGTCCACTCAAAATGTACTGCGATAATGAACCCGTAGTTTTTTATGCTCACAACAATAAGTCAAGTGGTGCTGCCAAACACATTGACATAAAGTTTTATGTTGTGAAATAAAGAATCCAGAATCATACCATTAGTCTTGAGCAAATAAGCACAAAGGAAATGCTTGTGGATTCGCTCACAAATGGCTTACCACCTAATGTGTTCAGAGAACACGTAGCCGACATTGGTTTAAGGGAAAGCCTATTATTTCTGGATAATAAATGGCCCAAAGTTAAACAATTTGTTTCAGAACAGAGACATGTGTAGTAGCTGTTAAATCTATCAGCGATGGACCATGAGGATGTAGCATGCTCTATGGACTAATCTGTGATGGGACAAGCATAGTTTGAGTCAAAGCACAAAGATAAAAGTATAAGGTAAGATCAAGGGGGAGAATGTTAGAGTTGATCTCTCCACCAATGGGCCCAATGGCCCATTGGACCCTAGATCCGCGCCCTGATCAGGGGTGGCCCAACCCTATATGGTTGGTGGGCCCCTGTCGCACGACGCCATAATAAATACGGGGTGAGGGCCACTGGCTCGCAGTACGAGGTTCACCGCGAGTCGCTTTTCCCCACCCGCAAAACCCTACCCGATCTTGAGAGGGGGGCGCTGGAGTGACAGGAAGCACTGCCGCCGTCGACGTTGGTGCACCGCCGCCGCTGTCATTGCCCGGATCTACATCGCCACTCTACATCGACCATCGTTGCCTGTGCGCAGATCGTCATCGATGAATCTGCGATGGTCGAAGCTAGCGCGTCCACTGGAGGAGGAGAAGGTTTACTTTTAGTTCATTTTAGTTCTTGTATTCTTAGATGTAAACATATGTTCAATCAAGTTACAAAGTTCCCCGCTAGATCTACTGCTAGCCGATCCCTAAAGTCTAACGGGCCCTTGTTTGCCGACAGATAGACTGTTCTCACGGTCCCTAATGTCTAACAGGTCCTTGTTTGCCAACAGATAGACTGTTCTCACGGCTGTGTGCCTGCAGTGGCAAGTATGGATCGATGAAAAGGGCAACAGACTGAAGGGGGGCACGGGCTCTGTCGCATCTCCATAATTCTGGGTTGAACCGTTGGGTGTAAGCTTCTGCAGTCTGTAAGATCCATCGACATTTTATTTTTTTGGATATGAAAATTCGACCATAGTTCAGTGTTTGACTCCAGAGTCCTGAGTGCGGTCAGAGGATAGGACCAATACTGGTTCTGCATTATTGGCCCATTGGACTCGCACCACACAACCAGTCACCTATCGTCCTGAGCTCCATGCAATATCTTCAATTCCTGAAAACAACCTCTCGCCAGCCAGAATGCAGACTGTATCAACGCGCTGATACTTATCTCTATGTGTGATTTTTTTTTTTACTAAGGCCAATCTCAGGCCTTGTTTAGTTGGTTGAATTTGGTTGAATTTTCTATAGAAAAAGTGCATTGGGAAGTGTGTCGCAAAGAGGGGGCACATTTTCCAATGCATTACTTTTGGTTGAATTGCAGAAACTTGCAGAAACTAAACAAGGCCTCAATGGGGGCTTCATGAAGAGTTTCATGGTATTAAATTCTATGTCAAATCATCAATTTTGCTGACATGGCGAGGAGAGAGAAAGAGATAGTTTCATGAGATGAGATGTGAAAGGAGTTTTATTCCCATGAAACTCAATCAGCACGGTTACCTAGTTTATGAGTCTAGATAACTGTGTAATGAAACTTGCACCGAGACTGGCCTAATAGTATGTGGCTGACATTCTAGAGGATACGTCGGGCGAGGGGAATGCCTTTACCAGTCTCATTCGGAGGAGTAGATCTTCCAACATTTTATTTGGCAGTGAGCTTTAAACGGTGAGGAAACCAAAATTTAGGCTAAGCCTAAGGAAGAGTCTATGCGCCAAATTTGTTACGTATGTAGCTAACTAGCTATAGATACGAAGAAACTCCGCAAATACGTGTGACTATATGCTGGGTGTCGTCCTCCCCTCCCCGGTCTGTCCAGCGTGGGGCCGTCGAAATCGACCTCGAATACACCCAAACCAAACCAAGCACTTCGAGCACATCCAGCAGACGCCGGCCAATTAGAGCTTGCCACGCCAAGAACCGAATTTGCGATGGCCGCGTCAGCAAGCCAAGCGAGAGTTTTCTGGTGCTGCGGACCTACTGTGGTTCACGCTGGAGTGCCACTGTCGCCGCATGTCCATGTGCAGCACTTCCAACTGGGACTGGGATTGAGCTGGATGAGTGGAAAGGTTGACCGGGACAGAGGAGAACAGAGTAACGAATTGAAGAGGTTGAACAGATAGATGGCATGAAGCATGTCACAGGATTTGGGTTGACCAGGTCAGCAGGATGTGAGCGGGCCAAACAGTAACGGGACGGGAACCACACTGTACAACGAATCACGTGGGACTCTGTGTCTTATGTTTGGACTGAATCTTTTCAAGTTCGGGCATTGACAGATATGCCCGTCCCGAGCCTCTCTCTTCCGTGCTCCATCCGCGCTGCTACAGTTGCCTCCTCTCGCAGCCGTCGTGAGGCACGGCACTGAATTCACATCAGCAATTGCAGCTGGTGATATTTCCATTAAAAACTCACAGGAGATTCTCGTTAGAAATTTGCAGGACAATCTCCTCCTCTAAGGATGCAAGCAGGCGCGGGGCGGCCTGCCTATCTGCTAGGCCCGTCCTGCAATAATTTGTTATCGGGCCTCTGCCGAAACCTGCATTTTCCTAGCAAGCTCAAGTGGGCAGGGCTACGAAACTTCATGGGCTTGAGCAGAGAACCTGCCACTGCCCATTTGTATCTGCTACGCCTGCGAGGCCGGCACGCAGCAGCTTCGTGACCTCCACATCGGCCATCGGTGGTGGGGGCTCTGCCGCCGCTCCTCCTCCCGTAAGGTCACACTGGTGCCTGCAGGCTCTCCTTCTCTCGCCGCTGCCCCTGCTCCCTCCTCCTGATGGTGCCCCTGCTGCCGCGACGCCGGCGCTCTCCACCCTCAGACACAATGGAAATAGCTCCATCACAACCCCAGACACAAGAAGTTGGGGGCACCTCAGATGCTCCAGTGTCGAATTAGAAAAGGCACCTAGATGCAAAGCGGGTAAAGTCTCCAATGGCAGTCAATTGTCCATTGAAGAAGCCTGCAGAGATGAGTAAACAAAAACAATCAGCTGCTAAGAGGTTCAAACCTCCAATGGCGGGGAAGAAACCAAGGTCTCCGGTGGTGTCAAGGTCTCCTGCAGTGACAGGGTTCCCCTGCAGTTACAGGGTCTCCAATGATGAGGCTGGTTGTGGCAGTATCTCCTGTGGTGATTGGGCCAAGGTTGCTGGCACACAGCGCGCAAAGCTCTTCGGCAGTAGAGAGGCCAATATCACCTTCTTTGGAAGCACAAATAAGAGAAACAGATGATCCTCGTAATTACAAATCAAATCCACTATATTGTTTTGTTGCTGGTGCATAATATTCGAAGATGTGCAGCTCATGTGCTTAACCTTATTGTCAAAACTGGCCTACAAGTAATTGAGAGAGAGTGTGAAGTATATACAAGGCTCCCAATCCAGAAAGGAAAAATTTGAAGAGATAATAGCTGATAAAGCCATAGATTGTGGGAGTCGGCCTTCACTCGATGTGCCAACACGTTGGAACTCAACTTGTGATATGTTAGAATCAGCTTTGCTATTTAAGGAGGCTTTTCGTGAGTTAGCACGCAAGGACCATAATTATGTGCACTCTCCCTCACTTGAGGCGTGGAGAAAAGCTAAAGTGGTTTGCAAATTGCTACTGGTCTTCAAGTCAGCAACTGTAGTTGTTTCTGGTTTAAGGTACCTACTGCTAATCTATACTTCCATGAAATCTAGAATGTGAGAGAAGTATTAGAATCAGAAGCATCTAGTACAAACATGGTGTGAACCGTTGGGTCTCTGTCACCAGCCGCCCTATGCCTTGGGACGAGGAACCGGACAAGCAAATACTCACTCCTTTTCTTTGCTTCGGTGTATTTAGAATTTGGAAAGGTCAAAACTTTGCAACTTTTTATCAACATTTAGTTAGATTATATGCATGTTTAGTGTCTTAAAGTTGTATCAATATATTCATATTTCACGTATCTTGAATACAATATTGATTTTGCAATGACTGACCATGCATTCTAAGATAAATTAGTTTTCTTGGTGAGCTTTTTCTGATAAGACTACAGAAATAGTGCAACACTGGTATCTGAAACGTAACTGAAATAACCAAGGCATGAACACGTTTAGATTTATCCTCATATTCAAACATGTCATCACTCCCGTATCTGACATTCTGACTTGATGGTGCTCGCCTACTATAAGGTTCATCATCAGAAACTGCAGCATCTTGAGGAATATTTTTCCTCTCACATGGTTAGTGTGCAAGATAATGTAGTGGGCTTGTGGCCTTTTCTTTTGATAGTAATAACCATCACAATACCTTCAGATTTGAACCCCCATGGCTATAAACAATAGGTATGTACACAATGTCATTGTGGGGACATTTTTCAGTTTCGATAAAATTCCTAATGAATAATGATGTTATTAAATCTAGAATAAGTGGCCATTACTCATGGTCACGGAGTGGGTAACCATTATATTGTAGGAGTTTTGAAGTCGCATGGCTTATCTTCGTGATCTTTGTATTAGCATGTCAGTTGTCACTACAAGATTGTGTTTTCGTAGGACTGCAGGAACATGTGCTTTCAACATCCAAGTTATAAGCTGGATCTTCACTGAAAAAAAAACCAAATTAGTTGTGTGCATGTGCATCAACTTTATGAAAATAGCATTGGACAGGTACAGAAATGGGGTAGAGAAAACATCTTACAATATTTGACTGAAGTTTTGCTTTGATGGCATCTCCAATTCATCTAAGCCTCTTTCAAACATTTCCAAAACTTTACTCATTGTAGGGCGATGCATAGGTAATATTTGTATGCAGCACAAGCCAATCAAACTCATTTTTTTGGCGATTTCCTCAACTTCCTGTGTAACTTCACAAGCTTGTAATCCATCAGCTTGAGCATAGTGATCATAAATCCAATCTGGAAAATAATTTTGACTTGACTTTTCAACAACTGATTTCACGTTTTTCCTGCCTCCAACCATCTCTAGCAACAACATTCCATAACTATACACATCAGATTTTGTCGAAGCCACTCCAAATGTTCGTGAGTGCACTTCAGGAGCTATGAATCCAATTGTTCCTCTAGCACCAGTCACTGAAAGCTTGCTATCCTTGGCACCACACAATTTAGCTAAACCAAAATCAGCAATCTTGGGGCAAAAGTTGTGATCAAGGAGGACATTTTGAGGTTTGATGTCGAAATGGACAATGCGTGTATTACAACTGTGGTGTAAATATTCTAATCCATGAGCAATCCCAACTGCTATTGTGTAAAGCCTTTCCCATCCTAAAATTTGTTTGGGATTCTTTGAGTAGATGTACTTATCTAAAGAACCATTGGGCATATACTCGTATATAAGAGATCGTTTTGACCCTTCCAAACAAAACCCATATAAGCTAACAATATTAACATGTGATGTCCTGCCAATGCTCATAACCTCGTTCACAAATTCCTCCCCTTTTGCTTTGGAGTCATGCAAGAATTTCACAGCAACTAGACGACCATCATGCAGCCTTCCTTTGAAAACCACACCATAACCACCTTCTCCAAGCTTATTATTCATTGAAGATGTTACCTTTGTTGCTTCTAAGTACTTATACCTTTTTGGAGCTAGTGATCCATGAGATGATATGAGAGCCTCGATGTTCCTTTCATTGTTGCTGATAGTCTTTTTGAAAAAGTGACAACGTAGTTTTTGCCCCTTTCTATGCCATATCAGCACATAAATAGATGGAAGGAGCAAGGTTGCAGCTACTGCCATCAACACTGAGATTAAAGGATGTGAAATAAAAAGGAAGTTATATTATGGACATATAGCTCTCTGTAAACATTGATAGTTAGTGTTTGTCTTGTTTTTTTAATATACAAGGTCTCAAAAGTAGTATAACCAAGATAAAACTCTCAAATCTTGCTCCAAATCAATCAGTATTGTATTCGAACCCATAAGGATTAGTTGTTCTCGTTTTAAACATTAGTTTTAAAGTGGTGCTTCTATGATCTTGCGGGAACTGAATTCTAAAATCTATTGTAATGTATAGAATAACTATATTTGTCACAATTGAAATAGATGGTTGCATATGAAAAGATGGCTAGCCATAATTAGTTACCTATCAATATTATCTTTCTGCTGGTCTTCCTGCTACCTGGAAAAGCACATAATATTAATTAGGAAAAGGCAATATTTATTGTACTATATCTACGGTTACAAGGATGTGTATAATATTTGAAGCATTTTTTGCAGACCAACTATACAAGAGGGGAAGGGAGATGCATCTCTAAACGGTGAAGGGAAGGTGAGGCATCCTACTTTCTGTAATTTGGATGGAGGCGTGTTGCTTCAATTTAATCTTGATACAGTCATAGTCACAGAAACCATTAGTTCAGATGGTAGGCAAAAAGTACTATGTTAATGGTTAACTTTTACTGAACTGCATATACCACTGATTGTCATGGACAATGGTGTTGACAATATGCAGTGACTGATGGACTTATATTACTAGAAAGGGGATCACCCCTACGAGGAGCTAGGTGACTTTTTATTCATAATAAAGGGACTGCATAAATAATCACTACAAACAGATTGCATAAACTGTGTTTGGGGATGCATTAGCTCATCAGTTGTAAGCTCATTACAGTAGCTGGTCTCTTTTCGCTCTGCATTTCAAGCAGAGCCATGTATTCTGATATAGGCCTT
Source organism: Alloteropsis semialata (assembly GCA_004135705.1). NCBI lineage: Eukaryota > Viridiplantae > Streptophyta > Magnoliopsida > Poales > Poaceae > Alloteropsis > Alloteropsis semialata. The sequence continues at coordinate 65,009,897 of CM014274.1, forward strand.
GGCAATGCCTCTCTATAAAATTGCTCGAGTTTAGCAAGAATGGTCTTTATATAAAAGTTTCCTCTACGAACGGGTCTATAGCTGAGTTGGTTAGGTGACTCTAGTAGCACTCCTCAGGTCTTGGGTTCGACTCCCCATGGGAGCGAATTTCAGGCTGGGATTAAAAAAATCCCTCTGTCTGTCCCACGGCCAAAGCACATGCCTAAGACCCAGCCCAGGTCGTTAGTCGTTCTCACACGGGCTACGGTGCCCCTGTGTCAGAGGCTGTCAGGTCGAGTTTTATATAAGAGTTTCCTCTGCTTTCATTGAAATATATAGGGTTTGAGTTCAAGTTATAGAGCCATTTGATTCTTCCTAGTTCCTAGAAATAATCACCCAAACAAACGTCAACTGACCTACAGTGTAAAGGTCCAAACTACATGTACAGATGTACTCACCGGCACTGCAGTTCATTGGGTAGTGGATGCCGTCGGGGCAGTTGCATGAGAAACCCAGGCCGTTGTCAGGGTACATGCATTCCCCGCCGGTGGCAATGCATCTGGAGCAATCCCCTGAGGCCACCGTCCACTCCAGGAGAAATCCTCTCCTCATGCTCGCGACGTAGTCATCCCTGTGCCCAGCCGGAGCCGGAGCCGGAAGAGTAGGCACGACGGAGACGAGGCAACCCGGTGGTATTGCCCTGACAGCCCTGTGGACGCTGTCGCTTCCGATCCGCCCTCCAAACCCGACGAACGATCCGTTGTCGCAAGGCAGGCGCCGAAATCCAGGCAGAACCTCCGGCACAGGCTCGTTACACCGGGAGAGGAACCGCAATTCACCGTTGGTTCTGCTGACGGCGAACGCGCCCAGCCCCATCATCGTGAGCGAGATGTTGAAGCACGGCGCCGGGCAGCCGGCGGCGAGAGGGAGGTTCTCGTCCACCACGTGGACGGAGTTGTTCTGGGTGAAGATGCTGACCACCCGGTACGCACTACCGGATTCGCCGGCTTTGCCGTGTGCCAGATGCACACGGCAAAGCTCCTTTTGCCCACGGCAAAGGCTTTGCCGTGGGCTGCCCACGGCAAAGGCCACACGGCAAAGTTCGGCCGGCAAAGAGGCCTTTGCCGTGGGCTACGCGTCGGGCACTCGGCAAAGGCTTTGCAGCCTTTGCCGAGTGCCAAAAAAACACTCGGCAAAGTGTGTGAATCCTGAGCACAAAAAACCGAAAACAAATAGCAAAAAAATTTATTTAAATGTGGGAAGGCACCCAACCACCCAAGCCATCAAGCCGCAAGGCGCGCCATAGAAATTGTTCTTAAAATTTGTTCTCAGAGAAGTTGTTTAAACAATGTTATGCATAAAATTTGTATGTATCATGAAAGAGTTTCTAGAAAATTGTCTTCCCAGAAGAAATCATGGAAGTTGTTCTTAAATTTGTTCTCAGATAGGTTGATTGAAAATAAACGTTCTGCGTAAAAGTTGTATGTATCATGAAAGTTATGCTAAAAAAATTGTCTTCCAAGAAGTTAACCATAAGTTATGCATAAAAGTTATATGCATCATGAAAATTGTGGTAAAATATTATTCTCTGAGAATTGGCTGAAAATATTATGTGTAAAAGCTATGCTCATAACCTGTAACTTTTCAAACAGGGAATGTTGTGGAAAAATAAACTTTCCTAGAAAAGAAAGTCTTGGGCTATCAGACATTGTGTGCTCTTGGGCTATCAGGCATTATGCGCTTATAGCTCCTGTAGCATGCGTTCGAATTAGCAAGGCCTGTTTCAGTTGCATAAAAATTAAAAATGATGATCATCTATCTATCTATTATCTTACTAAAGTGTTAAAAGAAACCACCACGTTCGTTGAGAGGGGGCTAGAAATTACCAAGTTAACGGCAAAAAAAGAACCTATAATCAGATTTTCTTTTATGATCTAAATATCTTGATTAGCCTAAAGAGTTCATGTCAAATAGGATTAATAAAAATAAAATAAAAAAACTATGAAAGACCAATAGTTTGATCTCCATATGAATTGGAAGTAAAATACCTAAATAAGAGTCTTTGTAAAATGAAATTAACAAATAGCTATCCAAAATTATTTCCTCTACTCTATGTCCTCTAATGTTGGCACACATAAGTGTTGTTGTTCTTATAAAAAAAAAGTACTGTTGTCGACTAGCTAGCACATAAGACATGACTCCCGCGTATATTTGAACAAAGCAGGGTAAACAATATGCAAACTACGATTCAACTAGTTTTAAATAAGAATGAGACGATAAAAAAAAACAAGGGCAATAAAGACACTATTCTAACAACATTACCAACTTAGGAGTAAATGTTACAATGTGGCAAGTCTAATAATTTGGCACTATTAGCGTAAAGCAACTTGCTAGTTGCTTTGAGACACTACGAGAGAACTTCACATTGGTGGGAGGACATTAGTGCCGGTCCCCCTGGAACCGGCACTAACATGTTCGGGGGCAACATTTAGTGCCGGCTGGGAAGAAACGCGCCCGCGGAGACACGTTAGTGCCGGTCGGGGGCTCCAGCCGGCACTAAACGACGTCATTTAGTGCCGGCTGGTGTTATTGGCCGGCACCAAAGTGGCGCGCCCATTTAGTGCCGGCCAATAATACCAGCCGGCACTAAATGACGTCGTTTAGTGCCGGCTGGAACCCCCGACCGGCACTAACATGTCTCCCGCGGGTCACTTCAAAAGGAAAATATCTTCCACCCCAATCACATGTGATGCATAGGTCGGATGGTAAGGAAGGAAACGCGCGAGGCTAAGGTCGTGGGTTCGAATCCTCGCGGCCGCGTACGCGATTTTACGCGTGAAAAATCACTGTGCCGTGCGACAGGCGCGTGTGCGGGCCTCCTGTGTGCGCGCGATATTTTTTTTTATTTTTTTTGGCGATGTGCGCACGTTAGTGCCGGTCACCCGTGACCGGCACTAACGTGCATCACGTTAGTGCCGGCCAATTAGTGCCGGTTCCAGGGACCGGCACTGACGTGGATTTTGACCGGCACTGATGTGCGATTCTCTCGTAGTGAGAATATTGTGTTGAACTTCGCAACGATAATAAAATAGAATAGAAGCCCTATTATTTTGTTGTTGTTGTTGTTTTAAAATCAGCCAAGAACACTTGCGCATCATTTTAGAGAGAGGTGAGTACCCATGTAGAAGCACTATTTTAGTTGTCGCCGTTGGTGCAGTAGCACTGGAACACATCGTCAGATGCATCAACCCGGCACTGGCCGCCGGTCTCCATGCAAGGCTCGCAGGGCTCAGCATCCGAAGTCTGCCCCCGTCGCCCCTCCGTATCCCAGCACCGGCATCATCGACACGTTGCAGTTCGTCGGCAGCGGCGTCCGAGTGTCCTCGGGCTTGTACTGCCCACCAAGCCAAGCAAATGATCCCGACGAGAAATTTCTGCACTCCACGTGCGCCCAAGAACGAGGCGGGTCGCAGCCGAAGACGAAGAACAGCTCCAGGTTTCGGGAACTGATGGTGAACCGCGAAGGCGCGAGGTCGGTGGAGGCGTTGGAGAAGAGCTCAAGGCAAGAGCCGTCCGACGAGAGGTGCGTGTTGGCGACTACGAACGAGCTGTTGCCGTAGAAGATGCTCAGGATCTGGTACTTCCAGAACGAGTTCTGGAGGTAGGCGCGCTGCTGCCCTTGTTGCAGGTGACCTGGTAGGCCTTGTAGCCGCACTCCGGCGGATGCGTGCCGGCGAGCCAGAACGGGAAGCTGATGTTGAGGCCGCCGCACCACGCCGGCGCGCAGGCCGTCAACGTGTCCTGTCCGGTGACAGTGGTGGGACTGGCAAGCAGAGCGAGCATTAGCACTAGCACGGCTAGGGAGAACACGGCGCCTGCAGGAGCAAGATATGGGTGCATTGCAACGCAACAGAGGTACTGCAAGTGTGCGATCAGAGTAGGCGATAAGGTGCCGCGGAGAAGCCAGAATTAGCACTTAGGCACTAGCAGAAACGTTGGTGGAATGTGGGTGATATTCTTTTTCTGAAAGGAATTTAGGAAAGTGGGAAAGTCAGTAATAATAATGGTTCAACGAATTCAATTATTGCTAGCTGGCGATGTTTCACGCATTAGTCTTCTAAGCTGATAGAAACCCGAAAGCAATTTCCGTGGCTGTGCGCGAGCTGGGAGAACGCGGCACGGGTGGGTTGGCCAGGTCCAAGTTTAGTCTTCTCTAGGACTGGACGCCAAGCCAAGCCATGCTCGAGCTCGTCAACAAAACGAGAAAAAAAAAAACAGTTCGGCTTGGCTCGTTCGTTACCTACACTCACGAGTTGAACGTAAATTTCGCATTACCAAAATAAAATACACAAAAGTATATAAAATTATAAGTTCTAACCTTTATAAATAATAGGCTTAATGAGTAGAATAGTTGAAAAGATGGAACTGGAATTAGAAGGGTGGAGCGGATTACTGGATTAAATTTTGTTAGACTGTGACTCTCTATAATGGGTAATTTTGTTAGACTGTGACTCCCTATAATGGGTTTTCTAGCTTGATTGGCTAGTGAGCACCTCACAAGCTAGCTCGTTAACGAAACGAGCAAAAATAACTGCTTGACTAATTTAAAAATCCATCGAAAGAGCTGGTTCGCGAGTTTCGAGGTCCGAGTCTAGCCCTACTCTCCTCCCGGACTCCAACACTGACCAGTCTAATCTGACTATGCGTCGTATAGTTTCCAACAGACTAGGGCATGTTTGGTTTGAAGCCAACCTTTGCCACAAATTGTCATGCCTAAGGTTAAGCGAGTTTGACCAAGTTATTAACCATTTGATTGTGGGCCACAGTTTACCACGCCAATCCGTGGCGGCGCCTAACCTTAGTCACTGAAAATCCAAGCCGCAGCTATAGCAAGCTTTTGTGCTGTAAAACGCTGTGGCAACCAAGCCTGTGTCAGAAACCAAACGCATGCTTAAAAGCCTGTGGCGGCCACTGCAGTGGCGTGGCGAGGCATGGCAGTGAACCAAGCAGTCCCTGTAGCCACAAACTGTGGTAAGACTTTTTTTTTCTACCAGCTCTGTCCATCATGTCAGTGACTAAAAAAAGTAGAGCTAACAATTTGATGTACTAACTTTAATCAAGTTTGGCAAGAAAATATGGCAAACGTTGACAATTTTTAATATAGCAACCACATATGTCCTATGTCCTATGACTATTTCGTTGCATGATCAGAACACCAGAACTACTTCTACACAAACCAATGCATGTGAACTACTTCTACACAACGGTAGCTAGGGTAGGACAAAAGCAAAACCGTCTAAATCAGTGGACAAATAAGCTGGTTGATCAGTAGATTTTTTTTTTGCGGTGTGGTTAATCAGTAGATTGATTTCCAAGTCCGTGCTCTGCAACCTATACCGCTATACGCCGTAGTGGTGTGCCAGTCAGTGTCAGTAGGAGTCTCAACAAAAGTTTTATAAACATTAATAATAAAAAAAGTCTAAATTACCCCTCAACTATAGGCAAAGTCTAGATAATTTCCTAAACTTTTTTTTAAATAACCCCCAAAACTATGTTGATTGGTTCAATTTTACCCATTGGTAAGATTTGTCTTTTTTGTTTCTCCACATACAAATAGAGTTTTAAGTTTAATTTTTACGGTGTGATAGACGACATGATAACTTATGTTAAAAAATATATTATAAATTTTTTAGTATTATTTTAATAGGCTAGTACATCTAATTATAATTAATCATGAAATATATGAAAATTAAGCAAAAAATTATATGATATTTTTTAACATAATATATGATGTTCTCCATCATCCCACAAAATTTGAACTTAAAACTTTATTTGCGCATGAAGAAAAAAAAGACAAATCTTACTAAGGGGGTAAACCGGACCAATCGGCAATGTTGTGGGAGTAAATTGAACCAAAATATAGTTTAGAGGGTTAACTAGACTTTTGACCATAGTTGAGGGGTAATTTACACTTTTTCCTTAATAATATGACACATCGGCAAATTTACTGACATGACAGGTCATTATGAAATGAGAGAGAAGAGAATCTCATCATACCTTGGAGAAGAATTTCCGGTCGTTAGGAGTCTTTATATGGACCAAGCACGTGCATTTGCTCTTCCAACTTAGGTCTTGTTTAGATAGGCAAGTTTCTGGTAAGTTTTTACTATTCACCCATCATATCGAATGTTTCGGCACTAATTAGGAGTATTAAACGTGGATTAATGACAAAACTCATTCCATAACCCCGGGTAAATTCGCGAGATGAATCTATTGAGTCTAATTAGACCATGATTAGATAACTTTGTGCTACAGTAAACAATCTCTAATGACAAATTAATTAGGTTTAATAGATTTGAAATTCAATTTCCAGACGACGAGTTGTGTAATTAGGTTTTTATTAGTATCCGAATACTCTTTCCGACATCCCATTTTTACGATTCGGCAAGTTTCTACTTTCCGAACTAAACAAGGCCTTAGTAAGATGCTATTCTCTCCATTTCTAATTTATTGTCATTATTTATTTTTTCTTGTGACGTTTGACCATTTATCCTACTTAATAATCTTGTACAAACATATAAAAGTAATATTTAAAATATCTTAATAATAAATTAAGCCACAAACAAAATGAATAACACATCACTGTGGAGATCGACCAGACGTGTGCAACTTGCTCCTACTGAAAAAGTGCATCCTATTATGACCAGAAAATTAAAGTGCCAAATTGGTGGCCATTTGCAACCCAAGCCGTACGCCACTTTCTAACCATTTGGCAAAGTATTAATGAAAGTAATGGCCTATGGATCACGGCAAAAGAAATAGAAGTAATACTCTCCCGATGATGCGTCACCGCAATCCAGAACAATCGTACGCGAAGAAAACACGGGAAGAAAATGGCAGGCGAAGGCGACACGGCCGGCGGCACACGCCCCCCGTGTTGCTCCGGGGCGAGCACTCCGCTGTCCCGGCATAGAAGAAGAACTGAAGAAGACATGGACCGCACACGCGTTGGCATGGATAAACTGAGCCGCCGGTGGTTTGTTTGGGTTGCCAGGTACTATGTAGTCTCTCTACGCTGATGATGCTCTTAGCTTGTTCTAGTAGAGTACTAGGTGACGTCCGGTGTCCTGGTGAGCCTTTTCTATAGATTGACCAGACGCGTGCACTTGCTCGTCCTAGGGTCCTACTAATAAGCTCATTGACATTATTATTAGTCTCAGCAAGAGTTAAGTTACCTGCTGGCTGCCATGTCACGAGGAATCCGTCCATGACGAGTTCCTCGTAGATGCTATTCTCTCCATGGCAAGAAAATATGGCAAATGTTGACATTTTTAATATAGCAACCAAACATGTCACTGACAATGTGCTATGATGGACATATTTCACTACTGGAGAACGGTCGATCGGTCACGGTTCGTAACCCTCATAGGTACCGGTTCTGGAACCGGTACCGCGACACCGTGACTAAAGGGGGGCGGCCTTTGGTACCGGGTCCAGACCCGGTACCAAAGGGAGCCTTTGGTACCGGTTGGTAACACCAACCGGTACCAAAGGACCCCCCCGCGTAGGCGTTCGGCGGAGGGCCTTTGGTACCGGTTGGTGTTACCAACCGGTACCAAAGGCTCTTTTGGTTATTTTTTTTAAATGTTTGATATTTGGGTTAGTTATATACAAATCTACGCGTCTACGTGTCTGCTCGTCATATGTCATATGTCGAACACGATCTTTCACGCAATAAGATTGAAGTCGTCGCAATTGTCAATTGATTTTGACCCGACTTTGATTGCATTTTTTTCGAACATTTACATATAAACATTTGAGATCGGCCAATACAAAAGTTAGAGCATTTAAAAGTTATTTACAATTGACGAGCTGAACTAGAAGAAGGAGCAGAAAGGGAGTCCAATTGAGCGATTTCGGTTCCGTCATGGTGGTACTCTCCCAGTGGACTTATAACTTGGTCCATAATGAATCCAAAAAATTGGTCCGCAATAGCTTTTGCTTTTTCTCTCATTGGGAGCTCTTGATGGTAAAACATCCTCTGCATTAATCACAAATGACAACATTCATTCATATAATAAATAAATTTTGCATGTAATCATTTCTAAACAAGTAACTAATAATCATTCATTCATATAATAAATAAATTTTGCATGTAATTATAAAATATCCTAACACATTCATTTCTAAACAATAACTAATAATTATTTCAAAACAATAACTAATAATCATTTCTAACCAAGTAATAATCATTTCTAACCAAGTAATAATCATAATAAATATACACTAATAATCATATTTCCATATACACTAATAATCTAATGTCCATATACACTAATAATCTAATTTCCATATACACTAATAATCTTATTTCCATATACACTAATAATCTAATTTCCATATACACTAATAACCTAATTTCCATATACACTAATAATCTTATTTCAATATACACTAATAATCTAATTTTCATATACACTAATAATCTAATTTCCATATACACTAATAATCTTATTTCAATATACACTAATAATCTATTTTCCATACACACTAATAATCTAATTTCTATATACACTAATAATCTAATTCATACCATGAGATCTGCTTGAGTCGCTTTTTTGGGAGAAACAAAGGTATGGATCCACTGGCAGACGAAGTATCCGCATAGATTCGTCCCTGCTTCCTGTCTGGCACACTGATAGTGGAGAAGAATAAAGTTAGACGTAACAACTATATATTAGTGTGATTTTACGAGATATGCGGGTACACCAGCCACGTACCGGAAAGTCCGTCCTCACATGCAGTCTTTCTTTGAAATTTCCTTTTTGGTTCGCACGGAAACGTGTCCATGCCATGTCAATCAAGTCTAAAACTGCTTGGTAATCCTCTTGTGGTTTCCGCAGTGAGTCCAAGACAACAATTTTACCTTCATTTATGATTATCACAAGCAGTATCCAGTGGAAGCTGTATATATATATATATATATATATATATATATATATATATATATATATATATATATATATATATATATATATATATATATATATATATATATATATATATATATATATATATATAAATACATGCACAAGTATTGAGAACAAAGTCTTAAAGTTATACATACATAGAGAGAAGTACTCACTGGAAATTGTATGGCAAAAGAATGTAATTCTTGCTTCTTTGTTTCTCCAGGTACAGGTATATGTTGTCCACCGTCTCCAGCGGCTGTATCTGTACATTTCTCTCATTTACCATCAATGGATCCATGAAGCCGACATCATCATACGATTTTTCACGGCATGTATGGATCTCCATCCTACATGACAAGAATAGATTGTTATTGTTGAAAATTATAATTAAGAAAGCAAGTATTGCGAGAATAGATCAGGGAAAGAAACTTACACAACCCAGCAGCTCATTATTGAGAGGTCTATGGCATCTTGACGGTACAATTCATAGACATCCTTGAAATCCAAAATCAAGAGCTCATGCCCACGGAAGTAATCACGGTCTTTTATCAAAACATTGAGCATCTGTCTACCCTTTTTGGACGCCTTCATGTACCACTCATGAAATCGGAATGCTTGAGTGGTTAGGGACTTCAAAGAATCTGGGGGCAGCATTGGTTTGCCATATTCAAATTTCCAAATTTCCACAGGTGCTGCCACAGGAATTTCGCCCGTGCCCGATAAAAGTTCTGCCGCTGAGAGGCCTGTTTGCTGGCACAACAACGCAAGCTGTTCCTCGTCATATTCCTGTTGCCCTTGTGTCCTCCCAGCCGAGCTCTGACCGACTTGTTTCTTCTTAGGAGTGGCCGCCTTCTTCACCGAGGATCCACCGCTGGCTTGTTGTTTCTGCTTATCATAAGACTTTGCAAGCTGGCGGTCGTAGTCGGAGGGCAAGAATCTCTTCTGATTCGCCGCGCTCATTTTTTTGAAAAATGTCTTCGCTGTCGGATCTATGGGCACCGGCTTCTCTGGCTCTTTTGGTTTGAAATGCTCTTTGATCTGGGCTGCGACCACCAAAGCAGTTTCCTCGTCAGTTTGGTCGTAGGCTCTTTTCTTCCTTATGGCGGCCAACCTTTCTTCGTCGGTAGGCTCTTTCTCCACCGTTTGGCGCTTCTGGCGAGTAGTCCGCCGTGGGGGCGGAGCTTGGCGCTTTGGGGGATGCCGTGCTGGTGGAGGAGGAGACCTGTGTGAGCCGGCATCATCCTGACCTGGAGGTAGGGATAAAAAACGGGAATAGTCAGAGATTATGCCATAATACGAAATACGAAATCGGTCGGTACGGGATTTATCCCGACCGTTTTCAACCCTACCTGGAGGTGGCAGCTCTGGGTCATCCTCGGCCCTTCTTGAAGGTGACGGTGGCTGCGGGGGATTCCTGGGTGGAGTAGCTGACGGCCCTTGACTGCGAAATTTGACGTAACGCTTCTTCCATAGAATGATACTGCCGTGGCAGCATCCGCTAACGTCTTTTCTTCGTCGCCACCTGGGATGTCGAGCTCCAATTCATCATATCCTTCACAAATCTGCTCGACCCCCACCTTGCAGTAGCCACTTGGAATCTGTGCCCCATGAATGGTCTGCCCTTGCTCCACCGGATAAGCCATACCGTAAGCCACCTTAGTGGATAAGTTCCGGCTTGGTATATGAAGCTCACATGGCGTACGCAGAGTGATTTCGTCCACTGGATAGCGAGCACTGTCGTCCCCGGCATCGGCAGGTGGGAGCTCTGTAGAAGCAACACTGCTGCGACGTTGGGAGGGCGGGCTAACACCATGAGCTGATCCACCAGCTGGTACTATTCCTGGCACCGTCTGCCCTTGGCTCAGCAATGTCTGTAGCTGTCTAGACACCATCTCTGGGATGCCGGCCTTTGTCTCCCGAAGCTCTCTTTCCAAGTTCTCCACTCTTCTCTCTTGTGCGGCCTTGGAGCGGCTTCGACTCCTGTATGTGTCACTGTCCGCAGGGAATGCAGTCTTCCACGGGACTACGCCGACACCTCTAGCTCGTCCGGGATGTTCGGGGTTCCCCAGAGCCCTTGTTAGCTCGTCGTTTTCTCTGTCGGGAACGAATGTCCCATCGGCTGTCTCTTGAATGACCTTAAGGATACCAGCGGCCGCCTCTTTTACCTCATCGCTGTAAATAAGCGACCCATCGGAAAGATCCAGAGTGCCACCATGAGCGTAGTACCAATGCCTTGATCGCTCGGGCCAATGCATTGTCGCCGGCGTGATTCCCTGGCAACCAAATCTTCTTCCATCTTGTCCCAGATAGGAATTTTCTTCTTATAGCCAGTTGGTCCAAGAGAGTGGAAGTATCTTTTCTTCGCGGCATTGATCCTATTCTGTCGCGAGTTCTTTTCACCTAACTCCGACCGCCTGTACTGCACGAAGGAATCCCAATGACC
>CM014274.1:65022290-65046012 GCA_004135705.1 Alloteropsis semialata
ATCAATATTCCATTGTCTTCAAGCTTGGAAATCAGATACAGTCTTACAAATTTGAATCATCCTGGGTTGTTTAAAAAAACAATCTAGAAAGGGTTGTTTCAAATGCCATCTACTTTCTGTTTCACACAGAAGGATCGGGCGCATCTTTTTTGACTCACCCCGGGTTGTTTAAAAACAATCCAGAAAAGGGTCGCGTTCAAAAAGCCATCTACTTTCTGTTTCACATAGAAAGATCGGGCGCACTTATTTTTTGAATCTAGTTGGGTTGTTCGAAAACAATCCAGGAAGACTACATTCAAATACCATCTACTTTTTGTTTAAAGCAAAGAGATCGGGCGCACTCAATCAGATAAACAGATACTTTTTGTTAATAAAAACATTAAGTATTTACATCAGAACCCAAGTTCTTTACAAAGGGTTTTCTTACAAAAGAAGACTCTAGAACTTAAGACGAGATACAATCTTCTCTACAGTGTTTTTTTTCTCCTCCATGTAAGTATCATACATGGCCCGGGTACAAGCCGGGTTGATTCTTCCTTCAGTAACACCTAACGGTTGTGAAGGAAACCATGAACGGGAAACCCCGAGTACTTGTTTAGTACATGAATGGGCGATCCGTTGGCAATACAACTTCACTTGCCCAGGAGTTACTCGAAGGCGATCAAGGAGAGGAGGAGCAACACTTCCGGCGGGTACTTTCGCATATACATCAACCAAAGGCAGGGCGGCTTCCTTCCAAGACTCAATTTCCGCACCACGGCGATTGACCTCCACGCGAAGCGCCTGGATTTCAGCCTCTTGATTGCGGATCTTGGTTAGGTCTTCGATGAGTTGGGCATCGGCATGCTGGCGCATTTTCTGCTCTTCAGCAAGATCTGCCATGCATTCCGTCTCCCTCCGCTCCGCTTGGTTTGCGCGCTCCTGCTCCCGATAAAAGCGGTTCTTCATATCGATGAACTCGCCTTTTAGAGCTTCAACGCGCCTTTCACTCTCTGTAGACAGCACATCAGATCCTATTCATTATATGATCACTGCAGGCAGAGAAAAAGTACTTGGCGTACACACCTGAGAGTTTTTGTTGCAAAGACTTAATCTTCTCAACAACGTCATCGCGCTGGTCCTGATACAAGTTGATCTTCTTGTACGCCTCATCTAGCTCTCGACGCAATTGGGCGCGTTCTTGGTCCCAAGCTGCTTGTCCCTTGGCCAGATCGGCTGTGGCTTTCTCAGCGCGGGCAATGGACGTGCTTGCTCTCCGAAGCATCTCAGATTTCTGCTGAGATCGTACAAGTGTACTCTACATCCAGATTAAAGGAGGCAGGGTTGATTAGTGTACAAAGGAGATAAGTATTTACAGTACTACGCTATTTCTACTGACCTCTGTGAGCTTGGAGAGTTGTTTGTATAGCTCGGCGGTCTTCTCTAGATCTTCGTGGTCAACTTCAGAGTTGAACAAAAAGGCGTCTTCATCCTCATTTGCGTTGACGCCGGGTGTGCCGGTGAAGATCTGGAATGGCTCTGGTGAAGGCTCGCGGGGTTTCTTCTGCTCCCGGATGATTTCTTCAATTGTAGCTTCCTTCATCTGGCCAGTGGTGGTGTCCAATTCCTCAGAACGGAGGCTTGCCATCCGGATACTTTCTGTTGCTTTGGGCCAGGATCCCGGGGCAGAAGTACTCGGAGGGGCTTGCTCTCTCACAGGAGGCGGTGGCGCGACGTTGCTGCTTGATGCTTGGGGTTGGGGCGGTGAAGATGCTTGGGGGCTTGGCCCTTCTCCTTCTCCTGTCTCCATGATTGGTGTCCTTGGTACATCTGAAGGAGCAGGAGTAGGCGGACGGCTGCATAAATAATTGAAGATTAGCAATATTCGCATTTCAGAATTTTGCTCCATGAAGATGGATCATTTACCTGGCAAATTCCATGTTGAATTCAGGTTCTTCCACAACAAAGTCAAAACCACCAGAAGGGTTATTTTGAGGTCCTTGAGGCTCTTCCGACTAGGCGAGTTCTTCTTGTTGAGGATTCTGCAATTATACATTCAATTCAGAAAACAACTCGGCAAGAGGATAAAACCAAGATTTTTTGGCAAACAAGATAATAGGGGTACCTTGGGCGGAGGAGACTGTAGTGGGATTCCCACTGGGATCTCCACATTGGTTTTAGGCTCTGCTTCAAGTGCCTCTGCTTCATCAAGAATGGTATCTGATGATTTCTTCACCGAAGGAGACACTTTCTTCCGCATACCCCGTTTTTTCTTGGGGACGGTTGGACTTGGGGCATCGTCAGCACTGGGCCTCTTCAAGCCTGATCCTCCTTGCCCGAGTATCTTCCCAGGAGGAGGTCGGGGTGTGTCATCATCAGAGTCGGATACTTCTTCCAGAATTACCTGGTCCATATCTGGCGACGCCTTTTTCTTCCCTTTCCCCGAACTTTCAGCAGTTTGCTGGGGCGGGGGAGATCCAGGCAACCCGGATTGGTTCTCTGCTATGTCTGGAGGCGAGGAGGCAAGTCTGGTCCGCAATTCCTGGCAGTGGATAGCGCAGCAATTGATCAGTTGTCAAGAAGCAAGAAGGTGTATATCATAAATGATAATCGGGTTGTTTTCAAGCTTACCAATGATGCCGGACGACTCGCCGAGTACTCGGGAACCCGGCGTGGTAGATCCTGAGCATCCATGAAAAGTGCCTGGACACGGACGGCGACTTCATCTGACGATAAATCGCTGGTCGAGATCCTGGTCGAGTCTTCGGGGCCAATATACTTATAGCCAGCGTGCACCCGCTTCTGGCAAGGTTGTACGCGCCGGCGCAAGAACGAGCTGGCAATCCCGATGGCGGTTAAACCTTGTTCCTTCAGAGCAGCGATCATCTTGATGAGCCTGGAGATTCCGTCAACCTTATCCCTATCAAGGGATTCATTCCATGAATCTTGTGGCCGAGGGAGATGACCGGAGTGCTTGGATAGCCTCGGGGGCTGATTCTCCACATAAAACCACTTGTCATTCCAGTCTTTAATGGAGTCATTCATCTTGAAGTCGAAGTAGACGTTCTTCATCCCCTGACGCAACTGAAATCCAGCCCCGCCGACTACTTTGTCCGGGGTGGACTTCACACGGAAGAGGCAGCGGAACAGATTGAAGTGGGGATCGATCCCCAAGAAGGTTTCGCAGAGATGAATGAAGAGGGAAATTTGAAGAATAGAATTGGGATTGAGATGAACCAATTCCAATTTATAGTAAGAAAGAAGCCCTCGGAGAAAATCATGAGCGGGAAGGGCGAATCTGCGTTCATAAAAGGCAACAAAAACCACGATTTCGTGGATTTCTTCGAAAGGCCAGGCCTTACCAGCATCGGTGCGCCAACAAGAGATTGATTTGTCCAGCAGATAGCCTTGCTCCACAAGACCCTGCACCATCTTGTCTGTTGCCTTGGATGGCTTCCAGGCAAGAGCCAGCGCAGGGGAGTTCTTGAACACCGGCATATCTGTGGTTGGGATCTTGGATTTCTTTTTGCTCGTGGTGGATTTGCTCTCAGTAGGCTTGCTAGAACCAGGTTTCCGACCCATCTTGCCAGACGAGATTCTCGATTGATTCTCGAACGGGGCTTGAGTGGATTGGAGATTGTGCGCGGAGGCGAAAAGAGTTTAAGGATTTCAGTGGTGAAAGCGACGGCGGCGGGGAGGAGAATACGAACGGTTCACCCTCTGTTTTATAAAATTGAAGCGGTAACCCTAAGCGTATTTTCTGTAACCCATCTTCCAAAATACGCCAACACTTATGTATTCGCGGTTACAAACCAGATGCATATTTGTGCGGCCATTTCAATTTCCGATGAATTTTCATTATCGGGGGCTGATGCTTAATAGGATTTATTTCCACATCAAAGAATATACATATTTCAACAGAAGTCTTTAAGCTTATTGTCATCTGCTTTAAGCTTGGGGGCTGTGGGGGAAATAGTATATTTCTTTTGGAAAGTTTTTTCAATAAAGACCCTGGAATTGTTTTTAATCCTTGAAAACATTTCTAGGCTCAGGGGCTAGACCCATAATGGGTCCATCTTTTTTCAAAAGCTGGACACCATTATAGTAAATGGGGAAGTTTTTACATCAATTTTGGTTCATGAACCAAGGCCCGGGGGCTGGCTGCAAAAGAAGTCGGCAAAGGAGCACATCATGTTCACTTCTGAAGGTTTTCAACATGCAAGACGACGAGGAAACAACTCGGCTGATGCTGAAATCGTTGAGAAACAACCCGGCAGGCGTGAAGACATGAAGACGCTCGGGGGCTTGACGGTCCAGGATCCATGGGAGTCCTCATGGGCCACAGTCCCGTTAGGAAATTGGGCCGGCAACCCTGACTGATACAAGGAAGGACTGTACAGCTTAAGGAAACTAGTCGGGTACTGGGAAACAACCCGGCCTACTCATGTTAGGACTCTGTGTATTGTATCCGACTAGGAGTTTGTATTTCTTGCCTTGTAGACCCTGTCTCCCGAGTATATAAGGTGATACAGGAAACCCTTGTAAAATCATACCCATCAATACGAGAAGATCCACCATACAGGACGTAAGGTATTACGCTCTCTACTCGAGGCGGCCTGAACCTGTCTAAATCGTCTCGTGTTCACCATCGTGCTTCTGGTTCCGGCGAGGCCCTCACGAACAACTCGACTACTTAGGGACCCCCCATAGTAGGCTAGCCGGTATAAAAAACCGACAGTTGCTGAATGAGATCGATCAGAAAAGCATGAAGTTCATAACAGAAGTAGGTGGCTCTAATCAAACAGTTAAAACTTGAGATTGCAGCAAAAGAAAAAAAAATCATGCACAACGACATGAACTGCTGTGGTGACTCGCCGAGTAGGGTGGGTGGAGGGTGGTTGAGTCAATGGAAGCACCCATGGAAGCCAATCCATGTTTTCGCACATGCCCCTGCCCACACGATCCGTGGCCTCGCAACGAGAATTTCGAAGAGTTCTATATATTTTGGAAAATAGCATAGCATATAGGCGAGGAAAATGTCCCAATTACTTTCCTCAAGCGTCAAGTATAACCAAAGTCTAAATAATCCCCTAAACTATGTTTTGGTTCATTTTACACCATAATTTGGTCCAATTTACCTCTCAATAAAATTTGTCTTTTTTGTTTCTCCACAAACAAGTAGAATCTAAACTTATTTTTTGTGGGATGATTGTGGACATCATATAGTTTCTTCAAAAAATATATCATGAATTTTTCACCATTCTTGTCATAGGGTAGAATATTTAATAATAAATTAATCTTTGTAATAAAAATTATATAAAAATCATAATATATTTCCTTAACATGCGTTGTAATGTCTGCTACTAGCCATTAAAGTAAGATTCAACTTATACGTGGAGAAACAAAAATTACATATTTTGTCAAGGCATAATTTGGACTAAATGATATAGTTTAGGGAGTAAAATGAACCAAAACGTAGTTTAGGGGTTATTTGGACTATTTTTTGAAAGGTCATATTCCAGGCTAGCCGGTGATGGTTTTGGTGCAAGGCACCATATGGACATTGGACCATTGAACGGTTAGGTTACAGAGATAAGAGATAAGAAAAAACAACTCGCAAAACACCTCAAGGACAAGACATGACACGACTGGAATACAACCACCGATCACCGGTTAGTGCCACCACCGAAGAACATACTTGCCGATTATGCCGTGGCCATTGTATCCTGCACCACCCTTTGTAGCTACGCCAATTATGTTGTTGCCCTCCATCTGAGGACCCAATAAAATGGGGACTAAAGGTGGCGAGGAATGCGCAAGCTAAAACTCATTGGAAACGACGACCTTCCTTGAAGCTGACGGTGACACCTACATCACATCCGAACTCCACGTACCACCACCCAACGCCACCTAAGGGGAGGAATCCTTGAGGGGGAATGGCAGAAGAGATGGATACACCACCCAACATTTGACTTTCTGCCACCACCAACAAGAAGACCGTCGACGAAGCAGAGGTGCCAATGGAGACACTAGCCGAATCATGACAATAGCCAACAACTTGTGCCCACCTCATCCGTGAAGAGTAGGGAGGGTGGGGAAGGCAAGGGCGGGCGGTCTCTCTCGTCAACGCCTCCAAGGAGGGAAGCGACGCCCAATGGCGTTACCGGTGACGGCACCGGCACAATGCCGGGCTAGGATTTCTCCTGACCAGGACTCGTCCAAACCAGCACAGACATGTTAGTACCAGCCTGTGGATGGGAACGCCTCAAAGCAACGCCTCCATGGAGGAAGAACGGCACCTGATGGTGTCACTGTTGCGGCACCGGCAAATGCGGGCTAGGATTTCTCCTGACAATTTCCAGGCCACCGGCCATGGCGCATCCACCATGGAAGATGACCAGCACCCACATGCACAAGCTCCAGTGTTTAGAGCCTTTGTAAGGCCACTTCCGCGCAGTCGCAGCATGGCTTTCACCGACAACTGTGGCCAAACGGAGCGCCTGCTCGGCCGCAACCAGGTAGGGGGCTTGGACCTCCATTGGCGGCCATACGGAGCCCCTGCTCGGCCACAGCCAGACAGGGCCCTGGTGTGACACCCCGGTGTCACTAATGTAATTAAGAACCTTAATTAACTCAATTAAAGCCAATAATGACATTCATCATTTCATAATTGTGGTGTTTATGCATAATTGTGTGTATATGTTGACTTAGTCAACCCAAAATAGTCAAAATAGTCAAAGTACAAGAATTATACCAAAATGTCACAAATGATGTCCACTATATGTATATGAACTCAAATGAGTATGGAAAGTTCAAACAAAAATTTGAAATTCGATTTTGAACTCGTTCGATCGTCATTTCATGTGTTGCGAGTTTTGCTTTTTACCCTTCTCGAGCGGCTAATATCTTTAGATTTTTCCTAAACACTTGAAATTCCACCAATATAAAAGTTGGAGTACAAAGTACCCCCTTTACAATGGTGGTGATGTGGATCCATGAAAACTTTGTTTGATTGCTCAAATTCTTGGTCAAATTCGAGTCGAAATGCTGAAATTCAGCACTCAGCCGATTCGGCTAAGTCTGAAAAATGTGGTTTTTGCCCATATTCTTCACCCCGTAACTTTCAAACCACTACTCAAAAAGAGTGACACTCTTTGTAAGAGTTGTAGCCTAATGTACCATCTACAACTTTTGTATTGGACTATCTCAATGTTTGTATGTAAATATTCGAGAAAAAAAAAGGTCATCGAATTCGGTCAAAAACAATCGGTTCAGCACTTAGAAATTCAGTTTCGTCAGTTTTGGCAGATTTTTGACCGGTTTTCTACGATTTATCTCTCAAACCATTGATCAAACACTATAACTCCCTTTTTAGAAGTTGGAGCCTGATGTACCATCTCTAACTTTCGTATTGGACGAATCAGAAGTTTATATACGAAAAGTGGAGTTTAGGTCAGTTGAAGTCGGGCCCGTGAGCTGAAATTGGGACTGAACCGAATTCGCAAATCCTGAAATTCGAGATTTCGCCGAACTTGAGGGCCTTGCAACTTTCAAATCATTGATCAAATGATAGAACTTCCTTTCTAAGAGTTGTAGCTTTAACTATAATCTACAACTTTTGTATTGGGCGATCGTGAAGTTTCTACACAAAATCATGAGAAAAATCAAAGGGAATCAGCCGCGTCGCTCGGCCTAATGGACTGAATCAGCTGGAACATTCAGTTCGGCAGAACCATGGTCAGCAGGCCAACCTCAACGACCTCGACGCCGTCGACGCCAAACACCGGCCTCCAGCTGTCCCGCCACGCGTTCGTGCTTTACTCGCACCCTCTGGCCGTGCCAAGCGAGCTTGCCGCGCTGTCCATCGCGCTGGCGGATGAGGATGCTCGACATACGAGGACAGTAAAGCACCGGGCGTTCACCGGCCAAATTCACTCCCCCTTCCCGGGCATTCTTCAATTCCCAGCAGCCATAGCTCCTTTACCTCGCCCACTCCGCCCTCTAGTGCCTAGCTCCCTCCGCCATTGCCCAGACACAGAGAAATCGAAGCTTTCCTTTCGCCATTGCTAGAGCTCGGCCGAACTCCAAATCCTCCCATGGACGTAACTCTACACTCATCCTCCACCCAATCCGAGCCTCAAGACGCGTTCCCCGTGATCCCAGGACTCTCCCCGACCTCTTCCCCTTCCTATTCCGGCCACCAGTAGGTCGGGCCACCGCCGCCACCACCGGCCAGAGGCCGTGCGCGTGGACGAGCGCCACTGACCAGGCGCCGGCCGAGCCAAGGGGGGGTTCCAGTAGCGCCTACCCCTAGAGGCCACGCCCCCGCAGGCCGAGGCCCATCCCCACCATTTCCCAGGCTGGCCCCCGGCCGGAATCGAGCCGAACAGAGCTCTGCTTGGCCCCCTGTCTGAAGGTTGAAGAAGAGGGGTTGAAAGGTAAGGAGGTTAGAACCTTAGGGGGGTTTTGTATAAAGATGCTGGACTTATGTGTGAGGTGGAAAACTTGCAGGGGCCTGGTTGTAAGTCTCTGAGGACCCATCCACGAAGAAAGGACCTGTTGGCAAATATTTTCAGTTTCTCAGGGGCCTTGATGTAAAAATCGATTTTACTATTCATGTTTTCTTTTCCTTTGAATTCGGCTGAATTTCATAAATCACCAAAAATTACACAAAAATCGTAAAATTACAAACTTGGACTTTCTGGAATCCTTGTAAAATTATCTTTCTAGTGGTGTATCATATGCATATGTAATCTGTATGTGATTCACAATGTATTTCTGTATATATGAAGGTGTACTTGAGAGAGTGTTTATGGCCTTATAAATCATAGAAATGTGCTAAAAATGCAAAACCACTTTTGATGGATCTGTTGTGATTAGTAGAGTTGAGTTGAGTATCTGTTGGCCAAAGTTTATTCATGATTTTGGTAGATTTGGAATTAAGTTTGGTTCTAGCTAATTAAGTGTAGATAAATCACCAAATATTTTGAATAACTTGGAAAAAATATGAAAAATTCACATAAAATGTATCTGGTAGAATAGTAGTTGCAGTAAAAATTTCAGTTACAGAGAGTTTTTGTAGAATTTATTATGATTTTCTAATTGGTGATAAATGTTGGCTGTTCAGAAAAATAGCAAATAAATAGGTAAAATACTGAAAATTTTCTAAAAATAAACTTTTCTGTCAGGAACACAAAAACATGTTCACTTTAATTTTTGTTTATATAAATATATTTTCTAGGCTTTAGTTGGTAAAGACTAGCTAGAAAATGCTTAATTAATAATTAGTTTTCTTGTTGTAAAATTAATTCTACAAATAGCAATAGCAACTAGGAGTACTGAATGTTAGATTTAGCCATAGGAGCTCCATTGTATTACTAATGGTTATTTATAGATGTTTTGTTTAATGTATGTAGTAAGTTAAGTGGTTGTAACAAATTTAAAAAGGGTTAATAAGATTTATTTATATGTTACTTCAGATTTCAATTAAGTTTAATTAGAAACTAAAAGCAATCCACCCAGTTTTATTTGTGAGCTTCTTAATTGTTTATATTCCGTAAATGATTGTCCAGTGATGTATTAGTGAGTCGTTGCAGTAATTCTGTGGTTGATTTGTTGTGCGCTGCTGCATCTCATGCATTCACATTTCATGTAGAGCAAACCATTGTTGACGGAGCGTACGAGATTGAGGTCGAGCACGAAGACGATCAAGTTGCTGCTGAGTTGAACCTTGCTGCTACACAAGACCCGAACCAAAGTTCGGAAGGGCCCAAGGCCAGCGGTGATCAAGAAGGCAAGCCCTAGAGCATAACCCACTGTGACAAATAACTCTCTTTGCTTTATGCCTTGATTTGTGCATTTAAGTTTTGAGGAGTTGAATGAAACCCTAGTTGCATGATCCATAGGTACCTATGTCCTAATACTAGTATGTGTAGGTCGTTTAGACTGTCATGCTTAATTAGGACCGGTAGAAGTCGAGTGATTGCCTTGTCACTCACGAGATATAGGAGTTTACTTTATATCAGTTTATGAAATTTGGCAAGCGGGGCTTGTGCGATATTCCTGTTTGTTTGGACACCCCGCTTGCACAAAGAAATGTTGGCTAAGGCATTGATTGTGTGGCGATGTTGGTCAAGCTTTTGAAGGTACTAATCGTATGCCGGGAAATGTGGTAAACTGGTAAACCTAGTACTTGATTCAAACTGACGTCTGACGGGTCTTTCCTACTCCATTGGGCGAGGGGGATGATGGCGAGTGTAGCAGTGGCCGCGGCACAGGTTTGCCTCAGGCACCTGGGGTCCGTTGGGGTGTGCACTCGGGTGGAGTGGGCCCTGATGGCAGATGGCAAGGAGAGATGGGAACGGTTGCCTCGTGAGGTCCTGGGTGTCTCTCACGGGTCGTGCGATTAGATTGTCCCATGGATGATTAAAATCAACTCGAGTTGTCCGTCCTTCGCGGTTACATGAAGCTGCTTGATCTCTTGTCGTACATCAGTGTTCTTGGGCCAATGGGGTAGTATTGTTGTTAGTTGAGAAATGTTGATCTCATGTTAATCAATTGTTTTTCAACACTGATTGTTATTGGATAGCTTGGCAAATTTAGTGATGATTAGTTTCACTTTAAAACTTGGCTAAAATATTGAAAATAGGGATCAATTTGTAGATGCTTTTGGCAAAACAAACCCCACTGTCAAAAAGCCTTGCATGTCTAGAATTTAACCTTGTCGGGTAAGTCTTGCCCAGTATTAGTATACTCAGCCTTGCTTGTGGCTTAACTTTTCAGATAATGATGTTGGCTATGATCCAGTTGCCGCGTTGACTTGGCCGTGCGTGTTGCCTGAAGGTTGGGTGGTTGAGCAGGTGCCGCCTGAGTCTGACTCGGGCCGCGGTGAATGAATGTTATGCGTGGGCTCCGCATAATATTATGTGTACCGACGTTTAGACTTCCGCTGTTTTATAACTCTAGTTCATAATAACTAAAACTTTTGCACTGCTTTGTATAATTATCCATGTGAACTATGTGATGTAAAAATTGTGATGAGTTGTACTGCCTGAGCCCATCTTCCAGTAGGACTGCTGCTATTTCGTTTTGGTCGAGAGAAATGGTGGTTTAATCGGGAAGGTATCCGACGGATTGCACGATTAGCTCGGTTTAAGGGCATGGCGCACTGCTGTGATAGTGGTCCCATGCTTTTAAACCGGATTAATTGGGGCGGTCTGCCACACCTGGACCGTCGTCGATGCCAGGCACGGCCGCCACCGGTGGACACGAGTCACGGCGTTGGCGCTTCGCAGCTCATCCGGGTCACTTAAGGTACGCGAGGGGGCATTTACCCTCCCGCGTAGCAGCCCCCGCCGATTTGTTCCCTACACATGCTAAGCAGGAGCCAGGCACCCGTGTCGACCATTACGGCCAGCCAGCGAAGAGCTAGCACCTTGTTGCTTTGAGCATGGCGGCTCGCGCGTGCAGTAAGGCACCATACCGGACTATAAGGGTGGTGGCTGAGCTCCCATGCGCTATAGCTTAGGGCCACCAGATCCGGTAGCGGAGGTGGGGGGGAGGGCGGAAGGGGGCTGGATCCGGGCCATGGGACCTTGGATCCGTCATTTCTGCCGTCGTTTCTGCAGGCGGCCATGGCCATGGAAGGCACTGGAACACCAAGCTTCTGTAAGATGTGACCGAGTCTGGGATGGAGGAAAAGCTGCAGGGGAGGAGAATACTGCCCCCTCCCCCCCGGCCGCCATCCCTGCGGCCGCGCGGACTTTCGGTGGCCTGCTCCGGCGGTGGTTAGGGGGCTGGGCATGGGAGGACGGGCGACAGCACGGGGGTCGACCGCCGCCCAAGTCGCCTGAGGACGACGTGGGGTCTTGACTAGCTCAGCTCGAGCTTTGTCTTTGGCGCGGAAAAATATTGATTATTCGGACTTTGGCTATATTTGAGGGAGTAATTTGGACTTTTTCGCATAGGCGAAGAATCGAAAATGCTTGACGGTGTGTACTCATGTTATTCTTATATATAAGCACTTTTGATAGATCAAACGGACAAATCTAAAGATTGATGAGCTTATAGAAGACTTTGCAGCCGAAGGATACGTGAACTAAGTACCACATAAAGAATAATGAGTCTCTTAACCAACTAAACTACTATTATCTGCGTTTTATATGCCAGCAGCAGTAGCAAGCCCTCAATCTACAATGGTTTTGGAAAGCCCATGGGCCTCTGAAAACTCTCATGTTCATGATCATATAGGCCAGAATATTTAGCTGAAGCTATCGTCTCTGGTCATCATGGGCCAATAGCGTGCCAGCAAATACGGTTACGGTGGGTTAGAATGTACCACCTTAGTCACCTACAAAACACTTCTCTAAAAGTTTATGGAACCTTGGATTTTTTTAAGAGATTAACTCTGCTTTTAGCACACACTATTGAAAAACTAGCCTTCATTATTCATTCTGGTATTTAACTCAAAAAATATTTTAAATCTCAAGGACACACACGTAGATTGTTTTTTCATTAGTCACATTTTTCTGGCGAAAATGCGTGCATGCGAGCGTGGGATTCAAACTCGAGGCAGCTCGTCTTGCACATTGCTTTCTTATCATCTCACTAAACACCATTACTGAGTATGTCTCGTGTTGTTTCTTTTTGGTTAAACCGTGGAGGACACTTTAATACTGGCTGATAATATCACCCAATACAAATGGGTGACTCTTAGTACTAGGTGTTGTTACCACCTGGTACCAAACTCATGAGAAGCATTAGGTACTAAAATTCACGCGTGTGTGAGCTTTCTTGGAATTTAAAATATATGTTTTCGACATAAATAGCTTTTGGTACTTGGTGTTATCACCCGATGCTAAACGCGCTCCGAGGCTACCAAATTTTGACATAGCCCACGATTGCGGATTTCCATTGCATCTGACAGCGTGCGTGACGGGGAGAGGTTCAGGATCCATTCTTCTCTTTGTTAGTGGCCTCCCTCTCAAAAAAAAACTTTGTTAATGGCCTTTTCCTTAGCGGTGTGAGACACAAGATGGCCTGTGAGAACCTTTGCTCTCTGCTCCGATCCATCGTCCTGGTCAAGAAGATGTCAAGATGGGCGCCGCGCCTACGTGTTGGCGTGAAGCGAGCGTGCTAAACACTTAGCGTGCTCCACGGATTTGGAACATGTACACTGCGATGTACACTATTTCTAAAACTCGCATGTAATTTGTTTGGAATCCCGTTTGCATCGGTCAGTCGAAACCATATTCATGATTAGCTGAAGCTTTGCTTTTTTTTACGAAAGACCAGTACAGACGCAGACGCTCACACACGCACGCACACTCACCTCTATGAATACACGCACGTAAACCCTACCCCTATGAGCATCTTCGAGAGACTGGGCCGGCTGTTCCGATCTTGAGATTGACGAAGTCACCACAGGCGCCTCGCTATCGACGGGCACGTTGCCTACCACTGAAAGAAAAGCGCCGGTTAAATCCTGGAATAAATCCAGGAAAATGTGACACCCGTGCCGAGTCGGAGACTCGAACCCGGGTGGGCAGGTTCCACCACAAGAAACCTAACCAACTAAGCTATGCTTGTTCCACAGCTGAAGCTTTGCTTAACGCCTCAACCTCTCTAAATCTTCATCGACACTTTGTTAAAATTCACCTGATTTTTGTTCGGTGATCTGTTTCATTGTTGTAGGTGAGGCCGTGAGCAAGAAGCGTGGAAAGCTGTGAGCGTTCACGAGGGTGGGGCTCGCAGCTGCAGCACAGGCAAATCCAGCATCGCCACCGTCCATCACCGATCCGACGTTCCGTATCATTTCAACGCGCGGCTCATTCACCTCTCCGCTCGCATGCCAGAGTATAAACCTTTCTCCTCCTCTGCCGCCTCCTCCCTTGTACTCCGCAGACCGGTCCAAATCCCCAACTGAAATTCGCACCCAGGCCCTTCGCCGGAGATGGCGTCGGAGCTGACGTACCGGGGCGGCGCCGCGGCGCACGGCGCCGCCTCCAACGGCGGGGAGTACTCGCCGAAGCCCTCCAAGCCGCTCTCCTGGCTCTCCCGCGCCGCCCGCTACGCCGCCGCCGAGCACCGCCCCGTCTTCGCCCTCGCCGGCATGCTCTTCGCCGCCGCCCTCTTCACCTTCTCCTCCTCCTCCACGTCCTCCCCGTCCTCCTACCCCGCCGGCTCGGCCGGATTCACCCGCCTCGCCGTCGCCGGGGGAGGGCACCCGTCGTTCCGCGAGTCCGTCGGCGGGAAGGTGCCCCTGGGCCTGCGCCGGCGCGCGCTGCGGGTGCTCGTCACGGGCGGCGCCGGGTTCGTCGGGAGCCACCTCGTGGACCGCCTGGTGGAGCGCGGCGACAGCGTGATCGTCGTCGACAACTTCTTCACGGGCCGCAAGGGCAACGTGGCGCACCACCTCCAGAACCCCAGGTTCGAGGTCATCCGCCACGACGTCGTCGAGCCCATACTGCTCGAGGTCGACCAGATCTACCACCTTGCCTGCCCGGCCAGCCCCGTGCACTACAAGTACAACCCCATCAAGACCATCATATCCTTTGCTCACTTGCTTCATGCCTTCATCTGAATCTGAATGCTGATCCAAATTTAGTCCCCTTTTGTTATTACTATCATTTTAATGGTTGATGGCTGTGGCTCAATTGATTGCTCAACTGCTTGATGTGGTCTTTTCTTTATGGTTTAATTTTGTTTGCTCCTTTTGGATTTTATTTATGGTTTTCATTAATTTTTCGATGGTAAGGCTTGGCAAAACTATAGTATCTGGCCAGATTTCATATGTGGTTTAGGAGGAAATGTTGATTTTTTCAGTGTGAAGTGTGTGGTCTGTTGTTTTATTTTATATTGTTTTCATTCGTTGTTTGCTCTCACACATACGAAATTCTGTAATTCGATTGCCCTGAAGTGAAGAAAGCTTCTTGGATCTGGTGATCTTGGATTGGGTTGCCTGCTAATTTGTGTTCAAATGAAAATGATCACTTCGTGTTGTTCTCACTTGTAATAGGAGTAAAGGTCAAAGCTGTGCCGGGACTTTGGGCCTAGTTAGGTTCTATAGTTTTCTCCACTTTGACGAAGTTCGGATTGTAGTTGCAAAAATCGTACGTCGAGATTGCTGCCCTTTTGTTTTTAATCAATGTTGCGTATCTTTCACTTAACTTCACTGTCACATGCCTTTCTTTTTTTCCAACTACTAGTGCTAGTGCTTAGAGGAGGTCAAGCCTAAGTGCCTAGCTACCAAACTAGGATCTCAAATAGTCTAAACATCAAAGAAGAAAGCTGTTTGACATGCTAGTGCTTGTTCTATCTTTTTGAGATGTTATTGTGAACTTTAACTTTTGAGATGGCACAAGACGAATGTAGTTGGGACACTGAATATGCTTGGATTGGCCAAGAGGATTGGGGCAAGGTTCCTACTCACCAGCACCAGTGAGGTCTATGGTGATCCCCTCCAGCACCCTCAGGTGGAAACTTATTGGGGAAATGTCAATCCTATTGGTAACAACTCTTCGTCATAATATTATGTTTTCTGAATTCACTGATGCAAAAGTTTCTTCAAAAAACCGATTGGCTTGGCATGGGAGATTTAGGAGAAAGTACAGGAATGCCATCATTGTTAGCACTAATTTCTGGTCACAATTGTAAACACCATAGTTATGTTTTGGTTCAATATATTTATGCTTCCTTTTTTGGAAATGTTTCTTTTCTTCAGAAACACATATTCCAAAGAAGCCATTAATAGATAGTGTGCACATTAGCTGTGAAGCTACTGCAGGATGTTTGGGTGTAACTAGAAATGCTGGGAAATGCGGTCATAGTATCCAATTTGGTTGGCGTACATGCTTTTGATCTTTCATGTAGATGTGGGCACTTTTGGTTGGTAGAATTGGTTCCAAGGAGGACAGCCACTATGTGGATTCCTCCCTAATAAAGGAAAATATGATAAAACCACACTAGGTCAGCTTAGTTTAACCAAACTAGTGCATCCAATTAGGATGGGAAAGAGGAAGCATGCAACTGAAAAGAAACAAGAAAAAAGATTTTTGATCTTGATAGCAACAGCTAATGCTGTCCTAATAGCAGCCCTTTTCACATTACGTTACATACTTTTTTATTCAATTAAACCGTGTTTTCTAAGAGATTTACTAATGCAAATACTTCTGTTTACTGATAGGTGTTAGGAGCTGCTATGATGAGGGTAAGCGCACTGCTGAAACATTAACCATGGACTACCATCGTGGTGCCAACCTTGAGGTTTTTGCGTCATTCAAATGCTGGAGATCAATAGCATTCAGATTAATGTTTGTAGGCTGTAGTAAATTATGTTAACTTTTTAATGTAGGTAAGGATTGCCCGGATCTTTAACACATATGGTCCTCGCATGTGCATCGATGACGGCCGTGTTGTCAGCAATTTCGTTGCTCAGGTAGCCACCATTTGCAGCCTCCTCTCTACACCTTGATGCCTATGCACTTC
Source organism: Alloteropsis semialata (assembly GCA_004135705.1). NCBI lineage: Eukaryota > Viridiplantae > Streptophyta > Magnoliopsida > Poales > Poaceae > Alloteropsis > Alloteropsis semialata. Next base: position 65,038,755 of record CM014274.1, read on the forward strand.
ATTTTTAATACTGAAATGCTCCTCATTCAATTATGGTTTTCAGGCGCTGAGGAAGGAGCCTTTGACTGTCTATGGTGATGGCAAGCAGACTAGGAGCTTTCAATATGTCTCGGATTTGGTGGGTCCCTTTATTACCAAAAAAGAGACATTTGAACAAACCTGTCAAATCAAAATTCCCTAATAAAAAGTACACATGTGTGATGTGTCATATGAGTACCTTAACTTATTTTCACAGTATCTTGGCATACTTGAGAAACTATCTGCACATTTGATATCTCCCAACATTTCAACAGCATCCTTGAAATGATTCAATATATCACATGCTCATTGCTCTGAGATTAATTGCATATTTCTCATCCACTGAAGATCTGTATGTCAGTGGTTTCTTGCTAAGACATCCAGTTATTCAGAAAAACATGCTTGATGACGAGGATCAACCATTTAGTTCTATCCAATGCTTATTGCTCTGAGATTAGGTGCATGTTTCTGATCAACTGAAGATCTGTATGAGTGGTTTCTTGCTAAGACATCCAATTATTCAGAAAACCATGCTTGATGACGAGGATCAGTCATTTAGTTCTATTCAATGCTTATCGCTCTGAAGATCTGTATGTTAGTGGTTTCTTGCTAAGACCTCGAAATTATTCGGAAAAAACCATGCTTGATGATGAGGATCAGTCATTTAGCTCTATCCAGTTTTGCTGATTCTATAGGCAGCTGTGTCCTGAACTGATGTGACTCTTTCTGCAGGTTGAAGGGCTGATGAAGCTGATGGAAGGGGAGCACATTGGGCCATTCAACCTAGGCAATCCTGGTGAATTCACCATGCTGGAGTTGGCTAAGGTGGTTCAGGACACAATCGACAAAGAAGCACGCATTGAGTTCCGTCCAAACACTGCAGATGATCCACACAAACGCAAGCCTGACATCAGCCGGGCCAAAGAGCTTCTTGGCTGGGAGCCCAAGGTTCCCCTTCACGAGGGCCTTCCCCTTATGGTCACTGACTTCCGCAAACGTATCTTTGGGGACCAGGAAGAATCCACTGAGGCAGCTGGTGGCCTTTCTTAATCCTCAACATGTCAAAGTGGCACATTTGTTCAGCCTGTACGATCACTTGATACGAAAATGGGAGGGAGGGAGCATACGATCTAGACAGTTTTGGTGGTATATGGCCTTTGGCTGCTCTATACAACACGGACGAAAGGTCATGGCTGCATAGTTCTTATAGGAATATATATGTTGGATGCTACTGAAATATCTTGGCACTGCTGTAATGCTGTTCGTTCCTTTTTGGTTCTTTTGGCTGTAATGCTATATATAACTAGATACTCTTTATAATGTCCTTGTTAACAGATAATCTGGACTGCTAATAATACATTGAGGTTGTAAGCTTATATATATAAATACTCAGCATGAGTGTCGAAAACTCCAATATGGACAAAATATTTGATTATTATTGAGCAAAATGTTCTCTACAATGCAGGGAAGGGAATGGTTGGTCATACATAACTCTGACAAAGCTTCGAGACCTCTATATATTACAAATTACACATCACCACTTCCTTATTTGCAATTGTTCAAGCAGCCGCACATCTGATCAGGGCCGGCGGTTCTATCTCGACATCACATCTCAGCATGGTGATGCGTCCGGCCGGCGAGCCCGCAGAGGAAGCCACGGCGCTGTCGCTGAGGCGGCGCGTGGGCCTTCGCCTCACAGCCGTTCTCGCCGTTGACGAACTTGCCGGGCGCCGGCAACAGCTTCCTGAGGCGGTCCTCCATCGTCCAGCTGCGGCTGCGCTCGTTGAGCCAGGCGACGATGTCGGAGAAGATGGCCTCCACGTTCTCGTCGGGCTCGCCGGCGGTGAGGCCGTGCCACATCCCCGGGTAGAGCTTGATGGTCTTGTCGGCGCTGGCAGCGCGCTCGTACAGCGCGCGGCTCACTTCCGGGTCCGTCACCGTGTCGGCCTCGCCGTGCAGGACGAAGAACGGCAGCTTCACCTGCCCAGACATGTTCAGAAAAGCACACGAGAGTTCAGAGGCAGCTTCATGTGACTGACAGGTTTTACCGTAGAAGTTTTTCTCGTTCTGAACCACGTCAACAAAGCAAGGCGAGTTTGAGAGTGAGAGCGTTAAAAGAGTGGCATGGCACCTGTGACAAGCTGTCTTCTATGTACATGCTGGTTCTGAGCATCTCCAGCGCGGTTTTGAGCCGCGGCTTGTCCTGGTAGATGAGCTTGTTCTTCCTGATCTGCTTGGCACGGCAGAAAATAAAAAAAGTTTGAAAAGAGAAACAAATTGGCAAGCACCAGATCGTTGTAAGGACAAGGAGACTGACCTTTTCGCGCTTGGCGGGGTCCTTGAAGGCGGCGTTGATGACGTCCTTGGTGGGCACGATCTTCCACTTGGGGATCACGTCCTCCACCTGCGTCAGGAGCGTGATCACCAGCGGGTGCGGCTTCACTTTCTCCGATATCTGAAACGAAAGATTTCATTGCGTTAGCCAACATCAGAAGAGTTTAATTTCAGTTCAGGCAAAGCAACTGATCCTGAAGCAAACGAGCTGATTAATGAAGATTCAGTCATCCGAGGACTACTGACCTTGCACATGGGCGCGACGAGGACGGCGCCGTCCCAGAAGGCGGGGTCCTTCCTGTGCAGCAGCAGCGTCACCGCGCCGCCCATGGACTCGCCGTACAGGAACCGGCTCTTGCTCCGGTACTCCTCAAGCTCTGAATGCAGGCAAGTAATAAGCATAAAAAAGTTCAGAGATTTCAGAAGGCCATCAGGCAACAGGAACGGCGCGTCGCGCCATGGTAAATTAAGGACGCCGCCTCACTCACCGCAGATGGACTTGAAGAAGTGGTGGCAGTCGTCGACGAGGCGGCGGAAGCTGCGGATGTAGCAGCGGGCGCCCATAGACTTGCCGTGCCCCTCGTAGTCCATCCCGAACACGCCGTACCCGGCCGCCGCCAGCCGCACGCCGCATTCTGCATTCAACGATCGTCCATGCATTTTGCATCGTTAGACTCAGAACCAAGCCAGGAAATGTCGAAGAAAATCAGAGCCAAGCCAGGAAATGAAGGGGAAAAAAAAAGGAACCTCTGAAGATCATCTGATTCTGATCCAGACTTGTTTCAGATGGATGTGTTGCATACACATTTAGCAGGTTAATTTGCTTGTAAGAAATTATTTTTTTAACGGTTCTTCCTACAGTGGCTTGTTTGTACTGTGCTTTTCTACATTAGCTAGTAAAAACAGTAACCAAAGCCTTTTCCGATCAAATAAAAATGAAGCAGCCCAAGGAGGGAGGAGGAGCGGTACGGCCTAAATTGTTGACAAGGACTTGAATCCACTATAAATGAGGCCTGTCCACCCCCAAGGACTCCACTAGACATGTTTGGCCATTCCCGCCATTGCTGTGCACCAGTCATCCCTGCAACCTCCACACAGTTAAGGCTCGGTGCCATCAAGCCGACCTGCAGGACGCTTGGGGCCGCCGGTGGTGGTGGTGGTGGTCGCTCACTCACTCCTCTAGCCCTGAGCTGGGTCTGTGAGGCCACCATTGATGATGGCCTTCTAGAAGCTCTGTCCTGGAGCTAATTTTCTTCTAAGTGCATTTTATGAACCAGCAGAACTTCATTGTTAAAATGCTGTTATTATAGAGTTTCATGCCTCAAACGGTTTATCCAAACAAATGAGATTATGCTGAGAATTAAAAAGGGGCAATATGCTTTGAAACATAAATACTAATGCAAAGTGATTAGTTTGTTTAAAAAGTGATTAGGGTGAGAATTGAAAAAGGAGGCACATACTTCAAAATCACTGCATACAATCCATATACTAACATCACAGCAGATGCTTAAATAGAAAACACGAGCAGATCGACATTTTTGTAGGGTTTCAAAATTCCAATTATGTCTTATAACATGGTATACTTTTTAGTTTTTAGTTTTTACTTTTTGATGAAAAGAGGGAGCAAGTTATTATTATTTGCGATTACGGAACACCAGTACCAGTAGCGAGTGGTGACCACCACACTGCTACTATATACCGTATCCATAATGACCTGGCTTCATCCAGCCTCATATATAGCGCCGGCACATCCTGCGAAACGGGAGGCAAGTACATACATAGTCGGTTCTTCTCTTTGACAGCGAAGCAGGCGCAATGCGTGGTGGTACCCCTGCCCCGACATAATTTAATGACGAGTGACACCGACAACAAGGTGGTTTCGTTAGATCTTCGAAATCTGAAACGAGGCAAGGCTGGTCATTGTCGCCGCGGTTAAGGAAGGAGGTGATGCCCTGATGGTGGTAGTAGCCCGGCGGTTGGTCGGAGGCAGCTCATCCGTCCAGATTGGCCCCCTCCGATCCCCGTGTTCCAACCATGGTGAGAAAGGAACATGGTGTTTGGTTTGGGGTCTTGACAGGGACTGATTACCCTAAGCTAGAGGATGAAGAACTGCAGGCTGCAGCGGCTTAATATAGGTTGGTGGTGGCTCATCAACGACGCCTACTAGATGGGGAAAGTGGTGAAAGCGATGGCGATATACAAGCAAAGCATCAAACTATCTAAGACAAAGATCAAGTCACAATATGTTTGTTGGAGAATGTAAGTCTTTCCAGGTAAGGTATTCTAGTTTTGTCCTAAGTCAAATTAGATAAACTTTGACCAACTTTCTAGAAAAAAAGAATAATACTTATAACATCCAATGAGCATTAATAGACTCATTATGAAAGATATTTTGATATTTTATTTATTTGATTTGCTAAATGTCAATATCTTTTCTCTATAAATTTAGTCAATCTTTCAAAAGTTTGACTTAGGACAAACCCAGAATGCCCTTTATTCCAGGACGGAGGGAGTATGTCTTAATTTCTAGTATGATGTTTGCCTCCAGCGAAATTTCCTGAATTAGTCTGTGCATGCATAGGACCAGGGCGAGCCCAGCACAGACTCGTGCAAAAAAGGCCTTATTTAAATACCACCAAAACCGCTATTAACCATCAAAATGCAAATTCAGAAAATGGTACAGCGTGACTAGCGGACCATGCAGCCATTGGCCAGAGGGAAGACAAGCAAGCTGGGGAGGAGCTATGATTAGGCAGGCTGTTAGGGCGAACAGGCGCGGCAGCGGCGCCGGCAGGTGCCTTGAATCGGGACGACCTACCCCGGCGGCGTTTGAATGCGCGGAGGAAGCAGGCAGCGTCAGGGAAAGCCCTAGCGAGAGGAGTAACTGCTTCCCCCCTGTCTTCCCTGCTTCCAGGTTTGCAGGAGCACCCCCTTGCCTGATGCATACTCCAAAGTCCAAACCGTGCGTCGCAGTGCAGCTCGGTCATCATCATCCATGGACAGCGACGCACCCACCCTGTGTTAGCACTAGATTAAGCAGTTGCACGCTCGCTAGCTAGGTACATGGTGCCGATGAAACCAAACGGGAAAAAGGTCGTCGTCGGCTCTGAAAGTTAGCTGACCGGAACAGGTGATGCTGTTACCGTCAGGCGACCAAGGAACAGGTCATGATAAACACATGTGTTGCAGCAGGGAAGATGGTGTGCTAATCGAGCGGCACAACGCGCGGCAATTGTTATTGTGCTGCGTAGCGAACGTATTGGCCAAGAACTGGTTCTACTGGCCGGTAGCTGGCCGGTCACCAAGGCAGAAAGGCAGAGCATTGAACAGATACGCTACTGGATGCGCGGGGAGCACGTAGCGAACTCGCCTCGTTTAGTTTCACCAAACTCAACCAATTCGATCAAAAGTAACACATTAAAAAACGTGCCCCTCTCTCTGCAACACGTTTCCCAATACATTTTTCTACAAGAAATTCGATCAACTTCCACAAACTAAACAAGGCCTATAGCTGCCGCTCCAGCATGCATGTGAACTAAGGGCCTGTTTAGATCACCACAAAACTTTTAAAACTTTGAAACTTCACTATTCATCAAAGGAAATCTTATATGCATGAAGTATTAAATATGTGTTAATGACAAAACCCATTCCATAACCCCCGGTAACTTTGCGAGATGAATCTAATGAGCCTAATTAGGCCATGATTAGACAATGTCGTGCTACAGTAAACAATCTCTAATGACAGATTAATTAGGCTTAATAGATTCGTCTCGCGATTTCCCGTCCATCCGTGTATTTAGTTTTATAATTAGATCATATTTAGTCCTCCTAATCTTTGATTTAGAATTGGAAACTTTCTTTCGCAAACTTTCTTTCGCAAACTTTCTTTCTAAACTAAACAGGACCTAAATCAATGGCTGTAAAAGCAGAGGGAAGAAATTAAAGAATACTACCTACGCGGCGTATTGTACGGCCGAAGTCTAGTCAATGAGAATACTAGCAGGATACTGAGATCTTTATTTAATTTCTTCGGCGAGGGAAGGGGTTTTGTCAATGCAAAGCAAGGAAAAGAGCCCTCAACTCAATAACCTCTTCAGAAACGGTACTCATGCTTAACATTAATAATACGGAAAAGTGGGCAACCGAAAAAAAAATAAAGAGAAGAGAACCACGGAAAGCAAGCAAGAACACAACAAAGGGGTGTTTGGTTCACCCATTTTGCAAAATGGACAGACGTTGGACCGCGTGCACAGAGAGGAAAAAGTGCATTGGAAATCGTGCATTTTGCAAAATGCTTCCATTTTGCAAAATGGAGGGGTGAACTAAACACTCCCAAAATGTACGAGGCGTGGGAGGAGTAGGGTTTTTTTTTCCCGACCGGTGGCCCGTTACCGCCGGCCGGCGGTAGCGGTAAGCCGGACCGGTTTTTACCGGTTCTTGATGAACAGTACCGGTTTTTTTCGGTAACCGATGAACAGTATCCTAACCGGTCCGGGACGATTTGAGCGGTAACTGTGGGAACCGGACCGGTTCCCAACGGTATAAAAAAAACCCTGGGGAGGAGAGGAGGAGGCGTTAATTAATTACCTCTCATGAAGCCGCTGCACTCCATGCCGTAGCCTGCAACCAGCACAACACGAACGCAATGAGCATCAACGACAGGTAAGAAGGTAACTGAAAGAGCTAATTTAGAGGTGTCTCCTCTCTTGGCTGTGTTTCGTCAATGCCGCAGCAGGGGTAACCGATGAAAAACATTACAGCTAATGAGGCAGGCGGTAAGTAAAGGAAACGAGCGTGTGTGCAGCGCCAGGCTGTGCGTGTGCGTGGCTTACCGTGGCAGAGGAAGACGAGCGCCTTGGGCGGCGCGGCGGCGGGCAGCCAGCCGCAGGTGAAGAGCTGCACGCCT
>CM014274.1:65049461-65067073 GCA_004135705.1 Alloteropsis semialata
AAAAAATGCAATCAAAGTCGGGTCAAAATTAATTGACAATTGCGACGACTTCAATCTTATTGCGTGAAAGATCGTGTACGACATATGACATATGACGAGCAGACACGTAGACGCGTAGATTTGTATATAACTAACCCAAATATCAAACATTTAAAAAAAAATAACCAAAACGAGCCTTTGGTACCGGTTCTGGACCCGGTACCAAAGGCCGCCCCCCTTTAGTCACGGTGTCGCGGTACCGGTTCCAGAACCGGTACCTATGAGGGTTACGAACCGTGACCGATGACGAGTTCTCCAGTAGTTATTATCTTGTCTTAGTTTCATATTGTGCAATTAGAAGGCATATGGTAGGTTAAGTTTTTAGAAAGCCTAATTCACCCCCTCCCCTTCTTAGGCTATCACGAGCATCGATTCCTTTCAAGCGGCCGCCGTCAGGCGGGGGCCTTGTGGAGACGATATGCAGCAACAACACGTATGTTCGCGTCGCCACCGAGCCTTCCGATGAGTTCAGAAGCTACTACGTGGAGGGCTGCAAGGCTACCGTCGTGCCGGTGCTTGGAAGGTTTGCCGAGGCAAACGCTAGCAACTACGAGGAGCTCGTCAGGGACGGATTCCTCGTGACATGGCAGCCAGCAGGTAACTTCATTCTCGCTGAGACTAATAATAATGTCAATGAGCTTATTAGTAGGACCCTAGGACGAGCAAGTGCACGCGTCTGGTCAATCTATAGAAAAGGCTCACCAGGACACCGGACGTCACTTAGTACTCTACTAGAACAAGCTAAGAGCATCATCAGCGTAGAGAGACTACATAAAGTACGGCTAACCTGGCAACCCAAATAAACCACCGGCGGCTCAGTTTATCCATGCCAACGCGTGTGCGGTCCATGTCTTCTTCAGTTCTTCTTCTATGCCGGGACAGCGGAGTGCTCGCCCCGGAGCAACACGGGGGGCGTGTGCCGCCGGGAGCCGGCCGTCGCCTTCGCCTGCTATTTTCTTCCCGTGTTTTCTTCGCGTACGATTGTCCTCGATCGTTAGTGCGGTGACGCATCATCGGGAGAGTATTACTTCTATTTCTTTTGCCGTGATCCATAGGCCATTACTTTCATTAATACTTTGCCAAATGGTTAGAAAGTGGCGTACGGCTTGGGTTGCAAATGGCCACCAATTTGGCACTTTGATTTTCTGGTCAAAATAGGATGCACTTTTTCAGTAGGAGCAAGTTGCACACGTCTGGTCGATCTCCACAGTGATGTGTTATTCATTTTGTTTGTGGCTTAATTTATTATTAAGATATTTTAAATATTACTTTTATATGTTTGCACAAGATTATTAAGTAGGATAAATGGTCAAGCGTCACAAGAAAAATTAAATAATGACAAGAAATTAGAAATGGAGAGAATAGCATCTTACTAGGTAGGAAAAGCAAATGCACGTGCTTGTTCCATATAAAGACTTCTAACCTCCGGAAATTCTTTTCCCAGGTATGATGATTCTCTTTTCTCTCGTCCCATAATGATCTGTCATGTCAGTAAATTTGCTGATGTGTCATAATATTATGGAAAAAGTCTAAATGAATCTCGCAACTATGGCCAAAAGTCTAGTTAACCCTCCAAACTATATTTTGGTTCAATTTACTTCCATAACTTTGCCGATTGGTTCAGTAAGATATGTCTTTTTTGTAGCTAGAATTTCTCATCATATATATTTTTATTTCTCCTAGAGCAAGAAGTGACTAATAAAAGCTAGCTAGCTAGCTGCTGCTGCTGCTTTGATTGTGCCGGAGCCTCGGCAGGTTGTGCAGGAGCGGGTGGAGGAGCACTTGTTGCAGTAGGTCCACTTGGTGGGCAGCCTGCACGCACATAGATCATCAGATCAGGCAGTATTGATGAATGAATACTACTATAGACCCGCAAAAAAAAAATGAATACTACTATAGGATTGCACTGATGCAATGCAACGAATTGACCGAATCAAAAACCAAATGTACGCATGCATGCAAGCATTTGGCATGCAAATTATATTATGCAACGAATAATTGGAATTAAACCAACCCCGCGGTGTATCTTGTGGCCATGTTCTTGGCGGCCTTGCGTGCCTTGGTGGCCGTCTCCTCGGAGAGCTGCTTGAAGACGAAGCCCTCCCCCTTGCAGCGCCCGCACAGGCCCGTCCCGCCGCACTCCGGGCACTCCTCCTCCTCATCTTCTTGCTGCTGCTGCTGCGAGTGCGAGGGCTCTACCTGCTGCTGCTCCGACGACGAGGATCGAAGCAGGAGGGTGGCCGCGACTCCGACTGTCCCGGCGACGGCAAGTAGCGCCGCAGCAGATTGTGGGTCGGGGAGAGCAGATGGTGTCGGATGCCCTCGCTGCTTGCGGGCCCTACCGACGACACTAGCGTAGCATGGAGATACTGCAGCAGCAGCAGGAGGAGGAGGGCGGCAGCAGAAGGAGGAGGAGGAAGAAGGCAGCCGCGGGCGAGGCGGATGCGGGTTCGTCGCCGTCGATGAGCAAGAAGCAGCAGGCGAGGAGGTCACCATCATGTATTCTCCTCCTGTGGCTAGCTTAGCTGCAGCTGAGCAAGGAGCAGACGGACTAACGGATAAGGTCCGCCCCCAACCCAACAATAAGTAATGCTATTCAGGCTTTATGGGCCGCAAAGCACTTAAGCACGTGAATATGCCACTCCGGCCCGGCCTACTTGCAGCCCAGATCAGGCCAGTTGCTGTGCAATCGAGCCTTTTCTTTTTCGTGCGCTCTCTCTATATATATATATAAATGGAATGATGATGATGATTATGCATGGGGACTTGCCATCTTTAATTACAAACTAGTACTAGTACTAGATGGATAGGATTGCACCACAAAACATGGACGGCCTGAAACGTGGAGGAATTACAATATAAATATACTCCTACCGGACCTTAGCTAGCTGCCTATGTGCGTGCAGTCAACTCTCGATTATTCCCAAAAAGCCCATGTGCGTGCAGTCAACTGTGGAATCATAAAACAATTCAAGGAATGACACGGCACAATCCTAAAAAGCCCGGCACTAACCTGACACGGCACAAGGGCCATAGGGCTCGGGCTGGCCCGGCCCGATGATCGGGCTAGTGCCTGGGCCGCAATCTCGGCCCATCAGGCCAGCCCGAGCCCGACACGATTAATGGGTGTGACATCCCTGGTGTCACTATTGTAATTAAGAACCATAACAAACATTAGTTAAATCATTAATGGCATGCATCATCTCATAATCATAGTGTTTTGCTTGTGCATATGTGTGTATGTGTGACCGCGTTAACTAGCATAAGAAGCAAGGCTTAGTTTAGTAAACACTCGAATCAAAGTCCCAATCAAAACCCACTTGAAAAATGCCATTGCCGCTAGGACAGCAAGTTGCGGTGCTCAAGCGAATGGTCACCGCAACAACACGAGCGCCAGCAACTTAACCCATTCACCCCTACATGACCGACTGTTGCGGTGGTCTTCATGTCACCGCCGCAATAGTCGGTGGTCGCGGGTAACAGTAAAATTGCTCTCTGGATTGACGGACTGTTGCGGTGGTCTCGCCCAATGGCATCACCGCAACAGTTGGTGGTTGCTTGGCATTATGGCACTGACCGACGCACCAAATGTTGCGGTGCTTGGCCGAGTTCATGACCGTAACAGTCGGTGCCCCGCGGATTTTGGTTTTGAACTTCGTCAGCACAGTGTTTTGACACCACGGATTGTTGCGGTGAGGGTTTTACCCCACCACCGCAACAGTCGGTCGCCAACCACCGCACCGGCATGGGCCTTCCCAGCGGCGGTATGGGCGTCCGTGTGGCCCCTACGTCATCCTCGGACCTCGGGGACACGTGCCCGCGGATTCTCGAGCCTCGTGGGTGGCTTATGCCTCGGTGGCGCGAGCGTGAAAGGCCGGGACAACCACTCCCGTACTTCCTCTTTACGAGCTCAACGCTCGCCGGCCACATTCACCCTCCTGGCTCCACCATTCTCCGATTCGCCGCGTCCTCTCCCTCCTCACCTCGCCCTCTCCTCGCCGAACCATCTCCGGCTCCTTTTTTCCCCTCTTCCCCGCCCCTGCAAGCCGCCGCCGGGCTCAGCCTGAGCTGAGCTCGAGCTTTGTCTCAAGGTTGAAGAAGCCCAAATAGGACTCAGGGGTAAGGTGTTGGAAAGGATAAGGTGTTTTCTATAGGATTCTAAGGCTTGTGTGTAAATCATTGTTGGAGGAATGTGTTGCTTTGTAGTACTTTATGCTCAAAGGTGTGCTAGAGACTTGGTTATTGCTTCACAAATGTAGACTTTCTATAATCCTTATAAAATTATCTTTCTAGTGACGTATCACATGTATGTGTAGACTGTTGTTTGTAGAATGGGTGGAGAAATGCATGAACCTAGGCTTGAAAATTTATTTATTGCCTTATAGGGCTTATATAAGGGCTTATACATGAACTAAAACTGCCAAGACATTTCAATAGTTCTATTATGAGTAATAGAGTTGAGGGGGAAACTGACGGCCAAAGATATTCATGACTTTGGGTAAGTTTAGCATTAGTTAAGTTAAGGGAGTAGTAAAAGTCATCGTAAAATTTTGTTTATCACAACCATGCTTGATGAATGTTTGAGTCCAGCCATAGGAACAATGCTTATGGTTAGTAGACACTTAGAAATGTTCTAAATAGATGGTGTAATAGTCAAGTTGGCCATAAAGGGTTTTGGGTTGACCAGTCTGGCAAAACCGGTCCAACCGGTTTCCTGTGCAGGTTGAAATTCTTAGTGTTTATATTCCATAAATGATTGTCTAATGGTATGAGTTGTTGTAGATATTCTTATGGTTAATTGCTTGCTTGTGCATTTGTGCATCTCATGCATTCAATTGCATATCATGTAGAGCACACCATTACCGACGGCGTATACGAGATCGAGGTCGAGCCCGAGGGTGATCCCGTCGCTGCCGAGGTGAACTGGACTACTACTCAAGATCCGGACCAAAGTCCGGAAGGGCCCAAGGCCGTAGCGGATCAAGAAGGCAAGCCCCGGAGCATAACCCACTGTGAAACTAACACTCCTTGCTTGTGCCTTAATTTGTGCATTTAAGTTTTGAGGAGTTGAATGAAACCTTAGTTGCATGATCCCTAGGTACCTATGTCCTAAAACTAGTATGTGTAGGTCGTATAGAATGCTATGCTTAATTAGGACTGGTAGAAGTCGAGTGATTGCTTGGTCACTCGCGAGATATAGGAGGTTACTTTATTCAAGTTAATGATGATCGGCAAGCGGGGCTTGTGCGATGTTCATGATTGGGTGAATGTCCCGCTTGCACAGAGGATTTTGGACTAAGGCATTGAGGGTGTGGTCAGTTGGTCAAGCTTTTGAAGGTACTAATCGTATGCCAGGAAATGTGGTAAACTGGTAAACCTAGTACTTGATGCAAACTGACGTCTGACGGACACTTCCACTCCATTGGGCGTGGGGTTGATGGCGAGTGTAGCAGTGGCCGCGGCACAGGTTTGCCTGGGGCACTTGGGGTCCGTTGGGGCGTGCACTCGGGTGGAGTGGGCTCTGATGGCAGACGGCAGGGAGAGATGGGAACGGTTGCCCCGTGAGGTCCTGGGTGTCTCTCACGGGTCGTGCGATTAGGTTGTCCCATGCATGGTTAAAAATCAACTCGAGTTGTCCGTTCTTCGCGGTTACATGAAGCTGCTTGATCTCTCGTCACACATCAGTGTGCTTGGGCCAAATAAGTAGAAAAGTGGTTAGATGAGAAATGTGAATAATATGATAATCAATTGTTTGTCAATAGTGATTGTTGTTGGATAGCTTGGTAAACCTAGTAATGGTTAGTCATATTTTAAACTTGGCTAAAATATTGAAAATAGGATCAACATGTAGATGCTTTTTTTTTGGGGCAAAACAAACCCCTCAGCCATAAAAGCCTTGCATGTCTAGAATTTGTTTTTTTTTACCTTGTCGGGTAAGTCTTGCTGAGTATTAGTATACTCAGCCTTGCTTGTGGCTAATCTTTTTCGGATATGGGTGTTGGTTATGATCCTGTTGCTGCTCCGACATGGCCCTATGTGCTTCCTGACGGTTGGACCATGGAGCGGGTGCCGTCCGAGTCCGAATCGGGCCGCGGTGATTGAGGTCATGTGAGGGCTCCACATGGTTTCTTTTGTATCATCGTTAGAACTCTTCCGCTGTAGTATACTCTGGTTTGTAATAAGATAAAACATATACACTGTATTTGTATAATTATCTATGTGAACCATGTGTTATAAAAGTTGTGATGAGTTGTACTGCCTGAGCCCATCTTCGAGTGGGACTGCTGCTATTTTGTTTCGGTCGAGAGAAAAAGGTGGTTTAATCGGGAAGGTATCCGACGGATTGCACGATTAACTCGGTTTAAGGGCGTGGAGCACTGCTGTGATAGTGGTCCCATGCTCTTAAGCCGGATTAATTGGGGCGGTCTGCCACAGGGTCGGCCCGATAGCGGCCCACCTAAAACCTTAGCCAGGCCGGCCCCCCTCCCGGCCGTTGGATCTGGTCCTCCCGACCGTTGGATCCGACCGTTGGGGTGGAGAGTATATAACCTCCCGCCCCCTCCCCTCCCGACCCCGTCCCAACCCTAGCCGCTCACTCGCTCGGTCGCTCCGCTCGGTCGCCTCGCCGCTCGCTCCTCCGCTCCCATCGCCGCTCGCTCCCAACCCTAGCCGCTCCCCTCTCCCTCTCGTCTTCCCCCTCTCCGGCGAGCCCCTCGGCCCCCCTCCCGACCGTTGGATCTCTGTCGCCCCCTCCCTCTCTGAGTTCCTAGATCTGGATGAGCATGAGCTCCTTGCGCCGGACGCTCTGGTGTCACTAGATCCGTGGTCCAGGGGGTCGGATCCGTAGTTCGCCGGCGGCGCCGGCCGCTCTGGTGCTCCGGCTTCGCAGGAGGTAAGCTCTGGTGCTCTTGCTCTCGTCTCACGGTCTCACTCTCACTGTCTCACACTCTCTGTATCCCACTCTCTCGGTCTCTCCCCCCTGCAGGCCGTCGGCCACCGCGAAGCTGTTGAGGGACCAGAGCACCGGCCATGTCCGACGACGAGGACCAGGGGCACTCCACCAATGATGACCTTCAGATGTGCGGCCTACGCGGAGATGACGAGAGCGACCTCGAGGCCGATCGGCAAGAGCTGCTGGGTAGCGCCGCCGATCCCATCGATGTGGGTGATGGCGAGGATGGTGCCGCCGCTGCTGATGGCGCCGCTGCAGCTGGTGGCGCTGCCGCTGCTGGTGGCGACGCTGCAGCTGGTGGCACTGCCGCTGCTGGTGATGGTTCTCCCACTGTCACCAACGGCAGGAGGAAGAGGAAGGGCACATCTGAAGCATGGAACGACTTTGAGAAGATTTTCGAGGACATTGAAGGTAAGAAGGTAAGAACTGGGGCCAAGTGCATTCATTGTGGTTCTGTTTATGCTGCTCGTTCTTCTATTGGCACTGGGCATCTTAATCGGCATATTAAATTATGCCAAGCGAGAAAGGCAAACCTACGCCAATCTCAGTCTTTGCTTCAGTTCAGTTCTGATGGTGCCTTGCGTCACTGGGAGTACAATGCCGATGTAGCTCGTACTCAGCTATGTCGTTTGATTGCTAGACTAGATCTCCCTATTTGTATTGGTGAAACTGATGCTTTTGAGGAGTACATCAAGGTTGCTCATAATCCTAGGTTCTCTGCTGTCTCTAGGCAAACCACAACTAGAGATGTTAGCAAGTACTTTACTGATTGTCTTGCTAAGCTTATTGATTCTCTGGCTTGTGTTTCATCTGTTGGTCTGACTTTTGATATATGGTCTGGAAACGCTAAGGAGGACTATCTTAGTGTGGTTGCTCACTATGTTAATTCTGACTGACAATTAGAGAAGAGAATCATTGGGTTTAGGCTCATTGATGAATCTCATAATGGCCAGAACATTGCTGATCGTGTTACTGCTGTCTTAGAGGAGTATGGTTTATTGGATAAGGTGTTTTCTGTCACTTTGGACAATGCTTCTTCTAATACCAATGCCATTACTAGAATGACTCCTAAACTGTTTGCATATGTTGGCACTCTGTTCTTGCATCAGCACTATGCTTGTCACATTATTAATCTTATGGTTAAATCTGCTTTGAATGTGATCAAGTCATATCTTGAATCCTTTAGAACTGCAATTTCTTTCATAAATTCTTCTAACCAGCACATTGCAGCATTTAAGAGGTACTGTATTGCTGTGAATGTTCGTCCGAGAAAGTTTGGGTCTGATATGGATGTGAGGTGGAACTCTACATACCTCATGCTTAAGCATTTGATTCCTTACAAGCAGACTTTCAATGTTTTCATTGAGACTAACTATCCCAGAGGTGAGGATGAACCTTTACTTTTAACAGATGACCACTGGACTGTTGCAGAGAAGGTGCTTTCATTCCTTGAATTGTTTTATGATTCCACAGTTGCACTTTCTGGTGTATATTATCCTACTTCTCCACTTATGTTTCATCATCTCATTTTGATATGCAAGCATTTGAAACATTATGAGAATGATAGGTTGCTTAGGCCTGTTGTTGTTCCAATGCAAGATATTTATCTTAAGTATTGGAGGGACATTCCTTTGCTTTACTCTTTTGCATTCATCTTGGATCCTAGAAGTAAATTAAACGGCTTTCATAATGTTCTTAGGCTGTTATCTAGGCTTACTGGTACTGATTATTCAGCTTACATGACTGAGGTGAGAGCTCATCTTTCTAGCATATTTAAGCAATATGATGACAAGTTTGGTGCAGTTAAGTTGCAGAAGCCTCAAGAGCCACCCAGTACTGGTAAGAAAACAAGTGCTTGGGATGATATTTTTTCTGGTGCAGGTGCTGATGATGATACATCTGACATTTTCTCAAGTCCTGGTAACCCTTTCTGCACCCCCCCTCTCCCTCTGTCTAGAAGAACATCTGCAAGTGCTTTGCTGCAAGCAGCAAGCACTAGTCATTCTGCTGGATCATCTATGGGTGTTGGTAATGAACTCTCTAACTACTTGGACAGTGATAGTATCAACCAGTTTGATGATAGTTTCTGCATCATCAACTGGTGGCACCAACACAAATTGACTTATCCTGTGCTGTCTATCTTAGCTAGAGATGTTTTCACAGTCCCTGTTTCTACCATACCTTCAGAATCTGCTTTTAGCACATCTGGCAGGATCATCGAGGAGCGACGTCGACGCTTGAGCCCGGAGATGGTGGAGATCCTCACATGCACCAAGGACTGGGAGGCGGCACAAGCAAGGCTGCAGCAACAAGTGCAAGACAAGGAGCTTGAAGTTGCTTTTGCTGATCTGTTTCTGGATATTTCTCCTGATCCAGCTGTGTGATCCAGCTGTGTAACTCATTTGTGTTAGTTAGGTCCTGAACACTGAACTTGAACTTGGTCTGTAATAACTTTGAACTATTTCAATTTGAATTGATTGAGCTGGGCTGCACTCTTTTTTCCTATCTAGGGTTTCTCACGAGGTGTGAGTTTTACCTAGATAGGTTTTTAATGAGGCAGCCATTGCACCAGCTCAAACTTTTGAAAAATGTTTGTCTCATTGTCTCTGTGAATCTGTCTAACTTATGAAATTTGTGAATGTTTGAATCTGTTATGTTGATCTTGATCAGTTGAAGTCACTTTGAATATGAATCAGTTGATCTGTTGTGAAAATTTTGAATCTTGTCAAAATTTTGAATGTTATGAAAATTCTGTGATTCTGTAAGGTTATATTTTGGTCGGGCCTGGCCCGGCACGGGCACTGAATGGCCCGCCGTGCCATCGGGCTGGCCCGGCACGAAAAAATGGCCTTAGTGCCGGGCCTGGGCTGGCAAATAGGCACGGTGGTCCGCCCTGGCCCGGCTAAGCCATCGGGCCGCATAGGGCCGGGCCAGATCGGGCTAGGGCCGGGCCGTCCATTTGGCCATCTCTACTCTCGATCTCTTGCTTCTTCTTCCTTGCATCGATCGAGTCGAGCTTGAGATAAGGCAGGCTTGCATTAATTAAGAAATTAATTCTGCTCGCTGTTCTTGTTCATGTCAGTCAGGCTAACTGTAGTTCACATTCGAAACGATACGACAGAGTACATCCATATGCTCTAGCTGCTGCTAGCTGGTGATGATGCAGCCCCTGGAGGGTGGAGTGGAGGTCGGGCGGCGAGCTCGGCCTCGGCGTCCTGGATCAGCGTGTCCAGGTCGAAGCCGTCGCCGCGCAGCTCCAGCATGGCCAGGAACTCGTCCTCCACCTTGCTCTCCTCGTTCAAGGAGGGCCCCCAGTAGCCCATCACACTGTTGCAGCTGGGCTGCTTGATGCCGCCGTCCACCTCGTCGTCGTCGGTGGTGGCCAAGTTGTCGGACGGCGGGCGCCGCCTGGACCTGGAGATGGTGCCCTTCTCGATGGTTATGAAGCCCGAGGACTGGTCGTCGTCCTCGGCCAAGCAGCCGTCCTCCTCCTCCTCCTCCTCCTCCTCTGCTGCTGGCACAGGGCCAGGGGGCAGCAGGCAGCGGCGGCGTTGAGGCTCCGGTGGACGCGTGATGAGCCTGTGGCGCAGAGTCAGAGAGAGCACGGCCGAGCACGAAGCTGTCGTCGTGGCTGCTGATGGGCCACTACCAGAGAACTCTCTATCCATCCTCCCTAATCGGTCACGGTTGGATTGGACCCGGTACCAATGGAAGCATTGGTACCGGGTCCAATCCCCAATAATTCTGCGCGCTCATTGGTACCGGGTGGTGGCACCACCCGGTACCTATGAGGCAACATTGGTACCGGGTGGTGTCACCACCCGGTACCAATGAGCCTCGGGGCCTTTGGTACCGGTTGGTGACACCAACCGGTACCAATGTGACCCCCTTTGGTACCGGGTGGTGCCACCACCCGGTACCAAAGGGGCTCTGCGTATAAGGCCCCTTCTTCCTCCCCCAGCCCGAGCCATGGCTCATTTCTTCATCCTCCATTGAGCTCGGGTTGGGGGAGCTCATGCCCGATTTTTCCATAACTTTTGGAGATTTTGCAAACCAAGTCCGCTAGAAGGTTAGCAACTTCATCCTCTCTCTTTTGACGTTTAGTATGGTCTATTTCATGCTCTATGTTTTGAGTAATTTGTGTTTTGTGGAATGGATTGAAATAAGAGATTTTAGATTGAATCTTCATTTTTATTATGAATTTTGTAATAGAGAATCAATATATAGTTAGTTGTTGCATGTGTGGAGATGATGCACAAATTTTTAGACATTGTTTAGATTTTTGGATTATTTGTAGAAACTTTAAATGATTTTCATATTTATGCTTATTATGATTTTTAGATATTAGAAATGATATTCATATTTAGGGTTATTAGGATTTTTAGAGATTATAAATGAAATTCATATTTAGGCTTATTACGAAATTTAGAATTACATCTTTTTGGAGGCTTCAAATGACGTTGATATTTAGGGTTATTAGGATTTTTTGAGATTATAAATGATATTCTTATTTAGTTAGATTTTAAATTCAATTTTACTTCTCATGGTTGTCAATATCTTGAACTAAAGCAATCCAACTCTTGGCATGCCTATGATGATATCAAATTTTACCTAGTTTTCTAGCTGGGTAACATATGATGACCTTGAGCTTGAGCTTGTATTGTATAGTTATGCTTCTCATGGTTGTCATCAAACCATGGGATACATCCATGCCCAAGCAACGAATCGGTTGTGATGGTTGGGCTGGGTGTGTCCCATGGTTCCATGCCTACCATGAACCAATTGTTTTTTACCACCTGTAATGTTTCTTATGCTCCAAGTTCAAGGTCAAATGAAAGACAACATATCTGAGGCAAATCACTCCTTCAAAATTTTTTTTGAGATGAGCAAAAGTAAGACGTTGATGATTTTGGAATGTGGTTGTCGGCCATCGTGCCCTTGGTTTGTTGCAGGTTTTGGAAACCTCCCGATGCAGGGGAGGTGCTGTCGAAATTTTTAGAGATTATAAAAGATATTCTTGTTAAGGCTTATTACGAACTTTAGAAATACATCTTTTTGGTGGCATCAAATGATGTTGGATAGAAATCATTGTATTTTGTGAATAGATGAATCGGCAATGGATGTACAACGCGGATAGACGCTCATCTGACTTCATTAATGGCGTTCATCAATTCCTCGACGCGGCAGAGGCTAACTCGACCTCTGGTTTTATATGCTGTCCATGCAAGGTCTGTGAGAATAAGAAGGATTATCACATCTCGAAGAAGGTGGTCCACACACACTTGCTTATGAGTGGTTTCATGCCTAACTATATCTGTTGGACCAAACACGGCGAAGCGGGGATATTCTTTGAAGAAGGTGATGAAGAAGGTGACGACAACATTCCGGACTTTGCACAATACGGTGCCTTTGCAGATGATACAGCAATGGGCGAGGGTGAAGCAGTTGCAGAGGATGAGGATGATGACGCCTTAGGTGGCATGATCCGTGATGAAGAGAAAGACTGTGAAAGTGCGAAAGAGCGGGAGAAGATGAAGCGTTTGTTGGAGGACCACAAAATATTGTTGTACCCAGATTGCAAAGAGGACCAGAAAAAATTGGGTACCACACTGGAACTGTTGCAATGGAAGGCAACTAATGGCTTGTCTGACAAAGGTTTTGGAGAGATATTGAAAATGATAAAGAAGATGCTTCCAGAGGGCAACACATTGCTCGAAACAACATACGAAGCAAGAAAAATCGTTTGCCCTCTAGGACTGGAAGTACAAAAGATACACGCATGCCCCAATGATTGTATCCTTTATCGGGGCAAGGCGTACGAATCTTTGGATGCCTGTCCGGTTTGCAATTGTTCGCGGTATAAAATCAGGCGAGATGACCCTAGTGATGTTGAGGGAGAGCCCCCCCAAGAAGAGATTCCCTGCCAAGGTGATGTGGTATTTCCCTATAATACAACGTCTGAAGCGCTTGTTCAGAAACAAAGAGCATGCTAAATTGCTGCGGTGGCACAAAGAGGATCGGAGGGAAGACAATATGTTGAGACACCCCGCTGATGGGTCGCAATGGAGAAAAATCGACAGAGCGTTCCCAGACTTCGCAGAAGATGCAAGGAACATAAGATTTGTTTTGAGTACGGATGGCATGAATCCTTTCGGTGATATGAGCAGTAGCCACAGCACTTGGCCCGTGACTCTTTGTATGTACAACCTTCCTCCGTGGATGTGCATGAAGCGGAAGTTCATTATGATGCCAGTGCTAATCCAAGGGCCAAAGCAGCCTGGCAATGACATTGATGTGTATCTAAGGCCACTGATTGAGGAATTTTTGTTGTTGTGGGGCAAAGATGGTGTAAAGGCGTGGGATGAGCACAAGCAAGAGGAATTTAACCTAAGAGCATTACTGTTTGTGACCATCAATGATTGGCCTGCACTTGGTAACCTGTCGGGACAGTCAAACAAGGGATACAAAGCATGCACACATTGCCTAGAACACACCGACTGCATTTATCTGAAACATTGTAGAAAGTGTGTGTATATGGGCCATCGTCGATTCCTTTCTGAGAAACATCCGCTGAGAAAGAAAAGGAAAGCATTTTGAGGCGGAAGGTCGTAGCAAACCAAGGCATCGGGATGGAAAATATGTATTTGCTATGGTAAAAGATGTGAAGGTGGTCTTTGGGAAGGGACCTGGCAGCCAGCCAGTGGCAAGTGAAAATGGAAAGGCGCCCATGTGGAAGAAAAAGTCAATATTCTGGGACTTACCATATTGGGAGGTCTTAGATGTACGCCACGCAATTGATGTGATGCACCTGACGAAAAATCTTTGCGTAAACGTGCTAGGGTTCCTTGGTACTTACGGAAAGTCAAAAGATATGCTTGAAGCACGACAGGACCTGAAACGTATGAAACAACGAGATCCCCTGCATCCTGAGAAAAGAGAGAAAGGCGTTGGAACTTGCGTCCTGCTAGCTACACTCTAAGCAAGGATGAGAAGACCAGCATGTTTGATTGCTTGAACAGTATTAAGGTCCCGTCCGGCTACTCATCGAATGTAAAGAGTCTGATAAATATGAAAGAGAAGAAATTCGTACACCTCAAGTCCCATGACTGCCATGTGCTGCTCACACAATTGCTTCCGGTGGCGCCGAGGGGAATTCTACCCGTTAATGTCCGAACAACTATTGTGAAGCTATGCGCCTTTCTCAATGCAATCGACCAGAAGGCAATCGATCCCACTAATCTAGCAAAGCTGCAGGATGATGTGGCCCAAAGCCTTGTCAGCCTTGAGATGATATTTCCTCCGTCTTTCTTTAATATTATGACGCATCTCCTGGTCCATGTTGTCAAAGAGATTGGTTTTCTTGGTCCTGTATTCCTACACAATATGTATCCTTTTGAGAGGCTCATGGCTATTTTAAAGAAATATGTTCGTAACCGTTCTCTTCCAGAAGGATGCATCGCCAAGGGATACAGAACAGAGGAGGTCATTGAGTTCTGTGTTGACTATATCCCCGAACTGAAACCGATTGGGCTACCTGAGTCACGCCATGAGGGGAGACTACTTGGAAAGGGCACGTTAGGAAGGAAACAAACAAGGTGTAGCGACTACGATTTATTCATGAAAGCCCATTACACTGTATTGCAGTCGTCAACCATGGTGGCTCCTTACATCGAGGAGCACAAGACTATAATATGCTACCAAAATCCAAGAAAGTCTGAGAAGTGGATTACACGCCATCACATAGAAACTTTCGCTGGTTGGTTGCGACAAAAGCTCATGGTAACGAGACAATACATACACAGCTGGCGTATTTGGCAAGGGGACCATCATCCTCATTCTTGACGTTCCGAGGCTATGACATAAATGGGTATACATTTTACACGAGAGCCCAAGACGACAAAAGCACCAACCAAAATAGTGGTGTCTGTATAGATGCCTATGACAACAAAGGGAACAGGGACTCATATTATGGCCAGGTAGAGGAGATCTGGGAACTAGATTATGGACCTTTGAAAATACCACTTTTTCGGTGCAAATGGGTGAAACTTACAAGTGGAGGTGTTACTATAGACCGCTACGGCATGACAACTGTGGATCTCAACAAAATTGGGTATGTAGACGAACCATTCGTGCTCGCCAAGGATGTGCATCAAGTGTTTTTTGTGAAGGACATGTCTACCAAACCCAAGACGGGGACTCTGCAAACAAACAACTCCGAACTTTATCCAAAACGGCACATAGTTCTCACGGAAAAAAGAAAAATCGTGGGTGTCGAGGACGTCACCGATGAAGATGATTATAATAGGTGTGACGAGGTGTCTCCGTTCAGTGTGGAGGATGACACAAGCATCCTGTTGGCCAATGAAGATGCTCCTTACGCTCGCAACGATCATAACGAAGGCACTCTTGTAAAGAAAACATTTATTGCTGTTCAAGCATAATGTTGTACTTATGTTGAAGCATGATCATGCTATGTAATTCTAATTATGTTGAAGCATTATGGTATGTAATGTTGGCCAAATTTGATTTTGTCTTATGCTTCTTGATAAGTATTTACTAGTTTTGTTAAATTGACTTGTAATATATTACGGTTTATTTTGGATAGTATCATGCCGAGACAGCGTCAGGCAGCTAGACGTGGTGGCTATGTTACTAATATGCCACCTACCATCCCGATTCGAGAGGCTCACGAGCCTGGATGGTCGACAACTCAACAAGTTGATCATGTCCCAATTCCCACACCTCAGCAACTTCGCTACAATATGGTAGGGTTATGATATTCCTCTGCAAGTTGCATTTGAATGTAATCACTATGTCACTGAGAATAGAAATTATTAATAATGCAGATCATTAATCCAATTACATGGCTAAAAGATGCAAACATCGGTCAATCAAGTCCTTTGGTATTAAGAGAAAATGTGATCGAAAATACTGGTAGGGTTATGATCTCTGTTAGCATTCAACAAAATGCCACCCGTGACCCAAATCCTGGTGACATGGTTATTATCCACGTTCATTCTGGCGCGTGGCAGCAAGACCATGTGGCCTCCTGTGATGCTGTGAGGCAAGCATTAGCCCAAATAGAAAGTCAAACTGGCCATGTTTTCCCGGACTACAGCTACTTCAAGTTGAAAGCTCTCGAGACGGGTGAGCCAGACGTGACACAGATGCCTAAAAGGATTAGTCCTTCATATGAATCGATTTATGTAAGTTAGTTTTATTTTTAGTTGTGTAATTATATTATAATTTATCTATCTTTATCTGTAACAATATGTTTTATTAATCTTATTGTAGGATGACTACTACTGTGGATTCATGCATGCGTGTTCTGGTCTACGTGCAGTCCTTTATCAAGTCCTTGGAAACTTAGGGTATGCACACACGACGCCAGAGGCTTATCGAGTTAATGGTGGTTTCCAAGCTAATATAACCTTGAGTCATGCCAATGCTGCTGAGATCACAATTTATGGAGAGGTCTTGGATTCACGTTACAAGGCACAGGATAGTGCATACATATATGCACTTGATTATGTCGACAGGTTCCTAGGCATCGAGATTATCGATATAAACTATCCTTTCTATCTCATGAAGAAGCATGGTGTGCAGGGACCCTGATTATTGCTGTTCAAGCATAATGTTGTACTTATGTTGAACCATAATGTTGTACTTATGGTATGTAATGTAAAGGAGTTATTATATATTACTAAATAGTAATATGAATCTAGAATAGTAAAGGAGTTAATATATATTACTAAATACTAATATGAATCTAGAATAGTAAAAGAGTTAATATATATTACTAATATCAAAGGAGTTAATATATATTACTAATACCAAATAAAATATATATAGAAATATGAATCTAGATTTACATTATTTCATATATCATTATAAGAAAATAATACTTGTTTGTTGATGTATACTTTGTTATTTCATATATAGGAAATTGAAACATTATTATAAGAAATTAATACTTGTTAGTTGATGTATATTTTGTTATTTCATGCAAAGGAAATTCATAGATTATTATAAGAAAATAACATACCAAAGAAAAATAAAAAACAATTTAGGAACAATAAAAAACAATAATATACCAAAGAAAATAATATACCAAAGATAAATACAAAATACAAATATTGAAAGAGTATATAATACCAAAGAATACCAAAGAATGTAATACAAAATACCAAATAATGTAATACAAAATACCAAAGAATGTAATACAAAATACCAAATATTGAAAGAGTATATAATAAAAAGATAAAAAGAAGAGGTGGCGGGAAACTGAATCGGGGGCCCTTTGGTACCGGGTTGGGACACCACCCGGTACCTTAGGGTTTTAGTTTGGCGCCCAAATTACCCTTCGGTACCGGGTGATGTCACCACCCGGTACCAAAGGGCCTTTGGTACCGGGTGGTGACATCACCCGGTACCGAAGGGGCCAGGGCATATATAGCGGCCGGAGCCCGTGGCCAAACACTTAGTCGTTTTCTTTCGAGATCGCCGCCGCCGCAGCCCACACTCGTCTTCTCCGGTCGACGCCGCCGCCCTTCCCCGACGCCGCCGCCCCTCCTCGACGCTGCCGCCCTTCCCCGACGCGCCCCTCCTCGACGCCGCCGCC
>CM014274.1:65070868-65151282 GCA_004135705.1 Alloteropsis semialata
CGAGAGCGTCGTTCGCACACACAACCGCCGACTCCTTGACCAGATCGGCGATCCGAGCCGGCGCGCCGTGCAGACGAGCGACGAGAGCTGTCGGTTCACCCTCTTCCGGGGCCACGGCGTCCAGCAACTCCATCGCCGCCTCGTTGACCTCCGTCAGGGCCAAATGCGCCGATGCCAGATCTTGCTCCAAGCCTGTTATGATTTGAGCGTTATTCTGGATGGTATACATTCCCTGGAGCATCGTCATGTCCGCACCTTTTCGGAACTCCTGCTCCGTCTTTAGCTTCCCCGCCATCACCTCCTCCGACTTCTGCAGAGTTGCGTTTGCAAAATGCAACTCCTTCAGCTCCTTGATGTGGCGGTCCCTCTCCATCTCCTTCTCTGAAAAAGCAGGAAAGCACCCGGTTAGGATGAAAAGAACACGGCAAAAATCGGATGGTTCAATAACTACTCGGGAAGTACAAGGACTAGGCCTTACGGTGAAGACTCGATCGATGCTCCACAATGGCGTCGTTCAGACTCTTCCGGGCGGCGTCACGCTGACGCTTAACCCGTTTGAGCTCCGCCTTCAGCTCCGCCTCGCGCTGCCGCGCCGACTCCACGTCACGAAGCTGCTGCAGGCGCGACTGCCGGAGCGTGGCCAATTTCTGCATCAATCAGCGGAAAACAGAGAAATCAGGCAAATACAATAAACCACGACAAATAAAACAAAGCAGAAGAAAAGATGTACCTCCACGCAGCGCCGAGATTGGTCGAGTGCGAGCTCCAGCTCAGCAAGCACCGCCTCCTCCTCTCCTGCGCCGGCATCAATCGCGGAGGCCATCATGGTCCCCGGGTCCTCCGACTGCTTTTGGAGAACCTCTCCTTGAGCAGCGGCGTCTTCGCCCGCATGCAGGGCTGGCACCGAAGGGTCCACCGCAGAGTCGCCAGCCCCACCACTCGGGGGAGTCGCCACCTTCTCCGCATCCCCCTGCGCATTCTCCGCCCCAGGCGCCATCCGACCTTCCGACCCGGGCGGCATCACGTCCTCCGTCCCGGTCCCCACCACGTCCTCCTCCAGCGCAGACCCGGCTGGCACCTGCTCCGGCCTTGGCATCATCGACCCTTGGGCTGGGTCCGTCGCCCCAGGCACTACGCCTGAGGGTGGCGTGCCGACAGGTGCAGCCGGGGGAGAACTCGGACCTTGCGGAACATCAGTTGAAGGAGCCTTCCCGCTGGCCGCCTCACCATCAAGATCGGAGGCTTTGCTGGAAAAAGTAATCGGAAATTAAAACAAGGACTCGGAGATAATGGTACGTGTAAAAAACACAAAGACCGAGAACTTACTGAGTACTCTTCACCACCGTGACTCGGGCCCGGAAGATTGGAAGCTTGGGACGCCGCTGCGCCGAGGCCGTCATCAGGATCGGCCTGGTCCCCAGATCGGCGACTGGTCTTGCGTCCGCGGCGGCCTGCACAATCGTCTCCGCCATCATGCGCCGCCTCTCCTCCACCGACATGCCCATGGCCCGGGCGTGCTCCTGCTCCTGGAACAAGGAGTCGGGCACCGCCTCGTCCTTCTCCTCTTCCACCACGACGGCCGGAGATGGATTACTCGGCTTGTCCACGTCGGCGTCCGAGCCCGCCGCCGGTTGGTTGGCCGGCTGCGCAGCTGACTTCTTCGCCGTCATCTTCCTCGTCCGACATTGTCACCGAGTCGTCCTCGGCTGCTTCACCAGCGACGGACGTCGCCAACTTGGCAACGCCGGTCCTGCGAGACCCGACCTTCGCCATGGTCCCCCGGCGCTTCCGTGGGCGTTCCTCCTCCACTTCTTCGTCAGAAGGGCTCAGGGAGCCCTCCGTATCGCTAGGCGCCCACACCAGAGGAGGGGGAGGATCAGCCGCTTCTGCCGCTGGAGGTACGACCTGGTCAACTGGGGGCGCTTCATCCAGGAACACCTTCTAGGGAAATCCTCCGGAAGCGGGGCAGCAGAGAAATAATCGAAGACCCGATCCTGCACCAAAGAATTCGCAAAATCAGACGGCCAACGGACGGTTACATCAAAAACCAAAAATTACATCAAGAAGAACACTCAAAAGCACTCGGAACGGAAGCTTACCGGTGGAGCAGGCCTCTTCAAGGAAAATGGGCGCGGCTGGCCCTTCTCCGACACGTGCCCGAGGAATAACCCGCCTACGCGAGCCTTCATCTCCTCCTTGCTCACCGTCCGGCGGGCTCCCCGGGTGGGATCCTCCCGGCCCGAGTACTCGTAGCCGGGGTGCTTCCGCTCCTGGATCGGCTGAATCAGCCGCCTGCTAAAGTTGCAAGCAATGCCGATCGCCGTCAAGCGTCCGACTTCCTTGAGTTCCTTGATCATCGCAAGGAGCTCCTCCACTTCCCGCATCTGAGAACCGCTGGGAAGATCATTCCAGCAGTCCTTCACCTTCGGCCGCTCTCCGGTGTGGCAGGGGATCGCCGGTGCGTGGTTCCCGACGTAGAACCACTCGGCTTTCCAGCCCTTGTTGGAGGTGTTGAGGGCGATGTCGAAGTATTCGTCCTTCCGCCCTTGACGCAGCATGAATCCGGCGCCTCCCACAACCACCATCTTCTCCTCGCTCGGCTGAGGCTTCAGCTAATACAAATACCTCCACAGGTCGAAGTGGGGAGTGATCCCCAGATAGGCCTCACAGAGGTGAATGAAGATGGAGATCGCCATGATGGAGTTGGGGTTGAGGTTGATGGCCTCGATCCCGTAGTAGTGGAGCAAACCTCGGAAGAAGGCCCCCGTCGGCAAGCCGAGTCCCGCCTCGAAGAACGGCTTGAACAGGACCAGCTCGCCAGAGTTCTCCGATGGGAATGCCTCCCCGGCGCTCGGCCGCCACTCCGCCACGGCCTGGGAAGGGAGGATGCTCCGCTCCACCATTTCCTCCAACATCTCCGTGGTTACCTTCCCCCGCGCCCACGCGACGGCAGGGGAGGGGATCTTGTCAGACTTGGGGACGCCGGTGAACCTCCTCTTCGGTGCCATGGATCTGCACGCAGGGGACTTCGTCCGCATCAACGAGACTACGCTCCCCGTAGTGGCTAAATCCGCGGCGGATCTAGAAGCAAGAGGGAATGCTCTGGTGGCGGCTGGCTGAGGAATGAAGAGAAGGGGGAATGGATCTCGCAACAGTGAAACCTAACCCTAGCCTTTTATGGCGCTCCACAACGCCGAAATTACCGCGAGATGGCGCGATTAACGGGAGCGGGCGCAACGGTAGAAAGAGCCGTTGGACGCTCGCGCGAACCGTTACGCCCGGCGCGTCAACGGTAAAAAATGACCCCAAGCACTCGGGCAGGACGAAGAAGTCGGCGTGCCGCTAAGGCTCGACCAGCACTCGGACTCGGGGGCTGGCGCCGCATTAAAGTCAGCGTGCCTCTCGGGCTCGATTGGCCCCGAACCACTCGGGAGCCAACGCTGCAAATCAAGTGGTGTGCCGCTAAGGCTCGACCAGCACTCGGACTCGGGGGCTGGCGCCGCATTAAAGTCAGCGTGCCTCTCGGGCTCGATTGGCCCCGAACCACTCGGGAGCCAACGCTGCAAATCAAGTGGTGCGCCGCTAAGGCTCGACCAGCACTCGCACTCGGGGGCTGGCGCCGCATCAAAATCAGTGTGCCTCTCGGGCTCGATTGGCTCCGAGCTACTCGGGAGCCGACACTGCAGGACAAATGGTGTACCGCTAAGGTTCGACCGGCACTCGAACTCGGGGGCTGGCGCCACATCAGAAACAGCGTGCCTCTCGGGCTCGATCACCCCCGAAGCGCTCGGGGGCTGACGCTGCGAACAAGTTACAACAGTTGGAGAAGCGCGGCCAACCCCCGACAATTCGGGGCTAGCACTACCGAGAAGCTTCCTCCTCAAGACTATTATGCAGTGAAATCCTTTTGCAGGTTATACAATTACAATGAAGCCGGTCATACGCCGGTTACAAAGACCAAACACATCAACCGCCAAGATGACGGCCTAGGGCACTCGTCCCTGCGCCTAGTGCTACATCCGAAGCAAGCTTGGCCCACATGAGCTCCTCGCAAGCTCTCTTGTAGCACCACTGCAGCCGTCGACGGGACAGCACCAACAGAGGGTTGTTAGCGAATGCCTCCGGGAATCCCTTGCTCTACAAAGCATTTCACCCCACATGGCCCCTGTTACATGGGAATGTAGAGGTGAATGGGACAGCACTCAGACGCTAATCAACACCTCCAAATCTTGGCAAGCACTATTCTAGCACCATACCCTGGAGACTCCATGAACTTTCCCCGGTGGATGAACCCAGCAGTGAGCCTCCGGCATATTGACTGCAAGGATCCTATACCTACTCGCTCCTGGGTGGCAGCTCTGGCTCCCCGGTGGGTATTTATAACCTCGGATTGCCGGAGGACGAGGGACTTTTCCACATCGACAGGCGCGTGAGCTCCGGGCCACGCATCCCTCCTTCTGCCCAAGCTGCACAGGTCATCCTTATCGCCTCTGGCTTTACTTGCCCACGGGAGCGTCCTGTACAATCACGAGAAGACTGTTCCTGACGACGCATCTTAGAAACGACACCTCTCAGCCCGCTTTCTTTTTGGCACATCTGACAAAGAAGGATCCCTCCAGGATCCGAATCGTTCGCCAAGCTAAGTATTAATTAATTAACTTTGTCAATTCCGTGAGCTTTAAAATGAGTTGCTAAAGTACTCGGGGAGCACACGCCTTAATCCGTGAAACCTCGGCTCTTCCGTACGCCTACGCTCCTATGCGTGCACGCGGCCCAGCTCCCTGCGCTACGGACTATGGCTATCAGGGATCAGGTGCATAAACGTAACAGGCTAACTGCCCGGAGAAATTAAAAGACTTAAAAGCAGGAAGCGGAGTTCGTTAATATTTGTATCGCCAAGTACTTTCTCCTCTCGAATTCGTGCTTTGTTGCAGCGTATGGACGACTACTCGGCGAGCTCAGCCCTCACGCTCGGGGGCTGGCGCCGGGACGACCACTCGGCGAGCTCAGCCCTCACGCTAGGGGGCTGGCGCCGGGACGACCACTCGGCGTGCTCAGCCCTCACGCTCGGGGGCTGGCGCCGAGACGACTACTCGGCGAGCTCAGCCCTCACGCTCGGGGGCTGGCGCCGGGACGACTACTCGGCGAGCTCAGCCCTCACGCTCGGGGGCTGGTGCCGAGGCAGCTACACATCGCGCTCGCCCCACGAGTCCTTGCACTCGGGGGCTAGGCGCTGGTATGACTACTCGGCGTGCCCTGCAGGGCTCCGCCGGACCTAACTCTCGGGGACTAGACGCCGAAATTAACGCCGGATGATTTAGTCAGGTGCTCTTCGACTAACCCTTGGACCGATTCCTACGGAATCGCTTCAAGGCTCGGGGGCTACGGCCAACGGACGCACCTCGCGGTGCATCCGTTGATTGTCTGGCAACCAAGAACAAGGCTACTAACCCTTGGACCGATTCCTACGGGATCGCTTCAAGGCTCGGGGGCTACGGCCAACGGACGCACCTCGCGGCGCATCCGTTGGGAAACGGCTCTCTCTTTTCTCTCCAGTATCACGCGGTTTCGCTTCCAACTGCAGCAAGCTCGAAGCTCATCAGATGGCACGACCTCGCCGACTTGTCGCTCAACCACGTACTACTCGGGGGCTTGTCGGGGGTAGACCCCCAGGGGTACCCAGAAGGCGGATTGGCCCAACCAGCAAGGGGCGGCCCAATCCGAGTGCTGTCGGGCCGGGTTGTCAGACTGGGTGGCCCACCACTCGGAGGCCCACCAGTCGGACGAGCCGGATGGGCGCGACGGCGCACGCAGCAAGAAACAAGACGGCGTATCCCGCAAGAAGCTCGGAGATCAAGATAAACTAGCCGGAATTATAGGGAAAGATATCTGTAATCGTTATAGGATCGCATCCTTGTATTTCGGGTAGGTTATGATCTCTAGCCGACTTGTAACTCAAGGCAGCCGGACTATATAAGGCGCCTTGAGACCCTCTTCCAGAACACAATTACAACCATCCACGAACTTCAACCTAGGACAGAACCCAACTACGGAGATCCTTCAGGAACTTCATACACGGCAATACAAACACCCCCAACACAGGACGTAGGGTATTACATCATCTTGACGGCCCGAACCTGATCAATCCTTGCGTCTTGTGTAACCATCGACTTCTGATCCTCGATCTGTCCCTCAACAAATCAACCACGTAGGCTACCCTGTGTGGACTGCCGGGTCCATAAATCCGACAGCGATGAACTCTCCGTTCGTTCGGAGATTTGATTCGATTGACACGCTAACCGCCGATCCAACACGATTCAAATAAAGCCTGTTTTAAATCAAGTTATAAACTCCCCTAGGTGGAAAAACACCTAGCGGCTGCTAGGCAGTGCTACCCTGCCTAGTGCCCAAGCACAGCCGAGCACCTCTTCAGAAATACTATAGAGCGTCTGATATTGGCTCCAACCAAATTAATAGGCATCGCTGCAAATGTTAGAGTTCAACAATGGGTGTTGGGTTAATAGCCGAAGCTAATGTACCCCATCAACAGCCAAGACAGAGCACAGAGACAAGCAACAGAAAATTACTTATCAATAGTATTCTCGGGAATCAGCCCTTTACACGTTGGTGAGGGGTCCCCTTTTATAGGGAGGTCAAGAGGCACATTTTACATTCCCCATATACCTCTGAAAATCAGGCATCATCCTCTAGACTATACAACCTACGGTTCTCAGGGGCATAATGGTACATTTACATGTCTCAATATGAATGCGTGGACCAGCAACTCCGTCTTTGACTCGGTTTGGACTTGGTCCATGCTGCCTTCACCGTGCCTCCAGTGACCTTTGCCGCCTTCACCACCCGATGTGCCTTCTGTCGGGCAGCGCCTTCTCCCGCTCAGAGAGGAAAAGACTGCCGCGCCACCGCCCGAGCATGTCCTCATCCTGTGTAACAAGATGAACCAAACATATGGAAGTGATATCTGTTAGTTACCTTCGCACCTGCCTAAAATCCGACTAGGAGAGCGAAGGCAACAGATCGGCTCATAATGCCTTCGCATCCATTTTCGGCGCCATCCAGCACCGAGAGCACCGGATCGCTCCTCGATGCCCAGTCTCCCAGCGAAGGAGAGAGAAGCCGGACGCATGCAATGCTCATATTTACCTCCACGGGTGAGTAATTTGAAAACATAGTTGCGAAGGTAATGGACCACAACACAACGTCCTGTCACCTGCGAAGGCAGCGAGCTTTCATATACGTGTAGCGAAGGCAAATACAAGGGGCTCAGAAACAAAATAAGGGTGAAGGCGTTTCTTTGACAGGCCAATCCCCCAACAGTAGCCCCTCGCGGATGAGGGCTTTCTCCAACAGGCCGATGTCCTCGAATATTTTGGATTGTCTTCGCCTTCTCAAAGAAACGCCTCCTCCCGTTGGAGTAAGTCTCGAGTCGATGACTTCGCTTGACGATTGCCTTCGCGTTCAGTTTTTTGTTTTTGTTTTGCACTTTATTTTTATTTTTATTTTTTTTGAAAATTTCCGGGCCTTCTCGAATTCTGAGCCGCGGTAACGGTCACTTTTTTTACTGCCCTATAAATAGGACCGAAGGGGTCCCGTCTTTTTACCTTCATTTGCTTTCGCTTTCAATCGCTTTCTGCTTTGAAACTTCTTCGCTCGCTCAGGTCGTAAGCTGACATCTGCTTTCGCGTTCGTGTTAGCTTCTCTTCTGATTCCCACTTTTGTACAAGTAAGGTTCTCTCGTTGTATTTTGATACTTTTGTTCTTATTAATTTTCTTCGCTTAGGTAATGACAATTGTTGTCATTCCTGCAGCGGCGCGCACCAAGCAGACTACTGTACTTATTGAAATGGCTGGCGAAAGCAGCCCCAATGCCCAGCGAGTTTCTCCTCGTCGTGAGATGGATGATGCTGAAGCTGATCAGTTTGCACAGCAGATAGAGGATGAGACTCCGACTGTGGAGGAGACATCTGGCGATGATCATGCCGAGGATGATGATGGTGGTGAAGAGAATCTGGATGATGTGGAGGCCGATGTGGATGAACTAGTGGATCCCAGCAAGAGGGCGAAGACACTTGTGTTTGGCAAGTCCAAGGTCAGCCAAAATGATATCACATTTTATGAAGAAAAGGGTATTTTCCTGAGGGTTGGGGTCGTGCTCCCGGCACTGATACTACCCCTGACCCTCGTGAAGACGAAGCTGTAGTCTTCACGGATTTTTTCATTGCTGGCCTTAAGATGCCGATTGATAACATTATTGCGAAGATGATTGCACCTTATGGCCTGCAACTGCATCATCTAACGCCCAATGCCATCAGCCATCTCCTTCGCTTCTTCTGGGTGGTAAAGACACATGACTCGACGGTTACTATTGATGGATTCCTTCGGCTATATGAAGGGCATAATCAGAGTAAATTATCTGAAGTTGAAGGCGAGCTATTCACTCTAGATTTTGGATGTGTGACATTTACTGGGCGCCGCCGGGGTTCTCATTTTGCGAAGGTGGAAACTTCCTTCGCTCAGAGGAACAAATGGACTAAAGACTGGCAGAAGTACTGGTTTTACGTGAGGGTACCTTCGGAGGAAACTATTCTGGAGGATGGTACGAAATCAGTCTCTTATCCTCTCCACAGCTAGATTGATTGGCTCAAGTTTGTTTCCTGTCCTGTTTTTAACATGGAGAGCACTGGTTTCACGGAGTGCTGGAAGGCGTTTCGAACGGCTTCGCAGACGTTCTGCAGCCGTGACCTTATTGAAGAAGGCGTTGTGGCCGATCTAGCTGCTGGGGTTTATTTCTTGTCTGCCGACTGGGAGTCTTACAGAGTTGAGTGGAAGGCCTTTGGTGAACGTACTAGGGTTGCTTTTCCTTACTTTGGAGCGAAGTTACCCGAAGGCATGTCAGCGGCGGAGTTCATTGCCACAGTGGAGCGGCGGGCCACAGATATTCTTGGTCCATATACCTCGAAGGAGCATCGTATAAACGAAGACAACTATGTTCATGTTAGACTCAATAGAGTTTTTGAGGAACTGAAGATTTTTATGGTGCTTGTGAGGTCCCCGTCCCCGCTAAGGAGAAGAAGGAGAAGAAAGAGAAGGAAAAAAGAGGGAAGGCTAAGGTGAAGGAGCAGGATGAAGATGAATCTGCTCCTTCGCGCGCTCCTCGTGGTGGTGGTCGGTCTGGTCGCGGAGGCCGTGGTAGAAAAGCTGTTGCGAAGACAACTTCCTCCTCCGTCCCGGCCAAGCGTGGCAGCAGCAGCTCTCATGAGTCTGCGGAGAAGAGGCGTCGCCAAGAGCCTATTGCTGCTGTTCCATTGTCTGTTGCGGCTCCACCTGCTGGAGCCACTTCTACAGCTTCG
This sequence comes from Alloteropsis semialata, assembly GCA_004135705.1. Taxonomy (NCBI): domain Eukaryota; kingdom Viridiplantae; phylum Streptophyta; class Magnoliopsida; order Poales; family Poaceae; genus Alloteropsis; species Alloteropsis semialata. The sequence continues at coordinate 65,080,240 of CM014274.1, forward strand.
CGTAGTGGTCGTTTGACTACTGGGGCTGTTTCTTCAGCTTCGCGTGGCGGTCGTCCACCTCTTCCTCCTCGTGTGCCAGTGGCAGCTCCGGCTTCAACGCGGTTGCCGGCTTCGTCAGTGACTGGCTTCGAGAGCTCAGCCCCCCGGAGTGGGGATGATATTTTTCTAGGTGAGATTGCTCTCTTTGGGAATTACTTTCAGGGCACAAGTCTTCCTTTGCTAGGAAGCTATTTGGCGCAGAATCCAATGATTGATGTCAATATTACTTGTGAAGGCGTTGCTGAAACGGCTGAGGATGTTCGAGTTCCAGATCCATTTGATGATGGCATTGATATTAGTCAGTTTGAGGACACTCCCATTCGAGATGCTCCCATTATTGAGAATGTGCCCGAAGAGGTTTGTGCCGAAGCTAACATTGAAGAGCCTACAACCGAAGCCCCTGTGGACATTCCGTCAGTTAGCCCTTCATCGCCTGCTTTGGCCTCTCCCCCTCCCGCCAGAGACTCTTTGGGGGTTCTGGCCCATGCTGCTGGGACAGTTGAAGTGGATACCCAGGCTAAGGGGAAGGAGTTGCCGAAGCTGGAACTTCCGAAGCCGCTGAGAGGGTTACTGCTTCTCAGGCTTATATGGATGTTGATATGGGGGGGGGGAAGCATTCCTTCTATTTTCGAAGGTACTTATTATACTGCCTCTGATTTTTTCCTTTAGCGACATTAGTTATTCTGCTGTTTGGTGCTCATGCAAAGGGGATGTGCTTAGTAGGTGGCGAAGAAGAGGGGCCGGCTCGCATGCGCGAAGGTGGGCCTCTTCGAGACTTTGATTGGGAAGGTGTCTTATTTGTTCGGGGTTATAGCTAGTTTTTTTGCTTTAGCTATTTTTTGCGAAGATAATAAAGTTGACATTATTTTTTGTAGAGTATGAACGTCTTGTGCGAACCTTGGATCCTGAGAGTATCAGTTCTAACGTTTTGGCTGCGGGATTAAAGGTGTGAATTCCATGCCTTCGCTTTCTGTTTTTTACTGACTTGGCTTCAAGTTGCCGAGCTCATAGTATTGATCGAGGTGATTGTTTTCTCTCGCAGGTTGTTGTAGCTATCAATGAACTGCATACTCAAGTTCCGAACCTCAACTTGGTTGCTGCTGAGCGCGCGGAGCTAGAGAAATTGCGAAGGGAAAAGGCTGAGCTTCTCCAGATCCAAGCAACTGTCGACAGGATCAAGGAGGATATTGAAAAGGAGAAGAATCTGTTTCGCCAGGACCGAGAGTCCATTATTAATGAGAACAAATCTTTAAAGGATAGGGTTGCGTCCCTGGAAGCTCAGGTTGGTGAAGCCAACTTGCTCAAGGAAAAAGTGGTTGCTTTGGAGGCTCAGGTTTTGAACAAGGATGATACCTTAGAGGGCCTTCGCAAGAAGATTGTCGAGGATTCAGATTTGATTTCTGTCTTGAAAGACGAGGTAAACACCCTCACGAGCGTTAAGGAAAAAATTTCGCGCGATGCCGAGTCATATCGGTCTCGTAGCGAGAATTTTGAGTGTGAGGCCTTGTCGCTTCGGACTGCAAATCTTTCCCTTCGCAAGGAAAAAGAAGATGTGATCAATGTTGCATGGGAACGCGGTCTGAAGCTATATCGCCTTTACAAAGAGGCCCTGCGGCAATTTGGAGCGGAGCCAGTGCCCTTCCCTACTAAGGAATACAGCTTGGACAAACTTTTTGACTGGATTGATAACGAGTTTGCTTCGCTACCAAATGTCATGGAAGTTGTCAGTGATTTTGCTGTCAATCTGTGTTCATGCAACTTATTGAAGATTCTGTCTGACAATGGCTGTGACCATTACAATGCCTTGGTTCGGAAGAGCTACCCTTATCCGGCCCCCCGAGATCCTGCCGACACGGATTATTTTCCAAGGCAACTTTTACTTGTGAAGGCACTCTTCCTGAAGCATTTTTAGGTTGCGAGTGGTCGTCAAGCAACTCAAACTATTATTCGCGACCATCTTGCGAAGGTATTTTGTTAATTGTCATCATGGTCGCCTTTAGTTCTTTTTTGTTTTTAATTTTGGTATTGTTTTACTTGATAGCTTCTGTATTCTCAGTCGAAGTAGCTGAAGAAACAGAAAGCTGAAGCCGAAGCCGCCGCAAGGGAGGCCGCTGAAAAGGAAACTGTCGAAGCCGCTGCTGCTACTGATGCTGCCTCCTCTGGTGCTGCTGCTGGTGAAGCCCGTGCTTCTTCCTCCCAAGGGCAAGGTGGCCAGGGTGCCCCCCAAGTCGATCCACAGGTCTAAGGACCTTTTGAATTGTAAATAGAGTTGGAGCTTTTGTAGCAGGCAGTTCTTTTGAACTTGTACAATTGTGTATATTAAGGGTGATGAAATGCTTGAACTAACGCCGTTGGCCATGCGTGACGGGCCTCTTTGTATTTCTGGCTTCGCGTGGAAGGAGTTTCGACGGCTTTATCCGTACTCTAGTCATGGTGACTTTTTGGAGTATTGCCACGAGTTTTACCATCGCACTGAGTTTGGCGTTTTTGATTTTTTTCACTTCATTTATTGCTCATGGCTCGGATCGAGTAGAGCTTGCTGCGCAAAGAAATGCCGAAGCTGTTTCTCTGGGAATTCCTAAAGCGGAGCCATTGGAAGGTAGTCCTGATAAAGACTTTGCATGCGTTTACAATGCTCCTCGCTTTAGGAAATCTGGCAACCAGTTTTATGGCTATGTGTTTGAAATGTTTGGAGAAATATTCGGTTGTCAAGAGATGTTGTAATGACATGTTTTGTATGAATGAAGATGAGCTCGATTCATATTTTCTTTTGAGAAAAACGCCTCCTTCTCCCAAAGCGAGGTTATGTTTGTTCGTGCGAAGGCAGAATATCTTCGTATGTTTTGGAATATGATATTGCAGTATGCAACGTGTTTGAGCGAAAGAGATTGAACTCGATTTGCCTTTGAGAGAAACGCCTCCTCCCCCCAAAGCGAGTTTAAGCTTTTCGTTCAATATTATCAATTTAAGGAGCATTTTGCACGTGACAATTCAGAATTAGTTGAAGCCACTCTTATTCTCCAATAAGCATTTTATATGTTTAGCAGACAATTTGAGCTGAAGCCCCTTTTACTCCTTAGAGCAAGTATTTTGTGTGTGTAAAATGTAACCTGAGCCGAAGCCCCTTTTACTCCTTAGAGTAAGCATTTTAGATCTGAATTGGCCTTACCTCTGGTAGGGTCAATTTAGTTCTATTTTCGTCCCGATTGACATGCAGTACTGCCTAAATTCATCACAGTCAAACTGCTTCTCATTATCCACTGTAATTTCCCTTGGGACTCCAAATCTGCAAACGATTTGTTGCCAGAAGAATTTGATAACTGTTTTCGCTGTGATGTTTGCCAATGGCCTTGCCTCAATCCATTTGGTGAAATATTCCACTGCAACTATTGCATATTTCAGATTTCCTTGAGCTGTGGGAAGAGGGCCCACCAGATCGATGCCCCATCTCTGCAATGGCCAGGTTGGAGTTATCAGCTGTGATAGCTCCGAAGGCGATTTTCTGGTTGTTGCACATTTTTGACATTCGTCGCAAGTCTTGACTGTGTTTGTTGCATCGTTGATGATTGAAGGCTAATAAAACCCTTGTCTCATTGCCTTCCCCACAATTGCCCTCGCTCCAAAGTGAGCTCCGCATAAGCCGCTGTGTATCTCTTGCACTAATTCTCTGCCTTCGCTTATTGACACGCAGCGAAGCCAAGGAGCCACAACTCCTTTCTTGTATAGAATATTGTCAATGATTTGATATGACCTTGCTTTCTACTGCATGGTTTTGAGGTCGTCTTCGTCAATTGGTTCATAGTATCCTCTGAGGTATGCCATTATGGATGACCGCCAGTCCTCTGAGTTTATTGCACTGATCAATTTTGGTTGCTCATCAAGATCTTTGATCAAAGGCGTTGTCAATGTCTGAAAGAAGACATCGATGGCAGTTTGTCGCCCTTTGCTGCTGCTTTGGCCAATGCATCAGCTTCTTCATTCTTGGCCCTCGGGATGTATTCTACTGTAAAACCCTTGAATTTTTTCTCTATTGCTCGAACTGTAGTGAGATACTTGATCAGCTCTGGTTGTTTTGCCACACTTTCTTTTTCGATATGATCTGCTACCACCTTCGAATCAGTTTTCACAATGAAGCGCTGTGCCCCCAGCGCCTTCGCTTTTCTGAGCCCCAATAGCACAGCTTCGTATTCAGCAACATTGTTCGTACTCCTGTCACTATTTTTGCAGAACTCAAGATTAACTGCATATCTCATTTTAACGCCTGAAGGCGATTGTACAATCACCGCAATGCCAGCTCCTTTGTCCCCCAAGCGTCATCACTGTGTATTAACCAGCTTTCCTCTCTGGCCACATTTTCTGCCGAAGGCGATGTCCATTCTGCAATGAAATCAGCCAAGACTTGTGATTTGATTGCTGTTCTTCGCTCGAAATCAACAACATATTCAGACAACTCTGTGGCCCATTTGCGTATTCTTACTGAAGCTTCTTTGTTGCTCAATAACTCTTTTAGTGGTTGATCTGTGAGTACTTTGATGTTGTGCGCCTTAAAATAATGCCTTAGCTTTCTGGATGCCATCACCACGGCATATATCATTTTCTCGATCTCAGTGTAGAATAGTTTCGACCCATTCAGTGCCTCGGAGACATAATACACAGGCTGCTGTATATTTCTGCCTTCAATCAGCTTTTCTGAAATGAGTGCAGCACTGGCGGCTGATTGCGAAGCTGCGATGTATAGTAATAAGGGTGCCTTCGGGTCAGGTGTTGTCAGCTTCGTGAGCTGCATCAGGTATTGTCTTAACTCATGGAATGTCTTCGACTGCTCTTCTCCTCATTCAAACTTTGATGCATTTCTGAGAGTTGCAAGGTAAACTGCGTTCGGCTGCCTTTGCAATAAATCTGTTAAGTGCTGCTATTCAGCCAGAGAGTTTCTGCACATCTCTAACGCATTTTGGCTCTTCCATGTTAAGAATTGCATTGATCTTGTCGGGATTAGCTTCGATTTCATTGGCTGATACCAGACAGCCTAGAATCTTCCCTTTGGTTACTCCGAAGACACATTTCTCCGGGTTGAGCTTGAGACCCGCTTGTCTCATTCTTGCGAAGGCAACTGCCAAATCAGAAACATGATCTTGTCTTTTGACACTTTTAACCAAGATGTCGTCAACATATGCAAGTATAGTTTTGAAGAGTTCTTCTTTGAATACGGTGCTTGACATTCGACAGAAAGTGGTACCAGCGTTGCGAAGGCCCTCGGACATTCTGATGAAACAAAATGTTCCAACCGGGGTGATGAAGCTGGTTTTTTCTTCGCCTTCTTTCTTCATCCATATTTGATGATAGCCGGAGAAGCAGTCTAGCAGAGACATCATCTCACTTGCAGCAGCTTGATCAATGATCTTATCAATTCTTGGGAGTGGAAAATCATCCTTGGGACATGCCTTATTGAGGTCTATGAAATCAATACACATTCTCCACTTGTCATTTTTCTTTTTCACTAGCACCGTGTTTGCTAGCCATTGAGGGTATTTGACTTCACGTATTACATTTGCATCAAGTAGCCTTTGCACCTCGGCCTTGACTGCACTCACTTTTTCTTCGGACATTTTCCTCAGTTTCTGCTTCTTCGGCCTCATCTCAGGGCTGATTGCAAGTTTGTGCTCGATAATGCTTCTGTCAACGCCTGGTAAATCTTTAGTTGACCAAGCGAAGACGTCTTTGTTGTTTCTCAAGAACTCGATGAGTCTTTCTTCTTCGTCGGGCTCAAGTTCAGAGCCAATAATGACTTTCCTGTCGAAGACATTAGGCTGTAACTGTTCCTCTTTTGTTTCTGTTACGCCTTGCATGCTTTTATCTTTCTCAACGGTTGTCTTCTCCTCAGGGTAAATGGGTTCTTTTTCTCCGAGCACATGTACCTTTCGCTGGCCTGGAGTATTGGCGTATTCGATTCTTCTTGCTTCTGTTTGATCACCGAAGACGGTGATGGCGCCTTTGAGAGCTGGCATTTTCATACACAAGAAAGCTTGCCTTATGATGATGTCGAAGGCATTTATGACTCCTCTGCCGAAGATAACGTTATAGTCGAAGAACATGTCAACGACGTCAAAAGTGATGTATTCCGTTCTTGCATTTGATGTATCGCCAAAGGATACTGGCAATGTGATTTTCCCCAAAGTAGCAGTGCGCTTTCCCCCAAAGCCAACCAAGGGTGTATCTCATGGCTCTAGATTGTCTGGGTTGATGTTGGTCATTGACCTGAGTGTCTTCGCCAAGATAATATCTGCAGAGCTGCCTGTGTCCACTAGCACTTTCCCAATTGTCCAGCCAGCAATGTTGGCTTCAATCGACATTGCGTCATTGTGTGGAAAGTTGTGGAGCTTGAGATCTTCCTCGGTGAAGGTGATTGGCATGTGAGACCATTCCGATTTCTTGTAAGGACCGTCAACCGAGATGTTGTTGACTTGGCGAAAGTAACTTTTTCTCTGTTTCTTCGTTTCGAAGGCAAGTGAAGATCCTCCAGTTATAGGCATAATGAGACCATAGCTTGGTAAGGGATTTGCTGTGATTTGGTCTTGTTTTTGTGGTGGTGGGGGTGGAGGCAGCAATTCCTCTACCTTGATATCTTTGTTTGGGATAGGCTGGCTAGTTTGAGGGTAGAATTGTGGGTACAGGGTTTGTGGGTAATAATGCTGGAATGTTTGCGGCGAAGGCGAAAATTGAGTCGCCATTGCTGTTGTAGGATGGACAGAGTTTGAGGTTAGGGAGGGATATACTGGGCAGTATGGCTGGGTTGCTTGGGTTTGTGTTTGGATTTGGGAGTTGGGGTGCGAAGCCGTGGATGGCTTCGTTTGGGTAGCTTGGATTTTGTCTGCCTTCAACTTGTCAATGGTTCTCTTGATGTTTCGGCACTGCTCTGTACCATGTGTGTGATTTTTACCATGATATTGACAAAACAGCTATGGTCCCGAAGGTGGACCCCTTCCTCTTCCTCGGCCTCTGCCGGTTCTTCCACCCCTTTGGGTGGGCTCATTTCTTTGGTTCTAGTATTGGTTTTCTGGGTAAATGGGTTTGTTTTGTGGGAGCGAAGGCGGGCTCTCCACATTCATGATGGTTTGGGATGGGTAGTTTTGGTAATGGTTTTGGTTGTAGTGGTGCTGCTTTTTCTGGGAGTCATACTGGTTTCTCAAAACGGCTTCTCTGTCAATTCGCATTCTGTTGTCATTGTCGGATCGACAATATTTCTTGAACTCCTCATATAGATCTCCAAGGATTGCTGGTGTTTCCCTTGCAATGTGCTGCGCGAAAGGACCTGGCCGAAGCCCCTGGATTGCTGCAAATTTGGTGGCTTCGTCAGGAATATGAGGAGCTTGAGATCGCAGTCCCACAAACCTGCGAAAGTAGTCCTCCAAAGATTCCTTCGGCTGTTGGTGTAAGGTTAGCTCTGTGTATGAGAGTGCTTGGTCTCCCATTATGCTAAAGTTCTTGATTAGCTCTCTTTTCAGATCATACCAGCTGGTGATGGATAACCCTGGAAGCTTGGTGTACCAGTTCATTGCGGTGCCATCGCAGACGATGATGAAAGATTTTGCCAATACGACGTCATCTCCCCTTGCCGAAGCTATTGCAGCTTCATAGCTCATGAGAAATTGCTTGGGGTCGGTGAGGCCATTATATCTTGGTAGGGAGATAGGCTTGTATGAAGGCGGCCATCTTGCCAATTGCAGATTTTCTGAGAGAGGGCAATTGTGGTCGATAGGGCGGGTGTGCAGCACTTGGAATCCGGTCTCGGATGTGGACATGCGATTTGGTCCCGTATTGGCGAAGGCAGTTGGATCGTTGAGTTCTGCTTGGAGTTCAGCAACTTATTTCTTGGCCCTTTCAAGTTCTTCTCGGAGCTTCGCAGCTCTGGGATTTGCAGTGTTTAGTCTTCTTTGCTTCGCTTGCCTCAGCTCCTCCAACTGCTTTCTGACTTGCAGCAGTTGGTGTTGTTGTTGTTCTTCTTCTTCTTGCATTTGCTGTTGCAGCTCGAGCTGAGCAGCTTCGAGCTCTCTTTGCTGCTCTAGTCGGCGAAGGCGGAGCCTGTCCTCCACCCTGCGCAGCCTTTCTTCGGTGGTGAGAGCGTCTTCATCGACTTCCGTTTCCTCAGTGACGGCTTCGGTTATGGGTGGTAGTGTGGCTGGTGGAATTGAGGCTTGAGCATCGAGTTCGCCTGTGGTGGTTGTGTCTTCGGTGGTATTTCTGGGGTTTCTGGTAACTCTTTTGGCTAGTGGCATGGTGGTGTTCGTGGGTTGTCTTCGCGCACAGCACAAACGGTGGGTGCCAGTTGTTGGGTTAATAGCCAAAGCTAATGTGTCCAATCAACAGCCAAGACAGAGCACAGAGACAAGCAACAGAAAATTACTTATCAATAGTGTTCTCGGGAATCAGCCCTTTACACGTTGGTGAGGGGTCCCCTTTTATAGGGAGGTCAAGAGGCACATTTTACATTCCCCATTATACCCCTGAAAATCAGGCATCANCAGGCTGCTGTATATTTCTGCCTTCAATCAGCTTTTCCGAAATGAGTGCAGCACTGGCGGCTGATTGCGAAGCTGCGATGTATAGTAATAAGGGTGCCTTCGGTTCAGGTGTTGTCAGCTTCGTGAGCTGCATCAGGTATTGTCTTAACTCATGGAATGTCTTCGACTGCTCTTCTCCCCATTCAAACTTTGATGCATTTCTGAGAGTTGCAAAGAAGGGTAAACTGCGTTCGGCTGCCTTTGCAATAAATCTGTTAAGTGCTGCTATTCTGCCAGAGAGTTTCTGCACATCTCTAACGCATTTTGGCTCTTCCATGTTAAGAATTGCATTGATCTTGTTGGGATTAGTTTCGATTTCATTGGCTGATACCAGACAGCCTAGAATCTTCCCTTTGGTTACTCCGAAGACACATTTCTCCGGGTTGAGCTTGAGACCCGCTTGTCTCATTCTTGCAAAGGCAACTGCCAAATCTGAAACATGATCTTGTCTTTTGACACTTTTAACCAAGATGTCGTCAACATATGCAAGTATAGTTTTGAAGAGTTCTTCTTTGAATACGGTGCTTGATATTCGACAGAAAGTGGTACCAGCGTTGCGAAGGCCCTCGGACATTCTGATGAAACAAAATGTTCCAACCGGAGTGATGAAGCTGGTTTTTTCTTCGTCTTCTTTCTTCATCCATATTTGATGATAGCCGGAGAAGCAGTCTAGCAGAGACATCATCTCACTTGCAGCAGCTTGATCAATGATCTTATCAATTCTTGGGAGTGGAAAATCATCCTTGGGACTTGCCTTATTGAGGTCTATGAAATCAATACACATTCTCCACTTGCCATTTTTCTTTTTCACTGGCACCGTGTTTGCTAGCCATTGAGGGTATTTGACTTCACGTATTACATTTGCATCAAGTAGCCTTTGCACCTCGGCCTTGACTGCACTCACTTTTTCTTCGGACATTTTCCTCAGTTTCTGCTTCTTCGGCCTCATCTCAGGGCTGATTGCAAGTTTGTGCTCGATAATGCTTCTGTCAACGCCTGGTAAATCTTTAGTTGACCAAGCGAAGACGTCTTTGTTGTTTCTCAAGAACTCGATGAGTCTTTCTTCTTCGTCGGGCTCAAGTTCAGAGCCAATAATGACTTTCCTGTCGAAGACATTAGGCTGTAACTGTTCCTCTTTTGTTTCTGTTACGCCTTGCATGCTTTTATCTTTCTCAACGGTTGTCTTCTCCTCAGGGTAAATGGGTTCTTTTTCTCCGAGCACATGTACCTTTCGCTGGCCTGGAGTATTGGCGTATTCGATTCTTCTTGCTTCTGTTTGATCACCGAAGACGGTGATGGCGCCTTTGAGAGCTGGCATTTTCATACACAAGAAAGCTTGCCTTATGATGATGTCGAAGGCATTTATGACTCCTCTGCCGAAGATAACGTTATAGTCGAAGAACATGTCAACGACGTCAAAAGTGATGTATTCCGTTCTTGCATTTGATGTATCGCCAAAGGATACTGGCAATGTGATTTTCCCCAAAGTAGCAGTGCGCTTTCCCCCAAAGCCAACCAAGGGTGTATCTCATGGCTCTAGATTGTCTGGGTTGATGTTGGTCATTGACCTGAGTGTCTTCGCCAAGATAATATCTGCAGAGCTGCCTGTGTCCACTAGCACTTTCCCAATTGTCCAGCCAGCAATGTTGGCTTCAATCGACATTGCGTCATTGTGTGGAAAGTTGTGGAGCTTGAGATCTTCCTCGGTGAAGGTGATTGGCATGTGAGACCATTCCGATTTCTTGTAAGGACCGTCAACCGAGATGTTGTTGACTTGGCGAAAGTAACTTTTTCTCAGTTTCTTCGTTTCGAAGGCAAGTGAAGATCCTCCAGTTATAGGCATAATGAGACCATAGCTTGGTAAGGGATTTGCTGTGATTTGGTCTTGTTTTTGTGGTGGTGGGGGTGGAGGCAGCAATTCCTCTACCTTGATATCTTTGTTTGGGATAGGCTGGCTAGTTTGAGGGTAGAATTGTGGGTACAGGGTTTGTGGGTAATAATGCTGGAATGTTTGCGGCGAAGGCGAAAATTGAGTCGCCATTGCTGTTGTAGGATGGACAGAGTTTGAGGTTAGGGAGGGATATACTGGGCAGTATGGCTGGGTTGCTTGGGTTTGTGTTTGGATTTGGGAGTTGGGGTGCGAAGCCGTGGATGGCTTCGTTTGGGTAGCTTGGATTTTGTCTGCCTTCAACTTGTCAATGGTTCTCTTGATGTCTCGGCACTGCTCTGTACCATGTGTGTGATTTTTACCATGATATTGACAAAACAGCTATGGTCCCGAAGGTGGACCCCTTCCTCTTCCTCGGCCTCTGCCGGTTCCTCCATCCCCTTTGGGTGGGCTCATTTCTTTGGTTCTAGTATTGGTTTTCTGGGTAAATGGGTTTGTTTTGTGGGAGCGAAGGCGGGCTCTCCACATTCATGATGGTTTGGGATGGGTAGTTTTGGTAATGGTTTTGGTTGTAGTGGTGCTGCTTGTTCTGGGAGTCATACTGGTTTCTCAAAACGGCTTCTCTAGCAATTCGCATTCTGTTGTCATTGTCGGATCGACAATATTTCTTGAACTCCTCATATAGATCTCCAAGGATTGCTGGTGTTTCCCTTGCAATGTGCTGCGCGAAAGGACCTGGCCGAAGCCCCTGGATTGCTGCAAATTTGGTGGCTTCGTCAGGAATATGAGGAGCTTGAGATCGCAGTCCCACAAACCTGCGAAAGTAGTCCTCCAAAGATTCCTTCGGCTGTTGGTGTAAGGTTAGCTCTGCGTATGAGAGTGCTTGGTCTCCCATTATGCTGAAATTCTTGATCAGCTCTCTTTTCAGATCATACCAGCTGGTGATGGATAACCCTGGAAGCTTGGTGTACCAGTTCATTGCGGTGCCATCGCAGAGGATGATGAAAGATTTTGCCAATACGACGTCATCTCCCCCTGCCGAAGCTATTGCAGCTTCATAGCTCATGAGAAATTGCTTGGGGTCGGTGAGGCCATTATATCTTGGTAGGGAGATAGGCTTGTATGAAGGCGGCCATCTTGCCAATTGCAGATTTTCTGAGAGAGGGCAATTGTGGTCGATAGGGCGGGTGTGCAGCACTTGGAATCCGGTCTCGGATGTGGACATGCGATTTGGTCAGTTGGATCGTTGAGTTCTGCTTGGAGTTCAGCAACTTGTTTCTTGGCCCTTTCAAGTTCTTCTCGGAGCTTCGCAGCTCTGGGATTTGCAGTGTTTAGTCTTCTTTGCTTCGCTTGCCTCAGCTCCTCCAACTGCTTTCTGACTTGCAGCAGTTGGTGTTGTTGTTGTTCTTCTTCTTCTTGCATTTGCTGTTGCAGCTCGAGCTGAGCAGCTTCGAGCTCTCTTTGCTGCTCTAGTCGGCGAAGGCGGAGCCTGTCCTCCACCCTGCGCAGCCTTTCTTCGGTGGTGAGAGCGTCTTCATCGACTTCCGTTTCCTCAGTGACGGCTTCGGTTATGGGTGGTAGTGTGGCTGGTGGAATTGAGGCTTGAGCATCGAGTTCTCCTGTAGTGGTTGTGTCTTCGGTGGTATTTCTGGGGTTTCTGGTAATTCTTTTGGCTAGTGGCATGGTGGTATTCGTGGGTTGTCTTCGCGCACAGCACAAACGGTGGGCGCCAGTTGTTGGGTTAATAGCCGAAGCTAATGTGTCCAATCAACAGCCAAGACAGAGCATAGAGACAAGCAACAGAAAATTACTTATCAATAGTGTTCTCGGGAATCAGCCCTTTACACGTTGGTGAGGGGTCCCCTTTTATAGGGAGGTCAAGAGGCACATTTTACATTCCCCATATACCCCTGAAAATCAGGCATCATCCTCTAGACTATACAACCTACGGTTCCCAGGGGCATAATGGTACATTTACACGTCTCAATATGAATGCGTGGACCAGCAACTCCGTCTTTGACTCGGTTTGGACTTGGTCCACGCTGCCTTCACCCTGCCTCCAGTGACCTTTGCCGCCTTCACCACCCGATGTGCCTTCGGTCGGGCAGCGCCTTCTCCCGCTCAGAGAGGAAAAGACTGCCGCGCCACCACCCGAGCATGTCCTCATCCTGTGTAACAAGATAAACCAAACATATGCAAGTGATATCTGTTAGTTACCTTCGCACCTGCCTAAAATCCGACTAGGAGAGCGAAAGCAACAGATCGGCTCATAATGCCTTCGCATCCATTTTCGGCGCCATCCAGCACCGAGAGCACCGGATCGCTCCTCGATGCCCAGTCTCCCAGCGAAGGAGAGAGAAGCCGGACGCATGCAATGCTCATATTTACCTCCGCGGGTGAGTAATTTAATGGACCACAACACAACGTCATGTCACCTGCGAAGGCAGCGAGCTTTCATATACGTGTAGCGAAGGCAAATACATGGGGCTCAGAAACAAAATAAGGGTGAAGGCGTTTCTTTGACAGGCCAATCCCCCAACAATGGTATCTTCTCATATTATGAAACTAGAGTCACTACTGTACTGAAAATTAATCTGGAACAAATAGGTAGGGTAGGGCTCCTTGCAGCATCAAACAACACGTCACAGAAAATATACAAATGACTTTCAACCAGATACACCTCGGCTGAAGCACCCGCGCCAAGTGCGATATATTGGCTGCACAGATACTTGGCATCGCTCCATGTGCTTCTACGACCACATATTGAGAGCCTTCACACCAGTATGCCGCAGCTCCACGGGTCTAGCAACTCACTGTTCTCCCAACAAGAAATGCTATAAAGTTGGATCTTGTTTGAGTCAGGGGAACACTGGAGTATGGGTTGAGCGAGTCCTGAAACTCTGGCAGATATAGAATTTGTGATGCAAATCTCCAGTAATAAGTTAACAATGTTCATCACTGGGAATATACTGCAGAACTAGGCATTCCGAACTGCAAATGATGATAATGGACAAACCTCAATTTATGGCTCATGCAAAAATGACCAAGGTCCCCATTTCCATAGCAACCTGAAATTTGTCCAGTGAGTTCACTTATAAATATCAGGGTATAAAAGAGCATCCATTGCACCATTAACTAAAATGCAAAGATGTTAGGGTGTTCTGTTCAATAAGTGACTCCAAAAATGTGCCTATACCGGCCAAAGTGTTGTGTTCATGAAATGAAGAAATTGCTAGATAACCATATGTAGCCAGGTGCCAGTTGATAAACAGCAAATATTTCACCTACCATGCGGAAGCTAAGAAAAATGTCACAAACAATCAGGATCTCTGAAAGATCAACAAAAAATCAAAGCTTCCTGGCATTGATGTAAGCTGTTCCTGATGATCAGAAAACATGTTGTGCAATGATGACAATTGGAAGATCTAACAGGCATGGAAGGCTGTAATATTCTTTTTTTTTGAAAACTGGCTGTAATATTCTTCAATCTTCAATGGCTATTATTATCAATTTCACTTCGACGACTACATCGATTTTAATGAAATTAGTTAAACCACGCACACAAAAAACAGAGTGACATGTCTTAAGATTTTTTTTTCTCGAACAAGCAGGAGAACTGCGTATCATTGTATTAATAGAAGGAGAAGAGTCTAACATAGACTCACACAAACACACACAGGACACACACACGAACCCAAACAAAAACCACTCTTACATCTTTAAAGGTGAAAGGCCTAAAAGAGCAAGGGTGGACGTGACCATACATGTCTAAGATTACATAACAGAACAGTATGTTTTTATTATTAATAGAATAGAAAAGACAAATTTCAGGATCCTAAATGAACATAGAATATAAACATAATCACCTCAAGATGCCTGCAGCCATGCGCAGCCCCATAAGTGTGGTCAAACCAGCCCAAACTCCAGCCAGGCCAAATACAGGTGGAGCCCATAACAGGACGAGTGATGACATGACCCCAACCACAATCTATAGTAAGAAAAATAAAAAATCAATAAACATTTGAAAAACAAAAGGACATCAAAAGGTAAGTGAGCAGTAAGTTCCCATACAGTAGCTTGAGCAACGTAGTCAAAATCTGATACACCATAATGTAGACCATCAAAAATGAATGCCAGGGCATTAATTGGTTGACTGGCACAGACAAACTAAAACAAAAATTAACATTAGAAAAGGACACATTTGTGACATAGAAACTAACAGTAATGTTGGAGGGTTTACCAATGCACAAGATTTGACAACCATTAGGACCTCTGGATCACTGGTAAATAGTCTAGCTATATTGCCAAATGAGGCATACAAACCAACAGCCAAGGCTAGTCCACTGATTACTCCTACCTGCAGGAGAGAAAAATATATAAACGGTAAAACGTGCATCCATATGCAAAAGTTAAAATTAAAATACAAAGAAGTGAAATACATTCACCTGCAACGCAAATATTGCTATCTTTTGAACCCTTTTGTAGTCCACTATTGCATAAGAGCTTGCTATCAGGGCCTAAGAATGTAAGCAAAGTTAGTTGAACTATTGCAGCCGATAGATAATGATCAAATCAACCAGCCAGAACAATCTTAGTATCTACTATAAGTTTGCAGGCTCTGTATATCAGTATATAGCATGGCAGGCAGGTAGGGCTTAGGGAAACCAAATTAAAAGAGAAGATGATTTCTAAAGCTGAAAACACATACCTGGGCAGAAACAGCTAAAGAATCTGCAAGCAAAGACACAGCAAGCCATACTTGCAAACAAATCTGATGAGCAGCCATAGCTGTTGGGCCTTGTCTAGCAGCCATTGATGTACCAATGGTCATAGTTAATAGAATTGAGAGAGTTCTTCCCAACAGCATACCACCTACAAGTTCCAAGTAGATGATGAAAGTAAAGATGAAAAAGAATATAGAAAACAAGAAAATAGGAAAACAGAGCATGAGCGTATTTGTGCCAGGAAGGTTGACATGAGATCTGAAAGGACTGTATGCTGTAGGCCTGGATTTTTATCACTGGCAACATACTCTATGGTTTTCGCTGAAAGGATTGTAAGCTGTAGCCTGGATTTTTAAATTTCATCACTGACGACATACTTTATGGTGTTCGCACATACTGGTTCTTTTTTTTCCTTAGTAGTATTCCTCCTAAAAACAGATAACTAATTCAAAATTGTTTCAAAGACGCAAAGAGCACAAACACTACTTTTTACTGAAATGTACATATGTTAGCTCATTGGCTGTCGGTGATGGTGAACAGGTGAAGATATACAAGTGGCCAGAGAATGTGGACTTCATAAAGGAGAATATAGTCTTTAGCTAGAACATAGACACTCCATGACCTATTTTTGCTTTTCATAGACTTGACTTGGACCAAATTAAATGCATTATGCTGCCAGAAATGGAACTATGAATGGGTAAACCTCAAAATTAACCAAAATAACACATAGCTCCATTGAAGTAAAATCTAAAATCTGACAAATGGCACAATGTGTATAACAAAAGATACTCTAAAAACCTGGTAAAACACATTATGAAGAAGTTTGATATAAAATGCACCACAGCTTAACAAAATTGACTAGTGCAGTGGCAGAATCAAAGATTTACCAGATTTTAGATATCCACCAAACTCTAACTGGTCTAGTCTCGGAGGAATTAGAACAGCCCTTTTACTAAGGGCCCGAAGAAGAAGAATTGTAATAATGTACCTGCATTGTGAATGGAAATGATGTTAGACAAACTCAAGTGGTAACTACCAAAATAGAAAGCTCCCAGGGACCCAAATTTATGGACATATAGTATCACTAATAAGACTTACTGGGATGCAACAGTAGAAATGGCAGCTCCAGATATGCCAAGCTGAAAGCCATATATAAGTAGAGGAAGAAGGGCTACAGCAGAGAGATTCCCCAATCCTAAACGTTATGAAAATAGTACAGGCATCATGAAGTTGAAGAATAGAGGGATTTGGCATCATACAGTAGTCTGGAACAATATAATTCAACTTATAAACATCATCCACATTTTTAAGCACAAAGGAACGATTATATGATGTTCCAGAACAGAATAGATGGCAAAACCAGGATGTCACTTTGTTTCTGATAACCTTCACCCAGCCCACACTACCACATGCACGGCATTTTGTTGCAAAGGCTCATCCCCCTTACTCAGCTCCAATGCAAAGATCACCCCACCATGCATGCACTCATCCAATTCCACCTGTTTTGGCCAATGTGTATCTACTATAGGCCAAGCTAGATGAACCAAATCATGTGCAAAATCGGTTGAGTGCAGCCACAGTGGGGTGATTTTTTGCAATGGAGCCAAGTAGAGGGGTGGGCCTTCACAACAAAACGCCTTATGTTGGGATCCCAAAAACACATTGACATGGATTTTACAATTTTCCATAGAAAAAAGGGAAAGGAAATGCAACATATAGTATTTCTTGGTAATTACCTATGTAAAACACTGGAGTCTTGGTATCCTTAAATCCCCGAAAGATACCTTGGACTGCTAACATAAGCACATTTGCTGGGGCTCCCAGAGCCCTCAATGAAAGAAAGAGTTTTGCAGGCTTGTACATTGGAGAGACCTGTGTAAAATTTAGTCTGAGATATCTCGCTAATTACAACAGGTACACAATTACTTGTTTGGTACCCAGTTAAAGAATCATTGCCAATTTCTGTTCCCTATAGCCACAAAGTAAAATCATAGTGACAAGAACCATAATCTACACATACAGGTGACACGCCCATTAGTTTAAGAAACAATCCTGATCCTAGGAACAATGCTAATGCTTCAATTATACCAATTCCAGCAGCTAATATCAAGGCAGATGATACAGACGTAAGCTCCAATTTGCCTGCAATTATATCAGAAGTCAAATCTAATGCCTCAATTATAAAGCAAGTACACGATAGATACATAACTATATTTTAAGTTAACAAAATCGACATTTATCTGATGATTCAGTTACCTGAACTAGGATGCTTGATAGCACTCTTAGAAATATCCTCTGCCACAAATGAAGTTGCAATGCTCAACAATGGTATGTTGAAGATCTTTGACAATATATTAAAAATCGATACACCAATACCAGCTGATGCCAATTCCAATGCACCTTTCAGAACATATGCAAAAGGTGAGCAACAATTAAGAGATGCTTTCATGCAGTAAGTAAAGGGTACACAACATTCTATAGAAGGCCAGGCATGTGCATAGCGTATTCTCTAACATGCCTAAGGCTCTTCAAACCATTTCACAAGATGTGCAATCTCTTATAATAAAATGACATGTTCATGTAATTTTCACATCATAGTGTGAACTGCATCTGTAACTGCCACAATATGACACTAGGGCCAGAAGAATCTGTTGTTTCAAGTGAGTGGTGGCCATGCAGAGGAGATGTATGGCAATATGCTAGCATATGGATGAGTTCATGCAGTATATGCCCATTCCTTAAAAATTAAAATAAACAGTAACAGGCATGGAAAGGGTTGATCTACAGCCCTACTCTGGCACATAGTTGCTTATTGATAGAGATGGAAACAGTAGTATTATTTTAGTCCAGTATACTGTTGTGTAGCTTATGTTGCAGTCACAGTAAATTTCAACCAGATTTTCTCCCTTATTTTAGAAAATAGTGCCGCTGAGTTGTGTGTCTTTACCAGATTATTCATTTTACATAAGGCACAAAATCGACTTCGACCAAAAAAAGGAGAAGGTACCACGAACTAAGTCCATTGGATGGGTTATGGCGATAAAACTTAAGCAATGAGCTTACAATCTAGAACACAGTGAAATAAGACAAGATATAGCAGCAAAAAGTAGATACCTAATCTGCCAATGTATGCAGTCTCCATAAGTTGTGCCATTGGATCAATTGCTTGACCAAAGACTGCTGGTAGAGCTAGAAGAAGTAGCTCACTTCTGACACCCACAGAATTCAGGCCGCGGTTTATTCCTCTGAGACACAAGGAACAAATATGTCAAATGAATATGCATATTTAGAATGGCTGTGCAAATAGAAGTAAACACACATAAGCATTTAGCTAAGACTTAGCAATGGTGCGTTACTTTAATTTGAGCTGGATAATTCAAAAGAGAAAGATGACGCTACGCTATGCTAGTAAATACACATTGGTATACAAAGCAAAAGCAAGAGACATGTGAAAATTATAGCAGTAGTACGGACTCGGGGCGGTGCATGGAACCGGCAATCTTACATGACAGCCTCCTTTGCAGCAGCGAAAGAGATTTTGTCGCTTGGTTCAAGGCTTTGATCAGAATCATCTGGGCTGTATCCTGGTAGTGCCTGGCCACTGGCGAGAGGAATAGTGCACCGCCTTGTTGAAGGCCACCCCGGCCGCAGGAGCAACTTCGCATAGTTGGTTGATGGCAAACAGACGGCCTTTCTGCTTGCTTTATTACATATGGAGGAACAAGCAAGCCTAGGCCTAGTGGGTGAGCAAATCGCAGGGCGTGCAGAGACAAGTGCACTGTGGTGGTGCAGCATTGTTGCCTTGATGTAGGGACTGGCGTGCTTAGATTATCTGCTCATTCCTGTACCTGCAATGTGGAGGAGGGGAGGGCACAGCCGAATGAATGAATCTAAAAAATTGCTGGCATAGTGGCCAACTTAATTTTGAGAAGCAAACACGAAAGCAGGGGCGGGGCTTCACATGTACACCAGCTATTTTTTTGCAAAAAATCGAAGTTAGTAGATGCAATATAATTGTAACTGGGTCGGATCCGAATACAACAAATAGCTCACTTTAGGGTTTGGGGTGCTTGGTTTCGCACAACAGGAAGGGAAGGGAAGGGAAAGGGCCGGCGCACCTGGTGGATGCTCGCCGCCGACGAAGGGGCCGACGAAACCAGGCAGCGCCGCTCGCCCAGTCGTAGACCGGTCTCTTCTGGCTCGCTGCTGCTTCCTGCTAAATCCTAGTAATCCGCCATTATCATGCTCCCCAACAATTTCAGTCCATATCCGATTTGATGTCGATGGCAAGGAATGGGGAATATTTGTTTCCGTTTTCGCTTCTTTTCGTTTCGATCAAAAAGGTAACGGATAATCCAAGGGCAGAACATTGTTGGGAGCGACTGGACTTGGCATGGTCTGAAGCCGCCGCCCACGGGCCACGGCCCACCATCCCCCGCGCCTGAAGGCCAGAGAGAAGGCGAGGAGAGGTAGGGATAGTGGGCTTGTGGGCTGTGGCCGGAGCAAAGACCCATATTCCAGAAGGCCCATTCCGACCGTGATGATGATCGTGGACCACTAGGATACCGAGATGGGCCGCGCGAGAAGAATTTTTTTAATTTTTTTTACGATTTTTCAAAAACAACGCATGGGTGAAGATTTTGCAAATCTGTCACCCAATCGCCGTATCATACGGCTGCCGTCGTATCATACGGCGCAAGCCCTTCTAAGATGAACCGCCCTTTGAACCGGCGGTTCAATTTTAAACCATTTTTCAACTTATTTTCGTGGGAAGGTGAACCTAACCGCCGGTTGAAACGGCGGTAGGGTTCGGCACCTGGGCCCACCCCACCTAACCGCCGTTTCATTTGGTGGTAGGGGGCCGGCGCACGGCGGCAGCACCTACCGCCGTATGAATCGGCGGTTAGGTCCCCTACCCCTATAAAACCCTAAACTCAGTTGAAAATCTCATTGTAAATCAAAAAAAGAAAAACTAGGGTTAGAGTGAGGGAGTGAGGGAGAGGGAAATTCAGCGGCGAAGCCCTGCCGGTTCTACGCGTCGGTTTCTCAGATAAAATCTGCACTCGTAGTTGTAGCTTCATATTGATATCAGATTTAGTGATATTAGATATAGTGATATTAGATGTGGTGAATTAGTTACTGAAATTAGATGTAGTGATATTAGATGTAGTGATATTAGATGTGGTGTTATTAGTTTAAGTGATACTAGATTTAGTTATTGTAGTTAATGTACACTCACTGTTTTGGTGATATTAAATGCACATATAGGTCCATGAAGGTGATTTGATGATTAAGTTTAGTATTTGGTTATTGTGTTGTTTATTAGGAGGAATAGTAATTCTTCAGTAGTACATTAATGACATAGAATGTTCATACGATCAATGCTTTGCAATTTTTTTTTTGTTTTAGGAGAAGTTCTCATGAACAACCCATGTTATTATGAGGAGAAACGGGGATACGGAAAATTTCCCGATGAGTGGGATGAAGACGCTCCTGTGCCTCCAGCCCTCCCTGTCCCCTATTGTTTATGTGGTGTCCTTGCTTATGTTAAGCAGTACAGGTGTCCTAGCACTGCTGGTAGAGCCTTCTATTGTTGTTGGATATGGGAAGATCTCGGTGATGCAGCTCCGTGCTATTTTTTCCAGTGGATAGATGGTCCTGACAAGTTTGATCCTAGGATTCGTCTTTTCCCATATAGAAATCATGAGTTGAAGCCATATGAGGAGTTTAGGCGTTGGGTCCCTCTTCCACCGAATCCACCACCAATGACCAAGGAGGAGAAGCAGCTGGCTGCCATCGAGCGAGTCCAAAACCCTCCATTATGTGACTGTGGAGTGCGTGCTTATCTTCAAAGGCCTAACATTGGGGTTTCGATTAAGTTTACACCTTTCTTCCGTTGCTCGCTAAAGACCCCTGTAAGATGATTTCTTCTTGTTTCTTATCATTTGATTTCTATATTTGTGCATCGCTAATGGTTTTTAATGTTTGTTCTGGATTTCAGGGGGTGGCCTAGGTGTGAATTCAATGAATACATATATGGACCGAGATCCCAGTGGCCAACCGAAGCTGAAGTGAGGGGGTTCGAGTCCGGAAAGAAGCCGTGGCCATGCGATAGCTATCCACCCTCACGATGCAAGTGCGAGATATTAGCCACAGAAGGTGTTGTTCCATCGATGGTTGGTTTTGGAAAGTTTTGTAGCAACGCGTATGGAGACCATTGGGTGAGAATCATGTGTCCATGTTATTTTCTGTGGTTTTGAAAATATTTTTGGAACAGTCTAATTGTGAAATTTGGTTTTTCAGGAGGGAAGGACTTGTGACTGGGAGAACTTTCTTGGTCGACATGAATTAATGTTAGAGTTGGGCCGCACATCTGAACCTTGGAAGAGGATGAAGACCGAAGATATTAGAAACAAGATAAGGAGGGAGTATGGTGTGCCCTTACCAGAAGATGAGGACATCCATGGTCCTATTTACTGAGAAATGGTTCGTAAAACAGGAGTGGAGCTAGGATTTGTAGTGGGATACGCCAATTATGAGAAGATCTTGGCATATTGGAGGGCGAATAGAGAGAAGTTCTTGGAATTTGGGATAGGTCCTCTGACTAAGGAGCAGAAGAGAGAGAAGAGGAGGAAGAAGGAAGAGTAGTGGCAGGCATTGAAGGAGAAAGTGAGGGAGGAGAGAGCTCGCAAATACAATGAGCCTAATGTAAAATATCCTTATGGCACATAGGAGCGCTATTTTCAGCAGGTTGAAGATGACATGAAGAATAGGGAAATGGAAGAAATGCAGGAGAGAGCTGTCGAGGCTCAGATGGAGCCAATGAAAGCAGTTGTAGCTGACTTGCCTAGTGATGGTGCAGGGACCTCCAGCGGCAATGCATACAAGAAAAGTGGTTGATAATGATTGCGATGATGCTGAGTACTTAACTACTTTATAATATGTTGTTGTACTGGACTATGTCATGTATTTGCATGTGTTGTACTAGGAGACTGTGTTGAACATTTCCATTTTCATTTCCATGTTATGTACTAGCGGACTATGTATTGCTAAACATTTGCTTATCCATTTGCATGTGATGCATGTCATGAACCAAGGTTATATTTATTGATGTAGACAAAGCACTACGTTACATGATTCTAGATAGAGAGATAAATGGTTCATTACACAACATTTAGCCATAGTAGTTGCAACGACCAGAAACGGTAGGAGGCATGAAACACCTCATCAAGTTCCTTCTTTGCTTTTCACGCAACTGTTCCTCAAGTTGATTGATACGTTCTTGCATCTAAGTTATCTGCTCGTCTTTCTGCACAGTCTCTTGAACGAGTTGGTTAACCTGGTGGTGCTTCTGTGTATTGTCCTCTTGGAGCTGTTGATTCAGAACGTGGAGGTGGCAGATGTATTCTTGATGTGTGGATCCATTGGACCATCTATCCAATAGGTAAATCCGCAATCTTGGCTCTGAATAAGTGTGAAACTATTCATTAGGGATAATTGGATATAAAGAAATGCGAACTGCAAGTTGGATCCAAACCTTGTAAAGGGGACATCGGAAGAAGCGTCGTCCAACATCACCAAAGTGCTCATAAATTTGAACTACAACATCTAGACCATGGCTGCATTGTGGCCAAAAGTCACACGGCAGGGCATTGTGTCTTCCATAGAAATTTCTAGTTGTCACGTCTAGGTTAGGGTGTGGAGGAGGTGGATCTAGGGGACCATTCATCCAGGACATGGTGATGAGAGGATGTGTGAGAGACGAATGGAGTGTGGTATGGATGCTCACATCTATGGACCTATTTATACCTGAATGAGAGAATTTGACCCTGATTTCATATATTTTGTTTTTTCTGACTGACTGCAACAAACACATCTCACGGATTGAATGGCCAACACCATCTCCTTCCTGAGTGACTGCAACAAAAACACCTCACGGATTGAATGGCCCACACCATCTCCTTCCTGAGTGACTGCAACAAATACACCACACGGATCCATTGGCCCACTCGCTGGGGTACTTGGTGGCCTATTAAATCACACTCATTCGTCCACTTCAACCCACATCACAAAAACCAAAATGGCAACCGACGACGACTTAGGGCCAACCATCTATACTGAACTTTCTCCAGAGTTTGTAGAACATTTTCCAATCGAATCCAAGAGCAATTTCAGCCCGCAGCACAGCCTATGACCTTATGAGTGCAGAAAATCGGTGCACTGGCCAAGATGTATGCACGGTGAGTACTGTGTTGTGCAGGTTCAGCATTCAGCTTCGGAGGGCGGACGGCGATTCTGGCGATGCCCTAGGGGATATGTAAGTCATAACCGTGGATTTGTATGTTTTCATCCACATTTGCCATCCTACTAGTTTATCTACAACGTTCAGAGCTCGTTGGCTCCCGACGGCTGCGGATTCACAAGGTGGGTGGACTCCCACCAATTCAACCATATAAAGAGTACATCGCCTACCTCCACTTCGTCATCGATAAGTTACAACAAGAGGTGGACAACACTAGGCTCCTTCAAGATGACGTTCCTGATGATTCTGAGGAGGGTAGTGCACCAAGCTTTGTGCCACCAGTTTGTTATGACCCTAACTGTCGGTGCTCATGCCACCTAAACAGTAGCCAACCACCACCGCCAGCGCCACCGACCGAGCCTCGTCGTAAGTACTACTTTCCCTCACAGCACTCGGGTAGATCTCTCTTCTCTTTCGAGCAGTAGAACTGGACGCATCGTCGAAGCGTCAATTTAATTTCCCTAAGGCATGTTAAGATTAGCAACGGCGCATGTTTAGGTTAGAAAGGTGTGCCGTACATGCCATTGCAAGGTCAAGCTATGTATCCTAGTGCTACTTTTCGTAAAGTTAAATGCTGCTCGCCGTTTAATATTCTCATTTTTAAGCTCATAATATTGTGTTCGACTCTTCATTTTTCTTTGAATGAGAATGAATGCACAGAAAAGACAACACATCACTTCATTTAATTGCCTTGGCTTTCATTGAATTTAAATTGCATAACAGAAAAGGTCATGGTGCATATAGCAATGTTGCCTACAGTATTTATACAGTACAATAATGCAACTTGGTAGCATCATTAACCTTTGACCTACACAATCTATTACATTTTGCATTGGCACGTGACGCGACACAATTAACATGAGTCGTCCTAAACCTAACATGCCTTAGGGAATTTAGATAGCCTAGCAGATAACTTCAGGGACCTCATGAATCCCTCTTCTCACAAAATTCCTTTCCTAATTTCTTCAATATCCTTCCTGAATTGCTCATCTGCAAGTCTGTTAGCTTCAGCCCTTTGTGCCGCCTGTCGTCCTTCCTCGGCTCTCATCTTCATCTCGTCCCAGCGCATTTGGTCCTTCTAGTTGATAGAGTCGTCGATCCATTCGGTGAAGTGACACGCCCTGGTCTCTGGTGTAGCAGTCCTTTTGCCTTCCTATGTCAAGTCGTAAAAAAATGATAACAATGTTAGTACTACAAACAATCTACATTTTATCTTCTTTGAGGCCATTACCTGCGAACTGTTTGTCATCTCATGGATCCTCTGGGAACACCAGTACCTCCTCCCATATGTGAATTCTTCGAATGAGATAGCCATCCTGCTGTTCATGCCACAATAGCACTCGGGTGGTATCTCAACCTTTGGCCTCTGGTTGGCAGCAAGGATATATCTCTCTGGATCATTGCGAGGAGCTCCCTCCATGGCTTCTATCTCCCAGCGCAGATGCATGAACCCACCTCGCCTCCTATACCTAGACCCACTCCCACTCTGGTCAGCCATTGTTGTTTCTCGTGCAAATCTGAGCGTGGAAGCTTTGGATTTTATAGGCAAACGCCCCTTGGATTCACACATACATAGCGAGCCCGTGAAATGCCCTGGTGGATTCCCTTGCTCTTTCAGGCTTGACAAGCTATCTCACTGAAAAGCCTATAAGGCAGCATGGCGGGTCTGAAAAGCCTATAAAGCTATGACAGGACTACTGAAATAGCCAGCACTGGCCTACTGAAATAGTCTCAGTCCCAGTACTGAAATAGCCTTAGTCCTACTACTGAAATGTGAATATATACGGTACTAGTATATTTCAAATAAAGATGACTCGTGCAGGGAGCCTCACGCTAAAAATACAAGAAAATCAGAGTATGGCATTGTGGGCGAACAATGGTAAGAGGCCACGTCGTATGCCCAAGCCTCAGTCCAAGTAGAAATGTTTGTCAGTACTCCTAACATTTAATGCAGCACGGTGTTTATACTACGTCGTTCTTCTGATTCATGATTGCGCATGGGTCTAATCAAACTTCATGGCCGCCTGATTTCAGAATTTGCAATGGTGCCAACGTCAGAGTCCACGTTAAGACCGACAAGATGCATTGAGCTAGCACTACACCCAAGGTTTTGCACAACACTCCCTTCTCATTTATGAAAACAACTTCCAAAATCAAAACCAGAGAAATGCAATGTAACACTGGATACCCTTGGCAGAGCAGAACCGTGCAGAAATGCACCGGGCTACTCAAATAGCCTGCACCGGCCTACTGAAATAGCCTGCACCGGCCTACTCAAATAGCCTGCACCGGCCTACTCAAATAGCTTGCACCAGCCTACTAATCGCAGCCATGATTATTAATATAAAAAATTTAAACCATAAATAACCTATAACATGTTAAACAATTTTTTCAACCATTATTTTAGCTTAAATATTGAAAAAAGTAACCATCAAATGAAACGGTGGTTAATTAAACCGCCGTTTCATTTGGCGGTTTTAAGAACCGCCAAAGCATCGGTCCTAGGGCGGTGGTTTTTCCTTCCTAGGAGAAACCGCCTAGTCATTTGGCGGTTTATTGAACCGCCGGTTCAAAGGGCGGTTCATCTAACCGCCGTTTCCAACGGCGGTTAGATGGGCTTGCCGCCGTATCATACGGCGGCATACGGCCGTGGGTGACAGATATGCAAAATCTGTCACCCATGCGTTGTTTTTGAAAAATCATAAAAAAATATTACAAAAAATTCACGGAGAACTAGCCGCCCCGCGTCAGAAAAGTCCTTTCGCCATCCCTCAAGTTATGCGGTTGTCCGAGTTTCATCCCTCTTGTTTAAAACCGGATGTTTTCCATCCCTGAACTCTTAATCTCATTTGTAGCGGGTCCCGTGGCTGTTTTTTGGGCGGTTTGTGCCAACGTGGCGTCTACGTGGACAGCGAGCTCGCGGGTTGAAACTGTCGGCCGAGACCGAAACAAATCCGCTGGAGCCGCACTCGAGTCCCCCTCCCCGCCATCGCCGCCGCCTCCCACCCTAAACCGCCATCGCCGAATGCCATCCCCGCTCAGGTGGAGCCGTTCTCATGCGTCTCTGGATCTGAAGCCCTGCAGACTTCGTGCGGTGGTGGACTGGCCTTGGAGGCCACGTTCAGGAGGGGGAGACAGGCGCAATCCCCAAGAGTGAACACGGTGAATTGAAGAATTCGCTCGAGGTGAGGTGCTCTGAGCCATAAAGCTCTGTATTTGCTTGTGTTGTACTTTGATCCAGATGAAGGATGCGCTAGATCTAGGAATAAAAAAGGATTTGATTGATTTTTTTAAGGCATCCAATTGTTATGCCAGTCGTTGTTTAGTTCATTTTAAGACCAAAGGGATTTGTTTAAGACCTGAATGATTAGTTTAAGGACTAGAGATTTATTTATTTTTACTTTGGCAGCTTTGTCAGGTGCAATGATTTGTTGGACAATCTTACAGTGAGGTTCTATTTTGATGGAGAGTTCATAAATGATGGGAAAAATGTGCACTATGTTGGTGGAAGGGAGGAATTATCATATGTGGAGCGAGATAAAGTATCATTGCCTGAGATTGTTGGACATCTAAAGGATCATTGCACAGTTGAAGAAGGGAGCTTGTTACACTGGTTGTTTCTAGAAAAAGATCTTAACAATGGCTTGCATGTTTTAGTGGATGACAAGGCCTGTCAAGACATGTCGGATGCCATTGTTGAAGGAGGAGTGGCTGATATATATGTTGAGAAAGCATGTGAAGATGATGAAGCTAGCAATTTCGAGGATGAGCTAGAAGCCATGGATGATGCAGGCTCAGATGGTCATATGGTGGATGCTCAAGTGGGAGAGCAACAGGTTGTGGTTGCTCAGTCACAAAGCAGGGAAGAGGTACTGAGGGACATAAACAAGCTACAACTATTTTATAGAAGCCCAACCAAGAAAAGTAAGAAAGAAGGGAAAGGGAAGGAATAAGTCAATGCTGAAGAAAATGGCTCTAGCTCTGATAGTGACTACCTGCCTGGAGATGACTGTTCTTCAGAAGAAGATGAGGAGGCTATCCAGATATTGAAGAAATTTATGGAATTCAAGAAGAAGATAAGAGCTGGTCATATGGCCACATTGGATGATGTAGTTTTAGAAGGGGCTAAGCATGGCATGGCAGCATTACCCCCCTTTGAAGATGATGGCAATGAAACCCCATATGCAGATACCAGTGATGATGAAGATTCATATGATGACATGGGCTCTGATGGAGATTGGTAGGAAGCAAGATTTCTTTGTAAGGTACAAGAAGAATGCAATGCCATAGTTTCAACTTGGAATGAAGTTTAGAAGCAAAAAATAGTTGAAGAAAGCAGTTATAAGGTATGGCCTTGCTGAGAGAAGAGTGATAAATTTTGTGAAGGATGACACAAAGAGGGTTAGGGCTAAATGTGACTGGAAGCATTGCCCATGGGTCTGCTTGTTGTCAAATAACAGTAGGAGTGAGAGTTGGCAGATTGTAACCTTTCATGAGTTTCACACCTGCCCTCCTAGAAGAGATAACAGGCTAGTGACAGCTAGGAAGATAGCAGAGAAATATGAGAACTTCATAATTGCTAATCCTAGTTGGAGCTTTGCAAGCATGAAGAAGACAGTCCAGGAGGAGATGTTTGCTGATGTCAGTGTTTCCAAGCTGAAAAGAGCTAAAGGCATGGTAATGTTGAAAGCCTTAGATGCTATGAAAGGTCAATACCAAAGGCTATATGACTACCAATTAGAGCTTCTCAGAAGTAACCCAGGTAGTACTATTATAGTGCATAAGGAGATGGATGTGGACCTACCCACATTTTACAGAATGTACATATGCGTTGATGCACTGAAAAAGGGTTTCATTGCTGGGTGCAGAAAAGTGGTTGGTTTGGATGGATGTTTTTTTAAAGGAGCCACTACTGGTGAACTGTTATGTGCCATAGGCAGAGATGCTAATAACCAAATATATCTAGTGGCATGGGCGATGGTTGACAAGGAGACCAATGAGTCATGGGATTGGTTTCTTGATTTGTTGTGCAAAGATTTACATATTGGTGATGGGACTGACTGGGTATTCATTTTAGACCAGTAAAAGGTATGAGTGTTATGTAACTGTACTGATTGCCTTGACTTAGTGTTATGTAACTGTACTAATTGCCTTGCCTTGTGCTTTGTAGGGAGTACTCAATGCAGTAGAGGAATGCGCTCCTGCAGCGGAACACAGGAACTGTGCCAGACACATCTATGCAAATTGGAAGAAACACTTTGATAAAAAGGAGTATCAAAAGAAGTTCTGGGCATGTGCTAAAGCTCCATGTTAGATGCTGTTCAACCTTGCTAGAGCTAGGTTGGCTAGGGAGACAGTTGCAGGTGCTCAAGCAATTTTGAATACACATCCACAGCATTGGAGTAGAGCTTAGTTCCAGTTAGGCTCTAACTGTGACTCTGTAGATAACAATCTCTGTGAGTCTTTCAATAAGTAGATACTAGAAGCTAGGCTTTTCCCTATCATAACCATGCTAGAGATAATTAGAAGGAAGGTTATGGTCAGGATTCGTGACAACATCACCAAGTCAGCTAGGTGGGTGACTAGGATATGCCCAAACATACTAAAAAAGTGCAATCACTACATCACTCTATCTGCCAAGTGCCATGCCATATGCAATGGGGCATCAAAATATGAAGTGAAGCACTTTGACAATAGATTCTCAGTAGACCTGGAAACAAAGGAATGTAGCTGCAGATATTGGCAACTGTCTGATTTACCCTGCCCCCATGCTATATCCTGTATTTTTTTTTCAAGACAAACTCCCTAGAAGATTACTGTTGGCGGTTCTTAATGACAGATTATTATTACCAACAAAGATATAAAAAGTGTTAAAACAAATAGACATAGGGTGATTTACTAATGAATTCCACGAGTTTTGGTGTGTATGTACTTACAGGAATAAAGTGGAGCAAGGAAGGCTAAAGTGGGCCCAGGGCCAGGTCGCCCAACCTATCCTGGTCGGCCGACCTGGGACCAGGCCCAATGAGGTCCAGCCTTAGCCCAACAGCAAAAGCACACTCAGGAGTGATCAAGAATGTTGAGATCAAGTCGGTGGGAATAAAGAGATTGGATTGGGCCACGTGGCAATCACATGGATTCATGGGCCCACATCCCCAACTAAACCGACACATCTTCACCATTACCCACCGGAAACCGACCAAAGGACCCACTGGGAAGTGACCCTGACAGAGTGGGGCCGAGGGGCCACAGCCCTGGGTCGGCCGACCTAGCCAGGTCGGCCGACCTGGCCACGCGTCCAAACTGCCACCGCCTTCAGGAGCAACTGTAAACCGTCTCCAGGAGTTCATCTGTGCCGTGCATCATCAAGGACGGTGCATCGGATGGTCGGCCGATCCCCCTTAGTCGGCCGACCTGGGCCCACCTCCGGACCGCCTCAACTGCTGCACACCGACTCTAAACCGCCTCTCCAAGCTATAAATAGCTGGACTCGGGGCAGGGCTAATCATCATCGAGCTGAAGTGAAGATCCAAGGCGAAGCCCTCCTCATATCCAGAGTAGAAATAGGGAGAGAGTGAGGGAGAGTCTGGAGGAGTCCCGGCGTGTCGGCGACCCTCCACCTGTACCTCGACGGATGCGAGCTGCTCAGTAAGTATCCGGGATTCAACTAGTAATTAAGACTGAGTTATAGATAAGTCAATTTCTCTATTGTGCTTGTGGATTCGTTGCTTTATTTATATAAAGTATTCTAATCTCTGATCAAGGTTAGGATAGCTGATATTATCTTAGGCGTGGTGCTTAGGTGTATATCTGCCCTCGTTTGCCTCGTAGCCCCACGGATTAGTAGAGGTAGGTGGCAGGTGGTGACAGCCCTGTCCGTCCTTTGTAATCCTCCACGTACGGGTACGGCGTAGAGCTGTTGGCCGGCAATTTTCTAGAGGCCTAGGATACCCCGGTGCCTAAAGCAAGCATAGGAGAATTCTCTTAACTATCATCAGAACCTTAATACTAAGTTATCCTCTCTACCCAGCCTTTATATACACTCGATCGATCCGGCTCAGCTTTAGTGATTAGATACTCGTTTACGTTCCCCGTGGATTCGATACCTGGTTTACTCACGGGTGAAAGCTACTTCGACAGCCGTGCGCTTGCGGACTTTCTGTTTGCCACCGCTGGTGTCAACAAGCTTTCTGGCGCCGTTGCCGGGGAACGGTAGCAGTTCTCTAAGATCTAATGTTGCCAGTATATCTTTTATTTTATATTTCTTTTTTATTTTCTTTTTATCAACCATGAATTCTACCCAAATTCATGAGTTCTCTGCTCCAAAGGGCGAATTATTGGAGCCGCACCCCTCGTCAAATCGTATTTTAACCGATAGCTATGAACTTCGCCCTGCCTTCATAGCTATGGTCCAGGACATATCCTTCTCTGGAAGTGATGGTGAAAACCCATACCGTCACTTGCACGAATTCGAGTTGCTTTGCTCGTGTCTGGTCATATCAGGCATGACGCAGGCAACAATTAGATGGAAGCTCTTCCCGTTCTCTCTCAAAGAGAAAGCGAGAAAGTGGTACGATCACACCGTTGCGCTAACGAACGGTGAATGGGAAAAGTTACGGGACAAGTTTTGTCTTGAATACTTCCCTGTTCACCGGATCTGTGCACTGCGGAAGGAGATTATTAACTTCCAGCAACAAGAGAAGGAAACGATCGCCAAAGCATGGGACCGGTTCCAGGACTCATGTCTGACCGGAACGGATCTAGGCATCCCTGACTACATGCTCATGCAGCATTTTCGGTCTGGGTTGAATAGTGAAGCCGCCCGGTACATAGACACTGCAGCCGGAGGCTCATTCCTACACATAACCCCCGCCAGAGCAAAAGAAGTCCTAGCAGCCATCCGGGAAACTCCCCTGCCGACGCGACCGAAACTGAGCAAGAAGACTCCCAGGAAGAACCTATAGACTTGCCCAGTCCAGTTCCTGAGACCCCATCCGTTGCGGAAGAGGAAACTCAACCCCTCGGATTGCCATTTGAGTTCGAGGAAGATCTTTTTGAAGACTTCGAGAATACCTCGAACTACACAACACAAAAAAGCCTACCGTAAAGACCCCCTCCATTTATATGAAGACAGAATTCCTAGACGAAACCGTGAGGGAGCCAGTTCTTTTGCTTACGTCCTTGGACGCCGTAAAAAGATGGCCCCAACGTCAAAACTTCTTAGAACACCCTCAGGTCAAATTCTCGAGAGTCTCGGCATAGTACGAGATTTTCTCCTCGTTCACCATGGGATTGAGATGGCTCTGGACTTTTACGTCTTTGAGACATTAGATTTCGACCTCCTGGTAGGACACCCTGTCGAGGGCCTCTTTCAAGATGTAACCTCGGAAGGAAACCTCCTAGCCAAAATAGGAAGAAATCTTTTCACCATACCTTTAGCCAGGGTCAAGAATTCCATAGTTGAACCTTTGGTAGGACCTAACCCAGCTGAGGAAGTGAAATCCCTGCAACCTAGCGACCCATTTGAGTCATTTCTCGAAGAACATGTTCACGACTTTATAGAAGAAGAGGATGACGCTTCTGAGCCGCTCGAAACTGAGGAGCCACCTAAGACACACGTAGAGCTAAAACCCTTGCCCGCTGGCCTTCGCTATGTCTTTCTAAATAAAGACAGAGACACCCCTGTCATCATTAGTGACAAGCTATCGCAGGACGAGAGTGATAGACTCGTAAAGGTGCTCAAGAAACACCGCTCGGAGTTCGGGTACTCCCTCAAGGATTTGAAGGGAGTAAGCCCTGCACTCTGTACCCATCGCATTCCCATAGATCCAACTTCTACACCTTCTAGGGAGCCTCAGCGTAGGCTAAACAATGCGATGAGGGAAGTCGTGAAGAAGGAAGTTTTAAAACTTCTGCACGCCGGGATCATTTATCCCGTCCCTCATAGTGAATGGGTCAGCCCTGTCCAAGTAGTGCCCAAGAAGGGAGGTATGACCGTCGTAAGTAACGAGAAAAATGAGCTGATTCCTCAGCGTACCGTTACTGGGTGGCGGATGTGCATTGATTATCGCCGACTCAACAAGGCGACAAAGAAGGATCACTTTTCACTCCCTTTCATCGATGAGATGTTGGAGAGACTCGCAAACCACTCCTTCTTCTGTTTCCTTGATGGGTATTCCGGCTACCATCAGATTCCCATCCACCCCGATGATCAAGAAAAGACCACCTTCACCTGCCCCTATGGGACGTATGCATACCGCAGAATGTCGTTCGGGTTATGCAATGCACCAGCATCGTTCCAAAGGTGTATGATGTCTATCTTCTCAGACATGATAGAAGAGATTATGGAAGTTTTCATGGATGATTTTTTAGTCTACGGAAAGACTTTCGACCATTGTCTGCAGAACCTAGATAGGGTGCTACAAAGATGCCGAGACAAGGACCTGGTGCTAAATTGGGAAAAGTGCCATTTCATGGTCCGAGAGGGTATAGTGCTAGGACACTTGGTGTCCGAAAGAGGAATAGAGGTGGATAGAGCAAAAATAGAAGTCATAGAAAAGCTTCCACCTCCCACCAATGTTAAAGGGATCCGTAGCTTCTTAGGTCATGCGGGGTTTTACCGGCGCTTTATCAGAGATTTTTCTCAGATAGCCAGGCCCCTCACTAGCCTTTTAGCCAAGGACGTCCCCTTTGATTTCAATGATGAGTGTTTACATGCTTTCACCATTTTAAAGAACGCTCTCATCTTAGCACCAGTCATTCAACCCCCTGACTGGACGCTACCCTTTGAGATTATGTGTGATGCCAGTGATTATGCTGTTGGTGCTGTCCTTGGACAGACCAAAAATAAGAATCATCATGCTATCTCATATGCTAGTAAAACTTTGACAGGAGCTCAACTTAACTATGCTACCACTGAAAAAGAGCTCTTGGCAGTAGTTTTTGCTATAGACAAGTTTAGATCTTACTTGGTAGGAGCCAAGGTGATTGTCTACACTGATCATGCTGCTTTGAAATATTTGCTTACCAAGAAAGATGCTAAACCTCGCCTTATCCGCTGGATTCTCTTACTCCAAGAATTTGATTTAGAAATTAAAGATAAAAAGGGAGTGGAGAATTCAGTAGCCGATCATTTGTCGCGTATGCAGTTTACTGACATGCAGGATCTACCGATAAATGATTTTCTACGTGACGACACCCTACTCAAGGTGACCGCCTCCGACCCCTGGTATGCAAATATTGCGAGCTTTATGGTTGCAGGATATGTACCGCCAGGGGAGAATAAGAGAAGGCTTATCTATGAGAGTAGAATCCATCTGTGGGATGAACCATACCTGTACAGGGTGTATTCAGATGGCATGCTCAGGCAATGTGTACCAACAACTGAAGCAAGAAAGATCGTCGAGCAGTGCCATGCAGCCCCATATGGAGGTCACTACGGGGCGTTCAGGACAAGATCGAAGATCTGGCAGAGTGGATTCTATTGGCCCACAATGTATGAGGATACAAAGGAATTCATTCGACGATGCCAGCTGTGCCAGAAACACGGAGGGATCACTGCAAGAGATGCTATGCCACTCACAAACAACTTACAAGTTGAGTTGTTTGATGTGTGGGGCATTGATTTCATGGGACCCTTCATCAAATCCTATGACAGCGAGTACATCCAGGTGGCAGTGGACTACGTCTCGAAGTGGGTTGAAGCAATGCCCTGTCGAGCCGCTGACTCCAAACACGCGCGAAAGATGTTCCATGAGATCATCTTTCCACGTTTTGGAATCCCCAGGATGGTGATCAGTGATGGAGGATCACACTTCATCGACAAAACCTTCCGGAAGTTTCTGGCAGAACTGGGGGCGAAGCACAACATAGCTACTCCTTATCACCCCCAGACAAGCGGTCAAGCAGAAACATCGAACAAGCAGATCAAAAACATTCTGCAGAAGACCGTGACAGAAATAGGCAAAGGATGGAAGAGCAAGTTACCAGATGCTCTATGGGCCTACCGAACGGCGTACAAAACGCCGATCGGGATGTCCCCATACCAGCTGGTTTACGGCAAGACTTGCCATTTACCAGTTGAGCTAGAGCATCGGGCGCACTGGGCCATAAGAAAGTGGAACATGGATTTGCCAGCAGCCCAGCAGATGAGAAGGATGCAACTATCAGAATTGGAAGAGTGGAGAGACAAAGCATACCACAGTGCCAGAATCTACAAGGACAGAACCAAGAGATGGCACGACAAGAGGATCAAGGTGAAGGAGTTCCACCCCGGGGATAAGGTATTACTCTTTAATTCCAGGGTGAAGCTCTTTGGACATGGAAAACTTCGAAGCAAATGGGAAGGACCATTCGTTGTGGTGGAGACTTC
This sequence comes from Alloteropsis semialata, assembly GCA_004135705.1. Classification (NCBI taxonomy): domain Eukaryota; kingdom Viridiplantae; phylum Streptophyta; class Magnoliopsida; order Poales; family Poaceae; genus Alloteropsis; species Alloteropsis semialata. The sequence continues at coordinate 65,115,122 of CM014274.1, forward strand.
ATCGCATGGGGCAATCACACTCCAAGATGATGAAGGTAACCTCTTCAAGGTAAATGGTCAACGTTTAAAAGTTTTCTTTGAGCCTGATAAAGTAGAGGAGGAATTTGACGTGATCAATTTGGTCATGGATGATTCCCATTTATAATTACACCTTATGTTAAATCCTTAACCCCTAGCACGTTAATGCACACATTCTGGGGTTTAGTGGACCTGTCACGTAGTGCACAAAAAAGAAGAGGGCGACCGGGCTCAAGGCCAGGTCGGCCGACCTGACCAGGTCGGCCGACTTGATCCTAAGCCCGATCAGCCCTATCTTTTGCCAACGTTCCACTCTAACGTCTCTGAAGCCGTTTTGCGGTGGACGAGCGATTCCAACTCTATTTGATCCGAGAAGAGGGTTAGCTCATCTTTAAAATTTCACCCATCCTCTTCTTCCCTCTCATCTGAGTTCTTCCTCGCCCCCATTCTGAAATCACCAAACCACACCTCCCAATTCTCCATCAATGGCCGGGAAAAGCCACCCTAAATCCCGATCAACCTTTGATCTGGATGGAGAGCCCACTCCGGCCAACCAATTGGTGCCCACCAACCTGGAGCAAGCCATGGCCGTAGTTGTTACCCCTCTGGCCAGCATCCCGCCGGAGGAGGACGCGAGAGGCCGCACCAGGGGGTCGGCCGATGTGCTTGGTCGGCCGACCAGCCCTGGTGGCCCCTCACGTTCTCGCTCGGCGGCGCGATCTCAGTCCCCGAGAAGGATCCAGAGGCGTGATGCACGGGCATCAAGCCCGTACAGAAGGCCGACTACGGGGCAATTAACCCCAAAGAAGACGCCGGCGGCCGCTCTAATCAAGGGGGATGGACTCCTCAAGCTTCAACCAGGGGAGAAGCTGAAGGAGGTGGTCAGGAACAAGTGGGAGGACGTCGTGGCGTATCATTATACGTCCGATGTGTCCATCTACTCTCCTGCCAGCACCCCAGAACCACGTTTCTGGGTCTTCAGAGAAAGGAAACCCGGTGGTGGCTATGGGAAGGGGCTGTTCCCTCCCTCACACCTGAGGAGAGGAAGGAGTTGGAGGAGTCGGTGGAATCTTCACCCGCCGGCAAGATCAAGAGGCACATCAAGCCTCCTCCAATTCGCAGGCCTGGGGGCCAATTTGAGAGTGATCATGAAGAGAAGGCCCCCAAGGCTCCCTCCAATGCTGAGTTACTAGAGTTGATTAATCAACTCGGTCGTGACCATGCAAAGTTGGAGAAGAAGTTCGCTGAAGAGCGACTTGAGCGCATAAGTCTTCAAGACGACTTTGATATGCTTCGCAAATCAACAGCCGTGAAACTTAAGCGCAATGCCAAGGCTGCTGGGGATGAAAATCTTTACAATGCACCCTAGATACCCTAGGCCTTGGATTAGGATAGGCACATTAGTTTCCCTTCCATTCATTTATTTCATTTATTTCTTTTGATTATCATGTAATGTGCCTCTGAGTTGCTGAATAAAATAAATTGTTTAGTGTATTAGGATTGTGTTTTGTGTTTCCACTTGTTTTGAATAAAAGGTACAAGTGTGGGGGAAAACGCAACGGGAAACAGAGCGATCCAATGCGAAACAGAGAACATCAGAACGCAACAGAGCAGCACGAGAGAGATCAAAACCAGGGGAATCACCCCCAGGCCCGACCCCACCAGGTCGGCCAACCTGGTCTGGGTCCCACCTGCCCTCTGCTTCTTCCTGCACGCTGGTTTGGTCATCCTAAACTCTGTTTCAGCTGAATTGTTGCAGAACCTGATCCTGGAATTTAAAAACTTTGTAAAATCAACCCTGTTGCACCTTACCATCACATGGAAATTCATATTAACGTACATATATTTTATTCCCTGTACCTTTTGGCTTGTGGAAATCCTCATATTTATAGGATCTCATGTCATCTAAGTAATTGCATTTTGAGATATGGCTTTGATATGAAAGTTGCCTTTGCTATCTAAGTACTTGAAATTTATGAAAAGTTTTAAAAACTTTGTACCTTGCTATGCTCCTCATGGGTTTGAGAGACAAACACATACAAATATGATCAAGCTTTACCTTTGAGCTTTGAGTTGTTTCAAGTCTTGTGACCCTTATTAGAGGTATTTCATGTTTTTAAAGTCAAGATCACGTACACTCCATCATAAAAGCTAAGTCCTTACACTGAGGATGAAGCAAAATATGCCTTTGTCTCATGGTCATGAAGTAAATACTCCTGAAAAACGACTCTTCTTCCCAAAATTAAAATAGAAAGAAGATATGGGCTAAATGCATAGGAAAATAAAGAGAAGAAAAAGACTCATGCTAAAAAGAGCATTGAGTAGAAAAAAAGAAAAAAAAAGAAGAAGAGAGTGCAATAGCCCATATTCAAAAGGAAGAAAAAGGGAAGAAGGGTCAAAATAAAGGAGTATCATTACATGTCCACTTCATATCACACACTTGCACATCTTGACTTGATTACATGACTTGTCTCTGATTTGGATCCAATCCTTGGAATGACAACATAAGTGAGAAAAGGTATGTATCTTGAGAGCTCCACACAAAAAGTTCTATTTTGGAGAGTATGAGTGTTGTCTAACCACCATGATTATCCAGAGAGAAACTCTTTGAGGAGCAAGGCATAGGTTTTCTTTATAAAATTTCAAAACCCCAAGTACTTAAGAGTGAAGTGTATCATGTCATATAAAATGCTGTTCCTTCCTGCAATAACTCAAGAAGACATGATAGCCACTCATATACTTCCACTAAGCTTGAATGTTTGGGAATAACCTATATGTTTGTTAATGATCTCCATGATGAAGCTTAGACTTTACTCGAGGGCGAGTAAAGAATAAGTGTGGGGGAGCTTGTTGGCGGTTCTTAATGACAGATTATTATTGCCAACAAAGATATAAAAAGTGTTAAAACAAATAGACATAGGGTGATTTACTAATGAATTCCACGAGTTTTGGTGTGTATGTACTTACAGGAATAAAGTGGAGCAAGGAAGGCTAAAGTGGGCCCAGGGCCAGGTCGCCCGACCTATCCTGGTCGGCCGACCTGGGACCAGGCCCAATGAGGTCCAGCCTTAGCCCAACAGCAAAAGCACACTCAGGAGTGATCAAGAACGTTGAGATCAAGTCGATGGGAATAAAGAGATGGGATTGGGCCACGTGGCAATCAGATGGATTCATGGGCCCACATCCCCAACTAAACTGACACATCTTCACCATTACCCACTGGAAACTGACCGAAAGGACCCACTGGGAAGTGACCCTGATAGAGTGGGGCCGAGGGGTCACAGCCCTGGGTCGGCCGACCTAGCCAGGTCGGCCGACCTGGCCGTGCGTCCAAACCGCCACCGCCTTCAGGAGCAACTGTAAACTGTCTCCAGGAGTTCATCTATGCCGTGCATCATCAAGGACGGTGCATCGGATGGTCGGTCGATCCCCCTTAGTCGGCCGACCTGGGCCCACCTCCGGACCGCCTCAACCGCTGCACACCGACTCTAAACCGCCTCTCCAAGCTATAAATAGCTGGACTCGGGGCAGAGCTAATCATCATCGAGCTGAAGTGAAGATCCAAGGCGAAGCCCTCCTCATATCCAGAGTAGAAATAGGGAGAGAGTGAGGGAGAGTCTGGAGGAGTCCCGGCGTGTCGGCGACCCTCCACCTGTACCTCGACGGATGCGAGCTGCTCAGTAAGTATCCGTGATTCAACTAGTAATTAAGACTGAGTTATAGATAAGTCAATTTCTCTATTGTGCTTGTGGATTCGTTGCTTTATTTATATAAAGTATTCTAATCTCTGATCAAGGTTAGGATAGCTGATATTATCTTAGGCGTGGTGCTTAGGTGTATATCTGCCCTCGTTTGCCTTGTAGCCCCACGGATTAGTAGAGGTAGGCGGCAGGTGGTGACAGCCCTGTCCGTCCTTTGTAATCCTCCACGTACGGGTACGGCGTAGAGCTGTTGGCCGGCAATTTCCTAGAGGCCTAGGATACCCCGGTGCCTAAAACAAGCATAGGAGAATTCTCTTAACTATCATCAGAACCTTAATACTAAGTTATCCTCTCTACCCAGCCTTTATATACACTCGATCGATCCGGCTCAGCTTTAGTGATTAGATACTCGTTTACGTTCCCCGTGGATTCGATACCTGGTTTACTCACAGGTGAAAGCTACTTCGACAGCCGTGCGCTTGCGGACTTTCTGTTTGCCACCGCTGGTGTCAACAATTACATTGCCAACTGCTATTCTATGGAAGACTTCAAGAAAACCTACAACTACTACCTTCAACTAGTGGAGGGGATGAATAGCTGGCCTGTGTCTGATAGGCCTAAGCTGAAGGCCCCTGGTTATGTCAGAATGCCAGGAAGGCCAAAGAAAGGGAGGAGAAAGGAAGCCACTGAGGCACCAAAGGGCAGTAGGATGGATAGGAACTGTCAGTAGATGTAGCAAGTGTAAACAGGTTGGCCACAACAAATCAACATGTGAGAAGCATGCAACTGCTAACTCAGGCAATGGTGGTTCTCAGACTGCTGCTCCAAATCCAGGCACTGGTGGTTCTCAGACTGCTGCTCCAAATCCAAGCACTAGTGTTTCTCAGTCTGCTGCTCCAAATCCAAGCACTAGTGGTTCTCAGTCTATTGCCAATGTGGCTCTGTCCACTACCCATCAAACCAGTGCAACAGCTTCAAGGAAGAGAAAGGCTCCAGCAACAGGCCCACTTAAAATCAGAAAGGTACGATACTTAATTAGCATTTGGTAATGTTATCATGAATCCTCACCATAACCTTGTGCTTTGTACAGGTCAACACAAGTGCTAAAACTAAGGTTGCTACAGGGCCTGGAGGCAATGCAAGCCTTCATTTGGTGGCAAAGGTACCAACACCATAGGCAACTTCAACAGTCAGGATCAACATCACATCTGGGGAAGCAACAGCCAAGGTTTCAGCATCCACATCTGCTCCAAATCCAAAGAATAGCAAGCCAAACCTTTCAACACCAGGGCCAGTGCTTTTACTCCCTCTCTTGGCTACAGATAGGCTATGAAGCTGGGTTCCAAATCAAGTTTGGTGTCATTTGGTGTCGAACTATGTATCAGTTTCGGTCATTTGGTGTGAAACTATGTGTCAGCTTGTGTCATGATACTATCATGACGTATTTGTGAGAACTAAGTGAGAACAAACTGTATCAGTTTTTGTCATGTTTTATGCCCATGTGCCAAACTATGTGAGAATAAATTGTGTTAATTCTGTCAAACCATGTGGATCACAACACAGTTATCACATATCACAGCAAATTGAACATAGTTACCACATACTTAGCTTAAGCATCCAAAATACAACACCACTGCAGTTTCAGGTCTAATACAATTACCAACTACATCTACCATCTAGAACAACACATCACAACACCACAGCTAGAACAACAGCACATCTAAATTGTCATGTACTCCTAATAGCCAAATCCTACTATTGCAGCCTCATCCAGATACAAGCAGCACCAACTGCCACAAACATGGCACCCATCAGACACCTATCACGCAGCTTGATGGCTGCAGCTTCCTTCTCCTTCCTCTGCAGCTCCACCTTCAATGCAGCAACCTATTTTTGCTGCCGCTCCAGCTCCACGAAAACATCAGAAAGAGTCTGCTTCAAACCCATGTTGGCATCCTTCAAAGACCACACCGCATCACGCAGATCAACCAGAAGAGACGCGATGAAAGGATGCCAGGGTCCTTCATACCAGCCCATGAACTCACATCCCCTGTTTTGCATCACAAATTTCATCACCATTTCAGACAAAGGGTCCGAACAAAATACACAAATGTCTATTCAAATTGCAACATTGTACTCACCCGAGCTCGAAAACACTTCAAATACCTGCGCCCTGGATTGCTATCCGACCATGAAATCCAGAGCGCGGCCTTCCTCCCACAGTAGCAGTCTACTGCTGGCTCGTAGTCAAGTGGCCGTGTCCTGTAGGGGATAGGGGACTTCCGCGCCCCAGACAAGCCACTCCATGAACTACGATACGAGCTACCGTCTGAGGACATCACGGCGGCGGCAATGGCGTGCATCGGTGTCGACGAACAGCGGGTGGAGGCGGTGGGGAATAGCGTGAGTCGTCCGCGGTGGCAAATGCGTGGTGGAGGTGACGGGGATGGCGAGCGGCCGGGAAGTGCGCGGGTCTAGGGTTCGGGCCGGTGGCTTGATGCGGCGGCTCGATCTAGGGTTCGGGCCCGACCGATGGCCTTTATAAAGGCGAGTTCGATGTCCACGTAGACGCCACGTTGTCGCCATGTTGGCATAAACCGCCCAGAAAATAGCCGCGGGACCCGCTTTAAACGGGATTAAGAGTTCAGGGATGAAAAACATCCGGTTTTAAACAAGAGAGACGAAACTCGGACAACCACATAACTTGAGGGACGGCGAAAGGAATTTTCCCCCCACGTCATCATCGGCACAACCACAAACCATTCAAACGGTTGGCATTTCCGCTACCTCCTTGACCTTGTCTCGCGCGGCTGAAAGGGTCACCACCACTCGTTCATTCTCTCTTCTTCTCTGCATGGCCATTTCAGTCCGGGATTAGCTCCCGGCCAGTTCGTCAGGTCCCCTGCGCTCTCTCATATAGCCTATATACACAGGCCACTCGTTCATGGACGATTATATTCTCACTTCCTTATTACATGGGTATGAGACATGCTCAGGTTATCAGGCCATCAAATGCATGGTCTTCGCCAGCGCTGTCATCGTCTTCCTCCGCATCGCGCTCATAGCGGCGGCGGCGTCCGCTCAGGAGAGAGGCAGGCTGCTGCATGCAAAGCATGTCAAGGCCTTCATCCCACAGTTTTTTGCATAGTTTCATCGCACAGTTACCAAGACTGCAAACTAGGTAACTGTGCCAGAGGAGTGTCATGGGGATGAAACTCCTCTCTCATCCCATGAAACTCCCACCTTCTCTCTCCTTGCCAAGTCATCAAAAATACTGATGTGGCATTGAATTTATTGCCCATGAAACTCTCCATGAAACTCCCACTGAGAATGGCCTTATACCCTTGGCCCGAGGAAGATGACAGCGCCCAGAAAAAGGGTGGGACTGATCCTCATCGCCATTTCCAAGTATATTTAGTCTCAACACATCTTGTACTCAAGACTAGGATTGCAATATTAAGACAAGAACTGCACCATCATTTTCGGTAGGCCGGGTCACCACAATCTTCTGAAGAGTTGTTTGAAATCGTCGTGGCTCCCCAAGTTACAGCTAAACAGGCGCCATGCATGTCCAGCCTCATATCGAAAAATAAAAGGTAATGTATGCATGTTTAACTGTGAACTATATTTTTCAATTATGGAGAATATAATAGGTCCAGCACAGTTTTAGTTAAATTGTAATTCATATTTATTTATTTATTTATTTATGTATGCGATGTAGGTTTAAGGGGGGTCCATGCTTTAGGTAGGGCATACCCATGCGGCCATGCATGGAAGAACCAGACAACGAATAGAGTGGGCAATTGTTGGGGGGCCAAGATTTTGTGATGGCTTGCAAAAAACAAAAAGTGAAATATACAAAATTTATATGAGGAATTGCAACATCGAAAAATATGCATCTTTGTTTTCGGTGAGCTAGAAATGTGGTTAATCCCCCCGCGGGTTTCTGAAGAGCTAGTTGGTATCAATCATCATGGTTCGCGAGATTGTTCCTGAATAGGATGTGTGTAGCAAAGCGGTGTACCTGGAGCCTTACGTGAGGATGAGCAAGAAGGTGGTCTGGTCTCTGCATCAGCTTACTGCCATTGCTCTCAAAATCCCTGCACACATGTTGTTGCAGATACTCGACCAACCCATCTCCGAGATATGTAATAAAACGCTTTGTCAGCCGCGCCACAGGCTCGACACATACACAGATGAATTAGAGAAGCAAAAGAACGAAGATGAACACAACAAATGATCGCGTAGATTCAAGAGTAGATTACAAAATGTATGTGATAACTTTGCAACCTCAGAAAATATGCACCGTCATTTTCGGTCAGCCGGATATTTGGATAATTGCCACAATTTTCTGAAGACCCTAGTCGGTATCATCATGGCTCGATCGAGATTCGAGAAGGTGTTCCTGAACAAAGATGAGTAGCCAGGCAGTGCTCTGCAGAGGTGATCTCCGCATCAGCTTACTGCCATGGTTCTCAAAATCTCTGCACAGTTGCAGACTTGACCAACCCGTCTCCAAGATATATGATAAAACGATTGTCAGCCACGTCACAGGCTCGACACACACAGATGAATTATAGAGCAGCAAAAGGAAGAAGATGGACACACCAAATGATCACGTATATTCAAGAGTAGCTTTGGTACATGTATAATTCCCTTTTTGTTTGAAGGAGCCCATGTATATTATTATTTTCCATGGATTAATGCAGTTGTCAATTTGGATCATATCCAAATCTTCTGCATGCATGCATTCAATTATGCACACTGATAATTCATGAGCATGTCTGCCAGCCCTCTTTCATTTCTTCTAGCAGTTGCTTAGGACACACATGGATTATGTTGATGATCAAAATTGGCATGATAGAGGTTTGTTTGCAATCTGGACAAACCGGTAACACCGGTTTTAGAAATCGGTAGAACCGGATTTTGTAATATTGTCAAATTAGCATTTTTATTGCACCATTGCGTAGCTTGCGTCGAGATAATCAAAATACATATATAGAAAGTCCGATTTGGAGTTCGAACGAGAGAGTTATGGGCTCAGAAAGATCTTCACCTGGATAAAACCGGTAATACCGGTGATACCGGTTTCTGGCAGAGTCCTAATAGATTTGAAGATCCGTGTAGATTATGACTTGTAAAAGGATTTCCTTGCAGGGCAAGACCTCCCCACCCTATAAATATAAAGGGCCACGGCCGACTGAGGGTTTATCCAATCGATCAAATCAAAATACCTTTACTTTTTGTCATCTCTAAACCCTAGCTTTTTCAACCTCCATTGCTGTTCGTACTTCATCTCTACGGCGTTGACGTCGTTCTGAGTGGCATGCCGACCTCAGAGCAACCCTAGACGCGCAGCCCTGACGGGGTCCCTCCCGGGCCGGCGTTCGTAGGTCTTCGCAGTGAACCCTAGAAATCCAGTGGCACTGGATTCCTAAAACTGGTGATACTGGTTTTGCCAGGGCCGCTGTAGGTGACCGATCCGTTGCGGATCCACGTGAGCTAGCGCAATTCTCGGTGTCTTGAACGTAAAAAGCATCAACAGATTATTATATTGCTCTTTTCTTAATTAAATCCGAGAATTTTGGTCCTTGCATTTCACATATCATTTGATGATACACTGGAATTCATGAACATGTAGTGTATATCAGATGGTCGGGGGATCACATAGCATGGCAACAATAAATCTAAAGAGAATGATGGCATCAAATTAACTGTACGAATGTATCTGTTGACACCAGATTTTGACTCGGCTAGAGTTATGCGCGACGGAGCTGATACAGAGGCCGAGTCCGATTCTGAATGCCGTCCGGTTCCGATCGGAGTTCGTCTGATAGGAGTCCCGATCGGACACGAGACAAAGGAGGCCGGAGCATGTACGACTTCTCAAGGGGACGCGTCTGGAAGCTTCTTCAGGGCCTGATTGTGCGTCAAGATTTGTAATAGTTTTAGTAGTTTAAGATTAGATTGCTTTAATTAAATTAGAGATATTGTCGTAGCCGACAAGTTTTAGCTAGATTTCCAGGGTATAAATATGAACCCTACGCCATTGTAAAAGACGTTCACACAACCATTCAATCAAACACAACTTTCGGCCTAACGTGCAACCCAAACCCTTTTCGTCGAGTTCTTCAGCAAGCAAGGCTGCATCATCTTGACCTCCGGTTTGTCTGTAAGTCTGACACCCTTATCGAGTTAATCTAAGCTTTAGATTGAGGCGTATCGCCCTTCTTCGTTTGGTTAATTCACCAATTTATCGAGTTTTTCTAGGCTTTAGATTGAGGCGTATCGCCCTTCTTCGTTTAGATCGCTCACCCTTTACTGTATCTTGCTGTTTTATCTTATCGGCTTACATCTATCAGAGAAGATCTATCTTGTTTTATCATAATTCAAGCTTTATAATAGATCTTGTCTTATTGTTTATATAGCTGATTTGGATCTAATTCGCAAGTTACAAATAGATCTGATTTAAATAAGTTGTTTGATATAAATTGATCCATTGGAATAAATAGGCTAATCGGTGCCCTGCTAGCAACGCTGTCTCGAAATCGATCCGATTGTTAGTGACATGAGAATTAGTTTATTTATCACCTTTGGAAAGATGAATATTAAAGAACGAATTTAGATTAGATCTATCTCCAATTCGATTTACATGATCGATGGTTTAACCTGATGTTGTACCTTCACGATTCAGTTTTCATAGCCGAGGTCCGTTTTAATACTTGTTACATCTTAACAAATCGGACTCATAGCCGATGGTTTATGTTCTCAAATCAGACTTCTGTTCTATGCTGATTCGATCTGTTGGGACAAATCGGGGGCTTGGCCGATGAGTTCCTTGTTGTTTACTGATTAAACTCTACCTTGTCAATTTCAGGTCAAATTGACTGGCACGCCGCGAACCTCAAGATTTTGGACCTGCACTGAAGTGAAGCAAATCTTCCAGGCCACAGTGTTAATTTTCGAGAGTCAACGCCTGACTTTTTGGACGTCAACACATTTTGGCACGCCCGGTGGGACCAGAAAGCTTCTGCGATGGCACCTGGAGACCAAGCAGCTGCGATCCCTACGATCACGATGGAGGATCTCAGTGACAATCAGAAGAAACTCGTGGAAGCACAAATTGAAGAATTCAAGAACCTGTGCCTAGACTCATTCAGTAAAACTCGCAACGTGGTGATTAAGAAAAATCAGTTTCCTGTTCCTCAGGAAGCGTTCGATCGGATCACTGCCGAGGAAAGAAAATTCTTTCAAGATTTTGTTGATGCTGGTTTGAGTCATGCTTTGATTAACCAATCTGGAATATTGGTTAACACGGTGGTAGGACTGATTGCCCAATTGCTGGATGGAGCTATATTAAAGGATGCCCAGAAGGGACCTGCTTACTTTGATACTGGAGCTGCTGCAGCAATTAACGATCTCAAGAAGAAGATGACACAATTCACTTCGTCTACATCACCAGAAACTCACCCTGAGTGTTATGAGGCTCCCAAGATAAAAAAGGCAAAAGCTAAGGTGGTAGAAGGAGGTGAAGAAAACGAACAGGAAGAGGAATCGGAAGACAAGGAATACGGCGGAACTCAGCATATTGACCAGTTTGGTAGCCGAATTCCTGTTGTTGAGGGCAAGATGGTATATCCTGTTTTCTTCAATACTGAAAATCCGCCCAAGAACAAGGGAGCTGACAATCAGGAGCCGTCGATCGGACCTAATGAGACACCCGTCATAATGAATCGTGCTCCGATTAGTCAAGAAAATTACACTCAAGAGCATTGGGCAGATAAGATTGCTGACGTCATGAAGAATCAGTTTGGTCTGAAGCCCAAGGGTCAATCTTATCTGTATCGGAAGCCGTATCCGGACTGGTTTGATACATTGCCTATGCCAGCCCGATTCAGGATTCCGGATTTTTATAAATTTTCTGGACAAGGAGATGTTACCACCATTGAGCATATCAGCCGATACACAATTCAGTGTGGTGAAGTTGCATCGATTGATCCATTAAAAGTTAAGTTGTTTCCTATGTCGCTTTCTGGATCGGCCTTTTCGTGGTTTTCATCATTACCACCGAATTCTATTAATAATTGGGCCGATTTGGAAAAACAGTTCCATGCTTATTTCTTCATGGGGTACAAGAGACTAGATTGTCCGATCTGACAGCACTCCGACAGAGAAACGGTGAATCGGTTAGTGAGTTTGTCCAAAGATTCAGAGACGTGCGCAGCCGATGTTACTCATTGAATTTATCGGAGGGACAGTTGGTCGATTTGGCATTCCAAGGTTTGTTGCCTCAGGTCAGAGACCGATATACAAGTCAGGATTTTGAAGGCTTGGGGCACATGATTCAAAAGCTCTCTCAGCATGAAGGACGTGGCAATGACTATCGGAGAGAGAAGTTCCAGAGGAAAATTGCCAATATTGAATATGATTCCGATGGGGAGGAAGCTGAAGTCGATTTGGCTGAATGGACCAAGAACAAGAATTCTGTTGCCTGCCCGTGGGTGAAGGTCGAGCCAGAAAGGTACAGCTTTGATATCACAAAAGCCGATAAAATATTTGATTTATTGCTAGCAGAAAAACAAATCAGGCTTTCCCTGAATCATACAATTCCTTCTGCCGAAGAGTTGAAGAAAAAGAAGTATTGCAAGTGGCATAGCTCAGTTTCTCATCATACCAATGACTGCAAAGTTTTCCGCAATGAGATTCAATCGGCGATTGAAAAAGGAATTATTAAGGTTGAAACTGGCAAAAAACCAATGAAGCTTGATGGCATCCATTTCCTCAGAATATGGTCGAGATCAGAGCACCTGATAGAAAAATGAAAGCCAAGGTCCTTACATCGGAGAATGCGAAGAAATCGGGAGCTGTTGACCCGGATTGCCAAGTAACGGCCAATGACGTGCAAAATCGGAATCATCAGCATTATCGGGATGATCACCGACGTGGCGAGAAAACTAAGGTTACATCGGGGCAGCTCATTGATAAATATATGCGCCAACAAGAAAGGGATCGGAGTCCTCCGACAGGGAGATTTGATAATGAAAATCATTGGGGATGTCCGTTCTTCAGGTTCTGTTGGAATGAAAAGTTAAGGCTTCCATCAATTTATGATTGTCCAGAGTGTAGCGATCAATATGAAAGCTATAGGCATTCAAAAAGGAAGCGTCAGTCTGTGCATGACCGATTGGAATTTGGGCGTTGATGCAGCTGGCATAATGAGGTAGCCTATCAGCAGGAACGCGAAGATTGGCGTGAATACCATAATCGCATGAGCATGAAAATCGGTGCTATGACTGATGGGACAATGATCGCCTAAATTATAAAGCAGACCGTCTTTCTGTGTATGATCGTCTGGTGTACAGGAAAAAAGAAGTTATTCAAGAGCCAGAAGACGCACAGGAATCGGAGAAGGAGGTCAAATCGGACCTACGTCCAGGGGTCAATCCACAATGGTGTCCTGATGGTTTGACCAAGACTCAGAAGAGAAGGGTTCAGCGCCTCCGATTTAAGGAATTGTTGAAGGAGAAGTGTCAGAGATGACAATTCCAAGGTCTGGAAAGCTAAGCCCAAACATGATGATGGTGGGCCATCGGCATCGGTGAATATGGTGTTTGTGTTGCCTGCTGAATACAATGCGAGTTCAACCGATGATGAGGCCGATGAGATTGAGGAAGCTATGGCGCAGTTGATTCTACAACCCCAGCAAGCTGTATTTGACAAACCAGTTGATGAGAAGTATCGGCATTTGAGGCCTTTATATGTTAAAGGATATGTTGATGGCAAGCCGATGACCAAGATGCTTGTTGATGGGGGAGCTGCTGTGAATTTGATGCCTACTACATATCGGAAGCTTGGCAAAGGACCTGATGATTTGATCAAGACCGATATGATGCTCAAGGATTTTGGCGGAAATCCATCGCCGGCTCGGGGGGCATTGAATGTTGAACTGACAATCGGGAACAAGACTTTGCCTACTACATTCTTCGTCATAGACAGCAAAGGGTCCTACAGTTTGCTCCTGGGTCGTGACTGGATTCATGCCAATTGCTGTGTGCCATCTACCATGCATCAATGCCTTATTCAATGGCATGGGGATCACATCGAGACTGTCCAAGCCGATGAATCGGTCAGCGTCGCCACCGCCGATTTAACGGTTTGGGAGTTTGAAGGAATCGAATGCTTATCGGGCAGGAATTGGGAAGGCAATTTTATCCAAGTGTCCGATGATGGTTTAAAGCCGATCCTAGCAGTCGGCTCTGAGAGTTTGTATTAATGGATGATTTTATTGAAGATGAGGGTAAACTTGGTCAAGGGTTTATGTCGGCCGACGAGTTAGAGGAAATAGATATAGGTTTAGGAGATAGACCTCGGCCGACATATGTAAGTGCAAAGTTAGATCCTGAGTTTAAACAAGAATTAATAAAGTTATTAAAAGAGTATCATGATTGTTTTGCTTGGGAATACTACGAGATGCCAGGTTTAAGCCGATCTATTGTTGAACATCGGCTCCCGATTAAACCAGGGTATCGGCCTTTCAAACAAGCGCCGAGACGATTTAAACCTGAGTTGGACCAAGAAATAAAAGCCGAAATAACTCGGTTATATGAAGCTAAGTTTATTCAACCTTGCCGATATGCTGAATGGATATCTAATATCGTTCCTGTTTTCAAGAAAAATGGGAAGTTGCGAGTTTGTGTCGATTTCAGGAATCTTAATAAGGCGACTCCGATGGATGGGTATCCGATGCCGATTGCCGATATGTTGGTTGATGCAGCTTCAGGACATAAGGTGATTAGTTTTATGGATGGTAATGCAGGATATAATCAAATTTTTATGGCGGAAGAAGATATTCCTAAAACTGCATTCCGATGTCCTGGTGCACTCGGATTATACGAGTGGGTCGTAATGACTTTTGGTTTGAAAAATGCTGGCGCTACATATCAAAGGGCAATGAATTATATATTTCACAAGTTAATCGGCAGGATTGTTGAAATTTATATTGATGATGTAGTAGTGAAGTCCGATGGATATAAACAGCATCTGGCCGATTTGCGAGAGACTCTTGAATGTACAAGGAAGCATGGTTTGAAGATGAATCCTAATAAGTGTGCGTTTGGAGTATCGGCCAGACAATGTTTGGGTTTCATGGTGCATGAAAAGGGAATTGAAGTCGGACAAAAGAGCATGAAGGCTATAAGAGATGCTGAGCCACCCACCGATAAGACGAGTCTCCAGTCGTTAATCGGTAAGATTAATTTTGTCAGAAGATTTATTTCAAATTTATCTGGGAGAATTCGTCCTTTTTCCCCGCTGCTTAAATTAAAAGCCGATGAAGAATTCGTCTGGGGAAAAGATCAACAAAAAGCATTTGATGAAATAAAGCAATATATGATGACACCGTCAGTTTTGATTCCACCTCAGAGAGATAAGCCATTCCGATTATATTTATCGACCGATGAATTGGCGATCGGGTCTGTTCTTATACAAGAATTTGAAGGAAAAGAAAGAGTGGTTTATTATTTGAGTCGGAAGTTAATTGATGCGGAAACAAGATATTTACCAGTTGAAAAATTATGCTTATGCCTGTATTTTTCATGCACTAAGTTGAGACATTATTTATTATCTTCTGAGTGCACAATCGTTTCTAAGACCGATGTGGTTAAATATATGTTGTCCATGCCGATGTTGAAAGGAAGAATCGAAAAGTGGATATTAGCGTTATCGGAGTTTGATTTAAAATACGAATCGGCTAAAGCGGTTAAAGGACAAGTGATGGCCGATTTCGTAACACAGCACATCGGAGGTAAAGTCAAATTGGTCGATCCGATGCCATGGACATTATTCTTTGATGGATCTTTGTGTGGCCAAGGATGTGGCATCGGAATCGTTATTGTTTCACCTCGGGGGGCAAATTTTGAATTCAGTTATCCGATGGATCCAAGTTTTACCAACAATCGAGTTGAGTATGAAGCATTGCTTAAAGGATTGAAATTGTTATTAGAAATCGGAGCTGAAGCTGTTGAGATATTTGGAGACTCCCAGTTGGTGATTTTTCAGTTAATCGGTAAATACGAATGTAAAGATGATGTTTTGATTCAGTATTTTGATGAATGCCGATTATTGTTGAAGGAATTTGTGATGGTCAATATTGAACATATCCCCAAGGCTCAAAATCAGGAAGCTAACAATTTAGCACAAGCTGCTTCTGGCTATCGGCGTTTTCATGAGATCATGACGATTGAGCTAGAAATCGTAGATTGGAGATATGAGATTGTAAATTATCTTAAAGATCCGTCACAAAAGGTTTCCAGGAAGTTAAGGTTCATGGCTGTTAAATATGTGTTACCTGATGATCAACTATATTATAAGACGATTGATGGTGTCTTGCTCCGATATTTGAGCAAATCGGAATCCAAAGATATGATGGATGAAGTGCATGAAAGGGTTTGTGGTGCACATCAATCGGCTTATAAAATGAAATGGGTTATTCGAAAGACGGGTTGTTTCTGGCCAACGATTCTGGAGGATTGTTTTGAATATTATAAAGGTTGTCAAGAATGCCAGAAATTTGGAAATGTGCAGAAAGCGCCTGCGTCAGCCATGAATCCGATTATCAAGCCATGGCCTTTTCGAGGATGGGGAATTGATTTGATCGGACAGATTTATCCATCATCGAGCAAGGGTCATAAATTTATATTGGTGGCAATGGATTATTTCACTAAATGGGTTGAGGCGATTCCTTTGAAGGTTGCCGATTCTAAAAACATGGTGGAATTCGTTAAGGAGCATATTATATATCGGTTTGGTATTCCTCAAACTATCATGACCGATCAGGGAACTATGTTTATGTCTAATGAATTCCAAGATTTTGCTGCTAGTATGGGTATTAAATTACTAAATTCTTCTCCTTATTATGCGCAAGCCAATGGTCAAGCAGAAGCATCAAATAAAAGTATTATCAAAATCATCAAGCGAAAAATTGATGAACAACCAAGGCGATGGCATCTAACGTTAACCAAGTCGTTATGGGCTTATCGGATGGCCTGTCACGGATCTACTAAATTGTCCCCGTATCATGGCTGTCACGGATCTACTAAATTGTCCCCGTATCATTTGGTTTATGGACACGAAGCTGTTTTGCCTTGGGAGACTAAAATTGGATCGAGGCAGATATCGGAACAAGGTAATTTGACTGCCGATGAATATAAAAGTTTGATGAATTTTGAGTTGGATGATTTGGCTGAAACCCGATTAAGAGCATTAGAGAATATTGAGAACAATAAAATGCGTATTGCCAGATATTATGACAAAAAGGTTAAGCTAAAAGCATTCATCGAAGGAGAATTGGTTTGGAAGCTGATTTTGCCGATAGGGACTAAAAGTTCTAAGTTTGGAAAATGGTCGCCTAATTGGGAAGGTCCCTATCGTGTGAATCGGTGTGTTTCAGGGCATGCGTATATTTTGGAAACATTAGAAGAAGAAGAGTTTTCCAAAGCGCTTAACGGTAAATATTTGAAGAAGTATTATCCAAGTATTTGGATCGATTCTTAAAAGCCGATATTCTAGGTAATATCGTCTAAGATAGCCGATACGATACGTATCGCCTTAAGGGCAAAAATATTTACACAAAATAAATGTTCATCGACGATCGACATCGTCGGAATCACCCAAGTTCATCAATGACCACTGTCATCGGAGTGATACGGCTAAAGAGTTTAACGATTACAGGAATTTGCGGATTGCTTCAATCGCACTCAATCGAATGCTATCGATTTTTCGAATTTCTTCTAAGTCTTCCACATCGGAGCCTGGAATGTTCTTGATGCTCTTATGAATCTGGCGAACTTCTTCGAGGCGTTTGTTCAAATTTTCCTGCTCCGATTTGATGGAAGCTGGGACTTGGTTGAGCTCGTTTTGGATCTCCGACATCTCCTTGCGGGTTTCTTCGAGCCGTTTGAGCAAATTGGCTTCGACGCCTTTGAGATGATCCATTCGATTTTCTAGCTGTATTGGTTTGGCTTCAAGGGTCTTAATCTGGGACTGCATGATTTTCAATTCATCTTTGCCGTCATCACGCTTCTTGATCAAATCTTGTTGGGTCAGCCGTTCAGATATTCTGTGGCGAGCAGCAAAAACTTGGGGTTGATGACCCTCGATGAAGGCGGCCGGGATAATAGCATTCTCCAGCTCCGATGGCAGTTGACCCTTCAATTCCTTGTAAATTTGGCGAATCGGCTCGGCGTCTTCAACAAGGATGGCAATGCTTTTGTTCAGATGATTTAGCATTTCTTGAAGCTTTGCCTTGGCCTCATCAGGGATGGTAGAAGACGATTGTGCAGAGCTGACTTCTTCTTCTCCGATGGCGGCATCCAAGTCGAACGATGTAAAGCTCATTGCCGATGGATCGTGTGCCTGAAAAAGAATGTCAATAAAATGTCATTAAAAAATTAATATTGACACAAGGATATGAATCGGTACCAGTTTAAATTGTCCCTCACGGACGTAATCGGGGATTACTTGAGGCTAGGCAGTGTTCGTTTCAGGAGCGGCTATCTGAAGAATCTGGGCTTGTTCAATCGGAGGAGATACTGCTGGGGTTATTATTGCTTTTTGTTCAGGAGTAGTCTCTGATTGAACGTTTATAGCCGATACTCCAGTCTGCTGATCGGGTATGGTCTCCGATTGAACGTTTGTAGCCGATTCTCCGATCTGCTGTCTGAGGATGGCCTCCGATTGAACATTTTGTTCAGTCTGTTGCTCAGGTGTTGCCTCCGATTGGACAGTCGTACTTGGCTCCTCGATGATAGGTTGCAAATCGGGAGTCTATGATAGGATTGGTCAGTTCATGCATTTATGTTTAAAGATAATATGAATTGGATCAAATTTACCTGTTGGGCCAGTTCTGCTTGTATGATTTGAGCTGGAATTGGTTGAGGATCGGGCAATTGAATATTTGTTTGCTAAAAAAGAGAGACAGTATTATTGCCGATTTAATTTGCAAAAGAGTATAAATTAAGAGAAATCGGATTATTACCGATATTGCATCAAATAGCATTCTTGCACCCTCAGCGGCCTTTTGTGCAGTCTCTTCGGCTTCTCTGGAAGTTGATTGGCCAAGGATTTTTCCGGGAGGCTGTATATAAGGATTATTTGATTAAGGTGAATCGGAATTGGAAAGAAGAATCGGAAAAGAGAATCGGAAGGGTAAAAAGATCGTACCACTTGGCTTTTCTTCGGTTTCTTTGGTGCAGGAACTTTGGTAGGAAAAGTTTTCCTCTTGCCCTTGCCATCCATAATGTCCTTCAGGGTTGGAGCGGTAGAGCCGATTCTTGGATTTGGGGTCTTGATAAAATATTGAATCGGCCTTCCACTATTGCTCACTGCTGGTGCGTTCTCTTCAACTGGCTGTTAAGGGAAAGGAATTCAAATTATGAAAAGTTCGTCTAAATTAAATAGATGAAGTGGAGAGATTTCAAAGACTTACAGGATTTTCTATGGCCTCAAAATCGAAATCAATGAGTGTGCAATATGTAATGGCCGGAAGTCTAAATATGTGAAGACGCAATTCTTTCCACCAAATTCTGAAGAGCCTGGATGAGAAGCTAGTGCATAGCCATTCTGGTATTTCAAAGTCGGCTTGGGGGGCAAGAGATAAAATCCTATCCATCTCCAGGGATGATGAAACCGATTCTCTGTGTTTGATTTTATCGGAGAAGTAAAGGCCGATCGGGAGTTGACCAAAGCCCAACTGACGAGCTGCCACCGATGGATTGTAGAATTCGTATGATGTGGTCTTACGGCCAAAAGCGATGTTGCTGCCTAGAATAGTTGGCGTGATAAAAGTCTTGAGGATAGGCATGATCGACGCCAACTCGTTCTGAATATTGAATAAGGGCAGTTCATAGTCACGATTGGGATCACTGTAGGCGAAGTAGCTGAAGCGCTCCGATGCGATCCCGTGGTAAAAACTTTCAAAGTACGTGGCCATGTCCTTTGATTCAAGCCTTGATCCGGGGCAGACCGATGCTGCTTCTCCGAATGACATGCATCGGCGACTGGTTGCATTTTCTCCTTTTGTGTAATAGTTTGGGAATTGGTGTTCTTTGAAATTGTATCCAAAAGCAGATCGGAATTGTGTTTGCAACCATAGCTGAATAAACCACCAGGGGCCTCCGATGTGACCAACTGCTTGGCCATCTAGCAATCTGGCCGATACCTGGTGAAGAAGATGATAGACAGCTCCGAGAAGAAGACGGCCAAGGGGGACTGATTCGCCGCGAGATAATGCTTCTGCGATTGCCTGCATATTGGAGGTGGCACCAAGAGTTGGCCCACAGAATATAAATCTTTCCAACCACATGTTAAGGAAATCGGCATGTTCCCTGTCTCCGATAGTGACGGTTTTGCAGTGATCGGCAACATATTTCTTCCAACTTTTGGAGCCTGTGCCTACCAGTTTGTAATTCAGCTCATGGGACAGCTTTCTTGGGTTCATGGCGTTGATGGTGTTGAGACCGGTCAGCATATGCACATCCATGAGTGTTGGCGTCATCGGACCATGACCGAATATGAAAGCATTTAGAGCATCGGACCAGAAAAGGGAGGAAGCGGCCAGTAGGTTCTCGTCCTTGACCATGTCAGCAAGAGAGAGTGTGAGACATTGGCCGATATCTTTCTCATCCCAAAAGGCGGACTTGGCAGTTTGCATTCTGAGAAACCAATCTCTCCATCCTGGGACACTGCCAGGCCACGATCGGAACGAGCCAGTCCAATCGGTAACTTGTAGATCCGATCCTTTGAAGGGGAGTCTCTCCGATTCCATATTGATTAGGTCCGTCGGATCGGGGTCGCCCATCGGACCTAGGTAGTATCCAGCTTCCACATGGGAGACGGGGATGACTAGGTTTTTCTTAAGATGCTACAATCGGAGAAATAAAATAATAAATGCGGAGATGGAGGCTCATAGATAGTTCTGGAAAGGAAAATGCCGAGATTAAAATGGAGATTTTTGGGTGATTTTTTACCTCAGGAACTTGATCAGTATCCGCCTTATCAAGGGGAGCCGCCATTGATGGAAGAAAATGGATCTACAATGAACAGTAGTGCAAAGAGGGGAAGACCTAAGAGATTGTAGAAGAGTGCAGTAAAATCCAGATGCGTGACATGAATCATCTGCGGAAGAATCCCTTACCTGGTTCGCGATGAAAAAGTGAAGCTTGAAGATCAGGTGTTCGCCGGGCAAGATCTTGCAGAGGTGACAATGGTGGATGTGCGAGCGTAATAGCAGATGCGAGTTGAAGAAGACGACGGTTCGGGTCTACATTTATAGGCTTATGGGAGAAGGAACCGCTCGAAGGCCACGGCGCCGAATCCGCACGGGATTCGAGGGTTGCAACAGTGAAGGGGGCGGGTTTCCATATGCTGTCAGCTGCCAGTGCCATCATGACTCGGAGAATTTTGGAATAAATAATATTTTATCCCAAAATTGGGGGGCATGTGTTGACACTAGATTTTGACTCGGCTAGAGTTATGCGCGACGGAGCTGATACAGAGGCCGAGTCCGATTCTGAATGCCGTCCGGTTCCGATCGGAGTTCGTCCGATAGGAGTCCCGATCGGACACGAGACAAAGGAGGCCGGAGCATGTACGACTTCTCAGGGGGATGCGTCTGGAAGCTTCTTCAGGGCCTGATTGTGCGTCAAGATTTGTAATAGTTTTAGTAGTTTAAGATTAGATTGCTTTAATTAAATTAGAGATATTGTCGTAGTCGACAAGTTTTAGCTAGATTTCCAGGGTATAAATATGAACCCTGCGCCATTGTAAAAGACGTTCACACAACCATTCAATCAAACACAACTTTCGGCCTAACGTGCCACCCAAACCCTTTTCGTCGAGTTCTTCAGCAAGCAGGGCTGCATCATCTTGACCTCCGGTTTGTCTGTAAGTCTGACACCCTTATCGAGTTAATCTAAGCTTTAGATTGAGGCGTATCGCCCTTCTTCGTTTAGTTAATTCACTAATTTATCGAGTTTTTCTAGGCTTTAGATTGAGGCGTATCGCCCTTCTTCGTTTAGATCGCTCACCCTTTACCGTATCTTGCTGTTTTATCTTATCGGCTTACATATATCAGAGAATATCTATCTTGTTTTATCATAATTCAAACTTTATAATAGATCTGTTCTTATTGTTTATATAGCTGATTTGGATCTAATTCGCAAGTTACAAATAGATCTGATTTAAATAAGTTGTTTGATATAAATTGATCCATTGGAATAAATAGGCTAATCGGTGCCCTGCTAGCAACGCTGTCTCGAAATCGATCCGATTGTTAGTGACATGAGAATTAGTTTATTTATCGCCTTTGGAAAGATGAATATTAAAGAACGAATTTAGATTAGATCTATCTCCGATTCGATTTACATGATCGATGGTTTAACCTGATGTTGTACCTTCACGATTCGGTTTTCATAGCCGATGGTCCGTTTTAATACTTGTTACATCTTAACAAATCGGACTCATAGCCGATGGTTTATGTTCTCAAATCGGACTTCCGTTCTATGCTGATTCAATCTGTTGGGACAAATCGGGGCCTTGGCCGATGAGTTCCTTGTTGTTTACTGATTAAACTCTACCTTGTCAATTTCAGGTCAAATTGACTGGCACGCCGCGAACCTCGAGATTTTGGACCTGCACTGAAGTGAAGCAAATCTTTCAGGCCACAGTGTTAATTTTCGAGAGTCAACGCCTGACTTTTTGGACGTCAACAGTATCTTACATGATAACTTTGTGCAATATATTTTTTAGGGGGCTAATAGGGAGCTACCGTCATGGTTATATTGCGTGCACAAAATTAAAGAAAGAAAATCTACACACAAACTCAGTTTCATGGTTTGACTTTTGACTTATTCTTTGTACACTATATCACTGTTTGGATTTTCTGGCAACATGACATGAAAGTACGTCGTCATAGAAAAGGATAGCATGGCGCATCTAGCGCTGACATTTGAACAGGATCCGTAACTCAGCAGGACAAACCGTACAGTTATCGACTACTAACATAAATAAACAAGTAAACAACGAGAAGGCAATTAAGGCCTTGTTTAGTTCGCGCGAATTCGATCGAATGCACTGTAGAAAAATGTATTGAGAATCGAAAAAACAGAGAGAGGGCATATTGTTCAATGCATAAAACAGAGCGCGAATTCGATCGAATTGAGCGAACTAAACAAGGCCTAATATGTGTCTGCGCATAGTTCAATGGATCAGGTTGTCTGATTGACATGACATGCATGTTCCCCTGCAACTGCAAATACAAAAACAAATCCAAACTAATTAACAAAGTAAGGTAACCATTTTCCTGTGCTTCATTTGCTATATATCTCTTAATCGCACAGCATCCTAATAAGTATAAATGAGACCTATGCCCCCAAGATCCTAAGTAAAAAGGCTTTCTGTGAAGTACGTTGAACTTATATTTTAAAAAAAAGGCGACCGGAGGGAGAGAGAGGCCTCACCGTTTTTCATTAAGAGAAAGCGACATCGGCTTCTGGTCGCTCATTGGTAGTATGGAGTACCGTAAAAGAGCTCAAGTTAGCGGTACGGCTCAACTGGCCTATAGCTTCATCAAGAATACTACTGATCCAGACCAAAATGTCAAAGCAGTACGTGCCATTGCTATCTCACAAACGTACATGTCCTCTATGTCCTTATGGTGGACAAATTCAAATATTTGTCATAAGAAAACTTGCACAAAGTCCACTTAACCATGAAACCTTTGGAGCTATGTTGCAGCATGTAATGAAGTTTAAGCTGTACATGCAGTCCTCTTGTCTGATCGATCACGTTCTTGACAATAGGACAGAACAGAAAGGACAAACACCAAAAGTTTCGAGCTTTTTTACGGTACTCCATACTATACTATACTAGTATTTAAAAAGGAGTACTGTATGAAAAGATCGGACGGTTGATACTAATTGTATACTACTGAAAACTTCAACTGCAGTATGGGTAGTATACAATCAGTAGTATAGTAGTATTTGGACATTTTGGAAAAAAAAAGATGATGACAAAACTGAAATATTTATATTTAGAAAAATCACTTTGATCTTTCAATATATTTTTTACATCTCCAATGCCCAAATTCATTTGTATTTGAAATGTTACATTTTCTTCTCTTCTATTGACTTCTCTCTGTCACATTTGAGATGATTCACTCGCAAATTTACTAATCTACCTTATACTCATACTCTATACCACTCATTGATAGTATGGGGTACCGTAAAGAGCTCAAAGTTTCATGGTTTGACTTTGTGCATGGTTTTATTTGATTCATGCTAAAATTTTCCAGCATTATGACATGAAGGACACGTAGGTCAGTCATGACAGAGCGCTTACATTTCATTTGGATCCGAAGTTCGGAAGCTTAGTTGCCCATGCATCTCTACGAGTATTTAATTTGTAGGTCTCAAGAATCATTATATCCTTGACTAGGTAAAAAAATGTCCTTTTACTTGTATGTTGTAAAAAAAATGTACCTGAGCTTCATGGACCTCTTCTCTAACAGTTGCTTTCTTGCTGACTTGGGGGCATAAATAAAAAACACAAATAAATGATAAATAGTTTACCACTTCAAGGAAGCGCAGACATGCATGCATCAGTCGCCTATACATATGCCTGCCTCTCGATTTTTTTTTTTTGAAAAAAGGCTTCATTTTTATGTGGTACTGTCAGCATGTCACTCTCCATAAATATTTCCTGAAAACAAAAATGGGCAGATATAGACACAGTCCACAAATTTCGGTCTTGTTTAGTTCGTTGAATTTGGTTGAATAGAAGTGTGTCGTAGAGAGGGGGCACGTTTTCCAATGCGTTACTTTTGATTGAATTGTAGAAACTTGCTGGAACTAAACAAGGTCTTCTTTTGGGAATTTCAGTGACATATATGTACATATTCCTATCAGATCTGCCAGGTTTCCACGTATCATTTTTTTATAGTCCATAATTCGTGTAGGGATGGATCTCTTGTCTACAAAGTAGTAGCCGATTTTTGGGTTAATTAGATATATGCCATTACAATCGTCACGATTCAGAAATATGCTATTACTATTCGTGATATTGTAACGTGCCATTATAATTTCACCGATATTGAAAATATACCATTACTTACCCTTTCGGCATGTTCCTTAATCTTTTGGACCAAAACACCCCTCTTCTTCCTCTTCCGATCCTATCTCCTTTCTTACCCTTTTCTCTCTCCACCATTCGGATCCGACATTCATCCCAAGAGAGCTCACCCCCGACAAAGTCACAAAGCCACTCTGCCCGCCATCAAGCACATCGCAGGCCGATGCGTGGCTCGAGGCAGTTGACGCGCGACGCGATGGACTGCCGGTGCCGACTGGGGCGGCAGGCTCGGCGAGCGGCTGGTTGGCCGAGGCGTCAGGCTTGGTGAGCGGGCGGGTGGTCTGCCTATGCGGCGCCCTCGAGCTGCAGCTGGCTGCCTGGGGAGATGGGTTCGGCTAGTGCTACGGCGGCACGGCAGCCCAGCCGCGTGGCTCGTTGACGGTGTCGCAGGCTCCGACGCGGAAGGGGGTGCCTAGGCTCTTCGCGCGCAGGGGGCAGCCGAGTGCCCCGGCTGGCCATTTTGTAGCTCGTGCACGCGCCCAGACATTTTGTAGCGGCTGTTGTTGCCGGTGGTGCAGTATAAACGATAGATTAACGGAGAGAACATTGGTTTAATCAGTGTGAAGCTAGATTCTTGGCTCAGGGTGTCCGACGACGATGGACTCACCTTTGGTGTCGCAAATCCAATTATTCATGGAGGACCAAGATCTCGAGAATGTACCGTGAAAAAGGAAATGGAGGTGGGATCACCAGTTCAACACTCACCAGTGTGGGGCGGCCGTCCGCCGCTCACACTGCCCTGGCCGGCCGTGTGCAGCACGCACCGCCCATGTGGCGGCCGCTCCTCGCTGTAGCCCGCGCAGCCTTCGCTGCTCCTGCCTGCTCTTCGCATCGCCTAATAGAGAGACTGTGAGGCTCGGCGTGCGGCCGACAATCCATGGACACGAGAGAAACCGAGAGAGGATGGACAAAGGAAGAAGACAAGGGTATTTTGGTCCATAAAATTTGAGAAACACGTTGAAGAGGTAAGCAATGGCATATCTTCAACACCTGTAAAATTATAATGGCATATTTATAATATCGTGAATGATAATGACATATCTCGAAACCGTGACATGGCATATCTTCAACACCTGTAAAATTATAATGGCATATTTATAATATTGTGAATAATAATGACATATCTTGAAACCGTGACAATTAACCCTTGATTTTTCATGAAGTACATTTAGAGAAGACGTCATTTGATTTCAAATACAATCTTTGTAAGCTAATTTTGAATGACACCAGATTGACAATAAGCTCCAAAAGTAAATTTTTGTTGGGATTCCATGGCAATTTATTGGCTAAGCCAAAACTGATATTGTCTTAGAGAAGAAAAAAGGTATGCGGGTTTTGAAGCTAAAACCCCTGTAAAATACAGCTCCGAATTTTTTTACAAGGCAAGCTCGGAAACTATGTTTGGAAGAGTGGTAAACCAGATTAAAATACACCTGGTTTGCTCCATTACCGCCGGAAAAAAATAATCGCCTGTGGAGGTCTGTATTTTAAAACAACGTTTATCGGGACCATCTTCGTCAGCTCCACGTAGCTCGTATCGACCGACCGAGCAATCAAATCAAATGGCGGCGACTATGGGATTACATCTGCGGTGGAGGCAACCGCGACTCTGTGAGGCCAGTACGAGCGCATCGGCGGCGGGGGAAACTGCGAGGACACGAGCGCATCGGTGGCGGAGGCAACTGCGAGCGCATCGGCGGCGGACGCACCGGCGTGGCGAGCGTAGCCGTGACGGAGGCTGCGAGAACTTGTGCGGCGACAGAGAGTAAATCGGCCTCGATGGTGAGATCCTAAGTCCTGCCGCTGCCTTCTCTTACTCCACATCTCAACGCTTACTCCACATCTCAACGGAACTACATCTTGGCCTCTCGAATTAAACTGAAAGTCTATGGACACGTTTGGTTCAGTGCCAATTGGAACCCTTCTAAATAATTGGCATGCCCAGAACATTTGGACACCATTTGGTTTGCTGCCAATCGTTGGCGTGCCAACCTGCCAATTACAGCGTAACACTGCCAGTGCGGGCAAGAATGAGGGCGAGCAAATGGCTCGCCAAATTTTTGGTGGCCATCGGAAGCTGCAGGGGCTACGTGGCAGCATTGCACTGGTTGCGCGAACTCCAAAAGACAAGGATTAATATGATTCAAGTGCTAATATCTATTAAATGGTGGATTTAATTTAGAATCTTTTTACATATTAATATTCCTTGCAATTAAATCTATAAAACAAGATCTCAGTTGAATATATTTGGAAGTAAAATAATTTATGACATAAGAGCCCCACCTGTCATACTTACATGATACTCCCTCCGTCCCACTATATAAGCATCGGAAGCATTCAAATTGGAAAAATAGCAGGAGGTGGAAATGATGCATGTACCCTTCATTTATGAGCTGCCCAGGCGTGCGTTCCGTGAAGGCCACTATGCCAGCAGCCGTCGCCGCGCCTCCCGCAGCTGCCGCGTGGTGGTGGAGTACTATGCGTGGGCCCACACGACACCCCAAGTGCTTACATTCCGAGCAAAATTTTGAAGCCTCCGAGTGCTAATATATCGGGACGGAGGGAGTACACTATATTTGGTTGTTGTGGGTAGGGTCATAAACCAAACACTAGTATGACCAACTTTTGGCATGACCCATGATTTGGTCGTAGCCAACTTTTGGGTCATGCCAAACATTCGAATTGGTTCTCGTTGTGGTGGTGATGGCATAACCTCTCTTCTGGTTTACTGCTTTGTGAAATTTGAAGGGATTGTCAACGGGATTTGGATCTCCCTGCTCGAATAGTCCATTGGAAGAGCAAGCCATGTTTTTTTGGCTAGATTATTAGTATGTTGTTGCTAGATTGAATTTGGTAATCACCTGGAGAATTGTTGGATGTCAAATAAAAATTCAGACCACCATGTCTTTGACATGGTGATCAGACATGGTGATCTGAATTTTTATTCACCGGGAGAACTTGGGAGAACTTGAGAGATTTGGTTCACTTCATGTGTTGTTTATTCACCGGGCTGTTTTTATATGATTATCCAAACAACCATTGACCAGGGTAAAATTTTCAAGGGGTTTTTCTTATGCACAGCCAAATGCCGGTGTAAACTCTTTACAAGTGAACATTTTTACAAATTGTCGGATGTTTGGACCCGGCAGTCCACACAGGGTAGCCTACGTGGTTGATTTGTTGAGGGACAGATCGAGGATCAGAAGTCGATGGTAACACAAGACGCAAGAATTGAACAGGTTCGGGCCGTCGAGATGACGTAATACCCTACGTCCTGTGTTGGGGGTGATTGTATTGCTGTGTATGAAGTTCCTGAAGGATCTCCGTAGTTGGGTTCTGTCCTAGGTTTCGTAGATGTTGTAATGTCGTGTTCTGGAGGGGGGTCTCAAGGCGCCTTATATAGTCCGGCTGCCTTGAGTTACAAGTTGGCTAGAGATCGTAACCTACCCGAAATACAAGGATTCGATCCTATAACGATTACAGATATCTTTCCCTATAATTCTGGCTAGTTTATCTTGATCTCCGAGCTTCTTGCGGGATACGCCGTCTTCTTTCCTTGCCGCGCGCGCTGTCGCGCCCATCCGGTTCGCCCGACTGGTGGGCCTCCCGACTGGTGGGCCACCCAGTCTGACAAACCAGCCCAGTTGCACTCGGATTAGGGCCGCCCCTTGCTGGTTGGGCCAATCCGCCTTCTGGGTACCCCTGGGGGTCTACCCCCGACAAGCCCCCGAGTAGTACGTGGTTGAGAGACAAGTCGGCTAGGTCGTGCTGTCTGATGAGCGTCGAGCCTGCTGCAGTTGGAAGCGAAACCGCGTGATACTGGAGAGAAAAGAGCCGTTTCCCAACGGATGCGCCGCGAGGTGCGTCCGTTGGCCGTAGCCCCCGAGCCTTGAAGCGATTCCGAAGGAATCGGTCCAAGGGTTAGTAGCCTTCTTCTGAGGTCGTCAGACAATCAACGGATGCGTCGCGAGGTGCGTCCGTTGGCCGTAGCCCCCGAGCCTTGAAGCGATTCCGTAGGAATCGGTCCAAGGGTTAGTCAAGGAACATCTGGCTAGATCATCCAACGTTAATTTCGGCGCCCAGCCCCCGAGCGTGAGGGCCGGTGCACGCCGAGTGGTCGTCCCGGCGCCAGCCCCCGAGCGTGAGGGCCGGTGCACGCCGAGTGGTCGTCCCGGCGCCAGCCCCCGAGCGTGAGGGCCGGTGCACGCCGAGTGGTCGTCCCGGCGCCAGCCCCCGAGCGTGAGGGCTGAGCACGCCGAGTAGTCTCCCATACCCTGCAACAAAGTAGAAATTCGAGAGGAAAAGGCATTCGGCGATATAAATATTAATGAACTCCGTTTCCAGCTTTCAAGTCTTTTAATTTCCCCGGGGAGTTAGCCTGTTACGTTTATGCACCTGATCCCCGATAGCCGTAGTCCATAGCGCAGGGAGCTGGGCCGCGTGCACGCGTAGGAGCGTAGGCGTACGGAAGAGTCGAGGTTTCACGGATTAAGGCGTGTGCTCCCAAGTACTTTAGCGACTTATTTTAAAGCTCGCGGAATTGACGAAGTTATTCAAATGATACTTATCTCGGCGAAAGGTTCGAGTCCCGGAGGATTCCTTCTTTGTCAGATATGCCAAAGAGGAGGCAGGCGGAGAAGTGTTGCTTTTGATATATGTCGTCAGGAACAGTGTTCCCGTGATCGCACAGGATGTTCCCGTGGTCGAGTGGAGCCGAAGGAGATAAAGATGACCTGTGTATTTCAGGCTGGAGGGAAGACGCGTGGCGCGGAGTCCGTGCTCGTCATCGTGGAGGAAATCTCTCGTCCTCCGGTGACCAGGGGCTATAAATACCCGTCGGGGAGCCTGAGCTGCTACCCAAGAGCGAATAGATATAGGATCCTTGCAGTCAACATGCCGGAGGCTTATTGTTGGGTTCATCCACCGGGGAGAGTTTGTGGAGTCATCATGGTATGGTGCTAGAAGAGTGCTTGCGAAGAACCTGAGGCGTTGATCAGCGTCTGAGTGCTGTCCCGTTCACCCCCGCATTCCCATGTGATGAGGGCCATGTGGGGTGAAATGCTTTGTAGAGCAAGGGATAGCCGAAGGCATTCGCTATCAACCCTCCACCGGTGCTGTCCCGTCAACGGCTGCAGTGGTGCTACAAGAGAGCTTGCGAGGAGCTCAGGTGAACCGAGCTTGCTCCGGATGTAGCACTAGGCGCAGGGACGAGTGCCCCAGGCCGTCATCTTGGCAGTTGATGTGTTTGATGTTTGTAACCGGCGCAAGTCCGGCTCCGTTGTAACTGTATTTCCTGCAAAAGGATTGTATTGTCTGTCGCAATTTGTTCGCAACGTCAGTTCCCGAGCGTTTCGGGGCCGATCGAGCCCGGATGGCGCGCTGCTTTTGATATGGCGCCAGCCCCCGAGTCCGAGTGCTGGTCGAACCTTAGCGGTACACCTTCAATTCTGCAGTGTTGGCTCCCGAGTGGTTTGGGGCCAATCGAGCCCGAGAGGCACACTGACCTGATCGTGGCGCCAGCCCCCGAGCATGAGAGCTGTTCGAGCCTTAGCGGCACACCACTGAGTTTGCAGTGTTGGCTCCCGAGTGGTTCGGGGCCAATCGAGCCCGAGAGGCACACTGACTTAATCGCGGCGCCAGCCCCCGAGCGTGGGAGCTGTTCGAGCCTTAGCGGCACACCACTGAGTTTGCAGTGTTGGCTCCCGAGTGGTTCGGGGCCAATCGAGCCCGAGAGGCACACTGACTTAATCGCGGCGCCAGCCCCCGAGCGTGGGAGCTGTTCGAGCCTTAGCGGCATACCACTGAGTTTGCAGTATTGGCTCCCGAGTGGTTCGGGGTCAATCGAGCCCGAAGGGCACACTGGCTTTGTTACAGCGCCAGCCCCCGAGCGTGGAGGCTGTTCGAGCCTTAGCGGCACGCCGACTTCTCTGTTTTGTTCGAGTGCTTTGGAGTCGTTTTTCACCGTTGACGCCCGGCGTGTAACGGAAGGCGAAGCGTCCAACGGCTCTTTTTACCGTTTCGCCCGCCCCCGCTAATCGCGTTATCTTGCGGTAATTTCGGGCATCAAGGCACGCTATAAAAGGTGAGGGTTAGACCCGGAGGGAAATCCTCCCATTCCCAGATCCGTCTTCCCCGTTCTTCGCTTTTCATCCCGCCGCCACCAAAGCTCCCATTGCTCGCCAGTCCGTTGTGCGATCTCAGTCACCACGGGGAGCGCAATCTCGCTGATGCGATCGAAGACCCCTGCTGTTAGATCCATGGCGGGGAGGAAGAAGCTCACTGGCGTCCCCAAGTCTGACAAGATCCCCTCTCCTGTCCTCGCGTGGGTGCGGGGGAAGGTAACCACAGAAATGCTGGAGGAGATGGTGGAGCGGAGCATCCTGCCGTCTCAGGCCGTGGCGGAGTGGCGGCCGAGCGCAGGGAGGTGTTCCCGTCGGAGAACTCCGGCGAGCTGGTCCTGTTCAAGCCTTTCTTCGAGGCGGGACTCGGCTTGCCCACGGGGGCGTTCTTCCGAGGGCTGCTGCACTACTACGGGATCGAGGCCATCAACCTCAACCCCAACTCGATTATGGCGATCTCGGTCTTCATCCACCTCTGCGAGGCGTATCTGGGGATCTCTCCCCATTTCAACTTGTGGAGGTACCTGTACTGGCTGAAGCCTCAGCCAAGCGAGGAGAAGATGGTGGTGGTTGGAGGCGCTGGGTTCATGCTGCGTCAAGGGCGGAAGGACGAGTACTTCGACATCGCCCTTAACACCTCCAACAAGGGATGGAAAGCCGAGTGGTTCTACGTCGGGAACCACGAGCCGGCGATCCCCTGCCATACCGGAGAGCGGCCGAAGGTCAAGGATTGCTGGAATGAGCTTCCTGACGCCTCTGAGATGGACGAGGTTGACGAGCTCCTCGTGCTGATCAAGGAGCTGAAGGACCAAGGCTTGACGGCGATTGGCATCGCCTGCAACTTCAGCAGGCGGCTGATCCAGCCGATCCAGGAGCGGAAGCACCCGAGCTACGAGTACTCGGGCCGAGATGATCCCACTCGGGCTGCTAACCGCACCGTGGGAAAGGAGGAGATGAAGGCGCGCGTCGGCGGGTTCTTCCTCGGCCGCGTGTCGGAGAAGGACCAGCCGCGCCCTTTTTCACTGAAGAGGCCTCCACCACCGGTAAGTTGCATTTCCGAGTGCTTTTGAATGTTCTTTCTTGAGTAATTTCTGGTAGCGTCCGTTGGCCGTCTGATTTTGCGTCTTCTCTTGCGCAGGATCGGGCCTTCGAATACTTCTCTGCTGCCCCACTTCCGGAGGACTTCCCGAGGAAGGTGATTCTCGAGGACGCGCCCCCGGCTGCTCAGGGCGGCACTCGGGCAGAGGGAGCGGTTGAGCCGCCTGCTCCCCGTATATGGGCGCCGAGTGACACGGAGGGCTCTCTGAGTCCTTCGGATGAGGAGGTGGTGGAGGACCGTCCGCGGAAGCGCCGGGCGGCTGTGGCGAAGAGGAACAACCGTGGGGGCGGCGTTTCCAGGCGGGCGGCAGTTGCTGACGACGGGGCGGCCGACGACTCGGCCACGTTGTCGGATGAAGCGCCCTCCGTCCGGGATGCAGTGGCGGGTACGGTGTTGCCGCCTCCCAAGCGGAGGCGCACGAAGAAGGTGTTGGCGAAGAAGGTGGCGGCGAAGAAATCGGACACGCAGCTGGCTCAGCGGCCGACTGCGGGTTCGGACGCCGATGTTGACGAGCCAGGACGTCGTTCCCCGGCCGTCATGGAGGAAGAGGAGAAGGACGAGGCGGTGCCCGATGCCTTGTTCCAGGAGCAGGAGCACGCCCGGGCCATGGGCGTCTCGGTGGAGGAGAGGCGGCGCATGGTGGCGGAGACGCTTGTGCAGGCCACGGCGGATGCAAGGCCAGTCTCCGATTTGGGGACTCGACCAATCCTTATGGCGGCTTCGTCGCAGCGGCGTCCCAAGCTCCCCGTCTTTCGGCCCCGAGTCGCGGTGGTGAAGAGTACTCGGTGAGTTGTCGGTCTTCACATTTCTTCTTGTTATCATTTGTCTTCGAGTTCTTGGTTTAACTTCCGAGTGCTTTTTTCAGCAATGCCTCCGATGTGGACGGTGAGGCGGCCAGCGGGAGGGCTCCTTCAATTGAGGTCCCGCGAGGCCCGAGTGCTCCCTTGGCCGCACCCGCGGGCCAGTCATCCTCGGGTGCTACGCCCGAGGCGACGAATTCGGCCGATGGGCCAGGAGCGACGCAGACGGCGGAGGTCCCAGTCGGGCGTGACCCGGAGGTGGTAGTGGAGGTGCCGGCAGCCGACGATGCGGCGATTACTCCGAGCGCCACTGGGGATCCTGTCGTGGACACGGTGATCCAGTCTTCGCCCATAGCCGCGGGCGACATTACTCGGGGAGAAGCCCAGGAGGAGGATCCGCCGGAGCAGTTGGACACCTCGGGGACCATCACTGTCCCCGGGTTCGACGCCACGGCGGAGAAAGAGGGCTCAGTGATCGCCGAACTTCAGATTGCTGTCGACACGCCCAGCGCCTTGCAGCGATTAGATTCCTCCCCTGTCTTGATGACCTTTTCTTTTTCTTTATTGGTTTTCTGAGTTCTTCGCCTTTTCGGACGGTTGTAGAAGTTGGCTACGCTTCGGCAGTCGCGCCTTGCGCAGGCTCAGGACGCGGAGTCGGCGCTCCGTCGTGCGGCGAAGGCGGAAGCAGAGCTCAAACGGGTCAAGCGTCAACGCGACGCTGCCAAGAAGAGCTTGAACGACGCCGTCGTGGAGCATCGGCATATTCTTCATCGTAAGGCCCTGTCCTTGTAATTCCCGAGTAGTTGCTGGACTGTAGGACTTTACCGTGTTGTTTTCGTCCTGACCGAGTGCTTCTTTGCCTTTCCAGAGAAGGAGATGGAGAGGGAGCGTCACGTCACCGAGCTGAAGGAGCTGCGATTTGCGAACGCAACTCTGCAGCAGTCGAAGGAGGTGATGGCGGGCAAACTGAAGCAGGAGCAGGACTTCCGGAAAGGTGCGGACATGACGATGCTCCAAGCCATGTATACAATTCAGAATAACTCTCAAATCATAACAGGCCTGGAGCAAGATCTGTCATCGGCGCATCTGGCGCTGACGGAGGTCAACGAGGCGGCGAGGGAGCTGCTAGACTCCGTGGCTCCGGAGGAGGGTGAGCCGACTGCCTTAGTCCCGCGTCTTCAAGCCGCGCCAGTCCGCATCGCCGAGTTGATCAAGGAATCGGCCGTTGTGTGCGCGAACGACGCCTTGGCGCGTGTTCGGACACTATACCCGCGGATCGATCTTGCGCCGGTCGGAGATGGGGTGGCGGTGGACGCCACGGCGGAGCAGGTCGATGCGGCGATGGCTGAAACTCGCCTGATCGCCGAGAAAGTTGGCGAGGCTCTCAAGTTTGAGTAGAGTCCTGTATTCTGTAGCAGAGTAGTGTAGACTTTTTGTATATACAAGTGGTTAGAAACAAGTAAAACAAGAGTGTTGGATACTTTGTTTTATGTTTTAACGTTGCCCGAGTAGCTTTAAGCTGAAATGTGCTTTTCCCTTTGCTTCACTTATCCTAAGTTCATAACGTCGAGAGCAGATCCCGTGCACGTGTAGAAGGCTTAGGCGTCGTTCCAGGCCCGGTTACACAGCATTTAGTTAAGAACTACTCGGGAACAGAGTGATTCCGAGAGGTTTTGCAAGGAGAACAAATATACGGAGGAAAAAAGCATATACTGTTATTGAACTTTGTGATACATAGCTTTTCATGGGTAGAATCGGCGTAAATGCTCTATGTTCCACGGGTGTGGGACCTCGGTGCCATCCTCGTATTGGAGACGAAAAGTACCCGGACATATGACCTGAGTCACGATGAACGGGCCTTCCATGGGGCGGAGAGTTTGTGAACCCCTGCAGTGGATTGCACTCGGCGTAAGACGAGGTCACCAATGTTGAAGTCCCGTTCCTGGACGTTCTTGTCGTGGTAGCGTCGGAGTTGTTGCTGATAGCGCGCGTGCTGCGTTAACTCAGTGTTCTTCGATGGAGACTAGGTCCACCTCGCGAGCTGCCTCTGCTTCACCTTCGTCGTAGTTATCGATGCGCGGAGATCCGAAAGCAATGTCGGTGGGGAGGATCGCCTCGGAGCCGTAGACGAGGAAGAATGGAGTATGACCTGTTGCACGACTCGGCTGAGTCCTGAGTCCCCAAATGACTTGTGGTAGCTCTTGGTGCCACCGTCCAGCGAATTTCTTCAATGGGTCGAAGACTCTTGCTTTTAGTCCTTGGAGTATCATGGCGTTGGCTCATTCCACCTGTCCGTTGCATCTGGGATGGGCGACGGATGCGTAGTATACACCGATGCAGCTGTTCTCGCAAAAGTCCCAGAAGGCGGATCCGGTGAACTGTGTCCCCAAGTCGGTGATGATCTTGTTAGGGACTCCGAACCGGTGTGTGAATTCTTCGACGAAGGCGGCGGCTTGCTTTGATGTTGGAGTTCCGACGATGGCCTTGTACTCTATCCATTTGGAGAATTTATCGATGGCCACGAGGATGTGTGTGTAACCTCCCGGGGCAGCTTTGAATGGTCCCACCATGTCCAACCCCCAACAGGCGAATGGCCACGAAGGCGGGATGGTGCGTAGAGCTTGGGCCGGGAGGTGTTTCTGCTTGGCGAAGAATTGGCACCCCTGGCATCGGCGGACGAGTGCTTTGGCGTCGGAGACGGCGGTGGGCCAAAAGAACCCTGCTCGATATGCTTTCCCGACTAGTGTCCCTGCGGCGGCGTGGCTTCCACAACTTCCCGAGTGGATGTCATCAAGGATCTGGAGGCCGACTTCTTTCGTGACGCATTTGATGAATACTTGATTTGTGGCGGCTCGTCTGTACAGGGCGCCACCGACCACCACGTAGTTTCTGCTTCGGCGCTCCAGGATCTTTCGCTCCGTGGGGTCTTTTGGCACTTTGTTGTAGGCGAGGAAATCTATGAACTCGGCCATCCAGTCTTCTTCTTCAGCGTTAATAGCCAGCACCTCGCAGAGTTCCGGGGCAGGCTCTGGCTCGTCGCTCAACTCTTTAACCGAGGGTTTGAGGAGGCCTTGCACGAACACTCCCCCTGGAACTTCCGCGTGGGTGGATCCCAACTTGGCGAGTGCATCAGCGGCGAGGTTGTCTTCCGTGGGACGTGGTGGTACTCAACTCCGTAGAATTTCCCCTCCTGCTTATGCACTGCCTCGCAATAGGCGTTCATCCGCTCGCTGTGGCGATC
>CM014274.1:65163819-65182605 GCA_004135705.1 Alloteropsis semialata
GGCCGGGGCCGAGGCGCGGCGGTGCGGGGCCAGGGCCGGCGCTCGGCTCGGGATGCGGGGTGGCGGCGGTTTGAAGAAGAGAGAAGAAAGAAGAAAGAAGGACTATGCTAAGTGTGGGTCTTGAAACTTTGCCGAGTGTCTTAGATCTGACACTCGGCAAACAGACCCTTTGCCGAGTGTCAGATCTGGGACACTCGGCAAAGATTTTTTTTGAATTTTTTTAAAACGCTGCCAGGTGGGCCACCCGGCCTGCCAGGTGGGCCACTAGGCCTTTGCCGAGTGCCAGGTGGCAGACACTCGGCAAACAGTCTCTTTGCCGAGTGCTACACCACGGACACTCGGCAAACAGGCAACGAAAATTTGAAAATATAGCAAATTTTGATTTTTGGTGTAACGAATTTTGTAAAAAACATGTCAACTCCACTGTACAATGCATATCTCATCATTTTAGAACAAAAGAACCATTATTTTATGTGTTTATTCAACAAAATTGAAGTATACCATTTGAATTTGAATATACGTAACAAAAAAATTATAAAATCTGAAACGGATCCGAAAAATTACCAAAACTTGACACGATACATTTTAGGTAGTATATTGCCATTAGAAAAAGTTTGGAAGTCAAACTCGAATTGTCGTGTCACTCTGTGTCCAAATCATGAACGATCTATTAGAACTCAACGAAACTTCTTCGGAGATGTTCCGGTTACAAGCATCGTATGTGAAAACTTTTGCAGATGCTTCTACATTTTTTACCACAGCCTCCACATAAGATTTTTTATAATTAAAAAACAATCCTACCACACGTACATCGTCGTGTTTCGCAAATATCATTTGCCAAAATGACTTATTTCTCATTGATATTGTCTAAATAAGGAGTTAGTAACATGAATATCATTTTTAGAATCATTCTGTTCCAAGATTTCAAACACCTGTAGTTCAAATTTTGAATTAAACAAAAAATTCAATTTAATGAAACAAAATCATTGAATATAGTTAACGAGCTGAAAAAAATCCTAAATTGCAACATAGAGTACACTGTATCATACTTGAATCAACAAAAAAGGTTTGAAAGCATTTACATGAAATATGGAGCCAAGGTTTGCCGAGTGCCAGCTAATACACTCGGCAAAAAGGCTCTTTGCCGAGTGCTAGCCCTAGGGCACTCGGCAAACTCCCGACCGTTAGCCGCCGTCCAGACCGCGTGACGGCGGCGGCCTGACAAGTGGGGCCGGGTCGATGTTTGCCGAGTGCCCTAGGGCTGGCACTCGGCAAACAAGTGAACCGTTAGCCGCCGTTCGGACCGCACGACGGCGGCGGCCTGGCAGGTGGGGCCAGGTTGCGCTTTGCCGAGTGCCAGGTGGCGGGCACTCGGAAAAGTCGGCTTTGCTGTGTGCTCTGGGTTCGACACTCGGCAAAGCGAGGTTTTGCCGAGTATCCTGTTTTCGCCGAGTGTATTATTTCCTACACCCGGCATATCCCATTTTTGCCGAGTGCCCGAAATTTCGCACTCGGCGAAGCTTTAGGCACTCGGCAAATGCCGAGTTTCCCGTAGTGATTGACGGTATGCCGAGTCTCAGGAAAAGCACTCGGCAAACATGGGTGTTTGCCGAGTGCCCAGGAATAGCACTCGGCAAACTATGGATATGCCGAGTGCCTGACGGCGGGCACTCGGCAACCTCTGACGCCGTCCACCGGCGCGCGCACGGGCTTCTGCCGGCCGGCGCCAGGTGGGGAGTATGCCGAGTGCCACACACAACGGCACTCGGCAACTACCTCTATGCCGAGTGGGCCAGAGAGGCACTCGGCAAAAGGAGATTATGCCGAGTGTCTTCCTCCAGGCACTCGGCATACACCCTTTTTGCCGAGTGCCTTTTTTTTGCCAAGTGTCATCCCGGAGGCACTCGGCATATCCCCTTTTTGCCGAGTGCCCGATGGAAAACACTCGGCAAACTCTCAGGCACTCGGCAATTATGGGTTTTCCAGTAGTGTACAGCGCGCACTAGCGCCAAGCATGATGGATGTCCAATACTATAGTTTGTGTTCACAAAAGATCTACCTTTGAATGTGGATGCAATGGCTTGTTCTAATGTAGGGGCTATGATAATTCGGTTGCTCTTCGATTAGGAAAAGGCCCATTCTGATCATGCATAATGATGATGGACCAATACGATTCCGAGATGGGCCGCTCGAGAACTAGCCGCCCCACATCCTCGTCGGCACAAACCCATTCAAACGGCTGGCATTTCCGCTCCCTCCTTGACCTTGTCTTGCGCCAGCTGAAAGGTTCGCCACCACTCGCTCATTCTCTCTCGCCATTTCTGTCCAGGATTAGCTCCCGGCCAGTTCGTCATGTTCTCTGCGGTCTCTCATGGCGCCACATATTAACATATAGCCTATATATACAGGCCACTCGTTCATGGACGATTCTCTGCGGTCTCCTTCTCGCTTTGCCGAGAGGCTCCCTCCCTTTGAAACCCTAGCCGCCGGCAGCCGGGGCCTCCCCTTTCCTCCTCCTCCCCACGCCCTCGCTGCCGGCCTAGAGTCTGCGCGGGCGTGTGGAGCCCGGTGGCTGAACTCCCTTCCTCTCCGTCCAGGCTTCCTCCACTCCTCGTGAGTATGGTGGCAGATGCCGGCGGCGGCAGCTCCGTGGCCGTGGATCCGGTCCCGTCAGGGCCATCACCGGCGTTCCGGAGGCGAGCCTGCAGTTCGTGGTGG
The DNA here is from genome assembly GCA_004135705.1 of Alloteropsis semialata. Lineage (NCBI taxonomy): Eukaryota > Viridiplantae > Streptophyta > Magnoliopsida > Poales > Poaceae > Alloteropsis > Alloteropsis semialata. Next base: position 65,166,538 of record CM014274.1, read on the forward strand.
TGCGGCGCCGCTCGTGAGGTGGGCGGTCGTCTTCAGTGCTGCTCGGTCCCGTCAGGGCCATCACCGGCGTTCCGGATGCGAGCCTGCAGTTTGTGGTGGCGCGGCGCCACTCGTGAGGTGGGCGATCGATATGAGCCCCATCTTGGCGACACCATGATTAGATTTGAGCAATGGTGGTGGGTGGCAAATCGACACCATCTACGTCCAACAGATTTCTTTTGAGGTCACTTCGATGCTTAGATAACAGCCGATGCATGGTCCATGAGGTGGCGGCCGGTGTTGGCCGGATTTGCTCTTGCTTGGCAAATCAAAGCGGAGGTGACCACATTCTTGGTTGCCGATCCGCTGGAGAAGACCGCTGGGGAGCGACGACAAGATTTGTATATCTCATTCCTTACTCAACAAGGACCGAAGATAGAAGATCGGCATTCATGATGGCTACAAGTGACCTCAATAGATTTTGGACTAGGCGGTCTTTAGTACTGAATTTCATGTACTAAAGTTCTTTAAGATATTTTCTTAGATATTTGTAATAAACAAGGCTGTGTGCAGTCACGCAGAGGCCAGAAGGCTGCGTGCGTTACTGCAGAGGCCGGAATGCAATTCCATTATCTAAAAAAACATAGGTACCAGACATGCTCAGGTTATCAGGCCATCAAATGCATGGTCTTCGCCAGCGCAGTCATCGTCTTCCTCCACATCGCGCTCGTAGCGACGGCGGCGTCCGCTCAGGAGAGGCAGGCTGCTGCATGCCAAGCACGTCAAGGCCTTCATCCCTTATACCCTTGGCCCGAGGAAGATGACAGCGCCCAGAAAAAGGTGGGACTGATCCTCATCGCCATTTCCAAGTATATTCAATCTGAACACTGCTTGTACTCAAGACTAGGGTTGTAATATTGAGACAAGAACTGCACCATCATTTTCGGTAGACCGGGTCGCCACAATCTTCTGAAGACTTATTTGGGAATCGTCCTGGCTCCCCAAGTTACAGCTAAACAGGCGCCATGCAAGTCCAGCCTCATATCAAAAAATGAAAGGTAATGTATGCATGTTTAACTATGAACTATATTGTTCAATTATGGAGAATATAATAGGTCCAGTACAGTTTTAGTTAAATTGTAATTCATATTTATTTATTTATTTATTTATTTATGTGAGGTAAGTTTAAGGGGGGTCCATGCTTCAGGTAGGGCATACCCATGCATGGAAGAACCAGACAACGAATAGAGTGGGCAATTGTTGGGGCCAAGATTTTGCGATATGGCTTGCAAAAACCAAAAAGGGAAATATGCAAAATTTATATAAGGAATTGCAGCTTTGAAAAATATGCATCTTTGTTTTTGGTGAGCTAGATATGTGGATAATCGTCCCACGGGTTTCTGAAGAGCTAGTTGGTATCGATCGTCATGGTTCGCGAGAAGTTGTTCCTGAATAGGATGTGTGTAGCAAAGCGCGGTGTACCTGGAGCCTGACCTGAGGATGAGCAAGCAGGTGGTCTGGTCTCTCTGCATCAGCTTACTGCCATTGCTTGTTGTTGCAGATACTCGACCAACCCATCTCCGAGATATGTAATAAAACGCTTTGTCTGCCGCCACGCCACAGGCTCGACACACAGAGATGAATTAGAGAAGCAAAAGAAAGAAGATGAACACATCAAATGATCACGTAGATTCAAGAGTAGATTACAAAATGAATGTATGTGATGACTTTGCAACTTTGGAAAAATATGCACCGTCATTTTCAGTCAGCCGGATATTTTGATAATTGCCACAATTTTCTCAAGAGCTATAGTCGGTATCGCGTCATGGCTCGCTCAAGAAGGTGTTCCTGAACAAGATGAGTAGCCATGCAGTGCACCTGGAGCCTGACCTGAGGAGCAAGCAGAGGTAATCTCTCCGCACCAGCTTACTGCCATGGTTCTCAAAATCTCTTCACAGTTGCAGACATGACCAACTAACCCGTCTCCGAGATATATAATAAAACGATTGTTAGCCACGTCACAGTCTCGACACACACAGATGAATTATAGAGCAGCAAAAGGAAGAAGATGAACACACCAAATGATCGTGTAGATTCAAGAGTAGCTCATGTACATGTATATTTCCCTTTTTGTTTGAAGGTGCCCATGTATATTATTAATTATTTTCCATGGATTAATGCAATTGTCAATTTGGATCATATCCCAATCTGCTGCATGCATTCAATTATGCACACTGATAATTCATGATCGTGTCTGCCAGCCCTCTTTCGTTTCTTTAGCAGTTGCTTGGGACGTACTACATGGATTATTATATTGCTCTTTTCTTAATTAAATCCGAGAATTTTGGTCCTTGCATTTCACAGATCGTTTGTCGATCCACTGGAATTCATGAACATGTAGTGTATATCAGATGGTCGGGGGATCACATAGCATGGCAACAATAAATCTTTCAGAGAATGATGGCATCAGATTAACGTACGACTGTATCTTACATGATATAACTTTGTGCAATATATTTTTTAGGGGGCTAACACTACCGGAAAACCGCAGTTTGCCGTGTGCCCGAAACTTTACCGTGTGCAATCTATCGGGCACACAGCAAAGAGCCACTTTGCCGTATGCTTTTTTTTGGCACACGGCAAAGCATGGCTTTACCGTGTGCCTTTTTTTTTTGTACACGGCAAAGCCGTACTTTGCCGTGTGCTTTTTTTGGCACACGGCAAAGTCATAGTTTGCCGTGTGCTTTTTTGAGACACACGGCAAACTCATAATCAAATCATATTTTGAAGTAGTAAATCAATTCAAATTAAAAACTTTTGAACTACAAAGTTATATAAATTCTCAAGATGTATAACTTTTAGTTTGGTTATTTCTTCATTCAATAAAACCATAGTAAAGTCGTTCACAAAAACTATATGTCTCATATAATTTCCTGAAACTAGAAGAGAGATATATAAGATTTGTGAATAATGTTACTACCACTATGTCGGATCGACAAATGATATACACAAAAGTTGTAGATCTTCAGAAGTTATACAACTTTATAGTTGAACTCTTTTTAATTTGAATTAAATTTGTCAACGAAAAGTACATTTGTAGTTCTCAAATTTTGAAATTTGAGTTTTTTTCAAACGACCTCGGATGGAGAAACAGTCAAAATGGGAGTTGTAGATCATAATAAGTTATGAAACTTTGTAGTTGACAACTTTTTTATTTGAAGTCATCTTGTCAGCGAAAACTAAGTTTGAATTTTTTTCAAATTTGAATTTCAAATTTCGTAAACGATCTTAGATGGAGAAACTACCATAATGAAACTTGTAGATTTCAAAAAGTTATAAAACTTTGTAGTTGACAACTTTTTAATTTGAAATTATTTAAGTCCTCAAATAAGTAATTTACACTCAATTTAGTATAATATGGTAGGAAACAAAACAGCATCTAGTCACAGGTGAGAGTGTGGTGCAGTGATAGAGAAGGTTATACGTGAGGGTGAGGTCGCGGGTTCGAATCTCACCGGACGCGTAGTGCACGAATTTTCCGCGAAAAATGGCACGACTTGCGACTATACGGCTTAGATGGTTGGAGGCCTTCACACATTAGAAAAAAATTGTTGCTATTATTTTCGATTTATTTCTGGTCTGCAAAAAAAAACTTTGCCGTGTGCCAAATAGCACACGGCTAGCTTTGCCGTGAGCCGCGCATGGCAAACAGTTCGCCGTCGGCATTTTGGGCTTTGCCGTGTGCCAGGCAAAGCAAGGGATTCCGGTAGTGTAACAGGGGAGCTGTTAGAAATATAGGCAGCATTCAACACATTTCAATTCTAAATAAAAACATGTAAATCATAATAACAGTTAGTGATCCAGTGAGAACATGATATATGCATGTGTTCAAGTTCAATCTCATATTAAACAAGAAAAAAATAAAGAACCACAGAAGGTTCAGAATGTACCCTGAGACGGGGCCGCTGCCGGAGGCATTGGCTGCGCCGTTATCAACTGGATTAGTCATATTAATCGGTTGACCTTGTTCAGTGTAGCCGTACGAATTCGATGCAGTGACGAGTTGATGCAGTGCAGTCCCTCGAACGGCACCGGGAAGTAGTGGATGTAGTCGTACAGGCCACCAGGAATAAGACGATGCAGACGAACTTCAGCAGTCGCGTGAAGACGCTCCCCAAAAACCTTATCGCCTGGATATCCCGAGCAGGATCTCAAGCCAGTCGAGGTTCCGAAGGCTCTGCTCTCGCTAGAACCGTGCGCGCAGTGCTAGCGATAGAGAGACAAGCGTTGCAGCAGAAACAATGAGGGGGAAGGGAGAGGTCTCCTAAGCAGGAATACCTGAGAGGTTGTGTTGGTGTGTGTCTCTGGGTAGGGGAGGGCCTCCTTTTATAGGCACTGCCTGGCGAAGGGAGGATGCACCTGGACGCCTCTGCAGGAAAGGCAAGAATCCTGCAGAGCAAATAAGGCACGTCCTGAGAGTATTTATGGTAGGTGATTGATTCTTCCATTAATACCATTAATCCCATTGACAAGTGGCAAAACGATCACAGCACCGCACATCACGTCCGTCTCGTCTCGTCACGCCCACGCCCACGCCCACGGCCCGGCTCGGCGAGGCGAGTGAGCGCGCACGCGCGTGGCATCCCGATTACCCTTTGCCAACTTCACATTGGGTGTACCACGTGTCCACCTAAAAAGTTGGTTGAGATCTTCTCAACTACCAATACGGTAGTAACCACTTTAAACTCCCTTTGCATTAATTGTGGGCCTTAAATATTTTAGATTTAATTGAAATTATAAATAGGCCAAGCCCAAATAAATCCAACAATTCCCACCAATATTTCACGGCACACGAGAAATGCCCTCAGCCCCATTGCTGTTTTGATATACCAGTGTTTCGATGGAGACTGTTAAGTTGAACTTCCACCTAGAGCAAAAGCTACGCTCATCCACAACTGACCAATGGACTATGCCTTGAATTGGCAGTCTTGTGCGGACAAGTTTTACCAGAACCCTTTTACTGATACTAGGCTGCTTAATGCATCCCCGCGGTTTGGAGCATATAAGTCAAACTCCAGGCCTTTCATGAGTATCTAGAGATAACCCACTCTCATAGACTGTGACTAGCAGTCGAACTCATATAGGTGTAATTCTCATAAGATATTCTATAGGTCAACATCTCTGCTTCTCAAAAGCCACTTGAATTACATTAAGGTATGTACCATCCTGCCATACAGAAAAGAAGAGAAATGCATCCACCCTAGGAATAACTCATTTCAAAGGTTCTCTTCTCTCAGTCAAACAATAGCTTGTTTCCTCATCCTAATTCACGGGATCTCCGATCACATAGGACAGGTTCCCACTATGGAGTGACTCACATGGGTCTCATTCCCAATTCCTTGGATGCAAAATCTATCACATTCCGTGAAAGACCCTTTGTAAATTGATCTGCCAGGTTCTTAGCCGTCTGGACATAGTCCAAGGCAATTACTCCGGAGGTTCTCATTTTCCTGACAGACTTCAGCCGCCTCTTCACATGCCTTGATGACTTCATGTCATCCTTAGAACTGTTTACCTTGACAATCACTGTCTGGTTATCACAGTTTATTAGAATCGCCGGTATCGGTTTTTCAACCACTGACAAATCCATAAGGAGATCACGTAACCATTCAGCCTCCATAGTGGCGGTGTCTAATGCCGTGAGTTCTGCTTCCATGGTAGACCTCGTTAAGATGGTCTGCTTGCAAGACATCCAGGAGACAGTACCACCTCCAAGAGTGAACACATATCCACTTGTGGCCTTTATCTCATCGGCATCAGATATCCAGTTTGATTCACTAAAACCCTCCAGTACCTTCGGGTGCCCAGTATAGTGAATCCCATACCTCATTGTACCCACTAGGTAGCGCATTACTCTATCCAGAGCATTCCATTGATCATCTTCCAGATTAGACACGAACCGGCTAAGTTTGCTTACGGCAAACGAGATGTCGGGTCTTGTAGCGCTAGCTAGGTACATAAGTGAGCCTATGATCTGGGAGTATCTCAGCTGATCTTTCATGTCCCCTTTGTTTTTCTTTAGTATTTTACTGGCATCATAGGGTGTTGGAGCAGACTTGCAGTCACTGTATCCGAAGCGACTCAAGACCTTTTCCACATAGTGGGACTGTGTAAGTGTCACCCCACCATCACCTTCTTTTACTAGCTTAATATTAAGAATAACATCAGCTTCACCCAAATCTTTCATCTCGAAATTTTGAGACAAGAAATCTTTGACCTCCTTAATCACGTCAAGACTTGTCCCAAAAATCAAGATGTCATCAACATACAAGCACAGGATCACTCCTTTGCCCCCACCATAACGATAGTACACACATTTGTCAGCTTCATTCACAACGAAGCCAGCAGTCGTGATGGTTTTATCAAACTTCTCATGCCACTGCTTAGGTGCTTGCTTGAGGCCATACAGAGACTTTATCAACTTGCACACTATTCCCTTTTGACCTTCTGCTATGAACCCATCGGGCTGATCCGTATAGATCTCCGCCTCTAACTCTCCATTTAGGAAAGCTGTCTTTACGTCCATCTGGTGAACGAGAAGACCATGAGAGGCTGCCAGGGACAGTAGCACTCGTCAACCGGGCAACTGGTGAGTAAGTGTCAAAGAAGTCTTCTCCTTCTTTCTGAGTATAGCCTTTAGCAACAAGCTTTTCTTTGTACTTTTCAATAGTACCATCAGGCCTTAGCTTCTTCTTGAACACACACTTACATCCCACAGGTTTGCACCCATAAGGACGTTCAACTACTTCCCAAGTTCTATTAGACATAATTGAATCCATCTCACTCCGTACCGCTTCCTTCCAATAGTCAGCATCTGGAGAGGAACATGCCTCTTCAATAATTTTGGGAGTGTCATCCACAAGGTACACAATGAAATCATCACCAAAAGACTTTGTAGTCTTCTGTCTCTTGCTCCTCCTAGGAGCATCATTGTCATCCTCCTCAGGATTTTCCACAAGTGTTTGTTCTGTGTGTTCCATCGTAATAGCAGGTGTAGCATCTATAGACAGTTCTCTGCTAGACGTGCTTTCTTCCCTCTTCATAGGAAAGATGTCCTCAAAGAAAGTAGCATCTCTGGATTCCATTATTGTACCAACATTCACGTCTGGCACTCCAGATTTCATTATTAAGAATCTATATCCAACGCTATGCAGAGCATAACCAAGAAAGACACAATCCACAGTTTTAGGCCCGAGTTTACGTTTCTTGGTTATTGGCACATTGACCTTAGCCAAACATCCCCAAGTCCGTAAGTAGAAAAGCATGAGCCTTTTCTTCTCCCATTCCTCGAATGGAGTTTTCTCTTTATTCTTTGGAGGAACACGATTCAGGACATGACACGCTGTCAATATAGCCTCACCCCACCATTCCTTAGAGAGTCCCGCTGTGTCTAGCATGGCGTTAACCAAATCAGTTAGAGTGCGGTTCTTTCTTTCGGCAACCCCATTTGACTGAGGTGAGTAGGGAGGCGTCCTCTCATGAATCATACATGTTCCTCACAGAATTGAGTAAACAAGTGTGAGAAGTATTCTCCACCACGATCCGACCTTAAACGTTTGATTTTTCTCTCAAGTTGATTCTCCACATCAGTTTTATAGATCTTAAAGTAGTGTAGTGCTTCATCTTTTGACTTAAGCAAGTAAACGTAACAGTATCTAGAAGAGTCATCTATTAATGTCATGAAATACTTTTTACCCCCTTTGTCAACACGCCATTCATCTCACTAAGATCAGAATGCACGAGCTCCAGCGGTGCCAAGTCCCTCGCCTCCGCGTCCTTGTGAGGCTTGCGGGTTGTTTTGATTCAACACACACAAGGCACTTAGAACCTTTAACCGTGGTAAATTTTGGAATTAAATTTAAACTAGCCAAGCGCGATATACATCCAAAGTTAACATGACACAGTCGTGAATGCCAAACATTTGACTCATCATCATTAACCACATGATTCACCACATTATTACAAGCATCTGATAAAGAAAAGCGGAACAAGCCTCCGCAATCATAGCCTTTTCCAACAAAAGTTCCATACTTAGAAAGTACACATTTATTGGACTCAAACACTAATTTATAACCATCTCTACACAGTAGAGAGCCGCTAACTAGATTCTTCTTGATAGTAGGGACATGCTGCACGTTCCTCAGCTGCACGGTCTTTCCCGAAGTAAGCTTCAGATTGACCGAACCAACACCAAGTACACGCGCATGTGATCCATTCCCCATTAACAAGGAGGTAGTTCCGCCGAGCCTGATAAGAAGAAAACAGACTGATGTCAGCACATACATGAATATTAGCTCCAGTATCAACCCACCAATCAGGTGATTGATAAACAGAAAGGACCATAGGCAAATAATTACCGTACCCCGAGGTTCCTCCGTTGTCATCGCCAATGACCATGTTGGCTACTTTCGGCCTGTATTTGCTCTTCTCGCAGTCTTTGGCATAATGCCCTTCGAGACCGCAAGTATAGCACTTGCCCTTGCCCTTGCTCGGCTGGTTCTTCTTCTTCTTAAAATTGGTTGTCTGATTAGCCATGACTTCAGACTTGTTCTGGTTCTTCTTTTTCTGCTGGCCCTTGAAATTTCTCTAGACCAGGTTTGCACTAGAGGACCCAGCAATTCCTTTGCCGCGGTTGTCCTTCGCTCTCGCCTTCTCCTCAACATCGAGAGACCCAATGAGCTCAGACACGCTGAACACTTGTCTCTTATGCTTCAGAGAGGTAGCAAAGTCCCTCCAAGAGAGCGGCAGTTTAGCAATCATGCTTTCAGCCATAAACTTGTCGGGCAACTCGCATTTAAAGCCCTCTAGCTCCTTAGCCAGTGACTGAAGCTCATGAGCCTGTTCCACTACTGAACGGTCATCGACCATCTTGTAGTCGCAAAACTGCTCCATGACATACAGCTCACTGCTAGCATCAGAAGCACCGAACTTGGCCTCAAGCGCATCCTACAGCGTCTTGCCACTGTCCAGTGACAGATAGTTGTCCACTAGGTGATCAGCAAGAACGCTAATTGTGGCACCTCAAAAAAGGTTATCGGCTACCTGGAAAGCTCTCTCGTCATCAGCAGAGAGATCCTTAGCCTTACCCTGTGTGAGGTGAAAGCAGTTCATGTAGGTCAACCAAAGTGACATTCTACTCTGCCATCTTTTGTAATGTGTTCCATCGAACATGAGTGGTTTAAGCGCACTTGCAAAACTAGCAGCCGATAGCCTATCACAATTATAAGGTTTTTGGATTGTTAGAAATATAGGCAGCATTTGACACATTTTAATTTTGAACAAAAGCATGTAAATCATAATGACAGTTAGTGATCCAGTGAGAACATGATATGTGCATGTGTTCAAGTTCAATCTCATATTAAACAAGAACAAAATAAAGAACCACAGAAGGTTCAGAATGTACCCTGAGACGGGGCCGCTGCCGGAGGCATTGGCTGCGCTGTTATCAACTGGATTAGTCATACTAATCAGTTGACCTTGTTCGGTGTAGCTGTACGAATTCGATGCAGTGACGAGTTGATGCAGTGCAGTCCCTCGAACGGTACCAGAAAGTAGTGGATATAGTCGTACAGGCCACCAGGAAGAAGACGATGCAGACGAACTTGAGCAGTTGCGTGAAGATACTCCCCAAAAATCTTATCGCCTAGATATCCTAAGCAGGATCTCAAGACAGTCGAGGTTCTCTCGCTAGAACCGTGCGTGCAGTGCTAGCGATGGGAAGACAAGCGTTGCAGCAGAAACAATGAGGGAGAAGGGAGAGGTCTCCTAAGCAGGAATACCTGAGAGGATGCATGATGAGGACATCACCACGCTGGACATACATGAGCCGGCCTCATCTCGAAGCTACCAGTCGTCGCCAAGTTGGACAGCATCTTCGGTTCGGATTCAGCCGACGTGTCTGCACCAAAACGGCGATATCTCCCTCATACGGCGTCCAATCAAGGTGTTCTTGGATGCGTTGGAACCGTGACAACGGGACGCTTCTTTTGGTTCTGGTCCTAGCTCCAGAAGCTTCGTGGATCATTCTGTGTGACCACAAAAATATGTTGCATCACCTATTTTGGGCCTTTTCAGGCTTTGTATCGTGTCGGGCCTTCGGCCCATGTTGAGGGCGCCCCACCCTAGTACGCCCCCAACCCTAGGGCGTCCCTAGGCTAATAAACTCAGTAGCCACCATCGTTTAGACTCGGGTTTTGCTTAGATTAATCTGTCAAGAACAGTTTCGCCGTTCGTCGGTTTGTAGAACCCCAACTCGTGTGCTTAATCATTCATCTGCAGTTTGTCACTTCATATTTGAGCTGCACCTTTCGAGTTCTTGCTTGTGTTCTTCATTTTCGCAGGCAGGGATTAGCCTTCGTGGCGAGGTCAACCGGGTTGTGACACGGTTGATAACCAGAGGAATCGTGGTGCTAAGATTGCAGGAGTTCGGGTCTTTGAGATCTGAAGCCGGATCGGTGCGTCACCTCCGTCCAAAAACGAGTTATCCTTCACCTGACGGAAGATCGGGCACCCACGTCCCCATCAATGCACCTGGACGCCTCTGCAGGAAAGGAAAGAATCCCGCAGAGCAAATAAGGCACGTCCTGAGAGCGTTTACGGTAGGTGATTGATTCTGCCATTAATGCCATTAATCATCAAAAGCACCGAACTTGGCCGCAAGCGCATCCCACAGCGCCTTGCCACTGTTCAGTGACAGATAGCTGTCGCTGTCCACTAGGTGATCAGCAAGAACGTTAATTACGGCACCTCGAAACAGGTTATCGGCTACCTGAAAAGCTCTCTCGTCATCAGCAGAGAGATCCTTAGCCTTACCCTGTGTGACGTAAAAGCAGTTCATGTAGGTCAACCAAAGTGACATTCTACTCTGCCATCTCTTGTAATGTGTTCCATTGAACACGTGTGGTTTAAGCGCACTTGCAAAACTAGCAGTCGATAGCCTATCACAATTATAAGGTTTTTGGATTGTTAGAAATATAGGCAGCATTCGACACATTTTAATTCCGAATAAAAGCATGTAAATCATAATGACAGTTAGTGATCCAGTGAGAACATGATATGTGCATGTGTTCAAGTTCAATCTCATATTAAACAAGAACAAAATAAAGAACCACAGAAGGTTCAGAATGTACCCTGAGATGGGGCCGCTGCCGGAGGCATTGGCTGCGCCGTTATCAACTGGATTAGTCATACTAATCGGTTGACCTTGTTCGGTGTAGCCGTACGAATTCGATGCAGTGACGAGTTGATGCAGTGCAGTCCCTCGAACGGCACCGGGAAGTAGTGGATGTAGTCGTACAGCCACCAGAAAGAAGACGATGCAGACGAACTTGAGCAGTCGCGTGAAGACGCTCCCCAAAAACCTTATCGCCTGGCTATCCCGAGCAGGATCTCAAGCCAGTCGAGATTCCGGAGGCTCTGCTCTCGCTAGAACCGTGCACGCAGTGCTAGCGATGGGGAGACAAGCGTTGCAGCAGAAACAATGAGGGAGAAGGGAGAGGTCTCCTAAGCAGGAATACCTTAGAGGACGCACCTGGACGCCTCTGCAGGAAAGGCAAGAATCCCGCAGAGCAAATAAGGCACGTCCTGAGAGCGTTTACGGTAGGTGATTGATTCTGCCATTAATGCCATTAATCCCATTGACAAGTGGCAAAATGATCACAGCACCGCACACACATCACGTCCGTCCGTCGTCTCGACATGGCCTCGGCGAGGCGAGCGAGCGCGCGCGTGTGGCATCCCGATTACCCTTTGCCAACTTCACATTGGGTGTACCACGTGTCCACCTAATAAGTTAGTTGAGATCTTCTCAACTACCAATACGGTAGTAACTACTTTTAACTCCATTTGCATTAATCGTGGGCCTTAAATATTTTAAATTTAATTAGAATTATAAATAGCCCAAGTCCAAATAAATCCAACAGGAGCTGCCGTCATGGTTATATTGCGTACACAAAATTATAGAAAGAAAATCTACACACAGAAACTCAGTTTCATGGTTTGACTTTTGACTTTTTCTTTGTACACTATATCACTGTTTGGATTTTCTGGCAACATGACATGAAAGTACGTCGTCATAGAAAAGGATAGCTTGGCGCATCTGGCGCTGACATTTGAGCAGGATCCGTAACTCAGCAGGACAAACCGTACAGTTATCGACTGCTAAGGGCTTAGGGCCTGTTCAGTTTGAAAAAAAAATTGTCAAAACGTCACATCTAACTATTCATCAAAAGGAATCTTTCATGCATGGAGTACTAAACGTGTGTTAATGATAAAACCCATTCCATAACCCCTAGGTAACTTTTCGAGACGAATCTAATGAGCCTAATTTGGCCATGATTAGACAACGTCGTGCTACAGTAAACAATCTCTAATGATGGATTAATTAGGCTTAATAGATTCGTCTCGCGATTTCCCGTCCAACCATGTATTTAGTTTTATAATTAGATCTTGTTTAGTCCTCCTAATCTTTGATTTACAATTGCTACAGTAAACGGTAACTTTCAATCTACCCAACTAAACACCCCCTTAGATCCCTTTCAAACTTTGAAATTTCACTATTCATCAAAAAGAATCTTACATGCATGGAGTATTAAACACGTGTTAATGACAAAACCCATTTCATAACCCCCGGTAACTTTGCGAGACGAATCTAATGAGCCTAATTAGGCCATGATTAGACAACGTCATGCTAAACAATCTCTAATGACAGATTAAGGGAAAATTGGTTCTGTAGCACTGAAAGATCGCGACATCCGTAAAATACCACTGAAAGACATCGGCCCCGTAAAATACCACTGAAAGATGCAAACTCGAACTGAAAGTAGCACTCCGTTAGTTTTCAATAGCAGCTCTGTTAACTCAGACCAAAATACCCCCAAACCGGTATCAGGCAATTCAAAACACAAGAAACAACTGCACAGCCTCAATTGACACCATTTCAACGCATTCCATGCCAACACATGAGCAGAATATGAACCAACACAAGAATATATATTCTGGTTCCACACATACACTGAACAGGAGGTACTACATGCCAACACATACACAAAATATTGTCCAACACATCCTGCACCCAACATAGAGGTACACCATACCCATCCAACACATACAACCAACATATAGGAGCTACCCCATGAACACATACAAGCAACACATGCCCAAAATGGTGCTCAATACAAACATTCAGATTTGTCAACCATCGGGTTTACCTCAAATTGATAAGTTGCCTTGAAACGCTCAAGTGAGTAGTAGTCATGCACATAGTCCTCAAGTTTCAACTTTCTCAATGAACCTATAAGACAGATAGCATGGGTGCAAGGTTTACCTGAAATCCACCACTGACCACATGAGCATGTTTTCAATTCAAGGTCTACTGCATGCCTCCAAGGATAGTTGTCCTTTGTCAACCCAGATACCTCTGCCTTAAGTCCACCACTTCCAGTGATTGTGTACTTCAAGTTTCTACTCTTCATCTTCAGCTCATTTATAACACTAGGAAGAATAGGCCCTTCAAGTCTCTGAGCTATGACCTGCCTCATCGCTATCTTTTCCATTATCATATCTCTAATTGTGTCCATGAGGGCATCCACGTGGAGACCTTTGCACTCCTTAATCCAGTTGTTGAAGCACTCCGATATGTTGTTATTCACATAGTCAACCTTGCACTCCCCTGAAAACTTTGCTCTTGACCAGATCTGTTTGTGTTCTGCTTGCAAGTAAGGAATTGCTTCTTCACAGTTTTCAGTAATTCTATCCCATAGCCACTGATGCCTCCGAATGGTACATGCCCAAGCACAAGGCCACATGTACTTCAGCACATCTCCTTCAAAATGTTTCCTAAAATTCTGCATGAGGTGTCTAAAGCACTCTCTGTGCTCAACCGCACCTCCAAAGACTTTATGGACTGCTGTCTCTAAACCTTTGCAAGCATCAGTGTGGATTGTCAATCCATGTGGAGTCCCAATTGCTCTCTTCAATTGATTCAAGAACCAAGTCCAATCAGCTTTTGTCTCCTTGTAAAAAATTCCATATGCCACAGGATACATCCAATTGTGGCCATCAATTGCTGTTGCTGCAGCTAGCTGTCCATTATATTTGCCCGTGAGGTGAGTAGAGTCCACTCCAAGATATGGCCTACATCCAACAAGAAATCCATCCACACATGCCTTTATGGCCACAAACATCCTAGAGAAATAAACTCGACCATCTTTCTTCTTCTTGCAATCAATCTCTACTATGCTTCCAGGGCATGTAGCTTCTAACTCCGCTTTGAAACTCCACAACATCTTGAAGCTGTCCTCCCAAGTGCCATGCAGTCCTTCTAGTGCACGTTGTCTTCCCTCCCACACCTTGTTATATGATAATTTGATTGGAAATTGTTGTTCAAGCTGATCCTTCATCTTTTTTGCACTCAAGCCTGGCTTGGACTTAAGCATCTCTTTTGCCCTGTCCGCAATCCAACCTTTACTGGCCTCTTTACCCTTGACTTGGCTTGTGCTTGCACATGTATGCCCTTCTGAAATGGAGACAATCTGAAAATGAAAGACACATGATAAGCAATATGAAATTGAGGACAAAACATGAATAGAACAGATCTGATTTATTCTGAAATATTATAAAAATCTGGACATATCACATATCACCCATAATATACCATGAAAGTAGGGCAGCCAAGAAGTTTTTTTGCATGAATTCTCCATTCACAAGTTGAATCTGCACATCTTGCCCTGTACCTGACTTTGTCACTATGCTCGACAACTGTCTGAAACTCCCTTTTAATTGCATATTGCTTGATTACCAATATGAAGGCATCTTTGTCAACAAATGTGGATCCTTTTCTTATCTCAGGGTTGTCTCTGTCATATGTACAATGTGCAACATATGCCTCTCCAATCATAGTGGCTTCATCACTTGGTACAACATCAGGATCTGTACCTTCATATACATTTGTGTTCTTCTCCACTGTCCTCTTTTGCTTTTCGTGTCGCTTAAAATATCTCCATTCTTCGTCTGCACCAATTGGATCATCTCCCTCAGGGTCAAAACCAGGCTCCATATAGTGCTCCTCCTCCTCCTCTTGCACTCTTGGAGGACCAGCTGCTGTAACCCCAAGTTCTGGCTCATTTGCCCATTCTTGGCCTTCATATTCTGCAGCTATAACTCTAGATGGGACCTGTAGCAAACCCTCCTCAGTGCTGACATCTACTTGCAGCTCATTCCCCATGACTTGAATCTGCATCTCATTATCTGTCATTTGAGTCCCATTCCCGGCAATATCAACATGCTCACATCTATCAACAGTCATGATGAACTTCATAATTTTTGAAGCCCGCAGCAAGGTTAGAAGCTCTTGATCAGTACCAAGTCGTGTTGTTTCACCAATCTGATTTACAAACCAATAATTTGCCTCTTGATGACTGGCCCAACTAAAGTGTTTGGAAACATCTTTCTCCATGTCAATGATAGAGTACTCATCTGAATCTACCCACCACTCTAACTTTCTACCCTTTCGGTACACAGCTCTGCCATCCTCAATAGTTGAGAAGGAGGTGACATCAATCACTACTCTGCAAGCATTGTTCTTATCGATCCTGAAATAGTAGCAGTGCAGAAATTAACAACGACTCATTTGTCGCAACTTTGGTACAATCATTACTGACCAGGGATCCCTACTGACTACTCTGAATGGCATACCACAATCAGTCCAGAAGTGCATCTCTGTCAACTAATTTCACAATACACCTAGATGCAGTAATAGATACAAAGGGAGCTAGGGTTTCACTCTTACCCTTGAAGAATCTGCAATGGATCCATCTGTGGAGACCGGGATGGACGCCAGGGCGGACGGGCGGAGGTGGAGGGTCGCGGACGGACGGAGGACGGCCGGCAGCCGAGGCACCTCGTCGGTCTATGCCTAGGCGCCGGCCAAGAGCTGCCTGTCTGGTGTTCGGTCCGCCAAGAAGTGCTCGGTCCGCCAGGGGGAGGGGGCCGGCGGCGGCTCTGGTGGGAGGGGGCGGCGGCGCTGGTGCT
>CM014274.1:65190675-65202575 GCA_004135705.1 Alloteropsis semialata
TCTAGATACGGAAATCAAGCGTTTAAAGATCTGTACTCGCTCCATACTCATAAAACAAGTCGTTTAGGACGGCGATACGGTCTCCAAAGCATAACTTTGACTTCTTATTTTTTATAAAAATACTTATTAAAAACTAACATATGTATACTTTTATGAAAGTATTTTGCAAGACAAATCTATTCATGTAGTTCTCACATTTTCAAACTCAACAACTTAAAAGTTATTCATGTTTTATATTCCCAAATATTTCCAGTTATTTTTTTTACTTTATATCTTACTGTAATTGTACTCTTAATTATATACACGCTTTCGCCTTATTGTTATTGTGCACCTGTACGTGTAAGGATGTTTTGATTTAAAAAAATTCAGTACCAGGTCTACATAGTATCACAAATACAAAAAGGCATATTGCTGTACGTATCACCATGCATTCTAGTTAAGTAACAACTTGAGTATGACTCAAGATCTAGTAATGGTTGAGATCACCTTGATGGAAAAGATCAATTGTTTTATATGCATAGTTTTACTTGAATTGTACACAATGCTTCCGGTCAAAACATTTCCACTTGGTGCCATCTCTGTCAAAAGCCATGTTAAAAGAAGAAGCAGCAAATTTCACTTTGGACCATATATGTGGTGCATATATATTGTGTGTTTTAAAACACATGTAAGCACATTTTATATATTAGCAAGTATTACTCCACTCCCTCCATTTCAAAAGATAAAGTGTTTTTGACTTAGCGTGATCTCCCAGATTAGATTTTAAGCCATAGTTTCTCTTATGCTATGTTTGTACAAACAAAATCATAATAGTAAGATTTTTTCATTAGAATGTAATAATTAATGTTGCTTTTGTATAATATATTTATGTATCATAAGGTTAACTGTTAGTGGAAGATTACTTGTTTGAATCTTGACAAACATATGTGTGTGCCTTATACAAATATAAATGAAGGGAGAACTTATTTTCTTTCAGTACATATATCTATTTTTGCAAAGCAGCCAAGTGAGTCACTGGCTGAATATATTTTTGCACGAAAAGAAAATATGTACTAATGCAGTAAACATATGTTCCTAAGTATTCGTATGAAAAATACGTCTAACAAATATGGCGCAAACTTAAAGTTTAGCTTAAAATATATGGTTCCACAGTTGCAGGCGTGTACACAAAGTAGACTAGTGCATAAATTTTGCTAAGAGAAAAAACAAAGGCTGGTGAGAGTGGGCTGGGAGCCTGGGACGCTGTATTGGTTTTGGGCCGGGATGGAGAAGGGAATTGGCCGGTTGCAAGGTTTCAGCCCAAGAAGAAATTATACTACTATTCAAAAGCCAAGATCATTTTTGTGTGGAATTTAAACCGTTACTGTGTTCGATAAAGACATTCAGAGTTTGAATATTAGGTCTGAAGACATGGAAATGCATTATTCTCCAAATTCCAAAAAAATAGTATTTTTTAAATTATCTTCACCGGAATGGATAATTTAGGATGTTACATGATAGTCATAGTAGACGTCTATATCACACGACGGAGCTAGCACTCGCTAACGATAAACGTATTAATTATTCCTCAACGACCCAACACCCTCATGCGGTCATGCTCTGGCCGGCCTCGTTGCCCGGTGATCAGCGAGCGCGTGCAGATCTTAAAGCAAGCTAATAAGCCATCTGGACTTCTGTAACTGTGCTGATGGATCCATCAGTTGTTGGCGACCCTCTGCGTGAGCAGCTTGGCGCGCAGCTCCGCCGCGTCCACCTCCTTGGCGCCGCCGGCCGGGCGGTAGTACCCGGTGACGGGGTCCGGCACCCACGGCGTCTTCTCCGCCGAGGCCGCCGCCGCCGTGTTCACCTCCTTGCCCATCACGCGCCTGGCCACCTTCTCCACGGCCTTCCGCCCGGGCGCCTTAACCACGGCCGCCGCAACAGAGTAGCCCCTCCTGCACCACCATTACCATGCATCACCACAAGAATCCCCGTTAGTCAACACGTCGGCGATCGAGACATGTAATGGAGGAGAAAGATTTGGAGCTAGCAAACATGCGCCATGCCATGAGCTTGGCGAAACTTTGGCTGACCTCTGTGTCAGGAGGCTGGCGCAGCTTGACGCAACTCTCTCCATTCGAATCTCTGCAGGTTCAGGCCTGGACCGCAGCGCTCTCTCTTTCTTCCCTCCTGATCTCTCTCCTCTCTCTCTTAGCTAGCTCTCTTCTCTCTCTGTAGAAACTTGCTTCAGAAGTGAGGTTGGATGCTGAAGGGTGGCTCCTTTTATAGAGGCAGAGAGGGAGGCGCAACGGAGACAGAAGGGGCCAAATGATGACGGCCACGGAATCGAGGAAGGCTCTTGCGTCCAAGGGGCACGGCCAGATGGCCATAGAAATCAAAAGCTTCCTTGCTTTGCTACGTGTAGCTCCGGGAGTAGCTCAGCTCAGAGATCGAGCAGGAGCCGTATGCTCGCGTCGTCGTGCCTGACATGCGGCGCCCTGCCGGCCGCCAGTAGGTCGCCGCGGCTGTCTGTGGACTGCTGGTACGGATTCCCGGACGGAGCTTGTGGGTGCCGAGGCGTGACGGCTCTGGGGCGAGGCTTGGTGGAGGCAAGAAAGATATGATGTGTGGGCCTAGTGGATTATGACGGCGTCTCCTTGTGCAAAGAAATGGTGGCGTCTCGGCAGGGAAGGCTTCTTTTCTCCGCATGTGGATCCTTTGTGCAGAGCCACATTTCCGAAATTGCTGGCCGGCTACCAACCATAGAAAATGATTTACCCCTACATTTGAATTCTTTTTCATATGATGAAATGTGGCCATCATTTTCAGATTGGATTATAATTTATCCGGACTTAACCTCACCGTTATCCGCTGTCGCTGTGAAAGGAATCGATGCTCGTGATAGCCTAAGAGGGGGAGAGGTGAATTAGGCTTTCTAAAAACTTAACCTACCACATGCCTCTATTTGCACAAATGTAAAACTAAAACAAAGCTATCTAGATGTGCAACTAAGGTTATTCTAGTGTTTGCACCCACCCAAAGGAGTTTTGCAACCTAGAGCCAATCCTATCAAGATACTACTCGATAGCCTGAGAGGGGGAGAGGTGAATTAGGCTTTCTAAAAACTTAACCTACCACATGCCTCTATTTGCACAAATGTAAAACTAAAACAAAGCTATCTAGATGTGCAACTAAGGTTTTATTCTAGTGTTTGCACCCACCCAAAGAGTTTTGCAACCTAGAGCCAATCCTATCAAGATACTACTCTAGAAAGGTAAAGGCACACAAGTTGCAAGTATGAAATGCGGAAGCTTAAGAGGGTTAGAGAGATGCAAACATGACACGAAGATTTATCTCGTCGTTCGGCTAATGCCTACTCCATGTTGGAGTTCCACAAAGGATGTGCTCCCGGTCGCCAAGTCTTCTTCCCAGTCAAGGCCTTGAGCTCGCCACAAAGGCTCCCCATGAGGGATAATGATCAAGTCACCAAGACCTTGCTCTCATCAACCTACTCTTCCGGAGATCTTGACGCCGCCTCCACTACGGAGCTTCTCCACCAAGGAAGGGGGTCTTTTCTTCCATCGCACAATGTCGTCGTCGCCGCTCCACACCAAGCCGGAGGGTCGAAGAGTTGCCGGCGAGTCGCCAAGACTCCAAGGGATCGACACACCGAGATTACAAGTGTTGATTCACTCTAGAACCAAACACAAGGCTCAACACCTTGCCAAATATCTCACTAGGCCTATCCTAGCTCTCTCACTCACTATGGATGATCTATGTAGCACAAATGGTGGCTTGGATGTCTTGTAGGTGTAGATGAACTTCTCTTAGACTCCAGCAACTATAAATGGTCGAATGGGGATGGTATTTATAGCCCAAGGGCTTGAACTAGCCGTTGCCCAAAAGATGCACAGATTCTGCGGACGCCGTATATTCCGCCGTGCACCAAACCCCCATCGGCGGATCATACATCGTGTGTCTTTCCAACGGTCGAATCCACTTTTCAAATGGCTACTTGCACACGCCGTATGCTTCTGCAAATGTACGCCGATGGCCGGCGGATCATACGCCGTGCCTTTTCTTCCACCTTTACTTGACATCGTCCCTGTGTAACTTATACGCCGTTAGTCCGCTGAGGGTCGGCATATGATACGCCGTGTAGGGTATTGTTGACCCTAACTTGAACTTGTCCATGCCTTGAATGCCGTATCATCCGCCCTTCATGCGCACGATAACACCGGATCATCCAATTCAATCAACTCAAGCCTTTTTCAAGGTTTCACATGCCAATACCATGTTATTAAATACTCAAAAATAAGACTATCTCTGGTTTTTTGCTATGCTTTGGAATCATTTTTGGGACATAATTTTCTATGTAAATCACTTAACAAACTTGTTAGTCCCAATAACTATGTTGCCATTCAATCACTAAAATCACAAATATAAATGACACATAGGGCCATTTTCCTTGCACGCTGCTCTTGGTTCTTCCGCCTATCTTGCTACCTTATGCTTCAAAGTATCGAATTTAACCTATATATATATATATATTATTGGTGACTGTGGCAAACTTGATTTTGTCCAAAGTATATGGTGCCCACACGTAAGAGAGCTGCTAGTTAATTTTTTTTAACAAGAGATTATAAGACAAGAATTAATACCTGTCAACAAAGAAAATGTGTGAAACCTTACCTTCCACCCCAGCCACAAACATAAACGTTCGCCACAAAAGATCAAGTACAAGACCGAATCCGTGGCGGGCAAGTTGTGTTGGGGTCGGATTCCGTGAGAAGCCAGCCACCTTGGCCCATGTGTACTTAGACCTATTCCGGGAGGTAACTGACTTATCAAATTCGCTAGCTTTTGCTTCTCCCTGCGCCCTTCTCTCCTTCTTCCGTAGGTACCTGACTTCACCTTTTTGCGTATGGCAGCTGGTTGCCTACCATTGTTGCCATTGCCAACGTAACCTATAAAAGTAAGGTCACCGGCGTGCGGAGCTATCACGGACCGAATTCATGGAGGAAGCCGCGGATGGGAGCCGGTGATCGCCGGCCGACAAGGATCGCGTGCCGCAGGTCTAGTCCGTTCCGTGTCGCCGAACGTTCGGTACCTACCTATCGCACTGGAAGGAACATGCTGCCGATATAAAGTAGCTCGATCGAGACAGAGAACCCTTTGTTCTTGGGCGCCATGATTCACGAGAGAGTAGCGGCTATACCAGCTGCTTTGCTTTGCATGATTCAGTGCCTTTCTTTTTTGTGTGTGATCATACCCATCATGTGTTGCCAATTAGCTTCCTCCCAAAAAAAGTACTACAGCAATTAGGATAAATTAAGTCATTCGGATGCTATTTTGCCATTGATGCTCCATCCAACTTGGATTCAGACGTTGACACCTAGAGAAATAAAGCTGCATATTCTAATGAAGTCTTTGGGACAACAAGTATTCGAAATGCACTCCACCTCTTCTTTCTTTGATATTTTCGGTCGAGATTTTTTCCGGTGCTTCAAACTTTTAGGAACCGTTGATGGATCCCAATCCTATATATGGTTATAAAATAAGAAGAACCAAGTAAAAGGAACTAGGAACCCGATGGAAGGAACCAAATTCGTGGGTTTGGAACTGCATTTAGAAAATTTGTGAAGGGCATTTCAGTATTTTCACATTAGAAGTAACCGCCGCCGCATCCTCCGGCGCGCTGGGCGAGATACTTGCCGCGATGATCGTGTTCTTCCCGTTCCACGACGAGACACGCCGCTGCATTGCCACGCCTGCCACGCTCAAGTCGCTCGTCTTGGTGATTTCCCACGGCGGCGAGATCGCCACGCGGGCCAGGGCCGCCATCATGCTGCGCGAGCTCACCTCGTCGGCCGACGTGCACACCCTCGACCGTCTCGCGGACCCCCGGCATGTGCAATGTGCTCGTCCACCTTGTCCAGAGACCTGTCTCCACGCGCTAGCGATGCCAGTCCTTGTCAAGAAGTTGTTCTGCATGTCCTACATGGCCACCGAGTTCGCCTCTGTGCTTTGGCGCCTCTGTTGCGCCCCTTTGCTGATCAACCTCTTGAGTCCATTTTGATCAGCCTAGAGAGAGGAAATTCTGGCATTTCCTTTCATTTTTGTGAAAATATGTTCGACACTTAGATCAG
Source organism: Alloteropsis semialata (assembly GCA_004135705.1). Taxonomy (NCBI): domain Eukaryota; kingdom Viridiplantae; phylum Streptophyta; class Magnoliopsida; order Poales; family Poaceae; genus Alloteropsis; species Alloteropsis semialata. Next base: position 65,196,804 of record CM014274.1, read on the forward strand.
ATATTTGGATAAAGATATACATACAGGATGGTTAGTTTTAGGGTCTTTTTGACACTGTAATTGCCCATTCATATATAAAGAGATGAACATATACATATTTGTGCAATTTTTGCGACTTTGCGAAGTTACTCAACTACAACATTTCAGTCTGAATTGAAAGGAAAACAGTTGTGCAACAAGGCCATAAACACGAGCATAAGAATTTGACTCAGAAGCCATCATCATCTAGCTTTTCCGCTAAAATACACATCTTGAATTAGCCCAAATGTAACATTTGCATTTTACAGTCATAAATCCAGACATCACTTACAGCAAGGCGGCTATACTACAAAGCTGAATTACTGCCAATCTACTGCTATAATCTATGTCATGCTCTGCTGCTACTACTAAAGGACTAGCAGGCTGCTTATTCTGTTCAGTGTTTACTTGTCCAGCACATGGTGAAACTTGGCCATGGCAGACTCTTGTACCGATGAGCTTCGGCGCCGGTGGCCCGTGACGACGCCAGGCATCTCGGCGATGATGTCGTCTCCCTCTACGACGACACCAGGTAAATCGCCGTGCAAGCTTTTGGATCGACGAGGCCCTGCGACCCTACTAGGCAGATGGCACCACGAGAACCATGCGTGTGTGTTGTTGGGGGGGGGGGGTGGCTTACACCCCAACGCCGGTCATTGTGCCGATCTGAACCGACGGCGCGGTGGTGGCAGACGGTCTGCATCTCGTCGTCAGCAACCATGGCTGGGCGTCGTGTGACGTGCGGGACGAGGCCAAACCCCTCGCCGGTGAGCCCCGCGACACCGAGCTACTGGGAGTTCAACCTCCGGGCGACGCCTACCCACCAGCGATTCTGGCGGCGATTTTCCGATGAGGAAAACAACCGATGTGTTTTGGCTCACTGTATGAGATTGATTAGTCTAGAACGGAAAGGACTAAACTACCCTCGTTTACGAAAGGAACCACACAGAACCATCTTTTTGTCAATTACACGGTACTTCAAGCCGGAACCGCCGGTTCCGCTCAAGCATCGCGACGGCGGTTCGGTCTGAACCAAACGCAAAAGCAGATTTATATGTGCTCCAAGTCCATCCATCTGCACAGCCACTACTTGACTTGCAGCCATTGATATCACAGTGAATTTTATGCACTCCACAAAAATGATAAGTCGAAAGAGAGAGTTGGGAGAGAGGCCAAGCCACAGACGAAAGCAAATTTCCATGATATCCGATCCTTTCCTTTTATACAGAAGATTTGGCAGATGTGATCTGGATATGCATTGCACATATATCATATATGTCGCTTTTAGATTTCCAGAAGAAACTTAATTGTGCACTGCATCTCTCTCCGCCCATAATTTTTCTGTTGAGGCAATGTCTATTTAGAGAGTGACAGGGTGACAGCTTTCACATAATAAATATATTATCTTTTTGTGTGAACTATATATGCCTGACTAGCAGATCAGTGAGGTGAAGGGAATCAGTCATGCACACAGTTGAAACGAGTGGAGGGAAGTGGGATTCAAAATTCGAGCATCAGTCTTTCGGATAGAGATGAAATATAAGCACTCTGTCACGCTATTGTACTGATAGTATGTACTACGTACGTACTGTGTCCTTGATCACGGCATTATCCAGGAAAAGTTTAACATGGACGGTTTAGAAAACCCAAAAGTCAAAGCATGAAACCTTTGGGTACTTGCATTGGGATAAGGTGGTTGGACTTGGAGATACAAAATTCATTTGCATGAGAGGAGGGTTATTTCTCAACAAATGGTTTAGCCTATGGCCCACAAAATATACAAAAGGTTAATTATCCTAAATTCTGGTGAACAATAGAATATTTGCATGCCACAAGGTTATCCTAAATTCTCTAGGAAAGAATATTTGAGCTGCAGACTATGTGATATACTGATATCCCGACCGTCTGATAGTACTAACCTCCCTAAGTTCGGTTGCACGGTGCGTCGGTGCCAGTGTCTGCTCTTATGCAACAACGCGCTGTTCTGAGCCAAAAAAATAAAAACAAAACAGTAGCCGACGGTCCACATGGCCATCCAGTACTAACACAAATTATAGAGGACTAAAGAAAATGCGGAAAGAGAGCTGGTGGAGGACACAATTATATAAAACCGTTTTATGTTTCCATTTTTTGTGCGACACCATTACGCGGCGTCTGAAAGCAAAATTCCCCTGTCCTTGCTTTTTATACATATAGCTGACGAATATGATCTGGATGTGCACAGATATGTCAGCTTGCAATTTGCAAAAGAAAATTGCGTGCTGCATAAATATGGAGCTGCACCGATTTTCTTTTCATAAAGAGAATAGATAAAGAAGTTCAAGTCAAAGAGCAAAAGATTCAGGCATGCATTTGCATGGACAAAACCTCCACTAAATGCATGCACAGTTCGAAAAGTGGACAAAGTTTCATTTTGCAGAGCGTCAAACTGAAATTAACAAACAAAACGCAAAGGAAAACACAAACTATAATTAACCATGAAACATAAAGAAAAACACAGCTTGCAATTAACCATGAACCTTGACATGGTTTGTTTTGTCGTTCTAAACTTATAGTCAAGAATGTGACTAGCCTGACAAGAAGACCACACATTTTCGGGGGATGCGCGGTTCTCCACTGAGGAGCTCTTGCCACGTAGAAAGTGCGGTTCGCCACAGGAAACAAGACTGGTGTTTGGTCTGTACGTAAAATCGGTTGAGGCCATCACACAGGTAATTGCAGCGCAAATTTCCACCACAGCTGTGGGGACGATTTTCGAGTGACACGTGGCGAACCAGGGATGATTTTCGCGTGACACGTGGCGAACCAGACCGGCAACCAAGCACGCCCATAGTATATATATCAAAAACCAAAAACCAGAGAAGAGGTACGATCTTATACAGGGAAGAAACTTAATTATATGCGTATTAAACAAATAGATGTGATGCCCAGATGGAGCTGTCGCCGTCATTACTACTCTACTGCAAAGATACAGCTAGCACCCTCACGCTCTAGGCCACAAAGCCCAGCGATCAACGAGCGCGGATCTTAAAGCAAAGCAAATTAGATGTGCTAGCTCTCGACTGGGTATCTCATGATCGACGAAGTGACTTGACCAATCACAATCAGTTGGAGGCCTGCGTGAGCAGCTTGGCGCGCAGCTCCGCCGCGTCCACCTCCTTGGCGCCTCCCGCCGGGCGGTAGCACCCGGTCACCGGGTCCGGCACCCACGCCGTTTTCTCCTCCACCGCGCGCTTGGCCGCCGCCGCCACCACCTTCTTCTCGTCGGCCCTCCGCCCGGCCCCCTTCGCCATGGCCGCCCCCACAGAGTAGGCCCTCCTGCAATAATACCACCAGAAGAACTCGTCAACACAAAAGATACTGACAGAGCAGAGCACAAACAGATTACAGCGCTCCAAAGCGTACACGCCTGATCACATCATCCATATATATATCATGGCAGAGCTAGATGACTGACCTCTGTGCTAGGAGGCTGACGCAGCTCGATGCAACTCTCTCCATGGAAGCAGGACTAGGCGACTAGCTGGCTGAAGAATCGCAGCTCTCTCTTTTATCTCTGTATCTCTCGAAGAGATGTATATTCTCTCGCGCGCTGTTTCTGTTTCGGATGTGTGGAGAGAAGCTGCAGGGTGGCTTGTTATATAGAGCTGAGCAAGCTAAGAGAGGAGGAGACGGAAGGGCCAAGTGATCGATGATAGTAGCCGCGGGATCAACGAAGGAAGGCTCTTGGAACATGTCCAAGGGGCAAGATGCCAGATGGCCATACAAATCAAAGCCTGCCTTGCCTTGCCATTGCCAGGTGTTGCTCCAAGAGCCCGAGCCGCACACGCTTCGTTGTGCCTGTCACTTGCAAAGCCGCAGGGACCCTGCTGCCGGCCGGCCGGCTGGTTAGGTCGCGTCCGTCCCGGCGGGGGGATCTGGACTGGTCTTGATTCCCGGAGTTTGTGGTTGCGAGGGCGTGATTGCGACGCTGGTTCGGTTGGCCGAACGGCGCGGCGGAGTGGAATGGAGAAAACATATATATTAGATTATTAGTATATGATATGTGCGTGAATTATGATATGCGTCTCTTCTGTCTAAAGAATCCGGTGGCGTTGAGATGGAAGAAGGCTTCTTTTCTCCGCGTGTGGATCTTCTCTCTGCACGACCAACTTTTTGGGGGACCTTTATTCTCTACTGCTCACCGCTAACTTAGGGAGGAATAAAATTATAAAATGGGAACGAACTGCCACGGACATAAGTTTGCCACAAAAGATCTCGGACAAGAGACCGAATCCGTGGCGGGCGGGTTGCGTTTCGGGGCTGGATTCCGTGAGGAGCCACCTTGGCCATGCACGCGTCGTTGACTTATCAAAGCTGATACTACCATGGCCACGTCACACGCTTGCTTCTTCTCTAACCCTCCCTTCTTCACGGGTGAATCAAACTTTACTTTTTCTACTCCAGCTGGTTGCCTGATAATGTGGCTAACGTCCAAATTAATGGTTCCAACACGGGTCGCTCGCAAGCATGCCAGCATGAAGCCGTGAAAGGGCAAACGCCGCCGACGTCGTGCAGGCCCCACTTGGCGGCACCAAACATTCGGTGCAGAACTAGCTAGCATATATTGTGAACGGCAAAGCCTTTTGTTCAGGTATGCATGGGCATCATGATCCAAGAGAGTAGCTTAGCTAGATAAGAAATCCGCTTTATATATGAGGAGCTCTCTTTTTTTTTGTTCGATCCACCATGCGCATCATGCATGCGTTAGTGTTACCAAGCCTGTTTGGTTGGCTGGTGGCTGGTGGCTGGTGCTGATTTGTTGTGAGACTGAAGTACTGCTGTCTGGCTGGTGGCTGGTGGCTGATGCTGATTTGTTGTGAGACTGAAGTACTGCTGGCATGTTTTGCTTGTGAAATTAATTATAATAAGGTTGGCTCCGCTAGAACCTAGAAATATATTTGCCAAACATGGCCAATGAAGAAAGGTATATAGAATTATTAATTGTTTTTTGTTTGGTTTCAAGCTTTTCTTTTATTGGGACAGAGGAAACATACATTAACTGAAATTTGATTTTGAAAGTGGTGCGTAAAGGAAATTGGATAAATGTGTACCTGAGGAAACAAGTATGTGACATTGTTTCTTTTCATGAAGAGCACCCAGATTATCCTAGCCCCTGCATTAGAACAAGCCATTGTATCCAGATTCCATAATTTTTTTTTTGCGAAAGACCAGTACAGACACTCACATATACGCATACTCACCCTTATGAATGCACGCACGCAAATTCTACCCCTATGAGCACCTCCGAGAGACTGGGCTATCGAGAGGCACGTCGCCTACCACTGAAAGAAAAACGCCGGTTAAATCCTAGAATAAATTCAGGAAAATATGACATCCGTGCCGAGTCGGAGACGACTCGAACCCGGATGGACAGGTTCCACCACAAAAAAACTAACCACTATCCATGTTCCACAATAACAATGGTAGATCCGTTATGAACACAAACCATAGTATATTGGACATCCATCATGCTTGGCGCTAGTGCCCACTGTAGTTGTTTCCATGGTACATAATGATGGCCACCAAAATCTTCCCTTTCCTCTTATATAAAAACGTCTGGAAAAGAATTTAGTGACTTTACCGTACCTGCACACAAAAGCTCACCTTTTTTTTCTTCTGAAAGACAATATCAGTTTTGGCTTAGCCAATAAATTGCCCTGCAATCCCAACAAAAATTTACTTTTGGAGCTTAATTATTCTCAATCTGGTGCC
>CM014274.1:65202951-65218714 GCA_004135705.1 Alloteropsis semialata
ACCGTTATTTTTTTCTTCCATCCCTCTCCAAATTTATTCTACTCTTCACATATAATTCATGGTACTCCATATTAAAATTTGGTATTTTTTCGGTCTGTTTGCTATATTCAATTAATTTATGTCATTTAAATGAATTTTTTGGTTTAAGTCAAATTTGAACTGCAAGTCATTCAAATAATGGAACAGAATTAGTGAAAAAATAATATTCATGTTACTGAGTCCATGGTGAGGCCTTATCGGGGTAATAAAAGTAAATTTAGAACATCTTGTTCACGAAACATGCCGATTTACTTGTGTCCGAATTGCTTTAAAATTCTAGAAAAAGCAAACGAAGTGCGAAAATCATGTGATTTGTCAAGAGCTCATGATATCATACATGGAGGCTGTGGTAAAAAATGGGAAGGTTTTGCACAAGTTGTCACGTATGATGCTTACAAACCGAAACATCTCCGAAAAAGAATCGTAGAGTTGAGAAGGATTGGGTAATATTTGGAGTCAAAGTGATGGTCCAATTGGGGGTTTCACTTCAAAAATTTTTCTAAAGGCAATAAACAACATAGATCATTTACCGTTAAATTCATAATTTCCTGGATCCCTTAGATAAATTTAATGTATTAATTGCAATTGTAGAGTTTTAATTCATACTAGTTGAAGGGCACGTGCGACACGCACGTGATTGAAAAATACAAGAGTATAGAAAATGGATTACATATTACTGATCTTGATACAAGAGTTACAATGGAAGGAGCAATTTGATCATTACATATTACTGCTTTTGATACAAGAGTTACACTGAAAGTAGCGATCCATCAGAGCCTGACCATTAGCCATGGAACCGCACGTGCGGCCCGCACGTGATATAAAAAAAGAAATTACTCCAAATAAAATATTTATATAATCATACAAAATCATAGTTATTAATATGTCAAGATATCATCGTAAGTAGCTATGATACTTATTCACATCCAACTATATTTGAATTACAAGACTCATCAATCAGAGGATACATGACCTGGTACTACCAAACATGTTCCACCGAAATAAGTAAGAAATGATAACATTACTCCATTTTCAAGAACTGAAACACGTACATTAACCATCATCCCAGGAATCAAATGATCAATGGAAGGACTTTCAGCTCTTTAATCTATACAAAAACAACATAAACCAAAAAAAGAAAATAGAGATGACTCAGATCACAATCAAATAAAGATCACTAAAGAGCATTTATAGTGCTTTGTCATTCTGTTGACGCGGAAAATCGGCGGTCGTATCCTCAGCGGTCAACACAACAAGACCAGGGAGATCTGCTTTACTCCAGTGCCAGCCTGCACTTTGTTCAGGTTTGCAGCGTGCCAGTCAGTTTGACCATTCAACTGACAAGGAGCATGATCGATATCATATAGCGAACCGGCCAGTCAGTTTGACCATTCAACTGACAAGGAGCATGATCGATATCATATAGCGAACCGGCCATGCCTTTGCAGAATATAATCAGTACAGAATAAGGCCGATACGCTGTTCACCGTCTTAACTGCTTGATCATCATCTCTAATACATCTGCTAGCTTTCGATCTCTCATAGCTGTTGAAGAATCAGATTAATTCACATGGCGTAGATCTAAATCAATCTAGCAACTCCAAACCACCGAATAAGCTGCCTTCAAATAACCAAGATAAATCTAGCTCCGACGTAGGGAATCTAGATCAAACCTGAAAACTCGAAGATCAACCCAATAAACAATTAATCACTGAATAATCAAGAGAAACTCAGCTCCGACGTAGGGAATCTAAACCAATCTTGACAATCCAAAGATAAATCGGTGGCACCATTGCCTCACGTAATTGCTCGCAGATATAATAAAGACAGCTCTCCCGTAGCTAATCTTGATGCAATCATAGTAACAGATCGGCTTTGCCCGTTGCAATATATTCAATAAGCTGTGAGAGCCGATATGTTGTCCCTCCTGCCTAATCTCTTGGACAGGAAGCTCGCAATGATAATCATCCTGATAGAACAGTAACAAGATCGTTCCAATATTCACAGCTGTTGAAGAAACAGATTGACTCACATGGCGTAGATCTAAACCAATCTAGCAACTCCAAGCAACAGCATAAGCTGCCTTCTAATAATCAAGAAGGATCTAGCTCCGACGTAGGGAATCTAGATCAAACCGGATATTCAAAGAACAACCAGATTAAGCCTATAAAGGTGAATCGGACCTGGAACGATATTGTCAGCTCAAATCGGACTAAACCAATGCTCATAGCTGTTTGAAGAGTCAGATCAATTCACATGGCGCAGATCTAAATCAATCTAGAAACTCCAAACAACCGCATAAGCTGCCTTCTAATAATCAAGAGAAATCTAGCTCCGACGCAGGGAATCTAGATCAAACCCGAAAACTCGAAGAACAGCCCGTCAGTAACAGATCGGCTATTATATTGAATAAGCAAAGTAAAGCCGACATGTTACGTTGAACAGCATTAACGAGAAATGGCGATGCGCCTCAATTCAAAGCTTACGCTAATTCGGTAGTTGAACCATCCAAACGAGAAGAGGGCGATGCGCCTCAGATCAAAGCTTGAATCGATCCGGGTGACGGAACTCGCGACAGGCTGGAGATCGAAGACTGATGCAGCCCAGCTTGCTGAAGAACTCATCGATAAGGTACATAATTCCTAAGGTTTTGGCGTGATGCCAGTTTGTGTATTGATCGAGAGATAAAAGATTACAAGCTGCCGGGGTTTATATTTATACCCTGGGCAGATAAGAGTCCCGAAGGGACTTGCCTAACAAAATATATCTAAACAAAAGGAATTATTAAGATACACAGACTCTAAATTCCTTTGCGCAGGGCCCTTACTAATTAAGCTTCCTCCGATTCCGCGAGACGCTAATTCCTTGGCCATAATTATCCTGTACTCCTTGCCGCATGTGATATTTCCATATACCAAAAAGATATTATATTTTAATCTCTGGCCAATTAAAATATACTTAAGTGATCAAGCCAAACTTTTCCTTCTCACGTGGCAGCCTTTCTTTTTACTCTAACCTCCTGCACATGTACGTGCTCGGCCTGCCAGTATCTTCGATTTGCACATGCCTTCTCTCAACGCGCCTCAAAAATCCATCGGTTCTGACTTGATTTTTCTTAGATTATCGGCTTTATTTTAGGGACTCCTCTGGCCATAAAATTACCAAATTCTGGTGTTAACACAGGCCCCCCCAGTTCAAAGTATGAATTCTTCATGCTTCGAATTATTTATTCTGAGAGCCGATAAACTTTTCCTTCAGCCAATATAATCACGGACTCCTATCATCGGCCAAGAAACAGACAAACTCGTATAGGTGAAGTTATTGATGAATATAATGCCGTAGTCCAGTCTTGCCCATGAGTACATAGCCGATTGTTTAGTTGCCGAAAATCTTGATCAACCCAGTCCAATTCAACCAATCGGACCTTTTGCTGACGACAAGTGCAAATTCAATCGGACCAATCGGACCTTTGGCTGGTCACGAGTGCAGATCAACCCAGTCCAATCGGACCACCGATAGGCCCAACGTGAAGGTCAAAAGATCATGCTGATGATAATGGAGATACCCCTCTTCTATATTGGCCCGTAAGTCCGATTGTGCAGGGTGAAGTAGCCGGTGGTGCACATCTGTAGAGAACAATCATCGGCCGAATTCAGTGTCTGCCCTGTATCACGCGGCATGAATCGTGCGCAGCCTGAACACGTACTATATCCATCAGCCCAGCTTATCGGACACGAACTCATCAAACACCTCATGCAACCATCAATATACGGCCATCGGACCTCTACGGACATGATCTCCGCCATCAATACATGGCTATCGGACCTCTATAATCATCGGACCTCTGAGTTACACCATCAGACTCCTCCAAGTTGAACTATGGAATCACCATCGGACACCTCCATCGGCTACTCTTTATCAGACCATCGGCCAATTGTCTGCTCTTTGTTGCTGAAGGCTGTACTCTTCTCATCGAACCATCCGGCCGATGGGTTAGCAATAATGTAGTGCTGAACAACTGAATATTGGTCTAATAAAAATGATGCGTGCACAACTTTCTCATTTCTGTCTTGCAAGCAATACAGCAGCTGATGCCATCATCCGATATCTAGAACAGAACCCAGTTTCATCGGCTTTCATCAACACCCATTAGTCAGATCCAGTCAAAGATATTATCGGCAGCCCATGAAAATAAAATAATCCCACTAGTCCATCAGCCAATACATGCACATGCTAGCTTCTCAGCTTAATATGCGTGTGTCGGCAGTCCATGATCATGAGTTATGTACATCAGGGCCGATACTTTCATTTCGGCCAGAATAATCACGACATCGGTCAAGTACATCGGACATTACGCACTATCGGCTGCATCATCGGACTCTAGTAATAATCTCTGAAGTATAGATAGCCGACGCGCTGATATTATTAATCAGCACCCTGCCTCAGCTTGATTCGATCGGCTTTATATCGGACCTTGAGAATTGAGGTACCATCAGACCAACGTTGACCAGTCATCACCACCATCTGAAAAATTCCATCAGCTTACAGTATGGCAATATAATATTGAATCTAAAAGCTCCAGCTGATGTCTTCCCGCAACCAAGAATCGACTGATATAATAATTTGTAGATATATCTGACTTCTAATCAACTTCATCGGCCGTCCTTCTTTACTACCAATGCATCGGCTAATCCCCAAACTCCATCAACAGTATCGGTAGCCAGAAAGATGGAAGCCGATGAAATAACTATCTTCAGCTGATCTTCTGTCGGAAAATCAAATGGCCGATATTGAAATCATCCAAGATGTTCGTGCAACAGAGCGACAAACCATAGAGCTGAACATCATCGGCTGTTAGTCACAATTCCTTGATAGGGAGTCATCTTGATAAAACTTTTGCCTTTAAATCGACAATAACAGTCATACAAGTATCCTGGACTTTGTGTGTGTTTGGTCAACCATACCGCCGATAGGAAATCTTCGGCTGCTTGTAGAACTATATGAATAAACCGAATATCCACCTCCGATGGCTGCCATGAGAATAATAACTTCACTTAGCCGATTAACATAATCTATTGGACATATTGATCTTAATAAAATAGCTCCATCGGCTATCTTCTTTGTTCATTCATTATCCTGAGTATTGCCAAACAAATAATAATATAATTGTTACTGTATAACTCCAATCGACTGGCTGCTCTTGGATGTTGTTGCCCATGATATATAGCTTGATGCCTGCATGTCATCGGACTCTGAATCGTCTCCATCCGACCCTTCTATCGGCCATTGCACCATACTTTCTCTTCTGATAGAAATAAATCTTGCTTGCATAGGCTTTCCAGCATGCATGACTGAGGAAAAAGGAAATCCTTTGCTTCTAATCGGAATGCCGATGCCCCCCAAGCCTGATAGCTTTTGAAATAAAATAACTCCATTAAACCAAGGTTGCTTCGGTCATCATTATCGGCCATCAGAAAAGTAGCATACCAATAATACAGGCCGATGATTCACTTCAAGAGTAATGATTTTTAGAATTTGACATCGGCTAACATTTATAGAATAAAATATTAAATCTGAATGCTCCAGCCGACGTCTCTCGCATTAACCAAGATTGACCGATGTACCCTCTGGCCGATGACGAGCGGTAGACTAGAGCCTGGTCCGATCGAACTGACTATCGGCTGACTCCTCAATCGGCAACCGCTGCCCCAGCACAAGCTCCATCGGCCACTTCTAATCTGAATGCGATGCCCACCAAAATCTTCGAGCCGATGACGAGCAGAAGTCCGATCGACTGTTGCCCAGGAAATAATGCATGTGGTCATCGACTGCCTATATATTAAACAATATATATCTTTTTAGTCCGATGTATTTTCGAGCCGATGACGAGCAGAGGTCCGATCGGCTGTTGCTATGGGCTGATGATTACACGCGCATCGGACCAGGATGTGGCCATGTAGAACATTAACCTGATCGGCCAATATTTTATCTCATCATCGGACCAGGATGTGGCCATCGGACCAGGATGTGGCAACAGCTTCGAATAAAATGTTGGCTGACCAACCTTGCTTATCTGATAATTGTCGTCATATAATTAATCTAGAATATTTCAATCGGCTTTCTTGGACAATATAACCAGGTACAGGCTCATAAATCTTCCAATATATCAAAGCAATATATTCTGAGAATTACCCAATAAACATATAGCCGATGACAGATATTTGCGCAACCTGATTCATGGGACAATATAATAATAGAGCCAATTCTGTGACGTCTTTCCGCGTCCCATTGAACCTTCCAGAATAAAATTGGCTTCATATAGCTGTGGATGTATCTGACTTCAAATCAAACGAATGTGTCCCACTGGGCGTGCCAAAAATGTGTTGACGCGGAAAATCGGCGGTCGTATCCTCAGCGGTCAACACAACAAGACCAGGGAGATCTGCTTTACTCCAGTGCCAGCCTGCACTTTGTTCAGGTTTGCAGCGTGCCAGTCAGTTTGACCATTCAACTGACAAGGAGCATGATCGATATCATATAGCGAACCGGCCATGCCTTTGCAGAATATAATCAGTACAGAATAAGGCCGATACGCTGTTCACCGTCTTAACTGCTTGATCATCATCTCTAATACATCTGCTAGCTTTCTGATCTCTCATAGCTGTTGAAGAATCAGATTAATTCACATGGCGTAGATCTAAATCAATCTAGCAACTCCAAACAGCCGAATAAGCTGCCTTCAAATAACCAAATAAATCTAGCTCTGACGTAGGGAATCTAGATCAAACCTGAAAACTTGAAGATCAACCCAATAAACAATTAATCACTGAATAATCAAGAGAAACTCAGCTCCGACGTAGAGAATCTAAACCAATCTTGACAATCCAAAGATAAATCGGTGGCACCATTGCCTCACGTAATTGCTCGCAGATATAATAAAAACAGCTCTCCCGCAGCTAATCTTGATGCAATCATAGTAACAGATCGGCTTTGCCCGTTGCAATATATTCAATAAGCTGTGAGAGCCGATATGTTGTCCCTCCTGCCTAATCTCTTGGACAGGAAGCTCGCAATGATAATCATCCTGATAGAACAGTAACAAGATCGTTCCAATATTCACAGCTGTTGAAGAAACAGATTGACTCACATGGCGTAGATCTAAACCAATCTAGCAACTCTAAGCAACAGCATAAGCTGCCTTCTAATAATCAAGAAAGATCTAGCTCCGACGTAGGGAATCTAGATCAAACCCGATATTCAAAGAACAACCAGATTAAGCCTATAAAGGTGAATCGGACCTGGAACGATATTGTCAGCTCAAATCGGACTAAACCAATGCTCATAGCTGTTTGAAGAGTCAGATCAATTCACATGGCGCAGATCTAAATCAATCTAGAAACTCCAAACAACCGCATAAGCTGCCTTCTAATAATCAAGAGAAATCTAGCTCCGACGCAGGGAATCTAGATCAAACCCGAAAACTCGAAGAACAGCCCGTCAGTAACAGATCGGCTATTATATTGAATAAGCAAAGTAAAGCCGACATGTTACGTTGAACAGCATAAACGAGAAAGGGCGATGCGCCTCAATTCAAAGCTTACGCCAATTCGGTAGTTGAACCATCCAAACGAGAAGAGGGCGATGCGCCTCAGATCAAAGCTTGAATCGATCCGGGTGACGGAACTCGCGACAGGCTGGAGATTGAAGACTGATGCAGCCCAGCTTGCTGAAGAACTCGTCGATAAGGTACATAATTCCTAAGGTTTTGGCGTGATGCCAGTTTGTGTATTGATCGAGAGATAAAAGATTACAAGCTGCCGGGGTTTATATTTATACCCTGGGCAGATAAGAGTCCCGAAGGGACTTGCCTAACAAAATATATCTAAACAAAAGGAATTATTAAGATACACAGACTCTAAATTCCTTTGCGCAGGGCCCTTACTAATTAAGCTTCCTCCGATTCCACGAGACGCTAATTCCTTTGCCATAATTATCCTGTACTCCTTGCCGCATGTACCAAAAAGATATTATATTTTAATCTCTGGCCAATTAAAATATACTTAAGTGATCAAGCCAAACTTTTCCTTCTCACGTGGCAGCCTTTCTTTTTACTCTAACCTCCCGTGCATGTACGTGCTCGGCTTGCCAGTATCTTCGATTTGCACATGCCTTCTCTCAACGCGCCTCAAAAATCCATCGGTTCTGACTTGATTTTTCTTAGATTATCGGCTTTATTTTAGGGACTCCTCTGGCCATAAAATTACCAAATTCTGGTGTTAATACATTCAATAGATTTAGAAAGGGAGTCTTCATCAGAACTAAGGTAAACAATAGCCCAAGTTCTGTAATCAGCAGAACCAAATAAAAAATATAAGAGAAAAGCACCTTCTTCACATTTTGATTAAAAAAAGGTCTGCTTATCTGAAGATGACAGATATACCTCAGATCCTGATTTATCTATTAGTGGATCATAAAAACAATTATCTGAAAAAAATAGATCTGCGTCAACTAATCTACTGAAAAAGTACTCAAACATTGACCTGGCAGCACAAGGATCTTCTCAATTATTTTGGCAGCAAATAGATTTTAAGAAACCAAATGAATATAACCATCTCTGAGTACAGCACTATGGAGCAACCACCTCACCACTGTTACTGGCATCATAAGTTAGCCAGGTATGTCCAGGCCCTATTTCAACTGCAAGTGGATGCAAGAGAAAAGTCATCTAACATTTATAAGGAAGTAAAATAAGAAACCTACACAAATGCACACAGAAATCGACAGAAACAATACATTTCTTGTTCTCAATACCGGGTCATTTACCATCAGCCCGCTGTTTCCTCATAAACTGCAAAAACAGTCACATATCTTTTATGTAAATTAAGTAGTAAATTTGCTTAGGGAATTCAACGCAATATTTTTTCAGATCATATAATTAACATGACTCTGGATTCGAACTGCACTGTACAATAACTTGAATCATAGCTGAGTCACACTCAAGACGAATAATTTCCCCGATGAGGTTGTCAGGATCAACACGATTATTGTGACCAAAGCTGCTACTATTATTTCTAGTATAGATTGAGTCAAGGTTTTGGTGGAGGTCTTAATTTGTAAGCATCCTTAGTTTGTTATATAGAGTAGGAGTAGCCATCTACAAAATGAAAAGAATACTCAATTGTCTATCAGGTGCAAATTTCCACGGTAATGCTATGACTGCTATGGAAATAACTGAAACTATAATGTTCAGACCTTTACTCCCAAACAAACTTGTAGGACAGTATATCCGATTCTCCATTGGTTATTGCAAGACCATTGCAAATATGATAAATAATATATTTTGCTAACAGGTTAAAAGAATCTCTCTATCATATCAGTGTCAGGTGCTCCGTATGCAACCACAAACTTAATGCTTGAAAAATCCATGATTTCAGATACCTCACATAAGAAACATGCATTTTTTGAAATAAAAGGAAAATAAGGTACCTCGTTGAGCCTCTCTGCATCCTTCATCTTCTCTAGCATCCATCGATCAATCAGACTCTGGTTCTCATACTCTGCAGCTTCAAGTTTTGTTAATGCCTGTTTAGTTCAGCTTTAACTGCTTGATGCTCTTGAATAAGATCTAAGGCTTTTGTTTTTTCATCAAGTGACTGCTTTAGTTGCACATTCTCTTAGCTGCAAAAAAAACTTTCCACAAGCACTGAATGCATGTTCTCCTCGACTGCGAGGAAGGTTAGAAAAAAAATGAATCACATTTAATACCTCATCTTCTCAAGTTCAGCCTGCAAACTTGTAACCATCGCCTCCTTCTCTTTGAGCAGTGCTTTTGATGCCTTACCCTCTCCTATCTCAGTTACAAGCTGTTTTGAGAGCAGGAATTGCGCTTTGTAGCACTGCTGGAGCACCAACTCGTGCTTCTCAGCCTTCTCCTTCCACTCCAAGGCCTGCAAGGAATTAACAAAACAACCTTTCCTTCACTAAACACCCAAGACATCCTGAAAATTTCTTAAAAAGAAAAATGGCATATTT
Organism: Alloteropsis semialata; assembly: GCA_004135705.1. NCBI lineage: Eukaryota > Viridiplantae > Streptophyta > Magnoliopsida > Poales > Poaceae > Alloteropsis > Alloteropsis semialata. Next base: position 65,213,023 of record CM014274.1, read on the forward strand.
CAGCGTGACAGACAGTTGAATTCAGTAGGTCTATCATCAGTAGCACACATTTGATTGCATAATTGAATGTCTGATCAAACAGAGAGAAAGTTAATTGCAAGATTGGTGAAAGGGCGAGAGAAGAGTAGGAGATTGGCCTTACATGGGCGGCGAAGGGACAGGTGAGCGCCTCCATGGCCGGGCTCGGGCTGTGCGTCCCTTCCTCAGCCAGGTGCCTCTGTTTCAGCGACTGCAAGGCATGCCAGATACGCCCTGTGCCGGCCTCAGCCTTCGCCATCGTCCTGCGCAAGCGGCAACAACAGCAAAAAGCTTCCCCGTTGTCAGGCAAACAGCAAAGAAGAAACAGAGCTACCCGCCGAGTTGAAGGATTACTCACATTCTCGCGCTGATTTGATCAACTCACATGGGATGGACCCGAGGGACAAGAAATCAGATTGTGAGAGGGAGGAGGATTGTGCGGACAATGAGATCACGACGCCCTTACCAATTTATTTTCTGATGCTGCCGCATCCTCTCCGCAGCGGTGCGGGCTGGGCCGCTGCCGCTCCATTCCTTCTGCGCGTGAACATGAGCCACCGCCGCCTCCTTCGTCCTCCTCCGTTGTCTGGACCTCAGCCTGCAGCCGCGGATCTAGCTCCCCCCTCCAATCGAAACCCCATGCCGCGTTGCCGCCCCACATGACCCCCGACCGCGCCGCAGCGATCACCGAAGCCCGCATCGGGGATGACGGCGGCGGTGGTGGGGACGGCGCTAAAGAGAACCTCGCGGCGCCACCGCCGTTGGAGTCCCCTGCCGCCCCAGATCGAGAGGCCACCGCGGCCTCGCACCTCCCTGGCGGAGGGAGCAGGGGAGGGGCAGGGCGGCATCGCAGCTCACTGGCGGCCGGCGTCGGGAGCCCGTCCAGCGGAGAGGGAGGGGCGGAGCGGCAGGGGAGAGGCAGGGGCCGCCGGCCGACACAGGGAGGGGCGCGGCTTGCCGCCGGGGGTCGCGAGATAGGATGGAGGGTGAATATGGAGAGGATGGAGGGGCCGACCGAGGGGTGTTGTAGATGGAAACAGGAGGCGGCGGCGGAGGCGGTAAAAGGGCTGGCAAGCGAGAGAAGAGGAAAGAAACCAGAGATGACAGCGTGATCGGGGAGGGTTTCAAATGGTGGAGGCCGGGAGGGCGGGGGCACAGCCACACGGGTAGGAAGGGTCGAAGGAGGTCAGAGGTGCGAGATCTTGGGGTTGTGATTAAGGAAATAAACACGGAGAGAAACAGGCGGTGCGGCACACAAGGAAAATAAACGGCATGATTGGTGGGCGGGATTGAGAGCGGGTACGGGAACCAATAAGGGAACAGGTTCCTTTTGTATAGATAAGGCAATTAGCAGACAGGCAATAAGGAAACAAATACCTAGAAAATAGGGCGGGATTGGAATTTCAAATGATGGGTACACGGGCGGGTAACTAAAAAGCGCGGTGACAAAAAAATAACAATTTTGGCCGCAGCTATTTTGCAACTATCAAAATTTCCCCCCCCCCTTTCGTCAAACTTTTTGGTCTGCCTTGTGGGCCCATCTAAGGAAGCTGTGAGGGGTAAGGCTGGGTAGGCTTTTGGTGAGAATTGTCTTCAAATGTTATTCTCTTTATAGTATAGATAAATTGTATTTGTGGACTCTTTTTTTTAGAAGAATCAAATATGCATTGTTGAGTGAATTTAACAAAATTTTCTCATAATACACTACATAAATTTAACTAAATCCCTTTATGGAAAAGAAGGAGAGGGAGAAAAAAATAAAAAATGCCTCTTTGCGAGTGCCAGGTCAACGACAGTCGGCAAAGGGGTATTTGTAGAATCTGGCACTCTGGCAAACACGCACCTCATCCATAGCCAGCTCGGCCTCACGCACGCACAACAGGGTGTGGGAAATGGATTACCCGATTTCATTTCTTGGTTCAAACATAAGGTACTGTCCAATTTAGCTGGTTCTTAGTTTTCCATTACAAGTTGCTCATCCGAGGGAATAATATAACGAACTATCATGCTTGAACTGATGCGTCTATGAGTGCCGAGTTGAGACAGGTTGCGATGGCTGTGCCTATAGGGCCAGGTCATTTTCTGGTTATGACATGAATGGATATCGCTTTCACACAACACGCCACGAGTAGAGTCGGCCCAATCGAAGAACCACAAATTTTGGTTTTTTTACGCCAAACCTTGATGGGGTCCAGTATTATGGCAAAATTGAAGAAATATACAAACTCATGTTTCATAGTTGCAAACCTCTTAATCCTGTCATATTCAAATGCCATTGGTTTGATCTCGAAGTAGTGAGACGGACACCTAACCTTGGACTAGTAGAAATTCGACAATCAACCGTCTTACCAGGAGATGATGTCTATATTGTGGCACAACAGGCCACGCAAGTTTATTATCTCTCATACCGTGCCAAACCGATGACCGGCTTAAGGGGTGGGATGTTGTGTACAAGGTATCGCCACACGGTAAACTGTCTATCCCAAACAATGAAGATTACAACATAGACTCAAACACATATGACAGAGAGTTCTTCCAAGAAGATGGGCTAGAAGAGAATTTTGAGATAGACTTAACTGATGCGATCGAAATGGAAGTAGACAATGAAATGTTTGTGAACGAGGATGCTGGAGATGAGGTTCGTAATGCGAAGGACTTGGAGTTACTAGAGCGATTACATTTAGGCAATGACAGTGATGAGGACATCCCTCCTCTGGAGCACAGGCATGATAATTTCGACTTGCGTGATAGTGATGAAGAGACTCATGATCCAGCAAATCCCGATTACGATGATTATTTCTAATACATGAAAAATCCATAATTATTATTCGCAATACCATGTGATTTCCTAATTATGTTTTGTTTATTTTGCATCTATTTCTAAGTACTTTTTGTTTACCTGATTGGTTTACTCTTTTTAATTGCAGATGGTGGCAGGTTCAAGAATTCATTAAATGCGCTTTACCAAACCGTGACCAGTGCAGGTGAGGGGTCCGGTTCCAAGGAGGGGTCCGGGAGGGGTCGAGGGAAAGGTGGAGGTAGGGGTCGAGGGAAAGGGAAGCAGGTTGGAGGCAGAGGTCGAGGGAACCAGGATCGAGAGCCATCCTCTGTAGCTTCGTCGTTGTCTTCCTCTGAGGAGGTATTACCTTTAGCGGAGGCCTCTGATGATGAGGAGTAGGTACAGGAGGGGCAGGAGCAGGAGAGGAGGAGGCAGCAGAAGGGGGTTCGTCTTCCTCTACTTCGTCTGGTGTCTAGTTGCGAGGTCCCTCGCAACTCCCTCAGCGACCGATACCTTTGGAGAGACGTCCGATGATTCGCCCCATAGGGACCAGGTAAATATCTTTAGGTGTTATCACTACATTTTCATTTGATATGTTTATAATCACATTAGAAACTAATAATTTATCTTAATCACTTGGTCAGGAATTGGATGAGGGTCGCTCCAGGTGATCACAAGCGCCTTGTCAACAGGATCCTTGGGCTTTTATGCATGCTACACTTCCCTGGCTTCGTTCAGCATGCCGGCACCATGGAGCTGGCCTACACGTGGGACCACTACATGGCCTTCCCTGATGTACCTGATTGAGAGGGTAGGATGTTCGCGAACAAGGCGGAGTGGGTGAATGGTGAGCTGTGGGTAAGTCTTCCTCACACTACATTGCTCAATACATCGCATTCATTGGACATTCTTTTTAATGACTACATACATCGCGTCTATATGCAGGATTTCTTTAAATGAGATTTGGGATACGAGGAAAGGGCGGCAGCTGTGGCTCACAAAGCATGTTTTAAACTCGTGAAAGACATGCATTACGAGGTGCACGTCCAGTCAGTGATAACATACAACGCTGTGTTTTTTCAAGTAGAGGTCACGAAAGCTGAAGCAAGAAACATGAAGCTGACCCGGGAACAACACTTGCAGGTAAATATAGAAGATTAATACTAATTGTTTCAGAGATTAAGTACGCTCAGTTTGTTCTTCTTATATGTCATGTACTTGATGACATGTAGGCGCCTCCGTGGTGGGGCGCTGAGCATCGCCAGTGCTGGGAATACATGGTGGACAAGTGGTTGCAGCCCGAGTGAAAAGAGATGCACAACGCTTGCCGGGAGCGGTGTTTGTTGATGCCAGGTGTACCACACCATCAAGGCAACCTTAGCCTTGACGAGTACGCGGCAAGATGGGTATGCGAATTGATTTCTTTATTCTTACGCTCAATTCTCACTAATTTCTAATCATGGTGCTGTTTTTTTCGCAATCGTCGTCGCATGTTGGCCTGCCATGCGGCCATTTCAAGCATATGCTTTGCCCACAAGGGCAAGGCAACATCCGACGTCGACTACAACCCAGAGGACCCACCCTCGGCGTACAACAATGCGAGCATCCACAGCCGTCTCAATGAATACACATCGATGGCAAGAGAGGTCCATGGGCCAGAGTACGATCCAAGCACCCAGCCCCTTGATAGAGAAGTCGTCATGAGGGTGGGAGAAGGCAAGAAGCATGGGCAGTACTATATTGGTGACGGCACACTCGCCACGGCCACTACTCCCATTCTCTCCTAGATTCGAGCAAGGAGCACGAGTTCGAGCCCGGCCATACGCCCACGACCGGACACTGCACACTTCTGGATGGAGGCACTCCAGGTAATTTCTGTTTTATCCGTCGTTCATTGATTTTTACATACGTTTGATTTGCATTGTAATATTGGGATGATATATTGTAGACCTAGCTGGAAGAAGAGAGGAGGAGAGTCACTGAAATGGAGACGAGGATGGAGGCGAGGATGGAGGCTGAGCGCCAGAGGATTGAGCAGAAGTTTCAGTAGAGGATGGCGGCCGAGCAGCAAAGGATGCAGCAAATGTATCTATACCTGCTGGGCCTTTCGGCACAGGTTGGTGGGCCGGCACCACCAGAGATGGTATTTCCACCACCGATGCCACCTCCTGTAGCATATACTCCTGTGAGTCACTTTTGACAACCTTGTAGTTTCATCTCTTATAGCTTTAGATTGTTACCTAGAGAAATTAGAAAACTTATAAAATTTAGAGAACTTATAGTTTCATCTCATGATTTAGAGAATTTAGAGAACATATAGTTTCATCTCATGACTTAGAGAATTTAGAGAACATATAGTTTTATCTCATGACTTAGAGAATTTAGAGAACTTATAGTTTTATCTTAGGACCTGTATGTTTTGGATGATAACTTGTTTCTAACGTAAAACTTGTCTCACATATGCAATGTCTTTTCCTTTGTGCAGATTCAATTGGCGGGATCGAACCAGCCTCATCAGGACGCCAATTTGTCCTAGTTGTGGCCCACACCACCACCTCAGTGACTTAGCATTTTACTTGCATTTGTGGTTGTGATACTTTTGTGGTTGTGACTGGACAGCTTTGTGATACTTTTGTGGTTGTGACTGGATGTCTTCGATAGGACTATTTGTAGTTGTGATCTATATGAACTGCCTGTGATGGTTATTGTGATATATATTTGTGGTTGTAAACTATATGAACTGTCTGTGATGCTTATTGTGATATATTTGTGGTTGTGATCTATATGAACTGCCTGTGATGCTTATTGTGATATATGTGTGATGCCTGTGATATCTGTGAGAGTGGGGTACATTATACATGACTGAACAATAATAAAAGGCCATTTTTTGGTCAC
>CM014274.1:65221204-65232788 GCA_004135705.1 Alloteropsis semialata
AAACATGTCATTATACAAAATATCCCAAAGTACTTCAATATATGATTCTAAATTACATACTTGTTCCATTTGTTGTTAATATTGAAAATAATAACTTAGGATATATATGCATGATGTGTCTCACCATGTAGATCATATATGTGTACATAGAAAACTATAAAATACATGCATTGAAATTTATCCACATATGCATTAAAAAATTCTAGATTAGGCCAATATATAATTCTAAATATCTAATTGTACCATTATTAATATGGAAAATGCTAACTTATACTAATTCTTATGTTAATTATGAAGCTCAAATTGAGGATTCAATAAAACACATTTACATGTGCGATGTAAAGTGAAAAAATATTTGATTAATAAAAAGCGCAAGGTAAATAATTTGTATTATTATATATGGATATAGATTTTTATAGAATTTTAATAGTCATGTAGTTCAAATTATTAGCCCGTGCGGGAGCACGGGTTAATAGAGTGGTTACAACAAACCAACGAAGGCCCAGCAATCCCAGCAAAGGTGGGGTACGCTCTCCCCTCCGCTTAAAATTAAAAAAACAAACCAACAAAAGGTGTTGTGGTTCTGTCCCTTTCTCGTGCTTATTGCGCGGCAAGAGCTGACACAGTAGTGATATCCTGTAAACCCAGCAGTTTCCGCGCAGGCCTGATTGCTGTGATGTGCTACGTTTTCATACTACTATAGCATGATTTGATCAAAGACAGTGGCATATATATAGGTGGCGTGCAACTACTGCAGAGAGCTTTGTGTGGTTCCCTGGCTGTTGTCTCTTCCAAGTTCCAATCACTAAATTCCTAACTTCTTTTATTTATTGAAGACTATGAGCCGTTAACGATTTTATTCAGCCATGTACAGTTACTAAATGAATCAGATCATAAAGTAATGCTTCAATACTCGATGCTTGACCAAGAGGCTTAATTTTAGATGCCTCTATAGCAACTTGCCATTTCCACATTCACATAATTTGTTTTTTCTGACCATAGGTACAAAAACAGTCCAGCTTTTCTTGAAAGCTACAGAAGGAAGCTAACAAAAATTGGGGATGCCGACACACATCACTAAGAGGTTCATTTCTCTTGTGTCATAGGATCTAATCCTAGAAATATTAGTGAAATTCATATCGATGTAAAGATCTTACCTGATTATAGCCATCAAACTTAACTGAATTAGCTAGGGTGATCATAGGATCATGGTATGCTTAAAAGATTCGTTGCAAAGATAGCTTTTGGTTGGGATGGTACAGGTTTGTGGAACTATTTATATCTTCTTTCATGATGATTCACAATCCTTTTAATAAAAACTACAGAACGATCGACCATCATCTTGGTTGGGATGGTAGGTGTGTATGGCATCATCCAAAAGGGCAATCCTCTGCAAGCACGAGCTATATATATATAAACTAATTGGCACACATGGTTGCTTCAACAGTAAGAAACAATTAACAAGGGGAAACCAAGATAGAATTGTGCAAGTACAATCTGACCTATCTGGCTTTATATCTTGGCGCCTATAATTTCAGGTTTATTTGTAGCCCTACAAGAAAATGCACTCGTAGGTGTGTCTTTGTAATCGAGAAAAAAAGATGACCATGTGAGTCTTTCCCGAGAATAATAAGGAAAACTTATTACACTATTTTAAAACATGTTCTATGGCAAATAGTTGGGTGCCCAAAGTGACCAAGCACATGGACACCTAGCTAGCAGCTACGCGGTTTCTTGCTTCCACGCTAGTATATACTTCCCTAAATCCTATTTAAACAAGTTCAACTTAGATGAGCGACTGAGACTAAAAACTAAAATAATCACCGTGATCAGATCAACAATATATTGCATCCAAGCTGGTGTTACCCAACGATGAACGAGACCTCAAGTCGTCTCAACTTCAAGTACTTACTTGCAGGGGCGGAGCTACAGGGTGGTCCCTGTGGGCCATGGACCATCCTGAAATCCAGCTCAAGACATATTATCCTATCTTCCTATGCATAAAACACAGAACTACTGCCTCTTGCATTGCTCCCTTCCACTGTTATGTGACGCTTTGCAGTTGTTTTCCCCCTGATGTGGTGATTGTATGGCGTGATTGGAGCATAGAGCACAACAAACCGCGACTCTGACCACTAACGGCGGTGGTGGCCAGCAAGAAGAAGCAGCACTGTATCAACTGGAGTCAGCAACTGGACCACCCTAGCCGGAAATGCTAGCTACGCCACTGCTTACTTGGCACCAGCTTCCGCGTATTCAGAAGTATCCTTTCTGTTATTAAAAGGACATCTTTACCCAGATATCAGTAGAGCAGTTATCTGTTTGAAAACGTATATACAACGTTCTTTCAGCAGTAATCTACTGACCAAAATGACAGTTCATATATATCCTTTACACATCAGCGTCTCTTTAGTCAACTATGCTCATTTGCCCAAGCCCTGCAGCTGCAGATCCATCTGTGAGGCCGGTGCCGCTACGTTGTTTACAAATATCTTCATGTGTTACACGAGGGAGGCCGCCCTGACTGGCTCGCACGTTCATGCCACTGATGCCAGGCATCATGGTGAAACGGTGTACATGTCTGACGGGCAGGCCCGGCCCGAGCTATAATTACACTGCGGCCCGCCGGGGCCTGTCTCTCTCTCTCCGTGCATCGGTGGCCCTGGTCCTCTCTCTCTCGCGCGCCCATTGGCCGCAGCAGAGGACTCAGCACAGCTGACTGGATCGGCGTACCTCCTCCTGCTTGGTTCGATCCGCCATTTTTTGCTTCTCCTGCTTTGAGCCTGTGGCTGTGCTGCTACCCTCTGTTGATTGCCTATCAGAGCTTGCTTCCATGGATTCCACTCTCTTCGTCATCGGCGTCATAGGTACGCTAGCGCTTGTATGAAGGGCGCCTCTCCCTCTCTCTCTCTCTCTCTCTCTCTCTCTCTCTCTCTCTCTCTCTCTCTCTCTCTCTCTATCTCTTTCTACTCTTTACTCTCCATTACCAACAGGTCTCTTGATTGTATAGCTTTGTTTGTCTTAATCCACCTTCATTTTCTCCTTAATTGCAGGCAACATCATCTCAGTTCTAGTCTTCGTATCTCCCATGTAAGCATCTCCATTGTTTCAAAAGCTTTCCTGCTACCATGGCTGCAAAATCTTTCTTTCCCTAGTCCCTAGTCCCTACACACGCTAGCCAACATCTGATCCATTTTGCGCATATATATACAGCAAAACGTTCTGGAGGATCGTGAAGGGCGGGTCGACGGAGGAGTTCGAGCCGGCGCCGTACGTGTTCACGCTGCTCAACGCTCTGCTGTGGCTCTACTACGGCGTCACCAAGCCCGATGGCCTCCTCGTCGCCACCGTCAACGGCTTCGGCGCCGTCATGGAGGCCATCTACGTCGTGCTCTTCATCGTCTACGCCGCCGATCGCGCCACAAGGGTGAGGCATGCATCCAGCAGCAGAATCTTACCTGTCAATCTCGCGCGCGTGTGAAATATGTGGTAGCTCAACCTCTGTAACTTTGCACCGCTTTTCATAAATTGAATGTTTCCGCTGTTCAGTCGCATTCCATTGCTTTCTAAATATGGCCCTACTGTTCATAATTCTCAGAAACTCTTTCTTGAATTCAGCCTTGCTGTTATGCTATATATATTTCAATCCTTTAATCGTTTTATTTATAGTTAGGTCCACTGCTTACTGCTTGCTGAAGGTTACCTAGCTAATATAAAATTTGGAAACGACTGTCATTTTTTCAGATTATATATGACTAGCCTCTATATACAATTTCTGGTCTGTGATGGGATCTTTAAGCAGTACAACCTTTGCTTTAGAATAGTAACAAAAGCTAGCTAGCATCTTATTGGTTGCCCTATTGCAATTCTTTGTGCAGGTTAAGACCGCAAAGCTGGCGGCAGCGTTGGACATTGGTGGCTTTGGAGTTGTGTTTGCTGTCACCACATTCGCCATCAGTGAGTTAGACTTGAGAATCATGGTGATCGGAATGATATGTGCCTGCCTCAATGTGCTTATGTACGGGTCTCCCCTTGCTGCCATGGTAAGTTTCTTCTCACATATTTATATATATGCTAATTATTAGTCGTCCTTTTCCCTTTTTAATTAGGCTTTATTTGTTTGCCGTGGATTTTGAAAAACACTCTTGTCTTTCTTTCTCTATATATAATTAAGACTGACTTTAAGAACATCTCAATTTTACAACAGTGACAGACAGATTTGTAATTGACTAAATTAGAACTTTGCAAAAGAAAAATAAATAAATTACACATCGTAGCAAACTACCAATGGGCCAGAAAAATGCTATGCAAAATAACACCAATAAGTGATGATAAATAAGTGACCCAATGACGTTAATTTCTTCTAATCTTGATGGCGCTCGAGCCATAAACAAATGCAAGTAGTTCAAGATTGGAAATATAATGGAGTATGACCTAGTAGAGATATTTATCATCCGGAGATCTATTTCTGTCCACAACTGATGTTTATGGACGGACTGGCTTGTGTCAATTGGTTTTGGTGGTATTGTCTTTTCATGATTATCTATCAAACAAGTATTCCTATTGCACAAAGTCCAAACAAATGTTAAAAGGCATGTGCACAAAGCAATTGAAGATAGTGACAAATTTCAAAACTATACTTAATATTCTTAATTTAGGGAGAATTATTTTACATCAGGGACAGTTTACAATACAGCCTGTCCTTTTTTGGTTACTTATCCCACTTCCACTTGCGGGAAGAGTAATATATGGCAATGTTGCCCTAAACGGTAAACGGTAGTGGTTCGGTCACCCCTCGAGTAGCGAGTAAACCGTGTAGACGTTGTGTACACGGCGTGTACACGGGCAACACGGTTATGTACGGACCAGTAAAAAAGGCATGTTAATATAGCATAGACACATATAAATCAGTGAAGTACGTGTACAGGATCTCGCGTTAACACATTAGCATCGACAGAAACCTAATAATTCTTAGTTCTCAAAGTTAAATGATATCAGTATATCACTAAATACCAAATACATGAGTTTAGACATGGTTTAACCTCCCGCCCATGGGCCACCATGGCCTAAACGGCCCATTACACGGGCTACACGTTTAATAAAAACGTTTTCTCCCATTTTCTTCTAGCCATTTACACTGTGTACACGAGTTAGCTGTGTAATGGACCGTTTAGGCCCTAAACTGCACGGTAGACTGTTGAATAGCGTTTACACGGCGTGTACACGAGCTACACGGCCGTTTACGGCAACACTGATATATGGTAGGTAGAGACTGAACGCAAGATGCATAGAATCTCTTTTTCAGAAATAAAATGCATAAAATATAAGTACATATTACCTCAATAAGTCTTTTTCTAAAGAATTTTTCTTGTCAAGGTAGACATGCATTTTATATTTTGGTGTAGCTAATTTGTGGGGCCATGTGTGCAAAAATGGGAACCTCACTCCCATGGAGGGGACCATGGTCCATGGAAGACTTTTCTTTGTTCCCTTTGTCATGCCAAATCAAAAATCTATCCCTGCCTTTTATTTCTTTAAAATTATGAGAATAAATTTTAAAAAAATGTTATTAGAACTCCAAATTATATTACAAATAAGTTAAAATTTTCAAGTCATAGCTTAATACAAAGAAAACTGTTTACACTTTAATTTCCAATGAAAAGAGACAATCTTCATTGCAGATTCAACTATAAGAATTTTCATATATACATGCACAATAGACAATTTGCACATAACTTTAAACTGCGATTTGGTGGGAGATATGCAAAAGATTGGTCAATGCCCGCTTTGCACTTTCTTGTACGGTATCTATTTCTTGCAAATATGTGTATTGTTGAAGGAGAAAGCTGGCACAATCACATATTGATGAGATTATGGGATAAGGTGCGACTTAAATTTTAAAATATGGTTCCTTTTTTGTTCTTGATCGAGCTAGCATGTAGTAGGACGTACTCCGACGTGGTGACCATTATCTGCCCAGTAGCCAGCCCGATCAATTGGCAACTTATTCTATTTTAGTTCGAAATTCTTTTCTTTTGTTTGTGAGGACCAAGAAATTAATGTTCTGCATTAGCAGTGCAACACTAGAACCAGAACATTTTTCCTGTAAAGGCATTAGTACTGCATGCCAGTGTGTCTCCCTGTGGGTCACAACCCTTTCGCTGGCGAAATAGTGCGTGACATGGCGATCGACAAAAACCGAGTACGACAAAAAACACAAGGTACACCATTGGGCCATGGCGGCCTTAACTTATCTGACGGGCCCGACATCCTTCCTATTTTGCCGGCCTTTTTTGTTCTTGTGGGCCTTGTTGGGTGGTGGTTCGCTCTCTGAATTTTTTTGTTCCGTTCGATCGAAAGGAAACCAACCCATCGCGCCAAATTCAGACAGACAGACAGAGCCCTCAATCAGTATTGCTTTCTGCATCCTCTAGGCATGCACTGCTGCATACTTAAGCAGATTTATTACTGTCAATAATGATCATACATGTGTTACTTGCAACTGTCTCCTACTCCAGTTTTGTTACGAACTATTGTGCATAATAATTTCAACCAACACTCTAATGTTTCTTTGACTAAATTTGGTTGTATCAATGTGACGGGCCTACAGAAAACGGTGATTACCACCAAGAGCGTGGAGTTCATGCCCTTCTTCCTGTCCTTCTTCCTCTTCCTCAACGGAGGCATCTGGGCAGCGTACGCGGTGCTTGACCGGGACATCTTCCTCGGGGTACGTCTGTTACAACAACTACTTATAAAATGCTCAATTTAGCGCAACAACTTGGCAGGAGCATGTATATTGGTCCAACAACTAGTAAAAATGCACAATTTAGTGCACCAACTTGGGAGGTGGATGCAGATCGGTCCAAAAAGTTGTAAAATACTCAACTTAGTACAACAACTTGTCAAATTGGCACATCTAATATCTAAAATGTTACAATAATGATGAATTATTTTAATATGTGTCTATGCCAATAATGATGAATTATTTTAATATCTAAAATGTTACAATAATGATGAATTATTTTAATGTTACATCTAATATCTAAAATGTTACAATAATGATGAATTATTTTAATATCTAAAATGTTACAATAATGATGAATTATTTTAATCTCGGGGTACGTCTGTCTCTGTCATTCATTCACCCGTACTGCAAGAGATTTCTCATTCACATGCCTTTCTGACACTGCTCGTTGTTCTGCTGTGTAACCTCTGCAGATCCCCAATGGGATAGGCTTCTTCCTGGGCAGCATACAGCTGGTCATCTACGCGATCTACATGAACAGCAAGGCCTCGCAAAGCAGCAAAGAGACAGCGGAAGATGGATCATCTTCGGACCCCCTTCTGGCCTCCAACGCTTGATGTGGCAGGGGGAAGCATATATAGCCATGTCTGATGTGCGATGTGCTGGAGAAGAATCCTGGTTTAAAAAACTGTCAAACTTCACAAGATTGCCTACCATCCTAGTGATTAGTAATTGTTTATTGTTTAAACATGTAAAGTTTCTTTGATGAGTGCTATTTTTTGTAAGCTTCCATGATGCCCGTGATGATCCAATTATATTTTAGAATTTTTGTCACACCCGGTTTTAAAGACAAAACCGAATGACATTCATATGTGTGCCAGGATCAAGTTTTCACACATATGAGACTTCATCAGTGATAAACAATAGCAGTATCACGTAAAACAATACAAAAGACTTACAATCTATCAGAGTCACAGCTTATCCTGGAAACGAAGGCTCCAACACTTCACAGGCAATCGACTGGGGGTTGCGTACGCCTAGCAACATCTTCAACATCTTCACATCACCTTTCTGAGCAGCAGTAAGTAAGGATGAGTACACTTATGGTTGGTACTCAGCAAAGCCACAAGAAATAACCAGAATATGATTTATTATCCACTTAAAATATATTAATTATGTGAGGGTTTAGGCCGCTCTTGACCGTGAGCACGGCTGTTATAACAGTTTTTAACACTCTGCAGAGGTTGTACACTTTCACCACAAGTCGCGTAAAAGTTCAGAAGAACTTTAAACCCAACCATGCAGTGCTGATCAGGCACATTCATCACACTACCTTTGGTGTGACTGCATAGGGACGCTACGAGGCCTTTACAAAGACACACAGATAACTAGCAGCCCGCTAGAGTTTCAGCAGCGGTGAGGTCCATAACCCTCCCTAATGAGGACGTATCTTAGCAAAGGCTACTCCTCCAAGAGGACCGAGCTATGACCCCTTCACCGGCCCCCTCCTTGCCCTTACGGTAAAACCACTAGTCACCTATACATCTAATTAGTTAGCCAAGACCAGAGCCATATAGTACTCGTGGTTGTACTGTTTTCCTGGGTGGTTCTCCATGTTCCAATTAACATCATCATGATATATTAAAAGCATAGATAGGAGGATGGTTAGGGACACTTGCCTTTTTCCAACGTAAAGTTACTCTTACTGCTCTTCTGCTCTTGCTCACTTGAAATTCTTGATCTTCAACGAACAACGATCCTTCTACTCGAAGCAATCTTCGGGCACAAGCATACAAGGCAAACAAGTACAACTAAGAACAATACACTAGACAAAAAAAAGGGTTTAAAATAGCACACAGAAAGAACGGGGCTCGATGCTAAGGTCACGAGGGCTAAGAAACGATGCTAAGACAACTATCGCAGCATTTGTGTTATGAAAGAGCACAAGAGACCATATGCTTGATTTATTTAGGAAGGGAGTAGTCTGGATATTTTACTTAAGAAGGCTGGACCAGAGAGAAAGAAACATTAACATGTGCATCTTCCAAGTTAGCATATTTATTTAATAGTCAGAGCCCCCATTGTACTACTGTGGCATATATAGGATTAATATGGAAATTAAACACTATAAGCCATGGTAACAGCGTAGAGTTAACTACTAGAATAATATTAATAACCTGAAGCTGACAGATATGTTAATGAATATATACGGTAGAGGTTTGATTGGAACTCTGTGGGATGAAACAAAAGAGGTCTGTAACATATTTGATTCGACAGAGCATAGATTTAACTGAATCCTAGCTTAGACCATAAATAATGATGGACAGCTGAGATTAGGATAAAAAAATGTAATACAAGGAGTTATACGGGCTGTATCATGGACATTGCTAGGCCCATAGAATAGATAAAAGCAAACTCTAGATGACCAAGGGCTGAAAGTTGTTCATGACATGGTCGGCAATGCTGACGAACGAAAGGAGGAGATATGGTGCTCACCTCCGGTGTAGATGCTCGGCAATGGCCGGATGTTGGCCGGAGTCTCAGATCAGCGGCGGCGCAACCCAGTTGCAGGGTGTTGACGTTTCTGATCAACACACTGAACTTGCACTAGAACGCGTGAGATCCGCAACGGATCGATCGACTGCAGTAGTCCCAGGCGAAACCGGTAAAACCGGTTTGTAGATCCGGTGAAACCGGTTCTACGGGGGCAGCTGCGTAGACCTAAGATCGCCGGCCCGGGAGGGACCCCGTCAGGGCAGGCGCGCCTAGGGTTTCTCTGAGATCGGCAGGCCACTCAGAGTGCCGTAAAACGCCGTAGAGACGAAGAACGAACAGAATTAGGGTTGGAAAAGCTAGGGTTTGGAGATGACAAAAAAGTAAAGATAATAAATGTTTTGATCGATTGGATGTCCCTCAATCGGCCGTGACCCTTCATATTTATAGGGTGGGGAGGTCGTACCCCGCAAGAAAAGTCCTATTACAACTCGGATCTATAAAAGAGTCCAATCCTACTAGGACTCGGGGAAAACCGGTTCCACCGGTTCCCTAAACCGGTTCCACCGGTTTGCCTTGTCGAACAGGCAACAATGCTAAACCGGTTCCACCGGTTTGAGAAAGCGGTTCCACCGGTTCTTCCTGCCTTGCTGTCCTTGTGCCAATTTTGATCGCCAACATATGCCCCCTGTTTTTTGGTAAAGCTTGCGTACCAGAAAACATTTTAGCACAAGAAACACTCCTGAGGGCGATGTTTAAACAGAATTCATCGGCCTTTTTATTCTAAGGGCGATATTTAAAACTATCGGCCACACAAATCAAGCTCCTTGCCAAACACTTGGATAATATTGCTTTAAGTACCTTCCATTAAGAGCTCTTGGCAGCTGCTGACCTTGCAAAGTTTCCACCATATAAGAATTACCGAAGATCACTCTAATCACCTTGTATGGACCTTCCCAACTTGGAGACCATTTACCAAACTTGTTACTCTTCGATCCTATAGGTAGAATTGTTTTCCAAACGAGATCACCAACCTGAAAAGACTTTTGTTTTACCTTTTTATTATAAGCCTTAGCAACTCGAATTTTGTCCTTCTCAATTTCCTTCAAGGCCTTCAATCGCTTATCGGTCACTTCATCAATATTGTCCATCATCAAATTATGATAATCAACAGCATCAAGATCATTTTGCTTAGCTAACCGATAAGCATTCAAATTCACTTCAACAGGCAAAACAGCTTCTTGACCATATACAAGCTCAAAAGGAGTAACCTTAGTAGCACCATGTCTAGATATACGATGAGCCCACAAAGCTTCAGATAAAACCTCATGCCACCTTCTAGGATTCTCCTCTATTTTCTTTTTAATCAACTTGATCAAGATCTTATTACTAGACTCGGCTTGACCATTAGCCTGAGCGTAGTATGGAGATGAATTGAGCAATTTAATACCATACATATCAACAAACTCACGAACTTCCTTTGATATAAATGAAGTGCCTTGATCAGTAGTCAAAGTTTGTGGAATGCCAAATCTATGGATAATATGTTCAGTAATAAACTCAATTACCTCCCGATGTGTCATATTCTTCAAAGGTACCGCTTCGGTCCACTTGGTAAAATAATCAGTAGCCACCAACACGAAGCGATGTCCCTTTGATGAAGGAGGATGAATCTGCCCAACAAAGTCCAATCCCCATCCTCGAAAAGGCCAAGGTTTGATAATAGGATGCAATAAAGCTGCTGGAACCATCTGAATATTTCCAAACCTTTGACACTTTTCACATCCTTTATAGTACCGAAAACAATCAGCTATCATATTAGGCCAATAAAAACAAGCCCTTCTCAAAAGCCACTTCATCTTAGGAGCCGATTGATGTGTACCACAAATACCTTCATGAACTTCACCCATTGCAATTTTAGCTTGATCAGAATCCAAACACTTCAACAATAAATCTTCAGCCGTCCGACGATACAATTCACCATCAACTAAAATAAATTTAAATGCCCACCGTCGGACTTTTCTGTCAACTTTATGATTAGGATTCTGCAAATATTCAACAATAGGTGTTCTCCAATCGGTAACTTCGTCCTCATTAATTTTTGATTGCTCATGGACAGAAGTGCTGCTGTCAGAGGATGAACCGGTTTCACCGGTTCCAAAAGCGGTATTACCGGAATTTCCGGTGGAACCGGTTCCTAGATCCGGTGAAACCGGTTCTTCCTGGACAGATGTCTCGGCTATACAAAGTGTCGGCTTTCTTTCATAAAAATTTCTTTTCTGAACATCATAGCCAGACGCTTGCTGAGCCAGAGCATTTGCCCTTGGATTCTTATCTCTTGGA
>CM014274.1:65234100-65298255 GCA_004135705.1 Alloteropsis semialata
CAATATCATCAATCGCCTTACGGTTCCGATCATTCACCTCAATTCCTCTCTCATGTACCAAGAAACCAAGAAATTGACCAGCCGATACGCCAAAAGCACACTTGAGTGGATTCATCTTCAATCCATGTTGTCTTGTACACTCCAGTGTTTCCTTCAAATCGGCCAAATGATCTCGATAACCTTTTGATTTGACCACCACATCATCAATGTAGATTTCGACTATCCTGCCGATCAACCTATGAAAAATGTAATTCATAGCACGTTGATAGGTAGCACCGGCATTTTTCAAACCAAAGGTCATAACAACCCACTCATACAAACCGAGAGCACCTGGACATTGGAATGCAGTCTTGGGAATATCTTCTTCCGCCATAAAAATCTGATTATAACCAGCATTACCATCCAGGAAACTCATTACTTTATGGCCTGATGCTGCATCAACAAGCATATCGGCCACCGGCATCGGATACTCATCCTTCGGGGTTGCTTTGTTCAAGTTCCTGTAATCAATGCAAACACGTAGCTTTCCATTCTTCTTATAAACAGGAACTATATTTGATACCCACTCAGCATATCGACATGGCCTGATAAACTTAGCTTCAAATAGCTTCGTTATTTCGGCCTTAATTGGCTCATGCATCTCAGTCTTGAACCTCCTTGGGTACTGCTTGTGTGGTCGATATCCTGGTTTGATAGGTAGCCGATGTTCAACAATATTACGGCTTAAACCTGGCATTTCATAATATTCCCAAGCAAAACAATCAGAATATTCTTTCAAAAGTTTTATTAACTCTTGCTTATACTCGGGATCCAACTTAGCACTGATATACGTCGGCCTTGGTCTATCACCAGATCCTATATCTATTTCTTCTAATTCATCGGCCGACGTAAATCCAAATCCCAATTTACCGAACTCACTTCGGTCTTCAAGATCTTCTATATAATCATCCATTTAAAACAATGTCTCAGAGCCGACTGCTTGGATCGGCTTTAGTCCTTGATCGGACACCTTGAGGAAGTCACCATCCCACGTCTTCCCTGACAGGCATTCAACTCCTTCAAACTCCCAAATTGTTGATTCAGCTGTAGCAATGCTAACTGAATCATCAGCTGGGACAATTTCCACTTTATTGCCTTGCCACTGGATCAAACATTGGTGCATCGTGGATGGGATGCAACAGTTGGCGTGGATCCAATCACGTCCGAGGAGCATGCTGTAAGAACCTTGGCCGTCAATCACGAAGAAGGTAGTCGGCAATGTCTTGCTGCCGATGGTTAATTCAACATGAATTGCCCCCCGAGGCTCTGAAACATTCCCGCCAAAGTCCTTGAGCGTCATATTTGTCTTGATCAAATCGTCAATCCCTTTACCCAGCTTACGGAATGTAGAATAGGGCATGAGATTGACAGCAGCTCCTCCATCAACCAGCATCTTGGTCATCGGCTTTCCATCAACGTATCCCTTGATGTACAGAGGCTTCAAGTGCCGATACCCATTTGCATTTGGCTTCTCAAAGACTGCCTTCTCTGAATCCAGAACCAAGCATGCAGCGACTTCTTCCAGTTCATAATCGACCTTACGTCTTGTTCATCAGGAGCAGCGAAATCGGACGGCAACATCAAAACCATATTTATTGCGGCCGATGTACTTGCTTCATCATCATTGGCCATCTTGACGCGCCACTTCTTCTCTTTTGCCAACTCTTGCTCCTGGATCTGTTCATTATAGCGCAAGCGTTGCACACGCCTCTTCTTGGACTTAGAAATTCCTGACGGGCACCACTGTCCAGGCCTCATTGGAGGTTCTTCAGTCCGATTCTGAACTGGAGCCTTCTCTTCCATTTTTTCAGGGCCATGAGCATCAGCCCAGCCTTCATTATTTTTGTGGCCTTGAGTGTTAACCCGGCCTTCATTATTTTTGTGGCCATGAGTATTAACCCGGCCTTCATCTCTTTGATGATGATCATCAATCCTGACACCGATCCGTTCATGAACTGATCGTCGACCTCTCTTGGAAGCTCTGTATTCTTCATACTGGAAGCTGCATTCAGGACAATCTGCCTTTGATGGCAGTCTAAGCTTCTCGTTCCAGCAGTACACGAAGAAAGGACACCCCCAATGATCATCATCTTGATCGTACCGGTCATAAGCTTGACGTCCATCTGTATACCAATCGGACCTATAACCGTAGTGATGGCGATCATCGACTCTATCATCATACCAGCGCCGGCCATCGGACCTATTATCATACCGGCGTCGGTCATCGGACCACTCATCATATCGGCGACGGCCGTCGGACCTGTAATCACGTCGGCGCCGATCATCAAACTCTTCATCATGGCGCCTTGCTTGATATTCATGCCTCCGACGTCGTCGTTCCTCGCGTTCCCTCCATGCTCGGACTGCTGCCTGCTGCCTTTTGTATTTGTTGATCAGCATTTGGGAAGTCACACGTGGCCGATATCCACCAGGAGCATTAGATTCACGCCCAAACGCCTGATGATTCCTGCGTAGCTCTTCAACAGTAACTTGAACCACAGGATCAACGGCACCAGAACTCTTGGCGTGGTCCGATGTAAGCACCTTGACCTTCCCCTTCTCATTAGCATCAACCATATTAACAGAAAAGGAGAAATCAGCAAAGTTATTAGGAAAGGGATGACCATCGATCTTCATGGCTTTCTTGCTGTCTTCAAATTTGATCTTGCCTGACTCAATAGCCAATTGGATCTCCCTTCTGAACACTTTGCATTCATTGGTCTCATGAGATGTCGAGTTGTGCCATTTGCAATACTTTCGTTTCTTCAACTCATCGGCCGATGGAATCGAGTGATTTGGAGAAAGCTGGATAAGCTTCTCACTGAGCAGCAAATCAAAGATCTTATCGGCCTTTGTTATATCGAATCCAAACTTCTCAAGATTCTGTTTGATCCACGGGAGCGACACTGGCTTCTTGGATTTAGTCCATTCAGCTATGTTAACATCAGCTTCTTCTTCAGTATCAGAGAGATAAGACACTTGTTTAGAAAACTTCATACGCTTCATCTCCTGATATCGGACCTCATGAGCTGACACTTTCTGAACCAATTGCCCCAATGTCTCAAACTCCTGAGCAGAAAACTTTTCTTTAATCGGCGCGAGCAAACCTTGGAATGCAAGCTCGGCCAACTGCATATCAGACAGCTTCAGACTATAACACCGATTCCTAGTGTCACGGAATCGTTGGATGTACTCCTTGACGGTCTCATCATTCCTTTGCCTGATGGCAATCAAATCAGAGATCTTCATCTCATTGAGACCAGAAAAGAAGTATTTATGGAACTGCTTCTCCATGTCGGACCACCCTGTGACCGATCCTGCTGGCAACGACGTAAACCAGGTAAACGCCGGCCCTGACAGTGACAGAGGGAAAAATCTGAGCCTGAGTCCCTCCTCAGAAGCAGCCTCACCACACTGAGCCAAGAATCGGCTCACATGCTCGATGGTGGTCATATCATCTTGCCCGGAGAATTTTGAAAAATCCGGCACTCTGTAACGTGGAGGAAGTGGCACTGCATCAAAGTAAGATGGGTACGGGTGCCGATACAACCTCGTGTCATTTTTAGGCTTCAAGCCGAATTGATTCTGGATCACCTCGGCTATCTTTTGTGACCAATCGGACTGTTGATTTCCATGTGGCATTCCATCAGCTATGTCCATCACATAGTTATTGTAATCTCCAACCATACGCTGATGTGCAGGAATCTCTGTACGTAGCCTTGCAGCTGCAGGTTGTTTCTCTTGTTCGCTCAGAGTCCTGGCATATTTTTCACCATGTGGGCCGACAATAGTTCCATCGGCCATCAACAGGAAACCGTTGGCCAGTTCAACAGGAGGTGGTGGAGCAATTGGCATCTGTGGAGCAACGGTCATTGTATTATCTGCAGTCTCTTTTCCTTTTCCTGATCCTGATGCTCCTGCAGAATCTGCTATAAATACTGGACCCTTCAAACAAACAGCATCGTCCACCGCCTTCTTAATGAGATTGTCCAAAGAATTCACCAGAGTGCCTGATTGGTTGATCATTGCATGATGAACAGCCTGGTGAATCATCTCTGACATATTAGCCTGGTGCTCCCGAGCTTCAGTTGCCTTCTTGATCAACTCTGGATCCGGGAGAGGACCTTTGAGTATAGGACCTGAACGATTACGCCCAAACTGACCAAGGCATAGCTTCTCAAACGCATCAATGTGGGCCTGAACTGAATCCAACTGAGCCTTGGACAGATCGGCCTTTGTAATCGGCATGGTCACCTCAGTCGCCCTGTTCTTGTCGTTCTTCGCCTTTTCAGCAGCTTCTTTCTCAGCAGCCAGTCTTGCTGCAGTTTCTTGTTCAGCATCAGACGACGACATCTTGGATTTGTTTTCTCGTGTCCCACTGGGCGTGCCAAAAATGTGTTGACGCGGAAAATCGGCGGACGAATTCCCCGCGTGCAGCACAAGATGACCGGGGAGAGTCTGCTTCGCTCCAGTGCCAGTCTACACTCCAGTTCAGGTTCGCGGCGTGCCAGTCAATTTGACCTGTAATTGACAAGGGAATAAAACAGTTAAATTGCTCTATGATTGTGCCGGCTCTATTTCAGACGATGGAGTAGCGTCGAATTTTAGCCAAGACCCAATCAGACACGCATCGGCCGATATTGATCGGACCTCAGAATCGGACCTCAATGATGACGTCAATCGGACCGGGTGATCGGACCTCAATCAGACACCAAATCGGACTTCAGGATCGGACCAATCAGGATCGGACCTTGATTGATATAACAGACTAGCCTTTGAATAATGAAATAAAGCATAAAACAAGGCCAATATGTAAAATAATGGATCAGCTGTGTCTTGAAACAAGATATTAAATAATCACAGTGTAAGCCGATACATTGTCCATCTTGCCTAATTGCCAGTTTGACTCATCTTATCGGACCATCTAACCAACCGATCGGACTATAGCCTTTCCAGAGAAATCTAGCTCCGACGTAGGGAATCTAGATTTCTCCAACTATGATCAGATCAGATAGCTAGATAACCAGACTCGATTCATCAACCTGTCAATTAGACAAGATGCTCGCACAGGTGTTAATCAGATTAAGCAAAATAAGCAGGCAAAACATTAACAGATACGTTCTGATTCTAAGATATGCTACTGAACAATTAAGCAAGATCCAGCTCCGACGTAGGGAATCTACACCACACTTAACATTCAAATAGCAATAAGGCATAATCTAAGCTTTCCTTGACTAATCAAGATGAACCTAGCTCCGACGTAGGGAATCTAGACCAAGCATGACAGTCAAAGATTAATCTAAGCGTATTACAAAGATCCAGCTCCGACGTAGGGAATCTACACCATGCAATACTCAAAGAACAACCAGATTAAACCACAAGGCAAGATCGGACATAGAACGATGCTGTAAGATAAATATTGCTTAAATCGGACCAAGACCTGTGCTCAAAGCCGTTGAAGAAGTAGAATTGATTCACATGGCGTAGATCTAAACCAATCTAGCAACTCCAACAAACCGCAAAGACTATCTTTAGTAACCAAGATTATTCTAGCTCCGACGTAGAGAATCTAGACTAATCTTGATACCTAGCTCCGACGTAGGGAATCTAGGCTTAAAGTATAGTCCGATAAACGATAATGTTGAATAATCAATATTGATCTAGCTCCGACGTAGGGAATCTATATCAATCTTGATTATTCAGAGATAAATCGGTTGAACAATATAAACGAGAAAGGGCGATGCGCCTCAATTCAAAGCCTATATTAGTTCGATAAATTGACTAATTTACTGGTAAGCCGGAGATCAGAACTGATGCGGCCCGTCCACCAATGAGCTTCGTCGGTAACTACTACTAGGGTTTTGGCGTGAAGCCGGGTTGTATTGAATTGTGAGAATTGTTCTTTACAATGGACGAGGGTTCATATTTATACCCTGGTCATGGAGAGTCCTGATCGGACCAGACTAACTAAATAAGGTAAACTAAACTTAAGATACAACGGGACTCTCAAACACCTTCTGAAAAGGAAATAGTCCCCGAATCTGATACGCTTCTTCCTTAGCCGACGTGTCTTCCCTTTCGAACTCGTCATTGGATCGGACTCCTGCTTCATCGAACCCCTTTTCAGCATCAGCTTCCTTCTCTGTCACCTTTGGCATTGACCAGTCAATGGGTCCACTTCGCAGTCTCAAGTTCATCATGTCATCATCCGACCCAGTATGTCAGGTGCGAAAATCTGGTGTCAACAGCTTCGTCTGTTGTCGAGGGCAATTCGTTGTCCCTTGAAAGCATCTTCTTCACTATTTTTAGTAACTCACCAAAGCCCTTGTCCGATACACCATTTTTGGCCTTTCATTGCAGCAAATCCAATGTGCTCCCGAGTTTTTTAGTCCCTCTTCGCAACCCGGGTACAAAGGTTTGCGATGGTCCTCTAACATGCGCTGGAACTTCAGCCTCTCCTTCTCAGTTTCGCTTGTATCCTTTGCATTTTGCAACATCTGACCAAGATCATCTGCAGGCGCATCTTCTCCATCCTCTTCCTCAGCATCACCCATTGTAGTATCAGCAAAAGTAGGGTATTCAGCAAATCCGAGAATATTGTCATCAATCTCATCTTCTCCGTCTTCCATTATAACACCTCTTTCTCCGTGGCTGGTCCAACAACTGTAGCCAGGCATGAAACCGTGTCTAATCAAGTGGCTGTGAATGACCCTTCTTGAACTGTGCTCCTTCAGGTTCTTGCAGACCCCGCAGGGGCAACTCATGAATCCGTTTTTCTTGTTTTGCTCTGCCACATCTAGAAAAGGATGCATGCCTTGAAAGAAGTCACCTGAACGTCTGTCGGCGTTATACATCCATTGCCGGTCCATCTGCAAGATTAGACAATGTTTAATTAGTACAAATAGTGAGTTTATTTTTGAAATAATTGAAAATTACCATCCTAATTCATTAAGCAATAAATTATAATCATAGTGAGTAAAATAACTAAAGTATAAATATGAACTAAGTAAAGTATAAATATGAATTAACTAAAGTATAAATATGAATTATCTCAAATATAAATATGAGCTAAGTAAAGTATAAATATGAATTAACTAATTTATAAATATGAACTAAGTAAAGTTTTAATATGAATTAACTAAATTATAAATATGAACTAAGTAAAGTATAAATATGAACTAAGTAAAGTATAAATATGAATTAACTAAAGTATAAATATGAATTAACTCAAATATAAATATGAACTAAGTAAAGTATAAATATGAATTAACTAATTTACAAATATGAACTAAGTAAAGTTTAAATATAAATTTACAAAGTATAAATATGAATTAACTAAAGTATAAATATGAATTATCTCAAATATAAATATGAACTAAATAAAGTATAAATATGAATTAACTAATTTATAAATATGAACTAAGTAAAGTTTAAATATGAATTAACTAATTTATAAATATGAACTAAGTAAAGTTTAAATATGAATTAACTAAATTGTAAATTTTAATTAAATAAAGTATAAATATGAATTAACTAAAGTATCGCTATGACTTAACTAAATTATAAATATGAATTAACTAAAGTACAAATATGAATTAATAAAGTAAAAAATGCATTAAAACTAAATTGTGCTAAAAAACAAAACTTCCCCATTTCTCCATTCCACTAAAACTAAAATTTCTCTATGTATAAAGGATGAAACAAGAAATACTAACCGTGAAAGATGAGAGGATGAAGATATGCTCCTTTTAGACCACTTGGAGGAGCTAAATCTTCAAAATCCGAGAGAAAAATTGGGCATGACCTCCCTAGCTCCGGCCGGCGCCATGAACGAGCTCTGTGTTCATGGCTCGGCCGGGCTGGGGGAGGAAGATGATATTTGTAGGGGACCTTTTAGTCCCGGTTGGTGGCTCCAACCCGGACTAAAAGGTCCCCTTTAGTCCCGGCTGGAGCCACCAGCCGGGACTAAAGGGCGCGCCACCCTTTAGTCCCGGCTGGTGGCTCCAGCCGGGACTAAATGGTACCCTTTAGTCCCGGTTGGAGCCACCAACCGGGACTAAAAGCCTCCCAGACACCCCCCAATTGAACCCGAGACTAATGCTCCCTTTAGTTCCGGTGCCAAATATGGCCGGAACTAAAGGGGATACCGAATGTGGTTTCTCTGCTAGTGGTTGCAGTACTCGGCGAGTGCAGGCAGAGATAGTCCTCCCGTTATGTCTCATGTCCATCGTATTCCTTGCAATGCCTGCCAAACAGTCCTCATCAAAATTCTTAAAAGTTACCGCTGTTTTGCTCCTCACCGTGTTTCACGTGCCAGGTGTCGATCAGCCATAGCGCCGTCCATTTTGCAAAAAAATCCTCAAACTTTTCAAAATTAACAGTGGAGTGCTGTAATGTTTGCAAAAAAGTCCTCCAAAATTCTCGTATTCAACCCACGGTCCATCCACGCACAGAGTCAGTGAGGGCTGTGCGTTTTCAAATAAAACCTCTTTCTTATTCAAAATTAACCCGCGGTCCACTCTACGCTGTGCATTTTATAAAAAAAACCTTTAACTTTTTCACAATGAACCCGCGGTCCAACCAACGAAACCCTAGCCCATCATTCCTCTCCCCCCCGCCGTTGGGCCCTCTCCGCCGCCGGCCCCCTCCCTGTTCGCCTACACGCGTGCGAGACGGTCGACCACGGGGCCGGCGTGTGGCGGCGCGGCCCCGCGGTGCTCGCCTCTCCGCTCGTCCCCACATGCCAATCACCTTCCATGTAGTCGGCCTCCACGAGCCCGACAAGACCGATGTCCTCGCCTGCGCCTACGGCGGCGGCTCGGCCCGGCGCGTGACGCCGCCGGTCGTGATCGCCCGCGCGGAGGGCGAGTCCCATGAGCTCCGCTTGGACGTCGCCCGCACGCGCACCAGGAGCTGATCCGGCGCACGGCCACCGGGCGGTGCCGGCGCCCGTGGACGATTGCTCCGGCTGCGGCTACTTCTCGTCGTCCGAGGTCAAGCACTCCCTCCACTGCCTCTGCCCCAATAGCACCTCTGGCAATGTCAGGTCGGCTTCGATGGCTCCCGCGGAGAAGCAGCATCATCAGCAGCAGTGGGCACCGGGCAAGGCGAGGAGCGCGAGGAAGCTATCCGGCGTCCGCTGCCTCAGGCGGATCTCGCGCGCCGAACCCGCCTCGCTGACCCTTGCTTGCAGCGCAGGTGGCCACGCTGTGCGTGCTCGAGCTACAGGTCGACGGCACCACTGCTGGCAAGTTCGTCACCTGGATTGCATCGGGTGGCCGTGCAGAGAGCAACACCGAGCTTGCCGGCGCTCTGGCTCCTATGCTCCAATTCCGGTGCTGCTCCTAATCTGTTTCTCCACGGGCATGGGCAAATTCTAAAGGGATCTGCAAGCAGGTCCTGCACACTGGGTGTTTGTTGGAATGCTTATGTGAGATTAAGATCAATTGAAAACTAGAACAGACGTAAGTATTGGTTGGTAGCCTTTTCTGCATACTACCATTTCAGCTCCTATTGGGTGAACTTTATTTCTTTCCTGTGATGTTGAACTGAAAGTGTGATCTATAAGTAGAAAAAATAAGTAAGGCCAAATTAGCACATGGTGATTTTGGCTTTGCAATGCCAAGGGCTGCTGTTGATACTGAACGCGCTGCTTGTGCTGGTCATGATGTTGCCTTATGCGAATATGCAATTAACAACAAAGGGTTTATGTATGCAACCTTGGTACAAGATGGATTTTTTTGCTCTTTGTTCAGATGATCTGATCGAATGAATTGCACTAATGTAAACACCTGGTTTTTCGGGAATTTTTCATTCGTCAACTTTTCTGACATAATGATCACAACATGGTTATTTAGACATGAATTACAACAATTACAATAATGTTGTAGTACAGGTTATTTAGGCATTAATTATATATATATTTTGTCTAGCAACTAGCATCAGTAGGCAGATTTCTCATACTTGTAGAAAAAAGGGGACCGTCTCCCCTTTGTCTCTTTCTTTTGCTTGGCATATGCTAAAATGGAAGTATGTCCTTCAATGGGACCGCATGTCCTGAATTTGTTTCTCTTTATTTGAAATAGTAATTTGCTTTACTATCGCTATTGTTAATTGTGGTCATGCAGACATGGTTCGCCCAACCCTATGAATGCTCCTACCTCATGCACCTTTAAAATTTACTATTGAGGAGGATGCTAACTGCTAAGAGGTTGACAATTTTTTTTATTGGATCTTGCATTAAGATGATGAAAGTAGAGAACATAGTGACAATCTAGACAGTATTGATTTTTGCCATGCTACCCTGCCAGATGTCATTTTGATACCTTTTTTTACTTATGATGTCCTACAAACTGTGTTTGCTCCTTGCACATCTTTTTTTTTATCATTTCTTAATTCTTATTATTTTGTGGAACTGTCGGTTCATTAGAAGATTGTTTACATTTGTTGGAAAATAGGCCATGGAGAGGCCCATTTATGAAATCCCAAAGCAAGAGTGCGTGGCATAGAGTTGTCCCATACTGCTGGTTTGAGTTGGTGCATGTCAACTTAAATACGAGAGCTCTCTCACTAGTCTGAACACTTGGAGAGAATGGAGCTAAGGTTACACACGCGCGCGCACGGCGTATTCGCGTTCTTTTCGCGTAAACGAACGTGTGACTTGTGACTTGTGACGCAGCGAGCAGCCAAGTTTGTGTAATCCTTTTGCCATCTGCGTATTAATTTTTTGACAACGGTCATTAGAGAGGATAAGTATGCAGTCAATGCCTTAATCCTAAATTAAGTGGGCGGTTACTACTGCCAATTAATGGGGCATCATTATAGATGAAACAGTCAGCAGTGGGCTGCCGATTTCTCTATAAGAAGACCTGGACACGTCCAGGCAAGATAAACGAGAAAATTCCCACGAACTCTTTCTGAACTTTCTCTCTAATTCCTGGAGAAGTGTGCTGTGGTGCTGAGCTACCGGATCTCGCCGGCTCTTCTTCTTAGCGTGCACTGAGAAGGAGAGGAGCGGTATCTCTGAGCCCTTGCCGTCGTGAAGCCTGCATGAGGGGCAGCAATAAGGTTTCAGGGCAGCGCAACTGCGCGACCGCTCAAAGCTGATCGACTTCATCCTGCGCTGCCTCTACATCGAATCTACATGAGGACGGAGTGCTATTTTGTAAGTCCATATATGGGTGATAGTGCAGCAATGCGTTTGATTATGTTTATCACATATCTGTTGGCTATGTCTATGACATCTTTCCTGTTCTCATTCTTGAAATTCATGCCTGGTTATTTGTTTTTCATAGCAGTAGCAATTATTTAATAAATATGCCTCGAATTAAAATCTAGTAGAATAATTCGCATATCTCCAAAAATCCAGAAACCTTATCTATGCGTTTATTCTAATTCAGCAATGGCTAGTACTTCGGATGCAATGAAACCTGAGAGGTTTTCTTGTGGAATCTTTCGTAGATGGCAGACTAGAGTCAAATTTTGGCTCATGTCTATGGGATTGTGGTGGGTGATCCACCCAGTGATGCCGTTCACTATTGAACAAGAGGCCACCTTTTCTAGTGTGCGAGATACTGCACTTGGATGCATTCTGAATTTGTTGTCAGATCAGCTCTACGATGTGTATATGAATAACACAGACCCCACAGAGTTGTGGGATGCACTTGAGGGCAAATTTGCGGTCTCTGAAGGTGGTCGCCTACTCTATTCCTGTGAGCAGTACTATGACTACAGAATTGATGCTGCAAAGTCGATAGTTGCACAGGCACATGAGATGCAGCTGCTGGTTGGGGAGATCGCAAGTTTTGGTTGTCCGTTGCCGGACAGGTTTGTGGCTGTGGGCATTATTGCTAAACTCGCTGCGTCATGGAGAGATTTTGCCACTAGCCTGAAACATAAGAGAGAGGATATCTCCACTGAGGATCTCTTAGTAGCCCTCAATGTGGAAGAAAAGGCAAGGGCAAAGGATGCTCCTGGCACATCTGCTCAGGGTGCGAGTGCAAACATCGTAGTAACCAAGCCCAAAAACAAGGATAAGGGAAAGATGCAGTATGGTGGTAAGGCCAAGAAAACCACTAACTTCAAGAAGAGATACGAGAGAGGATAAAATCAGAGCATGTTATGTGTGTGGTAAAGAAGGGCATCTTGCGAAGAATTGCCGCCACCGCAAAGACAGGGATGATGAAAAGCCAAACAAGAAGGTGAATGTCACCATTGGCAATGGCAATGAGGCTGACTCATCCAGGTATGGTGAAATACCAAGTGCATTCTCAGTATTGCAATCTAATGATTGGTGGGTTGATACTGGAGCGAATATACATGTATGCTCTGACATGTCTCTATTTTCTTCTTATCAGGGAGCGCGAGTCTCCTCCGTCTTGATGGGGAACGGATCAGCTGCACCTGTTCTTGGTGTTGGTACGGTCGAACTGAAGCTATCTTCAGGGAAGACTGTTATCTTGAAGAACGTGTAGCATGCTCTATCGATAAACAGGAATCTCATTAGTGGATCCTTGTTATGTCGAGATGGATATAAGTTAGTGTTTGAGTCCAATAAAGTTGTAATTTCAAAATTCAGGAACTTTGTTGGTAAAGGCTATGATAGCGGAGGCTTGTTCCGCCTAAATACTGTTGAGTCGAATTATCATTTCAATGTTGCATCCACGAATAAAATTTGTGAGTCCAATGTGTGGCACTCTCGTTTCTGTCATATTAATTTTGACACCATTGCAAGAATGTCCAAATTAGAATTAACCCCAAAAGTTGAAATAGTCAAAGGATCAAAGTGCCAGTCTTGTGTACGAGCGAAGCAACCTCGAAAACCTTTTAAGAGTTTAGAGGAAAAGTGAGATTTGGCACCATTAGATCTTATTCATTCAGATCTATGTGAAATGAATGGATTGTTGACTAGAGGAGGCAACAGATATTTCATGACTTTGATAGATGATGCTACTCGTTATTGCTATGTTTACTTGCTGAAAACAAAAGATGAAGCTTGTCACTACTTTAAGATATTTAAGGCCGAGGTTGAGAACCAACTTGAGAGAAAGATCAAACGTTTGCATGATGATCATGGAGGAGAATATATCTCCATTGAGTTCTCTCAATTCTTTGCTGATCATGGTATAATCCATGAAGTTACACCACCATATTCACCTCAATCAAATGGGTGGCTGAGAGGAAAAACCAGACACTTACGGACTTGGTGAATGCCATGTTAGAGAGTGCTGGTATGTCCTATGAAAGGCGGGGGAAGCTATTGTGACAGCGACTTTTATCCTAAATAGAGTTGTGACAAAGAACAAAGATGTCACTCCTTATGAGGGATGGAAGGGGCGAAAGCCTAATGTCAATTTTCTGCGCACATGGGGTTGTTTGGCGAAAGTCAATATACCAGCGCCAAAAAAGAGAAAGCTTGGACCCAAAACAGTTGATTGTGTATTTTTTTGGTTATGCACAGAATAGTATGGCTTATAGATTCTTGGTAGTAAAATCAGATACTCCAGATGTGAGCATAAATACAATCATGGAGTCACGAGATGCTTCATTCTTTGAGGATGTGTATCCTATGAGAATAACAGGTAGGGATGGATTCGGATCGGATACGCATGGAATCGAATCCGGATATCACCTTTTACCATATTTTAATTCGAATATGAATCGAATATGAATCTTGCCGGATACGAATACGGATGCGGATGTTGTCTATTCTTGTCGGATACGAATACAAAACGAATACATCGAATACGAATTCGCATTCGGATAGATGGCTTCATCACGTTTTAATTCCTCACGGATACGGATAATATCGGATATTTCATATTTTATTCGAATACGGATATGGATTCGGATAGAGAAAAATAACAAAAATCGAATTCGGATATTTCCATTTAACATCCACATTAAAATCAAATACGAATATGGATATCCATATTGACGTTTTAGTCGAATACGAATACGGATAATTCGGATCTCTGGACATCCATATCCATCCCTAATAACAGGCAGCGAAAATCAGGTTTATACTCCACCTGAACCTATTATTCCACCTGAACCTAATAGTGAACCCGACTACATCTGACGAACATAATGATATAGTCAATGAGACTCCACGCAGAAGCAAGAGACAAAAGATAGCAAGATCTTTTGGTAATGACTTTATCGTCTATCTTGCAGATGATGTGCCAAAAACACTTCCAGAGGTTTATGCATCTTCTGATGTAGAGTATTGGAAAGAGGCAGTCCGTAGTGAGATGGACTCTATCATGTCCAATGGGACTTGGGAGATCACTGAATGTCCAAGCGGGTGTAAACCACTTGGATGTAAGTGGATCTTTAAAAAGAAGTTGAGGCCTGATGGTACAATTGAGAAGTACAAGGCAAGGCTTGTGGCCAATGGTTATACCCAAAATGAAGGAGAAGATTTCTTTGATACTTACTCCCCTGTTGCGCGAATTACTACCATAAGGGTTCTCCTTGCGCTGGTTGCGTCCCATGGTTTACCTGTCCATCAAATGGATGTGAAAACAGCTTTCCTTTATAGAGAGTTAGAGGAAGAAATATATATGGAGCAGCCAAATGGTTTTGTAATTCCTGGGGAGGAGAATAAAGTGTGCAGATTGATAAAATCATTATATGGCCTAAAGAAAGCTCCCAAACAATGGCACGAAAAATTTGACACCACTTTGAGATCTGCGGGGTTCAGAGTGAACGAGGCAGATAAGTGTGTGTACTACGGTTATGGTGGGGGTGAAGGAGTTATATTGTGTTTGTATGTCGATGACATACTCATATTTGGGACCAACACTGCCGTGATTGATGAGATCAAGACATTCTTATCTCGTTGTTTTGATATGAAAGATCTGGGACCGGCAGATATTATTCCGAATATTAAGTTGATAAAAAGTGAGGATGGGATTAAGTTGAATCAATCTCACTATACAGAAAAGATCCTTAGCCGTTTTGGCTTTAAGGACTGTAAAGTCTCTCCAACTCCCTATGATGCGAGTGTGAAACTTCAGAAATTCGAAGGACAGGGAAGAGATCAACGGAGATGTTCTCAAATAATTGGATCCCTTATGTATTTAGCTGGTGCCACGAGACCTGATATCTCCTATGCTGTGAGCAAGTTGAGTCGGTTCATATCTAATCCAGAAAAAGATCATTGAAAAGCACTAGAGAGAGTGTTGCGATATTTGAAAGGCACTATAGCGCTTGGAATTCACTACTCGGAATACCCACGTGTGTTAGAGGGGTATAGTGATTCCAATTGGATCTCAGATGCGGATGAGATCAAAGCTACTAGTGGCTATTTATTCACTCTAGCGGGTGCTGCAGTTGCGTGGAGGTCCTGCAAATAAACAGTCTTGACAAATTCTACGGCTGAAGCAGAACTTGTAGCACTTGAGACTGCCACTAATGAGGCTGAATGGCTAAGAGAGCTGTTGATGAACTTGCCTTTGCTTGAGAAGCCGGTACCACCCATCCTAATGTATTGCGATAACCAATCAATGCTAGCTCAGGTTATGAATATAAAGGATAATTCCAAGTCCAACAAACATATTAAGCGGAGGCTTAAAACTATCAGAAAAATAAAGAACTCCGAAGTTATAGCTGTGAGCTACGTGCAAACTGAAAAGAATCTGGCAGACCCTTTTACAAAGGGATTACCACGGAATGCGATTTCTGTGATGTCTAAGGACATGGGTATGAGGCCCATTTGAATATGTTGCATCACAATGGCAACCTATCCTATTTGATCAGAGATCCCGTAAAGTAGGCAATAGGAAGAACAAATTGATGGTGTAACTCAAAGAGTACATTTACATAATAAAATGTACCTGTGTCCAAATGACAAATAAAGTACTCTTTACTGCATGGAAGGTTGGCATAAAGCCTTAATGTTTTCCGTTGAAAAAGATATCAGCCTGCAGGATATTCTTGAAGGAGAACACCTACGTGAGCCTAACTGTAGGTCGCAGTTCTTGAGACAGGGCGCTCTCATCGAAGTCTCACTAAAAGATATGGGAGCAGACCTTTAACGCTCCGGTTAGGCGAGGTTACTTTGGCAGCCTAGTATCGGCTATGACTTCGAGTGAATCTGACTGCACTAAAGCTGAGAATTCAAGGCGTAGTCCATTCTTCAGCCGTGGAAAGATGAATCTTGTTGTTCTAGGTATAAGTTCTACCCGTACGGGACTCATACTGAAACGCTGGTATATTAACAGTATTACAGCACATTGATCCTTTGTTATTCTCCTTCTTCTTACTTTGGCATTGGTGGGGGATTGTTGGAAAATAGGCCCATGGAGAGGCCCATTTATGGAATCCCAAAGCAAGAGTGCATGGCATAGAGTTGTCCTATACTGCTGGTTTAAGTTGGTGCATGCCAACTTAAATACGAGAGCTCTCTCACTAGTCTGAACACTTGGAGAGAATGGGGCTAAGGTTACACACGCGCGCGCACGCGTGTATTTGCGTTCTGTTCGCGTAAACGAACACGTGACTTGTGACTTGTGACTTGCGACGCAGCGAGCAGCCAAGCCAAGTTTATGTAATCCTTTTGCCATCTACATATTAACTTTTTGACAATGGTCGTTAGAGAGGATAAGTACGCAGTCAATGCCTTAATCCCAAATAATGTGGGCGATTACTACTGCCAATTAATGGGGCGTCATTATAGATGAAATGGTCAGCAGTGGGCTGCCGATTTCTCTATAAGAGGACCTAGAGATGTCCAGGAAAGATACACGAGAAAATCCCCACGAACTCTTTCTGAACTTTCTCTCTGATTCCAGGAGAAGTGTGCTGTGGTGCTGAGCTGCCGGATCTCGCCGGCTCTTCTTCTTGGCGTGCACTGAGAAGGAGAGGAGCGGTATCTCCGAGCTCTTGCCGTCGTGAAGCCTGCACGAGGGGCGGCAATAAGATTTCTGGGCAGCGCAACTGCGCGGCCGCTCGAAGCTGATCGACTTCGTCCTGCGCTGCCTCTACATCGAATCTACATGAGGACGGAGTGTTATTTTGTAAGTCCATAGATAGGTGATAGTGCAGCAATGCGTTTGATTATGTTTATAACATACCTACTGGCTATGTCTATGACGTCTTTGCTGTTCTCATTCTTGAGATTCATGCCTGGTTATTTGTTTTTCATAGCAGTAGCAATTATTTGTGAAATATGCCTCAAATTAAAATCCGGTAGAATAATTCGCATATCTCTAACAACATTTATCTGCTTCTTATGTGTGCTTGATTTGTTATGCCTGTACCCAAAGGCTCACAAGCCATGTAGGAGAAAAGAAGTATCAAATGTGATGTTGGACTACTTAGTTAGGACAGCAACAACTCACACACCTGAATTCCTTGGACTACCGCAAGGTGCCTGGGTTCATCTTTCAAGAAGATGGTCCACAATTCACTGGTCAGTGTGTTGTCATTGGCCTCATTGACACAGGAATAGGTCCTACCACCCTAGCTTTGCAGATGATCAATCAACTGCCGGTTATCCAGTTCCTGCTCACTACTCTGGCATTTGCGAGGTTACAAATGATTTTCCATCTGGATCTTGCAACAGAAAGCTTGTTGGTGTTCGACACTTTGCAGCATCTGAAGATCTTGCTTCACCATCAAATATCGATGGTCATGGGACATGAGTAGTGTCTTCTTATTTACGGATCTGATTGTCTGAGTTATCAAACTGCATTTTAGTTATAACTACAGATCTTAATACAATATTACACATGCCATGGTTAACTCTTCAAAAATCGTATGTACCCTATTATGTACGTGTTAAATAGGGCGACATGTTAGTAATGGTTTGATTGCATTATATTCTAAGAGATTAGTTTGGAATAAGATGCAAAAATTCTGGTAGAAATGGTTATGTACTGTTGTCAAATTTTTGTTATTTCTTTCCTTCAATTCAATTATTGCTGCATATGGGAGCTGTCCCTTGGTTGGATCGTATTCTTAGTTCTAAACAAATGCATTAAAAAGGAACACAAATCATGCCATGGGAATCATGTAGTATTATGCCCCTGGATATATCTTCTCTTTCTTTTGATTTTAAGATTTGTGACTATAGGCATACAACATCTATGGCTGCCAGTAATCACGGAATTCCTGCTGTTGCGGCTGGGCATCAATTTGGGAATGCAAGTGCAAGTGGCATGGCTCCTCATGCACAGTAAACCCTTCATAAAAGTAGATAAGGATTCGAAGATTAATTTCTCAAACTAATATAATGAAGTGTTTCATCAGCAGTAGATAAGGATTCGAAGATTAATTTCTCAAACTAATATAATGAAGTGTTTCATCCGCATTGCTTTCTATAAAGCCCTTTACAAAAGCTTCGGAGGTTTTGCTGCTGATGTAATGGCGGCAATAGATCAAATAATGTTCTGCCATTGCGGGCTTCTTATAACCTGTCGGTTCAAGAATAAAGCACTGTACCACTACACAATATAATCTTTTGGTGAAGATTTAAAACAACAATAATTGGCTGTTGATAATGATATCTGCAAGAAGTGGTCGGTGTTGCCAATGTGCAGGAGAGGAGATGAATTGATTCTTTTAGAGTGGACATTGGAGTTCATGTCTACATGTCATTTGTGATCACAAGATACTGAATGTTAACCTTGTCTGAAATAAAATTTATTTAGTCTATTCAACTGACGTCAAATGTCTACTATTTCGATAGGGCGCGCAACGCACGCCAAATGTTCTAGTGTTCTTAGTCCTCTTAGAGATTGCCTGGATCAGGGTTGGAGCTAGTGTTGCAACCGGTACTTCATCAATCAGGGCATCTGGCCAGAATAGAGCCCGTCTACCATCTCCAACTTGGAGAGTCACCGACGCACTGAAGAAGGCTTGAACTTTAGGCTCAACAGTGATTTGCAGAGCAGACCAAACTCGATCACTTGTTGACTTTTGCAACAAAAGCCATCGCATACGCAGCGCAAAGCCAGCCAATTTGAGATCAAGCACACCAAGGCCACCGAAGATTGTCGGATGGCAAACAGTAGGCCAGGCAACAACACTCTTCCCTCTGGTCGCCTTATCTTGGCCGTGCATAGGAAATTTCTGTGGATGTTGTCCAGTTGCTTGATGATCCAAGGCAGAAGCTTCGTTGACATAGTGATGTATATTGGCATGGTTGATAATGTGGACTTGACTGGTGTAAGCCGCCCACTTTTGTTTATCGGTGGTCCCTGCTAGCCCGGCAACTTGGATGCAACCTTTTCAATCATCGGGCGACATTGTGAGTTTGGGAGAGCTCTGATGAGCCATGTCTTTCTTCTTAACGTGATCGACCCATTCCGTTCCTTTCTTCCTTGTTCTGCCCATTTCCACACGTTGCTCATAGCCATTGCAGGTTGGAGCTGGGGATTATTGATAATAAATCCCTAACATATCATCCCCATTGACGAGAATGAGAAGCCGAGGGCAATCTAGAACATGAAACGGTCCATCTTCAAATTTGGAACATTTTTTCTATAGCTTAAAACAGCTCCTCGGTCCATCTTCAAATTTGGAACATTTTTTCTGTAGCTTAAAACATTTTCCTCTTTAGTTTGAAACATCTTATTTTGAATCTGAAAATTTTTTTGGAACAATTTTTCAGGACCAGAACAATTTTCTTTTGTAGGGAGCAATTTCTTTGTGGTGGGCATAGGAGGTGTTTGGAACGCAGGTGCCGTCGTTGGAGACGAGCGAAGCTAGCGTGAGCCCGGATCACCTAAGCTGGGTTAATAGGCTACGGACCTGTTGCACTCTTTTTTTTGGACCAGCTGGTGTGATGGGTTACTTGGGCCACGCCGGTGGATAGTTTCGTATGCTATGGGCTCGTTAACAGGCAGGCCGTCACTTGTCATTACGTGCGACCATCCTGATCAGTTGTGAGCTGGATGCTCTGAGCACATTTGGGCTCAAGAAAGCCCAGCCCTCACACCGAGGAAGAAGGCCCGGATGCCGTGTCTTCCTGCAGCACCGATTCCAGCAGTACAGCGCGGCATCGCCCATACCATCTCCTCTCCTCCCTCCCCTGCTCCTCTCTCTCTCTCTCTAGGTCCTCGCTACCGCCTTGCCCGCTCCATCCGACGCTGAACTAGGGGAAGGGAAGAGAAGTCCGTGCGCCATGTTCAAGAAGTGAGTCCTCACCTCCTCCCCTCCCTCCATCTTAAACCTCCCTGTTCTCCCCTCCGATTCCGGGCACTCCGTGATTCGATCCGTCGTCGCCCATGGCCCACTGCGCTTACTGATCTGGTTCTCTCCGCTACGATTCGGCGCCGCAAATTCCTCCGACCACCATGCGTTAATCGAGATTGTGTTTCTCTCTATCCTTTTAGCTGGGATGGGGGATCTGTAGAAAACGCTTCACTTTGGCCGCTTAGATTCTCTCTGAAAGTTAGTATGAGGGTTTTGGTGGAGCAGATGTACCATCAGTGGTGGTGGGTATGGAGCTCTTGACACATGAACTTCAATGTGGTGATTGGTGAAGCTGCTCGATGTTGCATTAACTAGCTGACTAGGGGGCTATGAATATGATACTAGGGGCGGTGTTAAATGCTGCTGCTATGTGGTTAGACCTTATTGCTATTGAGGTATGTGTTGGACCTTATTGCTATGTAGGTGTATGGATTGGATGCTGTGATGCTTGTACCAGCACTGCTGTGAATATGGTTTATGCTTCAACACATGTGGATGCTATACGGCCAATGCTCTGGTCCTTTTCGTCCTAATAACAAGAACTAAAATCTTTAGCTGTAGCTAGCCTACTGATAAGGCCTTTGTATTTTGTTGTTGAGTTGAACAATAGTGGAATTCCGTTTAAGTTCTGTAAATATTTTAGAGTGGTGTGCACCTTCAATCTAGAAGGCTTTTTTTTCAGGACAGTGTATTTGATCAGTCCGACAGGAAAGCATCTTGTGTCAGCTTTTGCTTTCGGTCTGAAGGCCTTCTTGGCTGGAAATATTGTCTTCCCTTTTGCTGATTCAGTTCTCTTTTGAGCTATTTTGCAAGAACCTTAAGCTAAATTTTGGTGTGATGTGCTATATTGGTCTGGAGTGAATTTTTCAGATTTAATTGCGTTATGTTGCTATCAGAGAAATGGAAATTATACAAAAGTATGCTGAAAGAGTGAAAGGTTTATGTGATTTCTAACAAATATGTTCTGCCTTGAGTATTGTGGAATTTCAGTTGTTATTCATCTGGCTATGACAGACTAGGGATTACTTTGAATTAATAATAGTTCTGTCATTTCAACTATTAATCTAACTGTCATTTCAACGAACTAATTGTGTGATACTAGCATCTTACATTCATCTTGCCGAGGTTGCAGAACACAGATAGAATCAGCAACTCTGAACTCTGAATTTTTTTCACCCAACGGATGCTGGTACTTGTCACTGTTAGTTGTCCCCATAGAAGCAGTGCTATTCAGATTAGTGAATCATATTGTCCAGTGGGAAATTGGTGTGCTGGAAGCCTGGAACAGACGTGGAGTATTTTTTCTGCAGAATGTCATATGGAGCAATCAAAACAACAGAGAAACCATGAAACTAGACATGGAGAAGCCACAGGCCCTACTACAGCAAGATATTAACCAATTATGGCAACAGACGTGGAGTATTTTTTCTGCAGAATGTCATATGGAGCAATCAAAACAACAGAGAAACCATGAAACTAGACATGGAGAAGCCACAGGCCCTACTACAGCAAGATATTAACCAATTATGGCACTATCAGTCACACTAGTTTTCAGGTACGACAAAAGTTTGTTACAAGCAACAACTGTGTGTAGCCATCACTGAACTAGAATGCAAGAGCAATCATATCAAGCAAATAAAAATGCAACCAAAATACAGAATAGTGCTTGTTACTTAAGCACAATCTAAAGATGAAATAGGACAGAGACAGCAGCTGCACTTCGGCAATCAGATATAATACATCAGTGATTCAAAAGCAAGCACAAAGAATATACTGGAGTTCTTTCACAACAGATAATACATCATATTGACACGACAGTGCCAAGTTACTATTACAACAATAGTTCACAACACTACAGATAATACAACAGTTCAACAGATAATATAAAGTTGCACACAATACATCACACGCTCCTTAATCTTCGTTGTTCGAGGGGCTGATGAACCCTCTACGCTCCATGATTTGCTGCTGCATGCCAAGATAATAGTTTTTCAGATAAAGGGGAACCTTCTCAATGTCTATCGACATAATACTAGACTCAGCTGTCATCAATTGAGCCTCTGTCTGCTTCTCCCTAATCGCATTTTCCTTCTTTTGCTGCTGCACACTCATCTTCATATGCTTCTTCTGAAGGTTGAAAAGATCCCTTTGAAGTTTAATTTTTTCATCCTTCCTACTAAGGATTTCAGCCATTTGCTGGTCTTGCTTCTGTTCGGTTTTCTCTGATTTCTCCTGCAATCGCTGGAGGACTTCAACAGCCGTACTAGATGATGATGTCTCTGTGCAGCTCTTTGATCCATGCCTCTTCGCACTATCCCTACCCTCAGGGCGTGATGTGTCTATATTCTCATTCCCAAATTCTGCATGGCCAGCCACAGTATGGCCTTGAGTTGGAGGAAAAGGCATTCCATCAGGTGATGTAGAGTTGTTTAGCTCAAGAAACTTATTGTTCCATTTGGCCTCATTGCGAAGTTTTTTCCAGCAATGCATGATGGTAAAAGGTTCTATCCTCTCATACATCTGTACAGCATCATCTATCTGTAGATATGAATATAGATTAAACTGGTTATAGAAAATAAACATATGGAAATTAGAGAGATGGAGGACACATGAGCGAAAGTATACCCGATCCTGCTCATTTTTTCCGCTCTCATTCAGCCTATCAACAGCTGCTTTGTGCCCACAGAACTTGTTCATCGCTTTTTAAATCAATGCCCACCTATGCTGAACCGCAATCTGGCTACGGTTGGACCCTTCAGGATTATGCTCATTGAAATAGTCATGCATCCTCTTGTAATAACCACCTGAAGTTTGATTCACACCTGCATGTTATGCCACCATGTTATTTGGGCATAAAGGGTCAAAGAATTCTTAAAAGACGTTGCAAACTATTACCAGTAATAGGGTTTTTGCTAATATTCAGAAATGCCGAACACACTACCAGTCTACCAAGTCCTCCTCTTTGGTGAATGCAGTTCCTCTCCTAGACACATTTTTCTTCTTTGCGACCCTTCAGTGATGGAGTGTCCTAAAAGCCATGGTTGTTGTCAATGGACAACTCCTGACTAGCTTGCCCATTCATAGGTGGGCAGGACATCTGGGAGGAGCCATGCATGTTGAACTAGTGATGAAAAGAAATGTTAATCATCAATGCATTGATATGTAAGTAGAATGAACCATCATGGCTGCAATAAACCTGGGGTTTTGGAGGAACATCCAAAGATTGCAAAGCGGCAGAATAACCAAAAGCCCACTGATTTGTCCCAAAGATTTCTTCAAATTCACCAGGGCGACCACTTGAGCCACTAAAAATGTTATCAATCGTCCTGATACAACAGAGATTCAATTAAACATGGCATAAAATAACATATAGAACTTAACACATAGGCGCACAAGCATGCTACATGATTCTTCGCATCATAGGAGAAAGGGATTTGATACTGAACGTATGTCTACATAGTTCTCTGATTCATAGAAGGGGGAATAATCTGGTACTGAATTCCCCACATCAAGCGAGACAACACTTCCTACTAGATAAAAAAATTGGAAATGGATCTCCAAAGAAAAAGGCTTCTGAATCATTAGTTCAGTAAGAATACTCGCACAAGAAGTGGAGCAGATTAGCCAGGCCATTGCTTTATTGCCTTGAAGCACTACAGCGCTGGCATGGCATACCCGAACAACAATTTTCATCGGCCCCCATCCATCCCCAAATCCCCAAATCAGTGAATCACCAAATCCAAAATCCACCACCAAAATCCAACATCCCCACCCACAAGGCCACAAGCAGCAAGGCCAATTGGGGCCTGGCCGGCCAGCGGCAACCAAAGCGTCGAGCGGCAGTGGCTTGGCTGCTGGGGCGAAGATGCGCCGTCGCGGGGGTTGGCTGGCCAGGGATCCACGTCAGCCGGCGCGAGCATTGTGGCAGTGAGCGGTGAGCCTAGAGGTCGGAGCCGCGGAGGTGAGCAGCGGCAGCGGCGACGCATGCGCAGTCGAGCGGCAGCAGTAGGCGCCGCCTCATCCCTTCCCCGGCTACCGTCTTCTGGTGTTCACCAAACTCACAGTCCAAGCCAACCAGGAGCGGCTGGCGGTCCTCGCGGTCGCGGCGGACCTCCTGCAAAAACTGCTCCACCGCCGCGCCTGAGGACGTGACGGTAGTCTTGAGCTTGTGGCCGGCGAAGTCGAACGAAAACTTCCTAGTCACCGCCATGACGTCGCTA
Organism: Alloteropsis semialata; assembly: GCA_004135705.1. Classification (NCBI taxonomy): domain Eukaryota; kingdom Viridiplantae; phylum Streptophyta; class Magnoliopsida; order Poales; family Poaceae; genus Alloteropsis; species Alloteropsis semialata. The sequence continues at coordinate 65,258,562 of CM014274.1, forward strand.
GAGCGAGAGCAGGAGGGGTTGCGGTGGGGCATGTTGCAGCCGAAGCGGGAGCTTGACGAAATGTCCATTGAACGAGATCGAGAGTGTGATGGGGAATTGGCGCCAACGGGAGGTTAACAATTATAGGAATTGACGACGAAGATGAGCCGCTTCGCACGAACTGCGAAGGGCAACCCCGTGTGAACAGGCGCCTGCACATTTATGGCGTTATTCTTCGCCCCGGTTAGTAAAATATCGCGCTGCTGTGGGAGGCGTACCGATTGGGTTTACCAACCGACCCAACCGGTATGAAATTGTTATTCCCTTTTTTTTTGTTTTTCTTCTGTTTTCCTTTTGTTGTAATTCGTATTTGCATTCCTATTCATATCCCTTTGCATATACTAGTAGTAATATTACGTTAATAGTTTGACCCTTGCATCTCATGGGCCACGAACCTCGAGAAGCTTCTTGACCTTGCTAAGAAGAGCTGCCACCAATTACACAAGGAGATCGTGATCCACAAGGCCCTGTGGTTGATGAATTACTGTGGTTTCAGGAATATCGCCATAAATGTGCAGATCATGCAACGCGTGGCTTCATTATTTTTTGAAATGTGCAGAATCATGCAACGAAACAGCAGCATTGTAAAATGATGAATATTGATTGAATTTTACGGCAACTAAGTGGAGCTGGTGCCATGATGGTCAGGTGGCGTCCTGGACTTCTAGCCCCAGGAACCATGGGAGATTGTTTCCGGTTTCTGGGGCCATGGACGAGTAGTTTCCGGTTTCCAGGTGGGCAGGGAGCTAGGCACCCCCCAATGCTCTACTAATCGTTCTATATTATGTAGTTAATTTCCCTATATTATATATCTAATGTATGTATTTAATGCTATTTTGTTTGGTAATTTATATTGCTCTCTTGCTCGCATAGCCAGCACTCGTCATGGGCGTCGAGGCCGTGGCGCCTTCGTCTGTCAGCTGTCCAAAGTTTACCCCTTGTTGCTAGCCAGAGGAAGAACTTGACTTTGGGTGGAGCCCAGTTCTTCCAAATGCGGTTGCTCCCCTGCATTCGCGTGCCTTCTTCCTGCATTTTGAGATATGCCGATGCCGCTGTGTATTGGCCATCCGTTGTCCATCTCCACCGGTAGATGTCTTCCTGTTCCAAGTCTTGGTGCACCTCGGCTAGGCGATGCCATTCTTTGAGAAGCGCTGACTTCAATTGTATGAATTTCAGCAGATCAATAGAAGATTATAGAGCAGCAAAAGGTTGCAATCACAGACTGAGCAAGAAGCTTCAATATAGTGATGCTTAGTTGATATCCTCCATGGGAACCATCAGAGAGTTGAAAAGCAAGTTAGAGCTTTGCAAGAAAGAGCTCACCGAGCTTGAAGGATGCTGCTCTTGCCCTGGCTGATATGGTAGAGCCCAATGTCGAGGGTGTGGGCCCTCAGGCATTAGTTGATCGGCTCCGTGATGCACCACAGAAAATAACTGCATACATCCAGGAGATGGCAAAGTCCGTTACCACCCAAGTACTTGGACTCGTCAAGTCGTTCTATCCAAATGCAGAGCTTGAGCACATCGCCGAAGGGATGTCTGACGACTGTGATCCCGGAGATTTCAAGAAGTACTTGGTGGAGATGGAACCAATCGTGGAGCAAGTAGTCGCAGACCTCCAGTTGAACTAGACCAGTAAAAAGAACATAAAGCACTGTCTTCGATTTGCTAAAAAAAGCACTGTCTTTGATGTATTGTAAACAAAATGTTATCGTTAATGCTTTACTGATTTTTAAATCGCTTGACTCGAGCCTGTGATCTTTATCTAGAACACATCAGATATAAGTCAGCCGTACGGAGTACTTTGTCCTTTGTCTTCTTATCTCGGATACCTAATTGTCACCATCCTCTTCATGGATCACTGGCAGCGGGTAGTCATCTGGCTGTGGGCTGACACTGCTAATCTTTCCCTTCCGGGCGGTGGTCCTCTTCTTCCACAGTGGTGACGGAAAATCTTCTTCCGAACTTGGTGAAGGTACTCGCCTACTTGACGATGCTTCCCCCTTGGACTTATCCCTCGGCACCAACTCGAAGTCATCCAAGTTCAGCAATGAAGAGCTAGACTCCACGTCTTCTCCGGCTTGTGGTCACCGAAGGTGACTAGGCAGCTTGAACTTCGGGATCTCTCCTGAAGCAACATCCTCTGGCATCAGTGGCCAGGAAAAGTACACATTCACATCATCCTACAAGACGCCAAGGATCTATGGAATACAAGTTTGAAATAACAAATCGGAAAGAAGTTATAGACTTATTCTTACTGGGTTGGGAGGATTCATCGAGTCGAAGAGCTTTGGAATTTGTCGGGACTGAATCTACAATTGCCACCATCCGCTGGACATGCCTCATGATCTTCTCCTCCGACAGCTCATCCTTGACGGATCATCCCTGCCACAGTATTCATAACCCCACGTTTCCCTTTTCATCAATGGCTGGATATGCCGCTGGATCCAACTGAAGACTACCGAAGCTCCGGTCACTCCTTTATCTTTCAACGCATGGATACGCTTGAACAACTCAGCAAACTGAATGGATTCCTCAGCATTGGGTAAGCTGTTCCATTCCGGGACATCCATAGGAGCCACCCCGGTGCGATCAGGCAGAGCCAGTTTTTTGTTGCCGATGTAAGCCCACATCTTATGCCAATTCGAGTTGTTCTCCTTAAGCTTGTACTCGATGTACTCCTGGATAAAATTTGTGCTCGGACATAATCTTGACGATCCAGACATAGCCAAACCTGTGGCAGCAGCAATAGTAAGTTTTGCATGAACCAGCATTTGGTAACAACTATTAATCAAAGTATTATCATCCTGGATTGGCATAATACCTGCTCAAGAATGAAAGCAATTTTCTCGAGCTCTTTTACAGTGCCCTATACTACTTTAAAGATGGACCAGTATGGAATAAAAAAGGACCAATATGAAATGATCGGATGGCTCAGAATTTTTTGTATACTGGTGAAAACCTGTGGTACAGTGGTATGGGTGGGTAGTATAGTCTAGTATGGATATTTAGGGAAAAAATTATAATGGCACAAATGTAATTTTTTGAAGAAAATTTATTTGCACAAATATAATATTATTAAAAATATCATAATGACACAACTATAAATATTTTTAACAATCTATGTGACGACATCAATATAGTCACTGCATTCTCACTCCCCACCTTTCATCTCCGGCACCTTGTGTGCCTTTCTTCTCATCACCACATCTCTCTCGTATCTCACTCCCCACCTCTCATCTCCGGCGACGAGCGCCTTGCCGGACTCGTTGCGGATGCGGATGGAGAAGGGCGCCTGCATGCGGTGGTTGGTGTCCATGCGCCAGATGGAGCCCCAGGACTCGCGCATCGGGGTCCACCTCCCCGTCGGCGGTCCGTGCGCCGTCTTCGACTCCATCAGTTCCACCTGCACCACGTCGCCGTCTCGGGATCTGCAGGGATGGACGGCGTGGGTCGGCGGGCGGGCGGTCCGTGGCTCAGGATCTGCGGGGTCGGCGTGCGGCGGCCTGCGCCGGCGGGGTCGGCGTGCGCCGGTGCAGCACCGAGGCATCCAGCCAGGAGATTCGCGGCGAGGGCGGCATCGGAATGGGAGGACACGGAAAGGGACGACCGGCGTCGTGGCGTTGTTCTGCGCGTTTGTCTCCAGCGTCCGCGAGCTCCGCATCGAGTAATGCGGCCGCAAGGAGGTGGTGCACGGCTGGACGCGCTGCTCGCCAAGGGCATCGTCAAGTGCCTGTAGCGCTCCGACGATCACGACAGCTCGGTCGCGGACATCGATGACTCGTATTGTATTTGTTCCCCGAAAGAGAAGCCCCAACGCTGAAGGCAGCGCTCACCTGGCCTGCCTCCCGGGGTAGCGCTGTGAGGACGACGGCACCGCGGCGCTGGCCTCAGAGCTATCGTTCATGAGAGCGGGCGCAAGACTGAGGAAGACGACGGCCGCACGGAAGAATATAGATGCGTGACTGCACTCTAACATCAAAACCTCCGACGTCAGGCGATCTAAATCCGCGGCGCAGGGGTTCTTCCGTAGCAAATGTGCTCTCCGTTGGAGAAAAAAGAAAGGAACGATACACAGGCACGGGGTTGGAACCTGGGACGGAGAAAGGGAAAAAAATTCTCAACAGAAGTAGATTACTAAAATGTCCTTCCTCTATACTCTATACTACTGAGTATATAGGGTATACTACTGAGTAGTAGTATAGGGTACTGTAAAAGAGCTGATTTTCTCTGTCTTTGCCATAGAGCCAAATGTTTCAACCTGATAAACAGCTTGTTAGTCCATGACCCAGAAGCACATGTCAGATTACTAGAATGACAGAAGCATTATCACAGAATAAGGAAGTACATGTCCTCAATTCTAGTGCAGTGCAAACTTAAAGCAACTGCTTGCATCAAATCAGCAGCCTCGTTGATCTTTCCCTGCTCCTCTTTGATTTTTGCAAGTCTTTTGATCAACCTGGAGGCTTCCATGGAGCAGTTTGGGTTGGGTGGATCCACAAAATAATGGCTCTTCGAATGGCTTCTTGATCATTAACAGGGTAACTTGAAATGGGCTTCCTCTCCCCTGGATCATGTGGAAGCCGACTAATATCATAAACCGGCGCCGGCATTGGAGCCACAGTTTCTTTAGGTGCAACTGGAGGTGTCACATGTTCTTCTTCTTCAATCACTCTCTCTTCATCAAGTGCACCTTCTTGTTCTTCAATTGGCTCTTCTGGCACAGCTGTAGCCTTCTTCTTTGATTCATAATTCTCAAAAAGGGATGCGATAGTTCCTGTCCTCTTCATGTTTCAACAAATCTACAAGAAAATTGTTCAATTTTCCCCCAGTTTCGTATTAAAATCATAAAATAAAACTGAAACTAGCTATGCCTAAATGGCAAAATCAATAAAACTGAAACTAGCTATGCCTAAATGGCAAAATCAAGTAACAGAGGATCACGTATGTTATATATAACACAACCAATTAGGGCCAATGCAAGGAAGCTAATAGATGCAGATAAAGAGAGGCAGGACCAAGGAGGCAAATACGTACCAGGCTACCAGCAAGCAGGGCGCCGCTGCTTGCTGCCGGACGCCGCCGCCCGCCGGGGTCACCCACGTCCACGTACAGACGCGCCGTCGCGCCGACTCGCCGATCGCCGCCGCCGTCTCTCCTGTGTCTCGCTGCTAGCGTCGCTAGGGAACAGGATGCGAAACTGAAGCGTCGGCAATCACGGAAACGAATCGACGAGAGAAGCAAATCAAGTGCCAGTCAAAATTCCAAACCACTAATAATTTTTGGGCCAAAATTCCAGGGTGGGCCGGTGCCCAAATGGCCCACACTGTAGCTCCGCCCCTGATTCCCCACAAAGCCAGCATCGAAAGCGATTGGCTTCGACCAAGTTGCTGGTATTCGATAACTTAAATAGAACTGAATTGACCCGACTGAAAGTAAGGCCAATTCAGATCTATGGAAAAGCTTACTTAAAAAAGAGTAAAAGGGGCTTCGGTCCAAAAAAGCTTACTCTAAAAAAAGAGTAAAAGGGGCTTCAGTCCAAAAACGCTTACTTTAAAAAGAGTAAAAGGAGCTTCGGCACATACAAATGTTTGAAATCAAAAACAGCTTCGGATAACAATATTCTAAACGCTTGAAAACAAACTCGCTTATATAAGCACGAATAATAGGGGCTTCGGCAACCCACGCAAAGCACTTCCCCGTACACATATTTACGCACAAGTACAAAGCTCAAAAAAGCTAAGGTGGCTCCGAACCACAAGTACAAAACACTTGAACGAATAAAACCCCGCTTTGGGGGGGGGGGAGGAGGCGTTTCTTTCGCAACGAAGCCAAATCGAGCTTACATTCATTCAAGTGTTTCGAATCAAAACAACGACCAAGTGAAATACAGTGTGTTTTACAAAGAGATGATTTAAAACATCTCAAAAACATAGCCATCAAAAAGCGGGCCTGATCTCCTAAATCTTGGAGCATTAAACACATAAGAAAAATCCCTAACACCATCTAAGTCCTCTGGCTCGACCTTAACAGGAAGCAAACGGGCAGCTTCGGTGTTTCTTGCACGAGCAAATTCAACACGAGGCATCACTTTGTGTTACTTTACAGCAAAAGTTAAAGTGTTACTTCACAGCAAAAGCTAAAGTGTTACTTTACAGCAAAAGCCAAACAAGGTGATAGCTTCAACAAATCTACACATTCGGCTATCCATCATGTCTCTCATCAGCACCGGCATGAGATGATGAAGGGCCAGCAGCTGCAGCTTCGGCTTCGGCTTTCTGCTGCTGCTCGAGGGCAAGCTCCTCTTTGTACTAAAAATAAACAAAACAACCTAGGGGCTTTCTCCAACAAGGAGGAGGCGTTTGTCGGACTGGCAAGCAATCCAATGTTCGTGGAGCTCGGCCTGTTGAAGAAAGCCCTCATCCTCGAGGGGCTACTGTTGGGGATTTGGCCCGCTGACAAGCGCCTTCTACTTGTTTTGCTCTGTTTTCACACAAAAACGGCAATTGACAAAGGAGAAGAAGCCAATCGGCTTCTTCTACTTGATGAGTCCCACAATCGGCTTCTTCTACTTGATGAGTCCCACAATCGGCTTCTTCTACTTGATGAGTCCCACAATCGGCTTCTTCTACTTGATGAGTCCCACAATCGGCTTTGGTCAGTGAAGTAAGCCAAAGCCAATCGGCTTTGGTCAGTGAAGTAAGCCAAAGCCAATCGGCTTTGGTCAGTGAAGTAAGCCAAAGCCAATCGGCTTCGGTTAGTGAAATAAGCCAAAGCCAATCGGCTTCGGTCAGTGAAATAAGCCAAAGCCAATCGGCTTCGATCAGTGAAATAAGCCAAAGCCAATCGGCTTCGATCAGTGAACTAAGCCAAAGCCAATCGGCTTTGGTCAGTGAAGTAAGCCAAAGCCAATCGGCTTTGATCAGAGAAATAAGCCAAAGCCAATCGGCTTCGGTCGGCTTACCTGGTCATGCACCAAAGCAACGTTATCCAAATTAAGTTAGAAGCCAATTCGGTGAAGTACTAATACTATTGAGTGCCAAAAGCTATGATTGAGTCATTGGCTAGTTTCGGTTCGCTCTATATTGCAGGTTCTTGGAGGAGCCATCGGCTTTTAGACGCCGGGAGACGGCTTTGGGTCGTCTCAGCTCGGAAGAAGAATGGAAAAACGAAAATGCCTGGACATTAAACAGAAATTTGAAGCATCATTAAAGCTGCAAGAGCGTATCGGGTCTTTCTTGTCGTGTTGATTCAAGCATGACCTAAGCTATCGGCCAATCGCTGCATGCAGATCATCGCTCACTCTTGCCCACCCCTTTCTGCGCCTCACACCGACACGGTCCGACGTTCACGCCCTGCAGGACTCTGCCGATCCAAGCTGCCCCGCCGCCTGCGGCCTCGAACCCTGCAGGCCTGCCGATCCAAGCTGCCCCGCCGCCTGCAGCCTCGAACTCATGGACATCGTGTGGGAGACAGAATCGCGCGATGGGGCCCTGGGGGCGTGGAGAGACCGACTTTTTTGTTTTTTTTTCCTTTTCATGAAAGAAAATTTCACAAATAGTTACACAAATAGACCTCTGGCAAAAAGATTTGCAAAAATGAATCCTGAGCTCGGCGCCGTGGTTCATGGCGCCGAGGTAAAACGTCTCGGCGCCGTAGGCCATGGCGCCGAGGTCTAGGGCACGTGTCATCCACGGTATTGTCGTGGCGATGACGTGGCCTAAGGTCACGGCGCCGAGATCTGTGCGGTGCCGACCTCATTGCACAGTAGCGGCCTGCCCCTCGGTCTCGCTCTCTCGGGCTCGCTCACTCCCTCTCCCTGGGGGCGTGGAGACAGTGGCGGACCCAGCGCCCGGCGATCCTGGGCGCCTGCCCGGGCTCCTCCCGGCACATGCTTTTTTTTTTGAACTGACGGCAAAAGCTTTGCCAAATTTTTATTAGAAGAAAAGATAAATATTTACAACTGGGGCAACTGGTATGCGGCAACACGACTGCCGTCGGAAAACAAGTCACCACAACTCAAAAACAAAGAAAGGAAAAAACAACTAGAAGCCCGAAAACCTACTAAGAAAAAAAGCAACTATGAAGGGTGAGGGGACGTGGTCTGTTGCTCTTGCTGCTGTGGTTGAGTCGCGAAGTGAAACCGCTGAACTTCTTCTCTTGTTAGAAAGGCCGCTTTATCGCTTGTTTTGGACTCCTGGTTGAAGGTGCGCCGATTGTGCTTTTTTCAAATAAGAAAAGATAAATATTTACAACTGGGGCAACTGGTGTGCGGCAACACGACTGCCGTTGGAAAACAAGTCACCACAACTCAAAAACAAAGAAAGGAAAAAACAACTAGAAGCCCAAAAAACTACTAAGAAAAAAAGCAACTATGAAGGGTGAGGGGATGTGGCCTGTTGCTCTTGCTGCTGTGGTTGAGTCGCGAAGTGAAACCGCTGAACTTCTTCTCTTGTTAGAAAGGCCGCTTTATCGCTTGTTTTGGACTCCTGGTTGAAGGTGCGCCGATTGTGCTTTTTTCAAATAAGAAAAGATAAATATTTACAACTGGGGCAACTGGTGTGCGGCAACACGACTGCCGTTGGAAAACAAGTCACCACAACTCAAAAACAAAGAAAGGAAAAAACAACTAGAAGCCCAAAAAACTACTAAGAAAAAAAGCAACTATGAAGGGTGAGGGGATGTGGCCTGTTGCTCTTGCTGCTGTGGTTGAGTCACGAAGTGAAACCGCTGAACTTCTTCTCTTGTTAGAAAGGCCGCTTTATCGCTTGTTTTGGACTCCTGGTTGAAGGTACGCCGATTGTGCTTTTTTCAAATATTCCACTAGAAAGAGATCATGAGGCCGTCGAACGTCGATATGTTTTGCCTGCCCACTTTAGCTCTACACTTTTTCCACCAACAAGAGCCAGTACAATCTACAACAATAGATCACGGAGCACTGATGCATGCAGGTACTGCGCCGTGTAGGAGTGTGTTGCTTGCTGCTAATAATTGATGGCCATGCATGCGAATTAGAAATTTAGGACTTCATCAATGACTCAGCGAAGCTTATGCCTCGCTATGCATAGCGACTGTCTTAATCCATCGTTACCAATTACTACTTTACTACAACATTAGTACTTGTTTATTAGTTAATAATTACATGTAGGGATTGGAAGAACAAAAACAAACAACTTGGTGCACATGAACCCAATAAACATAAAGAACAAGAAAAAGGATGTTCCTTGTCACCACATTGCATGACCATATAACATATTTATTATTAACTTGAACACAAAAGAATAATATTAGTTTGTTTAAATTACAGGTCGATTGGTTGACATGAGTTTATTATATATCGGTTCGCCCAGGCTATATAACAGTTTTGGGTCCGCCACTGCGTGGAGAGATACGATCAGACTCGAAGACGGCGTGGGGGAGGGCGGTGACGTAAGCGTGTGACCTGCTGACATAAGATGACGGACGAAACACTTCTTGTTTTAATTTTAAATTTGTTTTAATATTAAGGAAGAGATTGTTTTAATATTAGATAGAGATTGTTAGAACAAACAAATCGATGACGGTTCAGTTGGAAACATGTGTTGCTTCGTGTGTCTGAGTTTTGTTTTAGTATGAAAGATTGCTAACCACATGTTTCAGGTGGTGTTTCGTGTGCCTGAGTTGGGGGATGCCGTGTTGCGTTGATGCGTGTCAGTGTGTGGGAGGGTGTTGACGACCAAAATTGGCACGACAGAGGTTTTCCTGCAAATCTGGGCAAACAGGTTAAACCGGTTTTAGAAATCGGTAGAACTGGATTCTGTAACATTGTCAAATTAGCATTTTGATTGCACCATTGCGTAGCTTGCATCAAGATGATCAAAATGCATATATAGAAAGTCCGATTTGGAGTTCGGACTAGAGAGTTATGGCTTTGGAAAGATCTTCACCTGGACAAAACCGGTGAAACCGGTTCGAAAATAGGTAAAACCAGTTTTGGTCACTATATCTTATCTGGTAATATAAACTGGTGGAACCGGTTTGTCAAACCGGTGGAACCGGTTTTAGGCAGAATCCTAGTAGATTTGGAGATCCGTGTGGAATATGACTTGTAAAAGGATTTTCTTGCGAGGCAAGACCTCCCCATCCTATAAATATAAAAGGCCATGGCCGATTGAGGGTAATCCAATCGAATCCAAACAACTATGCATTTACTTTTATCTTCCAAACCCTAATTCTCTTCCAACCTCTACATGTTGTTCGTCTACTGATCTCCACGACCATAGATGGCGTCCTAAGGCTTGCTGGTCAACCTAGGGCACGTCCGCCGACGTCCACGCCCTGACGGGGTCCCTCCCGGGTGAGAACTTCGACGGCCTTTGCTAGTTTGCTCGTGAACTAGTCGTTCTTCGCTACGTAAGTGCCTTGGTTATCCCTTTGCTGGTTTGCTCGTAAACCTCGCCGTTCTTCACCACGTAAGCGTGATAGATATCCTCTCGAACGACTGATTCCGGCGAAATCCTAGAAATCCGGTATAACCGGTTTACCTAACCGGTAGAACCGGTTTGCGCCGCCTTGCTGCCGCTTGGTCTGTTCGTGACCCGCACGCTCTAGTGCACTTGGTGTGTTGGCCAAAAAAAGCGTCAACACATTTTTGGCGATTCCGCTGGGGAAGAAAGATCTGGTTGCTCAAACCGTTCCATCAACTCTAGCCATATACCTAATTGATCTATTATTTTGATTCGCTACTATAGTTGGATCTGGTCTTTTTGGACCGATTGCATCTATACTTGTGACATTGCATCAGGCTTCTTAAGCCAATTGCATTGTGCTTTGCTTGCTTTTGCATATTGAAGATCAAAAGAGAAGCGAAGAGTTGGTCATTGATTGCTCAAGTTATAAAAAAAATTGGATTTATTGGCCACAAGATCAGAAGCATCAAGACCTAACATGGCGGGCTATTCATACACTATAACATTATTCATAGCAGTGCTACCACAGCGAGCCTGAGGTACAATTTGCAAATACATTATATGGTTCTAATAATTATTTTGCAAGTACCACAAATCCTCATGTTGATGTTGCTAGATGTAATGATAGTATGCATATTGCATCGGCTAGTAATTATTCAGATGATTTTTATTATGCAAATTATAATTCTGAGTGTTATATGGAAAAGCCATTGCCAAATAATATGCATGCTTTAAGTTTTGATGCCACTAGCAACATACAACATTATTCTCACACACCGGCCGTACAATCAGTTCAAGAGCCGATGAACAATTATCAAGGCCAAACTAACATAGAGAGTTCGGCCAATTTTTATGAAATACCACATGTTATTAATTCTAATAATATTCAGCAAGGTGTTTCCTCTTTTTATTCATCGGCTGCAAATTCACAGTTTATGGTTTCACCACAATACATGTCATTGAATGAGAGAATTGGCCATGATAAGTCTACTTATCCAGCCAGTTATTCTCAACCATCATATGCTGCACAACATGCTACTAGAGTGGAGGTTGCATCTACTTTTTCAGCACCATATACAAATATTAATATCATAATTTGGCTCCAAGTGTTATTCATAACCATAGCCAAATTAATGGAAATTCAGCAAGCACGCATTTATCTCCACATGTGCAAAAGGATGCAGTAATTGCAAAATTGGGATGTTCTGTTTTTGAAACCAAAGCATCCGATTTTCTAGATGAAGAAGTCAAATACGAGGATCTCTCTGAAGAGTATCGTCAGGAACTAGAGATGCTTCTTAGACAATTCACACAGAATTACTTTTCTCAAGGGGCAATTAATAATGAAAAGAAGAACGATTCAGATTTGAGAAATAGTTCGGTTATTACAACAACTGAACGATCTAGATCTGTTCAACCAAAAGAAAAAGCTTGGCTGTACAAAATCAGGTGAATCACAAGAAAACAGTTATGCTTGATTTCTCAAATGGAGTTGTGCATTCGTATGGAGATCACGGTGTTAAGCAAAAATTTATGATTGAACAAGGTTCGGTCAGTGAAGAACATCGAAAGAATGAAGATCACAACTCTAGGAGCAAGGAGAAGGCGTCGTCGTGCCAGAATTTGGTGATTTCCAGCAATCCTGGAAAAATCGGTTCTACTGGTTTTGCAAATCGGTTAAACCGGTTTCTGCAGAACGCTAATGAAGGTTGCCATCAAGAGAGGAAACACGACATCATTCATATCAAAGTTCCACGCCTCTCCAACATATTTGATAAGGTATGCTTTACAAGTAATTTACCTAATTCCCAATCAGATCATATGTTTTCAATTAATTCATCTACTGGTGACAATTCTATGAATAATCCTAAAAGATCGATTGAGGAGGGTGATTTATTTGTTAGCAACAAAATGAATTCAGATATTGTCAGCAAGTGCATTGTAAAAATTAGAAAGGCTGATAATAGTAATGTTTTGGCATTTAAATTTTCTACATCATCATTGCCAAAGTTTTTGTCTTCATGGTTTGCTTGTGGTCATTCTGGATTTAAAAGCAAGAAACCAAAGTTGATAAACATTGTGAAGCCCGGTGATAATATAGTGATCAATTCCAAAACATCGGGTAAGAGAAGCACAAGTAAAGGTGTAGCCAAAAGGATCCATGATAAATCTGAACCGTTCGTTTGCTTAGCCTTGAAACCTTCTCCACAAAAGAATCAACTAAAGAAGACAAAGTACACTTTTGATTTGACTTTGTGTGATGACTTATTTGATATCTTGCTTGAGCATAATTTTATTAAGTTATTTGATCACAAAGTCATGCCATCACTTTTGGAACTAAAAAAGCAAGAATGTTGTAAGTGGTATAATTCATTTGGTCATAGCACTAGCCATTGCAATATTTTTCGCCAAATCATCCAATCGGCCATTAATGTAGGACGATTGAGATTTGCTAAAATTTCAGAGGATGACCAATTGACTCCAATTGATCTTGATGGCAAGAGATCGTCAGATCGGTCAGCATCAGCCGGTTCATACAAAGATCCAAGAGAAATTGATAAAGAGGAAAATTACATTCAAGTGGTAATGAGGACATCGTTCATGATTTACATACTTCTAAGAACGATGAGCCTAAGGAAATACCAGAAGGCACTGGGGGGCATGCGAATTCTTTCGAATCAAAGCAAGAGCCAATTACTCCTGTTGTGCTGGAAAAAGAGGTTAAACCGGTTTGGCAAAGAGGTTTAACCGGTTTTCCAAAAGTGGTAGAACTGGTTCGTGAATCCGGTGAAACCGGTTTTGGTCTGAAGTGTCCCAAAATACCAAGACCTGATCTTTCTAAAGAACATGGGGGCAAAAGACCGTAATGAGCGCAAGAATAGAAAGCTGAAGCTCACATTCAATGAACTTCTGGCCAGATATCAGAAAGAAAATAAAGCCAAGCGTGCTCATCGGTCAAATGATGTTAAATCATCTAGAGTGTCTCCAAAACATAAATCCAAAGATTAGAATCGGCCAAGAGAGGGTTTTTATACAGTAGAGTCATATCCTTCTTTTAGTCTACTGATGCTAATCCCATATGGCTCATATCTTGCTGGTTTGCATCCTTATTNGACATGGAGCATGAGCCTCGGGACCGTTGTCCCTCCTCACCCCGCGCGTGGAGCAAGGCCCCGGCTCCCCATCCCCTCCGGCGACCGCCCTCCTCCCCGTCCCCTCTAGCGGCAGCGACGCAACTGTGGCCCTCCCCGGCGTAACCCACTCTGCAGGCGGACTGCCGCCGCCCCAGCCCCGGGCGTGAGTGGCGCAGCTTTGGTGACTGGCAACAACAGCGGCGGGGCGGGCAGATGCCATGCGAGAGAGAGAGGGAGGAGAGGAACCGGTGAGAAAGGATAAGGTTACACTACAAGATTGCTACCATTTTCCGACAGTGTTTTGACAAGTGGCCAACGATTTCTAGTATATTCATATCACTACACTCAATAACTGTAGAGAATGACCTTGTTGGGGATTATGTTGTGGGTGATATGATAAAACTATTGGGAAATATGCAAATTATAATAAGAAAACTGTTGGGCATTCGAGAAAAACAATAGAAGGCACTAAAATTGTTGGCCACTTGCATAAAACTATCGGAAAAGATGACATATCTTGTAGTGTTAAGGGCATTTTGGGAAGTTTCAAGGAGAAAAATAGGGCAAAGTGGTGAAATAAGTTGGAAAATCAGAAAAAGACATTCCAGCAGGTTGGCATCATTTCACAATGACAAAATAGCGAAACCAACTGCGAGATGCGAGATGGCATTCTGGCGCGAGATGCGAGATGGCATTCTGGCGAAGCTGACTTTTGAAAGCGGTGAAATCGCAAATTCCGCCGCCTCCCTGCTCTGCTGCGGGCCGTCTTGGTCTGCACTTCTGCCTCGATCCGTCCATCGACAGGAACGACATCCGCCGCCGCGACGAGTTCGGGCCTTCGGGGACTTCGTCGTCGATGGGTGGTCCGGAAGCGCGTCTCCGGCCGACGGAGGGCCAATCGACGGTGTCACGGATTCCGGCACCTTCAGCCGTCCCGGACCGTGACTGGTCTCAGCTCACGGCGGATGTGCTAGTCAGCATATTTGTCTCGCTGGACGTCCTGGATCTCTTCACCGCCGGCGCCGTCTGCCGCTTCTGGCGAGACAGCCACCTAGCGGCCCGCCGGCTTGGCTCCCGTTGCCGGAACCAGAGCCCCTGCCTCCTGTACTCCACCGGCGATCTCGGCCCCAACGAAGCCGCGCTGCGCGGACTCTCCACCGGGCAGCTCCGCCGCATTGCTCTCCCCGACCCGCCTCTCCGCGGCCGCTTCGTCGCGGGCTCCTCCCGCGGCTGGCTCGCCACGGCCGACGAGCGGTCCGAACTCCTCCTCGTCAACCCGATCACCGGCGCGCAGATAGCGCTGCCGTCTCCTCTGACCATCAAGAACGTCCGAGGACGCTACACAGCAGAGAGCGTTCTCGATGGCTACGATGTTCTAGAGCTCAATCTGGAGACCCGAGACTGCGAGGAGATCAACATCGATGATCTCCCGCTGGATCACGGCCGCTTCTACTTCTACTTGAGGGTCGCCATGTCCGCTGATCCGTCGGGCGGAAGCTGCATCGTCATGATCCTGCACATGCCTAGGAAACACATCTCCTTTGCAAGGGTTGGGGACACGCGGTGGACATGGATTGATGTAGACCTGACCTGCTTCGACTACAATGACTTCTTCTATAACGACTCCGATGGCTTGTTCTACGCAGTCCTAGTCACCGGTGAGGTGCACGCCATTGATCTCAACGGAAGATCTCCTGTGGTGAAGTCCATACTAAGGCCCATAACACGCTTAATAGACAACTACAAGTACATTGTTCGAGCTCCCTGGGGTGACCTCCTTCAGGTATGGAGGTACGAGTATGATACGGCCGTCGAGAACCGTGAGCGTATGACTGTCAAGCTTGTGGCTTACATGGTGGATCTGGCAGAGCAAAAGCTCAATGAGACGGCGAACTTGCAGGAACATGCGCTGTTCGTTGGATTCAGCACCCCGTTCTTCCTTCCGGCGAAGGACTACCCCATGCTGACACCAAACTGCATCTACGCGACAGAAGATGGCATGACCCACATTTATTCAAACAAATTTGGTCCACACCAATTAGCTGTCTTCAACATGACGGATGGAACCTGCACAGATCTGTTTCCAGCTGATAGCAATTGTTCCTTGCTTCATTGGCCTCTTCCGATTTGGATTAGACCATCCTAACAAAAATCCATTTCACAACCTGGGTAACTTTGCGAGACGAATTTAATGAGCCTAATTAGGCCATGATTAGACAACGTCGTGCTACAGTAAACAATCTCTAATGACAGATTAATTAGGCTTAATAGATTCGTCTCGCGATTTCCCGTCCATCCGTGTAATTAGTTTTATAATTAGATCATATTTAGTCCTTCTAATCTTCAATTTAGTTTTGCTACAGTAAATTTCGCAAAATTTCTTGTGAATCTAAACGGGGGCCTATTCTCAAGGTAATTGGTAGAAATATTATTTTAAGCTTCCAATTAATCCGTTTATACATATACTAATATTGGGCAGTTATAGTAAGCAACAAAATTCTTGTGCTTCCAATTTCCTTTCTTCACTGTATTCAAGTTTTTGTACCAGCCCTGTATCTGATCAGATTTGTATTTTGCTCATTATAATGGCTGAAGGGAAGCAAAACACATTTGCTATTATTGGATAAACAAGGTTACAAGGATGTTTGCCAAGGACATATAAAGCTAGTTTTTGAAGTATCAATGGATACTCTAACTACATGAAAATGAATCATTAGTGACGCGGGCGCTTGGCGCATGTCGCTGATAAGCCTAAGGGCATGTTTGGTTTAGCGCCGCTGCACGCCTTGCCAATTTTTGGCCTGCCCAAAGATTTTTGGCCGGCGTTTGATTTGATGCCAGCGCATTGGCTCGCCCGCGCTCCCACGCCCGCGTCAGAAGGTCTGCAAGTCAATTTTGCGCCCGCATGCTGGCGGTGAAATCGTCCGCCCATGCGTTGGCGAGACCACGCGTTGGCAGGGCGAGCGCAGGCTAAAACCAAACGCGCCCTTAGTGCCTAACAATGACGGGCCATAACACGTGCTGTCCGACTACTAATATGGTAGTGATGGGCTTTGGTGTCGCCAATCCCTTTGACCTCACCTGAGGTACTCCCAAAAAGAGAATCAGCCATGTTGGGCTTCTGATCCAACACAACAGCCATGATCTTTTCTCGGAGAAGCCCTCGTCAATTCAACCTTGTTGCGTTAATTGAAATCAAGCAAGTTGTAACCACGGACTGTTATGACTGGTTGCAGCATGTTCCTGCCCTGTTATGTATTATGACAATTAAGCAAGTTGGTGCACTGGTGACAATTAGATGATCCACTAAAAAAGTTTAGTGGCATATTACTCTTATTTTAAATATCTTTAACTTATTTACACAAGTTTAATTACCGCACATGCAGATAAATGTTTTTTATATAAAAGTTGTAATATGTTGTAAAAATGGAAGCTTAAAATACCGATTTTTGGTAAATTCAATTGATCTGTTTTTGCAAATTGGAGTGGATTTATTCACTTTATTTGGATCCACCCTAATTATAGATATATTTTTTTATCACAACTCAATGGTTTAAAAGCTATGACAAGACATGGCGAAATGAGCATAACTTAGTTGGTTAGAATCCTTGTGGTGGAACTTACCCACCTGAGTTTGAATTCTCAACTCAGCATAGATGCTTATATGTTTCAAGATTTATTTCAGTAATTAATCGGCGTGTCCCTCGACAGAGAGACGCCTCTGATGGCTTTATCAATTTCAAGATGAGATTGGATTATCCATGCTAGTCTCTCGGAGGTTGCGTGCGTGCATTCATAAGGGTGAGTGTGTTTGTGCGCGTGAGAGTCTGCGTTTTTACTAGTGTTTTGCAAAAAAAATCACGACAAGTAAAAGATGTAAGCAATAAAATAACCAAAGATAATTTCCCACTAGTGTTTTGCAAAAAAAAAAATACCACGGCATGTAAACGAGTATAAAGATGTAAGAAATAAACTGACTAAAGATAATATCCCATAGAAATTGCCTAATTCTAGATGTTGGTAAACTATTTATGTTAGGATCAGGATCCTATCAATCATGCGGGGTCGAAGTATACAGAACCCTCACGTACAATCGTGATCTTTGTAAGAACTATGATGACAATCCAGGTCGGGGTCTAATAAGTTCGTACTAGTTCATGAACAATTACCACACTTTGTAGCTAGAATACCCTTCCCTGGATGAAAGAATTCTCGCTGGTTTGAATGTAGGTACATATTAGTAGAAGGGGAGTATATTATACCCAAACAAAAGTTGTATCGGTCAACCGAATATACCAGGGGAAAAGAGATTTTTTTTTTACCCAACTGCTTGCCCTTTTATTCGGGGAAACACATTATATTCTGTTTGACGAATTGATTGAAGCACGAAGCACATTTTACTTATTATAATCGCTCGTCGAGTTCCATGCTACACCAGTCTCGCAGAACAGATCGTGGGAAGTGGGAACTGTATCATGCAGTTGTGATGTCGTCAACCTCAGATCGGATAGGAACGCTCACGCCGCCAGCTCAAAGGTCGCGTCCGTGTCCGTCCGACCCATGCTTGCCACGAAGGATGGGCTGGAGCAGCAGCTGGATAGGCAGAGCAGAGTCCCACTCCAGTCTGCTCCTTGTCAGCAACGGCTCGCGCTCGCAGAGTCCCGCACTGCTCTTCTTCCTCTTCCTCCTCGTCTCGCGCTTCGCATTGCGAACAAAGAGACACAACCACCGCCGCGCCAGCCGCCAACCAATCCAGAACCCCACCCCGAGTCCGACATCATTCAGCCATCGCAGCTCCTCTTCAGCGGGGAGACGAGACGAGACGTAACATTTGGCTCCTCCACATGACCTGGGCGCGCCTCGCCACCCGCTCCCGTCTCCGCCCGGCCGCCTCCGCGGTCGGCCGAGGCCCACGCACCTCGCCGCGGGCTCCGCCTCCGCCACCGCAGGCGGGGCACGCGGCCCCCTCCGCGCCGCCGCTCCGGCGGCTCCTCCGCCTCCCCCAATTCCACTCCGCCGCCGCCGCCGCGGCGGCGGCCTCGGCGTCGCGCGCGCGGCTGCTCGGCAACGTAAGTCCGCGACGCTCCACCTCGCCTCCTCAGCACTTGCTGCTGTTCTGATTTTTTCAGACCTTGGCTCTGGAACCGTGCAGCCGTGGCAGCGGCTGGCGGGAGAGAGGAGGTGGCTCGCCAGCGACGCCGCCGCGGCGCCGGCGCCGGCGGGGGAGGCGGCTGAGCTAGTGGAGGTGCCACTGGCGCAGACCGGGGAAGGCATCGCCGAGTGCGAGCTGCTGCGCTGGTTCGTGAACGAGGTGAGAGCCAGACCGCTTGCATTTTTTGGTTGTTGCTCCTTGCTGAATTGCGCTGTGAGGAATTTCCGAATTGGGTCATACAACATAGCTCAACAATTTAGTTCCACTTATCACTGTCAGGGAGGGAAATCGGTACTGCCGTGCAGGCAGAGGGAAGAGTTTTGATTTGGTCACATTGAAATAATATGCCCTGTTTGAGTGCAATGTCTGGGCAATTGATTGCAACCAAACAAAAAGGCACACAACCAGTAGCTGTCTAGGGATGATCACAGGTTCAGTAGCAATATACTGCTTGCATTTTTGGCCGTGCTATCATTGATGTGATAAATTGGATGGTGCTGTTTAACCTCTCCTCCTGTAATTTAGTGTTATAGTGTTGTGCAAATACGCACCTTGATTTCCAATTGGTCTGCTTCTTGAGCACTTGGCTACTTGCTGTGTGAGTAGCTCTGTAGCTGACCTAAACAATTAGTTAATCAGTTTTCTACTGGAATTCACAAGCTTGTGTCACATTCCAACGAGAGTCATTTAGTAGGTACATTATATATATAGCATGTGCTGTCATGTGCAGCATGGATTGCTTCCCAATTGATATTCTACTGGTGCTCATGTTATATCATGATTTTCTGCCAAATTATTCATGTTTTAAATGTAAGCTTCCCTTTTCTTAAGAGGGGTCTTTGTCATTGCATTAGAAGGCTCATTAAATTTTGCTGGAACATAAATAATGAAAAGAACTACAGTGTTACAAAGCAATATGTTTATCTTAAAAATAACTCCAGAACACTACTGCTGGGATGAGATCTCAAATTCAAATTAGCCTTGCATAGATTATGTCATAAGCTCTCCTTGTCCACTCATCTCAAAATTTTAGAATTCCTGCCTTGCAATCTCTGTGGAACAGGAGTTGACTTCTCTGAGTTGTTTATTTTGAAGGGTGACCAAGTAGATGAATTCCAGCCACTCTGTGAAGTACAGAGTGACAAAGCAACCATTGAGATAACAAGTCGTTTCAAGGGAAAAGTACATCAGATTCACTTTGGCCCTGGTGACATAGTGAAGGTAGTTGTCATATAAATGTTGTAAATTTTACTTTTCTAACTTATGTGAACAAACTTTGCTACTATGTTCCACAAAACTTATGTGCTCTGTGGAGATTCTTGCATTGTCAACAGATTGTAAGCTCCGTAGGTTGGTTGAACTTATTTTGCCGCAACTTAAGTCACTGTGCTCCCTCCAGTTAAAATTATTTCAAGGTGCTGTTTTGACCATTATTTTCTATTAGAATATAATCAGAATATCTAATAAATGTATGCGACTATAAAAGTGTTTTTCAAGGCAAATCCACGCTTGGTTTTATGTTTCCTGGTAAATATTGCTAAAAATAGTGATGGTTAAAGTTTCAAAAGTTTGACTGGATCTTGTTCAAAGAGTGAAGTATTTGTGACCACAGGGAGCATTTCCACTAACTTAATTTTTTTCAAGAACTTACCTAAGTCAATGTTTACTTCTTAGGTTGGTGAAACTTTACTGAAAATGATTGTGGGTGACAGCCAAATTGTATCTCCAGATAATATATTTCCATCCGCTGATAAGTCAATTGGAGTAGAGTCTGCAGTTCCTTCAAGTGAAGGCAATGTTCCTGGTGGAACTCTCTCTACACCAGCTGTTAGACATCTAGCAAAGCAGTATGGGCTCAACATAAATGAAATCGCTGGAACAGGGAAAGATGGTAGGGTTTTGAAAGAAGATGTATTGAATTATGCTGTCAGCAAGGGTCTTTGCAAAGAACAATCATCCTCTTTGGAAGAGAACATTGGTCAAATTGAGTTCCTGAAGGAAGGGAAATCATTACCCGATGTACCATTCTATGAAGATAAGAAAATTCTTCTCAGGTATTTTAAAAGTTTTCAAGATGTCAACTTCAGTATGGTAGGTCACACGCTTGGCCATTCAGTAATAATCTTAAGTTGAGCTTTCCTTTCTGCAGGGGATACCAGAGAGCAATGGTCAAATCAATGCGCCTGGCTGCAAAAGTTCCACATTTTCATTATCTGGAGGAAATAAATTGCGATTCTCTTGTGCAATTGAAGACCAGATTTCAAAATGAGAACAAAGATAATACTATCAAGCACACTTTCCTTCCGTTCCTCATAAAGTCACTTTCTATGGCACTGAGTAAATACCCTATGTTGAACAGCTCTTTCATTGAGGAAACCAATGAAGTTGTGCTGAAAGGTATGGAAACTCCGAGTTTTCTTCATTCTGTTCTTGTTTCCTTTATTCTCCAAAAAGGATGCATAAAAACAGCTGGACATAACTTATATTCAGAAGTTAGAACTTAAGAAATCCTCCATCGCAAAATTTGTACATGCTTACATTTTCGCATTTAGCTATTCAACTGCTACTTCAAAAACTAACAATCTGTAAAAGATAAAAGTATACTGTGAAAACATGTAGTTTTATTACTTGAAAGTTGCTCTTCTCGCCATCAAACATACCACCAAGATGTCCTCCACTTTTTATGCCAAGAATGTTTAATGAGTAGCATATCATATAGCCTTGTGTTTGCTGCTTGCAACAACAAAATATAGTTTGTTTCCTGCAACAATTTGAACTTGAATGGTAGCTTATGTTTTAGGCAATAATCATATGACAGGAAAAATGCCAAAGACTGACCAGCAGTTATTTTTTACATGATTCAGTTTTAATACATGTGGCGATACATCATTTGATTAAAATTTGATTCACAATAATAATGCACATTTTCTAGGCAATAATCATATGTGAAGTTCATGATAACTAGTATTTTATTTTCTAGGATCCCACAACATTGGGATAGCAATGGCTACATCACATGGTTTAGTTGTGCCAAACGTCAAGAAAGTGCAGTCACTATCAATATTGGAGGTCAGTAACAAATTTTTTCTCCTTGAATCCATGATAATTTTGTGGCTTTGCTCCCTAAATTTTGACCCTGTAATTTTGTTGCTAGTTTCCAAAAAGGTTGAAACAATGAACTATAATAAATTTGGGTAGTTTTTTTTAAAAAAATGTTTCTTCTTCAGATCTGATATATTCTTGTACCTAAGTTTTGCAGATAAATAAATAAATCTTTTATCCAAAACTCTAGAGAATGGCACATTCAGCTGGCTAGTCATTTGGAAATAGCTTTGCAATCGTGTGTGCAACCTGTTGAATATGAGACGCATGTTATTGAGACTAGAATTTGAAGACTTTCCAGTAGACATGGCTGTTTTGCTTGGTCTCCCTAAATTTCTAATCACCTTGCCTGTCATTGCACCAGATCACAAAGGAATTGGCACGGTTGCATGAGATGGCATCACAGAACAGGCTAAGTGCTGCAGATATTGAAGGGGGCACCATAACGCTTAGCAACATAGGTGCCATTGGTGGCAAGTTCGGCTCTCCGCTTCTGAACCTGCCTGAAGTTGCCATCATTGCTCTCGGGCGCATTCAGAAACTTCCTCGCTTTGATGATGACGAAAATGTTTACCCTTCATCCATAATCAATGTATGGTTGTTACAACACTTACACATTTCACCAAAGCTAGGCCTGCATTGCTTGGTTTCACTAACTGTGATCCCCAAATATGTGGTATACATGCAGGTTACTGTTGGAGCTGATCACCGAGTTGTTGATGGGGCCATGGTTGCAAGATTCTGTAATGAGTGGAAGAGTCTTGTGGAGAAGCCAGAGCTGCTCTTGCTGCATATGCGATGATCCAGTAAGATACCAGATGCGAGGGATTGCCCAAAATTGTAGAGATGAGCTGAATTGGTGGCATTCCGGCATCGCGTATGTATTATACAACTATACAAATAAATAATCAGCATGGCTCCTCTCGCCAGCAAATAGTGGACCCGCATCCTGTATCTGACCGTGTACACCTTTGTAATAAAGCGGGGGTTATTTTTTCAGAGTGTTTTTTTCAGTAATTTTTCCAGAGTATAAGACCATACGTACACGCACACCACCACGCGCAAGTGGGTGCATCCTTCTTGCTCACATATGATCCGTGCTATAGTCATTCTCATTCTGTTCTAAGTCATTTGTTTTTGGGCTTGACCAAATTTACATTTACCAAAAGTTATTATACAAAATAGTATCATTAGGATTTGTTACACAAAATTTATTATATGAAATTTATTATACTATAATTTTAGTCAAACATTAAATAAATGACTTAGGCCAGTCTCAATGGGGTTTCAATAAGAGTTTCATGGCATTAAGTTCTATGTCAAATCATCAAAATTGCTGATGTGGTGAGGAGAAAGAAAAAGTGAGTTTTATGAGATGTGAGAGGAGTTTTATCTCATGAAACTCTCTGTTACCTAGTTTCTGAGTCTAGGTAACTGTGCAATGAAACTTGCACTGAGACTAGCCTTAGAAAAAAACTAGGATGACTGGGTTTTTGGGACGGAGGAAACAAGATTGGAGGACTAGCCTCACATATCTTGGATAGGCTCTTTGATCGTTGAAGACATCCATGTGTGCATGGTTTATTGGTACTTCAGTGGCTCCAAGAATTTAGAGAGTTGTTCATTCTTAAGTTCGGAATATATATGTTTAACCTGCTTTAATCTATGCGACAAACAGGGCCGGCCTTGACTTTTTGTGGCCCGATGCGGAACAAAAAATGGAGGCCCCCATTCACTCTTCATGTTGTTAGACTTGAAAATCTTACAACAGAAGCAAAACACTTTGTTGACATGTTTAGAATAAACCAACCATTTTCTGTCATGTACCTCTCCATTCTCCATCACTTTGTCATAATAAGAATATGAAAAATGTCTAGATCTGCCATCTTTAGGTAATACAAGATTTTGTTCTCTTATAGGTCCTTTTTTCATTAATATATCCCTTGCTTTGTTATCAAGATTTTTTCAATTTCTAGGATCATAAATATCAATAGAGAAAACTAGTTCTTCACGATTTGTGACTGGAGAATTATCACGACCACTTACATTGTTATCATCACTGTTAATGTTCATATTTTCTTGTGAAATCCCCTCATTTTGCTGCTCCACAATAACTATCGCCCAACTCCTCAGTGTTCCTTGAAGGGTCTGGTTTCTTTTTCTCAACAAATCTGTCCATAGCACCTTTCTATGATTCAATCAACTCATCTTGATGTTTCTTTTTTCTTATTTTCTCACTGCCTGGTGTAAACTTTCTACTGGAAGACATGCGATTCGATTGGGTGACAAGAATCCTGTCTACAACTGAAAAGGAAAATACCAATGAAACATAAATCGAAATTGTTTAAGTATATCTAACTGTTAGAGAAAAATAGGCAAGGGAATGTGATTGAGGAGGATTTTGAAGTTTGAACCTTGATCCGACGATGGCAAATTGGCAATCGGGCAGGAGCAGGACAGGCAGGTGGTGAATCGGCAATTTGCGGACTGCGGTGACGTCTTGCGAAGAAGTCGATTGATCTTCTCAGGCTCAAGCCTGCTCTCTACGTAAGGCTTTGTTGGCACTTGTTTGACAGGCCGGATAGCGTAACAATTTTTTTGGAGGCCTCCAATTTTTGGAGGCCCAGTGCGGTCGCCTCGTCGGCATTGGCGACAAATTCCAATCCTGCGTGGATCTTGAAGCTAGAGCTATGACAAACATGTCTAAATTATTCTTTGAAATAAATTCCAAATCCTACATGTATCTCATAGGTGGAACAATGTCAAACATGCCAGATTTATTCCTTTAATTAAAAATAAGAAAATGAGAGCACCTTCAAACCCCAGGTGGATAGGCTTTACAACAGAATTTACACTCCGTTCGCAATGGAGGCTGTTTGTGAAAGTTCTAAGCTGCGTGTATGAAACAATCCAAAATCACCAACGAAAGTTTGATCGTTGTTCCTCTGTGATAGTCTGAGGATACAAATCCGGTTGTAGCATCCCGTATTTTGTATTGTGAAATATTCTCAAATTTTCAAAACATTTTGCGTGATGATTCGAAGCCATTTCAAATTAAGTCAAACTTCCTCTTCTCACTTCAACTTCAGTCTAGTAATTTAGGCCTTGTTTAGTTGCACAAACTTTTAAAACTTTTCCTATTCATCCATCACATCAAATGTTAGGACACTAATTAAGGGTATTAAATATGAATTAATGACAAAACCCATTTCATAACCCCGGGTAACTTCGCGAGACGAATCTAATGAGCCTAATTAGGCCATGATTAGACAACGTCGTGCTACAGTAAACAGTTTCTAATGACGGATTAATTAAGCTTAATAGATTTGTCTCGCGATTTTCCGTCCATCCATGTAATTAGTTTTATAATTAGATCATGTTTAGTCCTCCTAATCTTCGGTTTAAAATTGCTACAGTAAATTTCGTAAACTTTCTCCACCAACTAAACAAGCTCTTAATTTGTGCATTTGAAGCTAGAAGATGAAGCATGCGTGAGATAAGAATTTATTTGGCTTTCATTTGAAATTTTTAGTGATGTTTGAGTTTGAATCTAGTTCATATTCGAACTCTAACTAACATGAATACTATTTCTATTCTCTAACCTAACTCGGGCCAAAATTCGACCAAAGCCCAATCCGTCTAACCAAGCTGACCCCTCCTGGGCCACATCAGAGACCAAATGATGTAGCAATCTTTTTGAAAAAGGAAAGAGTACCAGGCCTCTGCAGCAGCATTTTTTTTTTTGCAAATTGTGTAGTAATTTAAGAGCATCTTCAAGAGTGCCCAATAAACTATTTAAATAATTAATTTTGGAAGCAAAGGTGAAAAATAGCGCTGCAATGGTGGTCCAATCTAAGAGCATCTCCAAGAGTGTCTAAAAAGTAATCTCCCAAAACACTAGTTTTGGGACCTTGCCAAAAAATATTGGAGCCGAAATAACCTCCTTCTCCAACAGTGCTCAAAAGTAGATTCAAAAATTCAATTAATGTCACATCATTGCAATTTGTGAGCCTATCTTCCACCTATCTACCTATCACATTGCACAGAAAACATAACTGACAAAGAAGTGAAAAAATAAATATAACACATGTCAAAATAAAAAATGTCATGAAGAAGAACATACGTGAAAAATTCTCGTGCAAAAAAAATCGGGACAAAAGAATGCATGTGGGAAAAAATTACGTAGAAAAAAATTGCCGTGCTAAAGGATTGGCCAGAGAAAAAAAAGAGTTCGTGCAAAAACAAAAGAAAATCGTGACAAAAGAATATGCGCGGGAAAGAATTACGTGGGAAAAAAATAAAATTGCCGTGCAAAAGAGTTGGCGAGAGAGAAAAAATCGGAAAAAAATCATCCGTGAAAAATTATCGTGGATTGGGAGCGCAGAGCGAAAGGGGCAAATTTGGTTCATGATAGCTTTATTATTGGGCAGGCGAAAAAATTGCGGCCAGAATTGGATCACTGTTGGAGCGCTATTTTTTACTTTTATTTCCAAAATTGAATATTGAGACTTTTTATTGGACACTATTGAAGATGCTTTAATGCCCAATATTTTAGCGTACCCAAAACTGAAGCCAAATATCCGCAGCACGTCCCCACTCCCAATCCTCGTTCCGCCCGATTTTTTTTCCTTGGGCGCTCCACTTCTCACGTGGGAGGACGCGAACGTGCAAAAAAAGAAACGCGAGAAAAAATGATAGGTAGTTTTTTAGTGAAAACAATCCGGAGGTGGCCCACAATAGATGATGTAATACAAATTTAGCATGTGTTTGAATTGGAAGTCAAGTGGGTCGGATTAAGTCCATCCCATTTTTTTGGGTTGAGTTGAACCTATCTCATGTTTGGTTAGAGTGTTGGGTCCGACCCAATTTTTTTGTTTGATTGGAGAAATTGTGAGGGTTGGAATGGATGCCCTTTAACACCATTAGACACAGCCGTCAGAGGGTCCTATATGTCATACAGTCGGTCCCACCTGTTATTCTCTATTTCATTATTTTTTTTGCCGGCATTATNACGGCGTGTATCTGGGTTCGCTGCATTCCTTGATTTCGGAGGGATACAAGCAACCCTCGTCTAGAAAGAATATTCCCTTTTGGGTGAACCCAACCCACGTACATTTTCATCCAAACACGGGTTGGTGTGGGTCAAACCCGCACCAACCCACACCAACTCGCAATCCAAACGCATGCTTACTCTTTTTGGATCTAATTATTGGGAACTGTTGGTGGATATGGTTTTTTGTTCTCAATAGTTTTTTGCCAAGCTTTCAAAACTAGTTTTTGGGAGTCTATTTTTTGGGTACTCTTGAAGATGCTCTAATTCGTCTTAAATTGGCTGGTCCCTCCCTACTCGCTAGGGCTGCCTGAATGCCCAGAAGGCCAGAACAATGGCAACCCCACAAAAAACATTTTCAAAGGCTTGATTGGCATCCGTAGCGAAGTTTTTTTTCTAGAAGAAAGAAGAATTGTATTAAATTGTAATTGATTACGTTCTCAATTTACAAGCATTCTGTAATACAAAGGTTACAAGTGTACTCACAAATCGCTCTCATCTCTATAGTACTCATACAACATATAGCTCTAAATCTCAATTCCAGGCCTGTATGAAAAATCACATAGATAACCGCACAGGCAAACACTCAGCAAACAGGCTGAGAACAGGTGCCCAATGAACAACGGCCAACATTCCTGTAGACGGACTTGCATAATCTTTTTCTTCTTTCTTGTGTTTTCCCTCTTCCTGTAGACGGCCAACATTCCTGTAGACGGACTGGACACCTCAAGTGCAGCATGATGATGTTGGTGAAGAGCACAACCCTGAATTAGCAACTCAAGGTTGGTAAATATCATCAGTATTCTCATTCTTTGATTTCTGTAAGCAGAAATATAACAATTGAATGTGAACCTCGCAGCCTCAAGGAATCTTAGGCGGCTGAGGGGCCCAACCAAGGGACTCCTGCTGGACAACATGACCAGTTCTATGGGGAGAAGGCTACATATCTCTATACCTGAGGGCTTGCCAAGGCCCCTTCAACCTACACAAGCTGCCAAGTTTGCATCAGAGGCTGGAGTTATTGTTAGGAATCAAGTTTCTATCTTGCCCCACTTGAAAGATTACAAGAATACTGAGCAAATTGATTGTTTTGTCATGAGGCTTTCTGTAAGTGTCTATACTACACCCTGTAGTTTTAAATTCAACTATGGTACCAATGGGTGTATCTCAAACACTTTCAATTGACATGAACAGGGGAGGTTGGCGATGAACAAGGACAGGGCAACAGAGAATGCCTGTTCTAGTGTGTTTAAGTCTGGGATACGTCAGACGCGCTATAAGTTGAAGCAGATGTACTTCAACAACGTCCCTGCTGATCAGATTAGAACCACCTCTCCTGTTGATGCTATGACTAATGAACAGTGGTCCAAGCTTGTTGAGAAGTGGTCAAGCGCGAAGAACAAGGTATTGTTCTTCTTGGTAAAATCTCTTTTTACATTGTATTCCATTCTCCACTTATGACGTGGTTTCTCTTGCCGTTTTGTTTTAGTTAACTGCTGAACAGAACAAGATAAACCGTGTCAAAGTAAAGTATCATCAGGCTACTGGATCTCGCTGTTATGTTGCACAAATCAATGAATATGTAAGTCTAACTTTGGGCCATTGTCAATGCAGCCCGTGTCTTAGGTATAATTCAGTGCTTCATTTGTTGTCAGTCTGACAAGCACTTTTGTACAGATTCAGCAGACCAAGAAGGATGGACAGACGGCACGGCTGCGCGAAGAAGGTCAGCAAGGACTAGATGAAGGACGAAGAGAAGAAGAAGAAGATGATGATGAAGATGGGCTCAATGCCATCGAACTGTTCAAAGTCTGCCATACCAGCAAGAAAAAGGGCATTAGTGAGGCGGCAAGAGAAGCAGTGGTAAGGCTCATTACAACCATATCTGCTTCTATATATGCGTTGTCAAAGATGTCCATTGCAATTGTCCCTCTGCTCATTTTATTTTCAGTCTTTGACACTGTCGATAAACTATTTTCCTCTCTAATATGCAGTCTTCTATAGAGACTATGCAGGCAGAGGCTGCTGCTGATGGGGAGCCACACTACATAGTGCTGAGGTCATCTCGAAGGTTCTATCCCAGAGCAGCTGCACCAGCACTTTTCTGAAGAATGCTGGTATACCACTGAACCATCAAGAGACAGAGGCTGAGCGGGTACTTTGCGAACAGCTTGCCGCTGAAAAAGATGGTGCAGCTGCCCTCGCTGTGGAGGTGAATGCACTGAAGAAGAAGGCCAAAACTGCTGATGAAAAGCTGGAGAAGGCCCATCAGGAGTTCGAGGAGTATAAGGAGAGGGCAAAAGAGAACAATGTCCTCCTTCAGCAAATCCTCAACTTGAATGTTGCTGGTAACTCCTCTCAACCTACTGTTGCTTCATGATCATGTGTTGGATTGCTGTTTGTACCAGAAACTTGTGTTCTGTGGTGATCTGTGATGGCTAAACTCTGATGCATTCTGATGCATCAAATGTGTATGTGATTCTGTGATGGATGAACTTTGATGCATCAAATTTGTATGTGATTCTATTGATGTTGTTTCTGATTCATCAAATGGTGCTGATGTGATTCTATTAATGTTTCTTTCTGTGATTATGTTGATGCATCAAATGGTGCTGTTTCTATCAATTTGAGAGCTATAACGTGGATGAAACATAGCCTTCTCGGAAACGCACACGAGGTCCAGTCGCAACTGGACACGTGGCGGCTTCACGGTGTAACACGCGGCAAAACCAGGAAACAAACACGCGATGCATTCACCGCAAAACATGTGGCGCAACCAAAAAGAGACATGTGGCACGACGAAAAAATGACATGTGGCGCAATCACAAACTGACATACGACACTTTACAAACACGACACATGTCACAACCACGTGACAACACGTGGACAAACCTGAGCGCAACACGTGGCGCAATTAAAAACTGACAAGTGATACTTCATGGAAGCGACACGTGTCACAGCCCCGTGATGACACGTGGCTATGCCAGAGCGCAGCACGTGGCGCAATCACGAATTGACACATGGCCCTTTACAAACACGACATGTGTCACAACCACGTGACAACACGTGGACAATCCCGAGTGCAACACGTGGCTCAATTAAAGAACTGACACGTGGTACTTCAGGGAAGCGACACGTGTCACAGCCAGGTGATGACATGTGGCTAAACCTGAGCGCAACACGTGGCGCAATCTGAAATGAAAATGTGGCACTTTACCAATGCGACACGTGTCACAAACCCGTCACGACATGTGGCTACGCCTGAGTGCAACGTGTGGCGGCCCGAGGAGGTGACAAGCGGCGCACTGACAAGACAACACGTGCACAGATACGATCTCAACACGTGTGCAGCCATGTGGACAAGCCACGTCATCTGACAGCGTGACCAGTGCCACATAGACTTGCCATGTCATCGCCATGGTGGCGTGCAACGTCATCAATGATGTTTTTCTGCGGCGTCATAAAACACAAATCAGTTTGTGACGTGAAAACATTTTGTCATAAATGAGAGATCTTTTATGACGAACGTGACGATTCATCATCTTACATCTTTAGCGATGTGTATAATGTACCAAATCGAATTTCATCATAAATTCGTCACAGAAAACCTTCTATAATGAATTTTCGCTCTACTGTGACGAATTTGAAACGTCTTTGGTCTGCACGTTTCTGCGCGGGCGACTTTCATCCCGCCAAGCTCACGATTCCCCCCCAAATCACCCGTGCTCGATTCGTGCCGATAAAAACCACCAGAGCTAGGCAAAAACTTCCCCCAAATCACCCGCGCTCGATCTGCAGGCGGAGCAAGATGCGGCAAGAGGAAAAGTAGTCGGCAGCGGCGGCACAGCAGTTACTTGACGCGGCTGCAGAACGGGAGAGGAAGGCTGCCACAGCTCGTGCACGGAAGGGCTCAAGGTCGGCAGGGAAGGGGTCGGCGTCGACTTCGGCGGTGGCGGCGCAGATGCGCAATGGAGCAGACCTTCGAGCGGATGCGGGTGAGCACATGGGTGAGGGCCGAGCAGCAACTGCCACCGGGGGAGGATTTCGTGCAGCAGCTCCACGAACATCCTTCCCCGATAGGAATTGCTTCTTCCCCGGCGCAAGCACATTCTTCAACAGTTCTGGGCATAGCCCGCAGTCTGAACAATGGTTCTTTCCTCAATCTTCAGATCTAACTACTTGGTAATATACATTCTCGATTTCCCTTTTCCTTTCCTG
The DNA here is from genome assembly GCA_004135705.1 of Alloteropsis semialata. Taxonomy (NCBI): domain Eukaryota; kingdom Viridiplantae; phylum Streptophyta; class Magnoliopsida; order Poales; family Poaceae; genus Alloteropsis; species Alloteropsis semialata. The sequence goes on from CM014274.1 coordinate 65,289,705, forward strand.
AGTTTAGTCACAGAATCAGTGTATTGTTTGAAAATATTGGTAGGTTATGTATCAGAAGGCTAGGTTTTTAGGATCACCTGTACCTGCTGCCGAGCTTCACTGGCCTGTCAATGGTAATGGTAAAGCAATGTCGTCAGATAGTTTAGCAGCAGTTCATGGCATTGAATTTTCAGTAGATAAATTGTTGCTGCTGGTACTAGATTATTTATGTTGTTAGTTTGTCCTGTGTACTAGATAACTTGGACCAAACTTGGCACATATGAGTGGAGCTTGCCTGAAAACCATGCAGAAAAATGACAGCTTAGCACTACTTTTGGGTGCCAAAGACTCTCATTGCAGTTTAGGTAGCACAATAGTATCCTTTTGTTCACGAGCTTTTAAAGACAGATCAGTGTGAAATATTTATTTGTGATAGGAGAATTCAGAGACAGTAATAGTTATCCTTTTGTTCAGCTCATGAAATAGTTGTTTACAAGAGTTCTCAGTAGAGATAAGAATGATAAATACTAGTTATGAACAGGCATATGTTTGTTCTGATCTGATGCATATGTTTTCAGTTTTCAGATTTCAGTTTATGTGTCTGTTCTGATCTCATGCACCTATTGTTTGCTAATTAATCTGTCAATGTCTGATAACTAAATTAGGGATAATAATCCAACACCTGCTGGAGGCTTCACAAATTTTCTGCAGCCGCATTTGTGTCAAAATTTCCATTTTGTTGGTGGACCATCTCACTTTGCCCTGTTCAAGGCGCCACGGGCTACAGATGTAGGAGCAATGTCTGAGCAAGAAAAGGCTGATCATTCATCTATACTGAAATGTTAGCAGAAGAAATTATTTTCTGAAATAAATTAAGGTATGTCAAATAAGCTGGTTATTTATTCAATCGTGCCAATTCTGGTGCTTGTGGCTGGCTGGCTATTTGATGTTTGTTTTGTGCCTATGTGTAGCGGGAGTTTCTGTACCATCAAGTCCTTTGCCTGAACCTTTAGTGTAGGTGTAAATGGCTTTGTGAACTTATTTTCTGATCACCTTGATCAAAACGACAAGCTTCAAGAGCAGCAATTTTAGTACAGACTACAGAGTACTACACACTGAAATTGCTTTGGAGAATCTGATAGTTCTGGTGCTCATGATGGCGATGAATATTTTCTAAAACTGAGTGCTATTTGATTATACCTGTGCTCCTTTGGACTAGGCACTCTGCCCTGACCATTTTGCTAATGCCTATAACCTGTTGTCTACTGCAGATAGTAGGACTGCTGGCTCAGTATGGCTGTGAGAAAAACTGGAGTTCTGCCTGTGAGAAAAGCTCGTGTTCTGTTCATTTTGTGTGTTCAATTTAAATTCCCACTGCATATGTGACTAAAATGATGGTGCTGCGAGCCATAGCAATTGCTCTGTACTACACATACCAGGCCATCTGATGAAACAGGTGATGTGCCATTTATTTGAATATAATGTGTATTTTCTTATGCAAGCACCAAAATGGCTACAAAAATCCACTTTTTTACTTGATCACCATTATTTATGTACCCATGGATGAATTAAATAGTTTGCAGACAGCTAAAAAGACGGTTCATTGTACAAACTATCTTTTTAGTTGTCTATGTATGACATGACAAATTAAATAGATAGCAGCTGTCTAAACAGCATGCTCTTAAAAATCGGTCGCTGTCGCTAATATAGTATGGCAGACCTCCACTCGGTTGTTGCCATTGGCCACCATGTACTAGCATGGAATAGTTAACCGCTGGGCATCGTCGCCTAGTTGGCATCCACGTCAAGGAGTAGCAGCAGCTAGTACATATTACTATAAAGAAGAGACGATCGAAGACCTTCCCCTTCCAGCCCCTCCGATCCAGCTCTGCTGCCCCCCTCCTATTCGGCAGGAGGATGGAGCGCCGGGATGACTTGCTCCCGGCGGCGACCGTCCTAGCCGTCCTCCTCCTGCAGGCCGCCGCCACGGCCGCGAAAACCGCCGTCTTCCCGAGGCACGACAAGCAGCTCCGCACGGCGGTGTCGGCGGCCGCCGTCTCGCCGTCGTGCGACGTGTACAACAGGGGCAGCTGGGTGGCGGACCCGTCGTACCCGCTGTACGACGCGGCGAGCTGCCCCTTCGTCCGCAAGGAGTTCGACTGCCGCCGCATGGGCCGCCCCGACACAGCGTACCTCAAGTACCGGTGGCAGCCCAGCCCGCCGCCATGCTCCCTCCCAAGGTTCGTATCCGCCTCCGGCCTGCCGATCGAACTAGATCGTCACAGTCGCCGGCCGGCCATCATCGTTCGCCGCGTATCGTTTTGGTGATGAGCTCAGCTGCTTCTCGTCTCTGCATGTGAAAAAGGTTCGACGGGGTGAAGCTGCTGAGCGCGTGGCGCGGGAAGACGGTGGCGTTCGTGGGCGACTCGCTGGTGGTGAACCAGTACGAGTCGCTGCTGTGCATGCTCCACGCCGCCGCGCCCGGCGCCCGGACCAACGCGACGTGGGCGTCCGGCGAGAGCCCCTCGATCACCGTCCGTTTCGAGGTACACGTTCCGTGATTCTTTTTTCGCCATGCGTGAGTTGTGTTGTGATCACCTGACAGCGCGCACGGGCTTCGGGGTCCGGAGGGTGGGTCGGCGGCGGCCGATCGGGACTGTGCCTGCGTCGGGGAAGGTGGAATCCTGGGTTGGAGAGATTAGACTTTACCATGCTCGCTGGCTATATTATTAGTTTACCATGCTCCAAAAATATTAGAAATACCATCTCTCTCTAATCTTCTAGCTAGTATAAAATAGTAGTCGTTGATATGAAATTTTTACAATTAACTCTCCCCATATTTTCCCCTCCCTCTCCTCAGTTCTCAATGCCCTCTGCCAATTGTACCATCATCGGTGGCTTCCACCCGTCTATCTCTGATATTGGACTTAAATTCCAGTAGAATAATAGCTAGGATCTAAGGTATTAGGACCTATCGAACCAAAGTTTAGCTCATTAGCTTGGAGCACCCAGCTAATAAGTTATTAAACTTTAACTAGATGGTAGGTAAGACACTGGCTAAACTTTAGCTGATAATTCAAACAAGCCTCCCCAGCTAAAATTTAGATAGATGGATCCAAACAGGACGTGCATGCATGGGGCAGCAGCAGAGTAGCCCATTGCCTCGTCCACAAACAACAAACCCGGGTAGCGTCGGCTTCAACAAGACAGATGGCACCGGGCACCAACCTCGAACGGTGTCGTGTGTGTACCTCTCCTCGCTACACTATTGATTATGCATGGTTAGCTGAAGCGTCATCGTTGGAGGTGTCAATGGGAGCGTCTAGCTACTGATCTTGATGGGTGAGGGTGCCATGTCGATCGGTGCAGATGCCCGGGTGAGCGCGCATCGTCAGAAGCTGCGCTTTTGCCGCGCATTTTTTTTTTCCCAGAGTCAACTTAGAAAACCTGCAGTCGCCCGCGAGTTTGGGATCTACGTACCCCTAGCGCCCCAAGGTACAGGTCTTAGGTCTACTCTTGCGTGACATGCATGTTCGTGGCACATGGCGCTGCGCATTGTAAAATGTGTTTGTGTCAGGTCGTCAGAAATGTTGTATATATATAGGCCCTGTTTAGTTCCCACCTCAAACTTCACTATTTATCAAACTTCACTATTCATCAAAGAGAATCTTACATGCATGGAGTATTAAACATGTGTTAATGATAAAACCCATTCCATAACCCCCGGTAACTTTGCGAGACGAATCTAATGAGCCTAATTTGGCCATGATTAGACAACGTCGTGCTACAGTAAACAATCTCTAATGACGGATTAATTAGACTTAATAGATTCGTCTCGCGGTTTCCCGTTCATCCGTGTATTTAATTTTATAATTAGATCATGTTTAGTCCTCTTAATCTTTGATTTAGAATTGCTACAGTAAATTTCGCAAACTTTTTTCCTGAACTAAACAGGCCCTTTGAGTATTTTTCTTGCCTTGTTGATCGGTGGAAGTGAGATGAAACTGCTACTGGTGTGTTTGACCTAAACCATCTATTTGCGCATGGTACCATTTGTTTTAACCACCTATTCTTTGCAGCAACCTCCGGGAAGAGTTAAATTAAATTCTCGAATCTAGAAAATCTTCATAGGTTTACTCGACACCCGGCCCCTAAAAAGATTCATGGCACTTCTATACCATGGTACACAGGATCTTGGTAGTACACGTCAAATTTTCAACTAAGAAAGGTATAATAATAAACCACATCTTATATCGAACATATATATAATCTACCGTATTTTGGGTCTTTCATGGTAAAGAGACTTATTCAAACCTAGTGTGTTAAATGAAAATTAAATTTTCCCTTAATTACTATATGCACCTTATTATAATATCAATAATTTATCTCATTGTTATATAATAATTCATAGTTGCATGCTAAATGTTTATGGAGCTTCATACCATGTTACAATGTACCCTCTCTGTTCCTTCACAATTATTCATTGATTCTCACCAATACTACGTCACATGTGCGAGATAAGGAATCAAACAATCGTAGAAGAGTGGTACACTTTCTCCTCTTACTCTGCGTCCCGCCATTGCAGCCTCTAGGGCATAGGACTACTGAGGGGGGCTCCTCTAGTGAGGCACCCGGCTTTAGAGGAGAGCCTGGGCAGTGTGGTGGCGGGTTCTAGGAGTGGCAGCGCCGTGGCCATGGCGTTTACAACGTAGGAGCCAGAGGAACCTATGGTGATAAACCCCGGCTAAGTCAGGTTATTGTGGGGACAGGCAGCGGTGGTGGATCCAGCGGTGGGGTGATGCCCAAAATGTAGGAGAAGAGCAGGGCAGAAGCGTTTAGAGTGGAGGAAGCACGAGCTCGCTAGGTTAGGATGGTATATTTGGGGTGGCGGTACAGTGACTTCGATGGCTCGCCCCAAGTGACCGATAGGGTGGTGCCATTTATGCTATTATTGGCCCGTGCTGTTGTTGCCCGCACTACAAAGACACCCTTAATTCTTGTCCTAGGAGCCGCATGTCATCCTTAGTGGCGAATCCAGACCCATTTTTAGGTGGGGAGGGCTTATACATCTTTTTCCTTCTTTCTATCTTCTTCTCCTCCCTATGGTCTCAATGGAGAACACAACCTGTAGGGGGGAACACAACCTGTAGGGGGGGCTAGAGGCCCCCTTGGCTCCGCCACTGATCATCCCGACGTTCGGTCCATATGTCTCTCGGCAGCACCATTTCAACTGCATTAGCTTACTAGTATCCTTCCTAGATGAAAAAATGAACAATAAAAGTATATATATGTACAAACTCTAGTTCAGCATAGGGTGTAGGTTGCGCTAGGGATACAGGATAGGGAGGGCTTGTTTGGGAACTAGTGTATTGGAGGGTAATGGAAGGTATTGAAGGGGAAATTAGTTTATTTTTTTCTCAATCCCCTTCATTCCACTCCAATACATCTCTATCCAAACAAGGCCAAACAAGGCCGGAATGGGAGGTTGAAGACGATGGGTATGAAACGAGAGATGAGTGAATATGAGCTGTTGGATTCCAATCCAATTATTGTTATAAAAAAACAAATGATGCATGCAGGACTACGGTGTGACCCTGGTGTACTACTTGTCGCATTACCTGGTCGACCTCCTCCACGACAAGGTCGGGCGCATCGTCCTCAAGCTCGGCGCGGTGGAGGAAGGCCGCAAGTGGCTCACCGCCGACGTGCTCGTCTTTGGCTCGTGGCGCTGGTGGGCCCGCAAGAGGTGAGAGCTCTTGTCCTGTTCTTTGACTCCATCTCGGCTGGTTGGTTGGATGTCTGAACTCGCACTTTCTTGCTCTTGGTGGATGTGTGTTTTGCGGCTGCAGCTGGGACTACATCCAGGATGGCAACACGGTCGTGCAGGACATGGACCGGACCCAGGCCTTCACCAAGGCGCTGCAAACCTGGGCCAGATGGGTCGACGCCAACCTTGCCCAGACCAGCACCAAAGTCTTCTTCCAGGGATACTCTCCCAATCACCTCAAGTAAGAGTTCTGTCTGCACACCGTACCTCAAAACGTATTCAGGGAATAGATGGTTTGGCAGAGACGTGCCAATGTCGTCCACGCACCATGACACCAGCACCAAAATCACTTTGATTTTTCATTCATCCCAAGCAACAGACCATAATAATTTGAAAGCACCTTGAGATCGGCTTGGAGCTGAGTCTTGCCATGAGCTACTGTGCAGCGGCCAAGAATGGGGAGCAGCGCGGGGCACGACGTGCGTGGGGGAGACGCAGCCGGTGAGCAACGCGGCGGCGTACCACGGCGAGCCCAACCCGCAGGACGCGATCGTCAGGAGAACCCTGGCGGGCATGTCGAAACCGGTGCACCTGCTGGACATCACCTTCATGTCGGAGCTGAGGAAGGACGGGCACACCACCAGGTACAACGGGGACAGCAACGCCGGGGACTGCACCCATTGGTGCGTCGCCGGCGTCCCGGACGCCTGGAACACCGTCTTCTACTCGGTTCTCACCGCTGGGAATTCATTACGTTATTGAATTGTTGAGCTACGTGTATAGCGCGCTGAATAATGAAAGGAAAACGTAGTATCGGGTTTACTTAGTAAGTTTAGAGAGGACTGATTTATTGGGGGCAAAGGATTTTTCAACCTGAAGGAATAGAATAGAACATAAACGGAAACGTACACTGTTATTCTTCTCAGAAATGGAGATGCAACTATGCAAGATATTGTGTAATTGTCAAATCTAGCATGATGCTGTGAATGTAAGCCGTTTGCATAATGATATATAGTGCATTCTTTCTCACATGCTGCGTGCTACTAGTTCTCAATTTGATTTGAAGGATGTGAAGTACATGGATGCCTAGTTCTCCGTGCCTAGTTCTCCGAGAGGAGCTAGGCCGCTAGGTGTTGCGCCAATACCCCTGTTGACACGATGCAGATTTTCCTTTTACTAGTTTATCAACCCATGCTTTCGCACGGGCTAATAATTTAGAATACGAGTATCAAAATTCTATAAAAAGTCTATCCATATATAATAAGAAAACTTATTTACCTTGCCCTACCTCTTATTAATTAAATATTTTTCACTTTACGTCACACTTGTAAATTTGTTTTATTGAATCCTCAATTTGAGCTACACAATTAACATGAAAATTGGTATATATTACCATTTTTCATATGAACAGTGGTAGAATTAGATAATTTAGAATTATTTATTTTAATTTTTAATGACATATATGGATAGTTTCAATGCAAGCTTAGAGTTTGAGTTAAGTGTTGAACATAAAAATCTGTATTTTCATCTTTTTCTATGTACATTTATATGATCTACATGGTGCACATCATGCATACATATTGTAAGTTAATATTTTCTATATTAACAACTAATGAAACAAATATGTAATTTAGAACCATATATTGGAGTACTTTGGGATATTTTTATAATGACATGTTATTTTTTAATAACAACAAATGTACGTAATTTAGATGAAAATTTTTAGGGTGCCACTGTAAATTATTTTTATGGTTGGCATATGTGGGTAATTTAGATAAATATTAGGGGGTTAGTTTACTTTATTTTTCATAATGACATAGGTGTGTAATTTAATATATATTTAGAGGGTTAATTTTGGCTATTTTCATAATGGCAAAAGTGGGTAATTATTTTAAAAATATAATAGATCCAATGGGTATGACGATTAGAGTCTATAGATGGATGGCCAGATATTTTTGATTTTTGTGAGAATTTCTAGGAACCTTTTTTCTAGCGCGTCTTGTGAGGACTAATGTGGAGACTTCAAAAGTAGCCTCCAACTAGTAATAGCAAGATATTTCTCCTTGTACTATCTCCAGCCTGAATTATTTGATGTTCATGATAGCCAACTGCTATGCAGTTAGATGTTTACCTATCACAAATGTGAAACGTCAAATAGTAACGACCGAAGTAAGTACAAATTTTGCTGGACAATATCAAATTTTACATAAAAATTTCTGTTCAATCTCAAGTTTTTGCATTCAAAAACTGCACCATGGCCATCAGACTTTTCAATAAAAGAGAAAGATATGGCGACCATGTGATAGGTGTTAGGGATGCAAGTTGTCAGGAAAATGGCTTCTAGGCTATTATATTGTGATTTTGCTGATTGAATGATAACGTTCATTGGAACTAATGTGTTTGTTGATTATGTATATTTTAGGTCCCAAGAATTGATTACAAGTCATAGTAAAAACAAGAAAGAAATTATAGAGGACGGGAAAATAGAAGGGTGAATTGGACTTAACCCATTAATTATCATCAAATCAAATATGAGGGATTTCTGGACAATAATGTAGAGAATTTTACAAGCTTTTCATAGAGTTCATGATCATCATAATCGGAGTACAGAGTGGAGAATTATGACCAAATACGAAAACCATATTTCTATATGGAGGAATGTACGCTGATGAGTGCCGGATGGTACGACGTATGTTCCAGCGTGAAGAGTTGCTCAAAATGGCTAGATGAGGAAGAATCTTGTAGATAATCTCATAAGCTTTCCATGAATTAGAAGATCATCCAAATCGGAGTTCGGAGCAACTA
>CM014274.1:65307421-65326748 GCA_004135705.1 Alloteropsis semialata
GATCGTACTCTACTCCCCGCCGCGCTCCCGCAGCTCGTCCGGCCAGCAGCAGCAATCCGCCGGCTCCAGCCTCGTCGTCGTCCGTCGTCGGCTCGGCCGTGGGCCACGCGGCTTCGGCCGTGGCGGACGGGTGGCTCTGGGGCGCCGGCTCCGCCATGGCGCACCGGGCCATGGATTTCTTCATGGGCCCGCGCGTGTTCAAGATCGAACACACCACCTCTGCAGCTAGTACCACCACGGCCCAGGCTCACCAACAGGGACCGTGCGACATCCACGCCCAGGCCTTCCGCGGTCGGATCGGGCGCGCGCGGAGGAGCGCGACGGCGAGGTCGAGGCGGCCGACGCGGCGTACGCGCGCTGGAGGCGGAAGTCCACGGCTTTGTCGCGGTCGACGCCGGCGCGCACCGCCGCGGCGTGGAGCTCGGAGGCGCGGCGCGGGGACGCGCAGCCCGCGAGGAGCGCCGCCGCGCGGTCCGCCNGGCGTGCGGCGCGCGGGCAGAGCGGGGAAGCACGGCGCCGCGTGGGAAGAAAAGAAGGAGGAAGACGACACTGTGGGCGTGGGGCCCACAGGTCAGTGAAAGAGGGGGCGTCCGTGCGTGGGAAAAGATGGGCCGGTGGGAATGGGCCGTGCTGGGCCGAGTGCGGGGAGAGAAAGGGAGTGGGAGTCGGGCTAGGCTGGATGGGTCAAGTTGGGCCAGACTTGGGAATTGAGAGAGAGAGGTTAGTGGGCCGGGTTAGTTGAGTTAGGGGTTTAGGCCCAAGGTATGTTTAGTTAGCTTTTGAATTTATATTTGAATGGTTTGAATTCAAATATAAATTCCACACAAGCAATCACATAAACCAAAAAGAGCCAAATCACTCTTGCACGAATTGCCCTAAGTAGAAATTAAAGGTCAATTTTAATTTCCTAGGAATTTAGGGAGATTCACAAGAAGACAATCTAGGTGTTTTCACAACAATGCAAGCAAAAATTTTGAAATCCACATTTTTGCATTCAAGGAACATTCCGGAAAAATCCGGGATGTTACAGACTCCCCCCCTCAGAAGAATCTCGTCCTCGAGATTAAAGCTGCACTGGGTTGACAGGGGTTCTTCTGCTTCTTCAAGTTGTCTGATTGCTTCGTGATGCTTCCAATTATAGTCGATATCTCTTTTCCAAAATGGCATATTGCATGTTATTCCAAATTTTCGGCCAGTTCTGAGTTGCGACTCAAAATCCAATATATACTTTACCAAACAACATTGATCAGTTGATCTAGTGAATCTTGTCTGTCTTGGTTGTGCCTTGTATGTTCTTCCTTAATTAATCCACAACATATGGGTGTACATCTTCCTTATTCCTATTTAGGTTCCAATCGATAGGTTTCAAGTTCATATCACCTCGATACTCTTGGTTATCCTAGTATACCTTAGGTCTTAGTTGATTATCCTTACTATGGTATCATATTCCATTAAGGAGATCCTTGAATTATTTGTATTCTTCTTTCCGTGAATTTCCATATCTTTTCTCATATCTTCAATCCTCAACAATCTGGGTGTACTAATTAAAGGTTAGGGCACGAGAGAGTTCATTTCCTTATTGTAGTTGGCATACCATGGTTATTTGTTCGAGGTAAATCCATAATCTTCCACTTCAAGTCTTGTAGCTTGGACAGCTATTTCTTAGGCCACCTCAGCTAATTCCAACAAGGAGGTACATCTTGATTCCGTGTAGATTATGTTCCTCCTTTTAGCTTCTAGTTCCAAGTGGATCTTACGGAGTTCAACTTGGTTACTCCAGTCCTAGAATGGATTCAGCTTTCCTAGAACTTATCTTCTCGTCCATGAATCCACACCAACTCTTTAATCATTTATTTAGTCCATGTGTTGGTTTTAGCACTCTTAGAAATATTCTCGTACTAGTGCTTGTGTCATCCATTGTTTTCGACATTTCTTCTAGTTACCCATATTACGAACTGTCACATCTCATCCTTAGTCTTCCGAAGGGTCATCCATATTTCTCTTAGAAGTGTGGAAAGCATCATTTTCTCTTTCCAGTTACCACACTGAGCACTTTGGTTATTCCAAATGTCTGCATAGATCTTCTTAGTTACACTTTCCACTTGATAACATCCTTATAGCAGACTCAAGATAGTAAATGCTTTCCTTATGTGAATACCATCATTGCTTTTCCATATTCCCCAGTAGGATCTTATTCCGCATAATCAGGGTTTACCAGGGGCATTTGCTGGTCCTTGACGTCGTTCGGGTGTTAGACAAATCCCTTTGCTTCTTATTCTGATGATATTCAGTCCAATGACTATCCTGGAAAAGGTATTGGCTTCGCTTAACTTCGTCGATCCTTCCAAAAGAATGATCACTAGAGATATTGTATAGATTCCAACTGTGAGTTACCATCGCATAAGTTAGTGATTGATATCCATGGTATAGATGGTTTCTTTGCCATGCGAGTTGTGATCCTCTTTTAGCTCACATTACCTTATAGCTTGTCCTTTATGTGGGGTTGTAAGTTCAAGGTCTGATCCAACTTGTCCAGTAGCTAATGGAGCCTTTCTCTTAAATGTGCAAGTCCATTAACCACGTCTTGTTGAAAATCTTCGCTATTGGGACTTATTCCGTTGATGAAATCTCTTTTTAACTCCATGTCTTATTCCAATGACCTAGATATTTCCTTGCAAATTCCAAAGGTACTTGTATGCATCAGGTGCTTCTTCTATCGTTTGGTGTGGTTCTCCTTGCGAAGGTGTTTTCGAGCGTTCTTCGATCTTCATCTTCATCAAAGCCTAAAGGTTCTGGGTTAGGGGCTTGTGTAATGTAGATTGGAAGCAAGCATACTTAACAAAAAGTCTCATGGTTTTGGATCCTTTCACAGAGAGTACGTTCTCTTCATCCGTGTAACTGAGTACAATTACTCTCGAGCATCTTTGGTGATTCCAGAGTACTCAATAATACTTAACCAACATTGTGCTTCTGGTAAGGGTTCCTATAGCTGGGGTTATGTTTAGGTTCTATCTTCTTAGCACTCACCTCAGAGTGGTGATATTTTTCCAATATTTTCAAGATAGCTTATCCAAAAATCTTGTTCTCCTTATGGTGAGAGTCTTGATGTTCTTCTCTTTCGGTGGTTGATAAAAAGATTATTAGCTTGTAAACTCATGGCAATACACCTGTGGGGATCGCTTAGCTCTTCCCCCCTCAGTGTTAGCACTAGAGTTCACTTGGGGGCTAGTACTCTTTGGCAACACATAGTGGCGGTCTTTTCTAAGTGGGTGGTGTTCTAACTAGCTGCAAATGGAGTTGAGATACAAACACTGAAAACAACACTATCCTACACTCAATGAGAACAAGCAACAAAAACAAGGGAACAACACAAGAACCAATCACTCAAACATGCAATACATTATAACCTAAGTGCTATCTTAAGGCCAACTCCAAATGCCTTAGAGATCTCGCACACTAAGCGATTCTACTATATCGATGGCTTTTCCAAAAAAGTAGTCTTCTACTACAGACTCAAGCACTTGCACTTCATTATGATATCTTCAAGCTTGTACATCTAGAAAATCTCGACCAAATTCCAAAAGTCGCATTGCTTTCCCATCTTCGTCATGATGATCTCTTCATTGCTTTCCCATCTTCGTCATGATGATCTCTTCATGTTGTTCTGAATTCTGTGATTCCAAAAGGTTCAATGGTAATCCGAGAAGTCATGATAAATCTCTAACAAGTCAAATCCTTTGCTTTCTTGGCACTCGCCCTATAATTCCTTAATCACTCGATCCTTCCAACAATCTGTTCTTCCAAAATCATAAGAGTTATTGCAACTTTAGTGGCACAGTCTTCTTATGGTCCGCCTATTCATTCGTTGTAGAAGATGTGGAGAGCATCGGCTCCAGTTTGCTTCGACACTTGTGGAAACAAGTTGAAAACTTCCGTTAGGTGATTTGAGGAGGTAGAACATATACTTCTTCATGCTTCGCTTTTGCCAGAGACGATGGAGGGATTAAGTCAGTGAGTCAGTTAGAAGGAAGCTCAAGGAAAGTAGGGTATCAAATAGTTCAAGGTATATCAATGAAGTAGTCCAAGGATATATATATATATATACCAAAATAGACTCAAGTCTAGGCTTCCTAAGTATCGTCCAGTCTAAGGTTTGCGTGCTACGGTCAAGTACGGCTCTGATACCAACTGAAACGACCCGGATTTTCAATTACGAGAATCCGAATCCCTGTACCTTTGTGATAGTCCCAGAATCAACAGCTATCATGTACAGAACTCATTTCAGCTGGATATCACATCCATACAATGAAAACAATCATTAGAGTTAGCTTACAACAAGGATATAACGAAAAGCGTACTGGTACATGCCTCTTGGGCTAATCGACAATATGAAAACCAATGCAACGGTAACTAAGCTTCAAGCCAGCTTCATCTTCAGAGCGCCACTTCCACAGGCAACACTTGAGCATAGCACTGCAACCTTCTCACCAACTTCAACGGAGTTGGTCTTGCACTTCGGATCTTCACCTGTTGATTCACAAACTGCCTCCAAGGATTGGGACAGGTCCACGTCACCATCTGTATGCAAGCTTTAAGGTGGCCTATTCTAGGTGTATCAAAATATACAAGGAATATAGCTGAGGTTTCCTATGCAGCAGCAGCATCTCATGAAGAGATCTCCAAGCCCAAACCATTCTCACAAACACCTCGGGCATCCCTAGCGCACCAGGTTCCCGCATCCAAGTCAAACTTCCGCTCACCACTCTCTAGGCGATGCAAAAGCTCCCACCCTTCGCATCTCAACTGCCCGAGGCAGGCCCTACTCTAGAGGGGAGGTAGAAATCCCTAAAACAATGGCGGAAAGGAAGGTGGGAAGGCTGTCCTTGACCGTGGACACGGCTTTACGTAAAGATTATACTCTGCAGAGTTTGTGCCCCTGGACCCACTCGGGCTGCAAGTCGGTCGCGAGCCAACTGAGACACAGCCCACAGCACAGACCCTAGCCAGTGAACGGTACCCTCCTGCTTTTCCTGGCTTAGGATATGCCGAAGACACAATTCGGCATCCGAGAACTGTGATGGTCTACCCCGCGGTGGCCAAGTCCCGGGTCTGAACCTCCTTCGGGGGAACAAAGGTCTCCGTCTTTCCCCATACACTTCCGCTAACTCCTTACAGTCTGGGTACCGCACTTAACTAGGCTGGCTGGAACACCCCCATTAAATGTAAGTGGTGGGCACGGGTTTCCTTCCTCCAGTAGCCAATCCAACTCGGTTTTTGGTGCCGTGGTGAGCGTCACCGTCAAATAGCGTATCCACCTCCAGTGGTCCGCTCGCGCACCCATCACAGGTATTGCCGCCAAACTCCTCAAGTAACACAAGATCACGTACCCGCCACAGGTACACCACAGGATGTGCCCAAGCACACACCCCAAGCCCTCGATACGAGATCGAGTTAAGCTGCTCACCCCCGCAAAGTTCCCAAAACCCCTTACTCCTTTCCCAGGTTTTTGCCCCACACACGCCAAGAATCCTATCACATCCATCCCATACACATGCAAGCATAGCAAGTTCATATAGCATCAAAGTGTATCAGGTTTATCAAGGATAACGGTAAGTAAATAAGGCCATCCAATAGGTCAACCATCATCATGCGAGAAAGTAAAGCGCTAGCATACTAGTAGCAATGCCTAATAGGATTCAAAGTAGGATGGGCGTGGACACCTATGACTTTACGATCCAAACTCATCATGATGTAGTCGTACAAGTCTTCATTCGATGAAGTCCAAGTTGACGAAGTCCACGAAGTCTTCTAGATCTTCCTCAGATCCTAGCACACGTTTGTATAAATAAACAACGGCATCTAAAGCAAATAAACTCCAAATAAGAAGCAATAAGATCCAAAAGCACTCAACTCCTGCTGTAACGCGTAGATCATGATTTTAGAAATTTATAGAAACTGGTTTCATAATTTCCTGAGCTACATTGAATTTATTATGAATTTTCTTAGATAAAACATGTTTCTGAAATTCCGAAAAAAGAAAAAGAGCACATCTGACACGTGGCAACACTGCAATACGACATGTGGTAGCACAGCAGCGTGACATGTGGCAAGCTGTCGTCACCATGACGTCACCAGTGGGTCCGCCTCTGATGACGTCACCATGATGTCAGTGTTGACCAAGTCAACAGTCAACATTGACTGGGTCAACGGGTCAGAGGTCAGTGGGTCCCACTCGTCAGTGACTCACACAGTATGACAGGTGGGCCCCGGGCAGATCTGGATAGGTCACGGGCTGCATTTGGGTCGATTTCTCTGGTAGTTTGGGTTGCAGCTGGGCTTCGAAAGGGGCACAGGTCCACGGGCTTTAAAGGAGGCGTGGGGGTTCATGGGCCAAAACAGGTCTGGCCCATAGCTATTTTCAGCAGAGAGGATGAGATCGGAGAGAGGGATGAGGTCGACGGGTCCACATAGCAGTGAGAGAGCGAGGATGACAGGTGGGGTCATGCTATCGGAGAGAGAAAGAGGAGGCAGCAGGATCTTCCGCGGGTCGTGTGGTAGATGTGCATGTGGTCTTCCGTGTGTGCGACGTCGGCCCCGGACGGCGGCGGGGCATCCGTGGCTCGGCTGTGACGGACCTCCTGTCCGTGACCGGCCACGAGCACAACCAAGGTGGCACGGCGAACAGGGCAGAGTCACAGAGAGACCGAGGGAGAGAGAGATCGAGGGGGAGAGCAACGGCGGCGGCTCGGATCAGCGATGAGGCACGAAACGAGGCGGTGGAACCTGCAGAGGGGACGAACACGGCTCAATGGAGGTACTGCGGGACGGCGGTGAACAAACAGAAGGAGAAGGTACGGCGGCGAGGTCGCGCGAATGCAGAGAGCGAAAGAGAGAGGGGAGCAAGAGCAGCGGCGCGATGAGATGGATGCGGTGAGCAGGATGAGAAAGAGAGGCGCGTGAGAGTAGCTGAGAGAGAGAGATGCGCGTGCGGTGGTCCTGCAGAAACGAAGACGGCTCGAAGGCCGGACAGGCAGACAACACTTACGGAGCAGAGCTCCCATGAACAGCAATGGCGGCTCAACGGCCGGACTGAGATGGCAAGCAAAGCAACCGAGAGAGGGGAAGGAGATTGGGGTGAGGCTCATAGAGAGGTGGAGGTGAAGAGCATGGCCGGCTTGTTGAGGACCTCACGGTACAAGGCATCGGGCGGTGCTCCTCGCGGTGCGGCGTCCCGGGCGGCGCTCCAGCGGCTCGACGATTGCAGCGACGTTGCGATGAAGGCGTGGCCGAGCTCGGTGCGGTGCTCGCGGTGCAGGGCTCCGGGCGATGCTCCTCGTCGTCCAGCAGCGTCGATGGCGATGCTCCATGTCGTCACAACCGCGGTGGAGCTCCGGTTCGGCGGCCCGTCGGCGTCGTTGTAGCAGCAGTAATCCCGGCGCAGAGAGGCCTTCTCTGTCGGGCGGCCTCTCTGAAAGGACCTTGATGTCACCTAGAGAGGGGGTGAATAGGCGAATGGCCGACAAATAAAACTTTTCCCCCAAAATTCTCTAGCTGCCAGAGGGTGACCGGTCAGACCGGTGCTCCACACCGGTCAGACCGGTGCTGTGCAGTGCACACACCCAACAGCAGCTCGAGCTTCTTCTTGACTTCTAGCACGAACCAAACTTGGTGAGTAGCTTTTGTAGATGATCTTTAGCAAGGCAAAACTATCCCTGCACACAATAGAAGCACACCCAAGTAGATCGAAGCGGAAGCACAAATAATGTACTAGAAATCAACAAATGAGGCAAAACCAAACCAAGACACAAGGAGTTGTTTTCCCGAAGTTCGGATTCACCGCTCGCATCAAGCAGCCACCAAGGCACGGTGAATCCTACTCTCCGTTGAGGAAGCTTATACGACCACACTAGGTCAAGCTATCTCCTCCTTCCACTAGTTTGCTTCTTCCCTTTCGGAGGTGAAACACAACCTGCACAAACAATCCCGTGGCTCACCACACACTTTGGTAGCTCACCGGGCGACGCCTAGCCGTCTAGGAGGAAGAACCTCCAAGAGTAACAAATGCTTCAAATGGCTTTCTTGACAGCGAATCGAAGTGCTCAAGCTATGGTTGCTCTTGTTTGCTCTCTAATGCTCACACAATCTCAATCCCTCAACCCAACACAAAGATATCTGAAATATCACACAAATCTCACAAACAGAGGTTGGGGAGGGCTTTTCTGGCTTCAGGGATGAGTAAATGGCGTGTAGAAGCAGCAGCCCACCAAGAGGGGGGCTGAGGGGTATAAATACCCCAGCACACAAAAACTAGCCATTGGGATTCTGTCCTGACCGGTCAGACCGGTCACCCTGAGCTGAATTTGAAAACTAGCCGTTGGAGCTGGCACCGGTCAGACCGGTCCCGTTGACCGGTCAGACCGGTCAGGCTGAGTGTCCCAAAACTTCTCTCAAGTTAGCTCAAGGTTTCATCCAGGGACAAAACCACACAATGTTAGTTGAGCTAGGTCTGTTAGCACACTCTGAGACTCTCTTAAGGCTATTCTCACATAGGTCAACTATTGAGCACTTTTGTTATTTGTCAATAAGCAAATGTTGCATCCCTCTTGATAGTACGGCGTACCTATACTCAAGGATAAATATAAACACAAAGAGATCCTCTTGAGTTTCCAAGTCTTCATCAATGCCATACTTTGATAGTTGTCAACTTGAGGGCTTTCAACATTGCTATCTTTCTTGAGCAATTCCATACTTGAGCTAGTGACTTAGGATTTTCCATCATCCATTGACAAAGTGCATTTGAATCCTTAAGTCACTCCATTTTATCAATCACAACTAATTGATGCTTTGCATTGCTTCCCTCAATAAAGCTTGGATATGGTTCTTCGAAACCCCATGGACCTAGATACTTCACCTTAGCAATTTGCACACATGGAAAGCCGTCGCTTAGCCAAAGCTTGCTTAGTCCCTCGCTCTAGTCATCTCAGTTGATTTCTTCACCACTTACCCTTGCCACATTGAGTTTAGCTTTGCTTCATCATTTTGAAATCCCATTTGAAAGAACTCTTCAAATGCTTGTTCTTGATTGACAAAGTACATTCAAACCATTGCAAGCTTCCAACAATGAGACCAACGTATATCACATAAGCATATGTCCCTTTGGTGTAAATGCATGAAGCCTTGCAATTTCCACTTTGAATGATCCCTTCATATATTAACAAGCTTTCTCATAGATTGGAACCACATAGATATACCTTTGTTGACTTGTCCAAAATATATCAACACTCATGCTTGTCATTCATTATTTATGCACAAAGAGATCACACACTTGCTTGCCTTTCTCATTATGAGCCAAAGAACATTCATTTCATATATAATTCAATATCACAACATGAATGTACAAATAAAAACCTGCTCATAGTCTTAAGCAAACAAGTTAGTCCTTTAATCGTTTTGTCATACAATTCACCAAAACCCACATGGGGGCCTAGATGCACTTTCAATCTCCCCCTTTTTGGTGATTGATGACAACTCGATTAAAGCTTACAAATATGACAATTAAGCTCTTTTGGTTTCTTAGATATATTGTGAGCTCCCCCTTAATGTGTGCTTTGAATGGAATTTCAAAATTGGCCTCACATGCCAAGAGCACACATTTAACAAAAAAAATATGAGAGCTCCCCCTATATCTCAGAAACCGTGGGGTGTAACAAGTGTGTGTACAAAAACCCGTGATGCATATGACAAGAAAGGCACACAAGGAAATGTATGCGTGCTGTCAGGTGCCCGACCGGTCAGACCTGTCAAGGTGACCGGTCAAACCGGTCATCCCCAGTCAGCACACATACAAGGCATAAAAACAACCACCAAACAATCCATGCATCACATACTAACACAAAGATACTTAGAGTGCATAAATAAAGGTCTTACACACACAATAGCACACATTACAAGTTCTCAAGTCCACAAAGGAATAGAATTCGAGATTTATTACAAAGTTCCACTGCCAACTACACCTGACCGGTCAGACCGGTCACCCTGACCGGTCAGACCGGTCAAGGCTGCTGCCACTGCTGCAGTACTGAAGAATGAGGCTTTAATCCAACACTTCGCCCCCTTTGTCATCAAACATCCATAAAAGGGCCTGGAGAAGTAGTAGCTGCAGTCACTCCTGTCCATTGCCACTGTTTCCTCTATTTCCTTCTTCACTAGGTGATGCTCCTGACCAAAGATGAAGTCCTTCATGCAAATGCGAGAGAGGAGGCATAAGATATATAGAATCTGATACGGTGATCTCAAAGGGAAAGAGCAGGAGTGGAATCAGTAGTACCATAGGAAGCTGAAGAGTCTGGAGGCACAGGAGGTGTATATCCAAAGATAAAAGTCGAGAGCCTCGCTGCTATGTCAGAGGTCTCCGGTGCATCACTAGATGTGCCAAGAATGCCACCGCTGAAAGGTGGAAGAGAAGAACCCGCCACCATGCCCTCATTGTGAAAAGAAGGACCCACAGAGGATGATCCTGCTGGATATGTACCTCCCATCATACCTGGCACAAAGCCCGACGAGAACGTACTCGGCATGCTAGCAGAGAGAGTCTGGTACTGTGGAGGAACAGGTGGATACTGTGGAGGTGCAGGCTGATGCTGTGGCTGAACTGGTGGAGCACCTGATGAAGAACTAGCATCTGGAAAGAACATGCTCCCGTACTGATCAAAATATCCAGCTGAAGAATAACCTCGGAGTCTGTCCTCAACAGATGGAATCTCTATCTCTGGAGGTGGTGGAGAAGGACGAGAACGCGGAGGCTGAAGGTTCATAGCATTGTGCATCAACTTGATTGAATCATTGATTTTCTTGTTGTCCCTCCGCTGACGCTGCTGCTCCACCTCTACATCTCTTTGGCTCTTGCACATGCCAACAAACAAATTGAACAGCTTCTTGATGGGAGAGGTGGGACGCTCCCGTGGCCGGCGAGTGAAAACAATGGGCTCAGGCCCGAACCGGTCAGACCGGTACCGGTCACCGGTCAGACCGGTGCCGGCCTGAGCACCAGGCGGAGCTGGCTGAGGCTGCCCCTGCTGCACAAACTCATCTCCAATTGGCTCATGCTGAATTTCTGGCTTAGGAGAAGGAATCCTAGGATGTTTCTTGGCATTAGGCCTCAAAGGTTTGTGCTTCACATCACTAGAAAAATCAATTTTGGTCACCTTTCTAATCATGTACATGATATAGGGACAATAGCTGCAGATCTTCTTTGGATTTTCAGACACATGCTTGATCTCTTGCCAAATAAAATCCCCAACACTGAATTCAGGTGCCTCAGGTCTCATAGCATACATCAAATTCTTTTGGAAGGAAGTGATCTCAGATGTATTGCCATCTCTAGGGGTTATTGTCTTTCTAAAGAGCCTATTGAGAACTCCATAGAAAGTGTACAAATGCTTCACTTTCCCCCATTCATTTTCCATATTGCGAGGATACATGATCTTCATCATAGATAGTTCAAGTTCCTCCTCATCATGCAACATTTGAAGGCCTTCTTCATTACCAAGTTTGAACATGTTGCTGAAGGCCTGAAAGGTGATGTGATATCTAACTCCATTTGTCATCCAAAACATGGCTTTAACACCATTCCTAAAGCCAAAGTACACTGTGGCATAGAACTGAGCAATAATCTCTTTGTTCCAGCTTTGCTTGAAACCCATGATGTGCATTATCCTTTGTCTTGTACAGGTCTCAATGATCTTATCAAAAATTGGATTATGCTGATCTGTCATGTGTTTCCAATCCACATACTGAGCCTCATGTGTGATTTTGGACTTCTTTAGAATAACTGAGGTGTAGAAATCCTGCTGAAACATAGTCCAAAATCTATTATCACTAGCTGTCCTAGGCCCACTGTAAGGATCTGCATCTCTCATTTTCAACACAGCCTTTGTCATCCCTTCCCCATGATAATTTGTCATTCTTGTACCATAGAGATAGTTAGGCCTCACAATGACAGGAATGTCATCATCACCTTCACCATCACCGTCATCATCATCACCATCATCATCACCGTTGCCATCACTATCACCACCACCGTCACCATCACCACCATCATTACCATCACCATCACCCTCATTACTGCCACTGCTGCCATTATCAATAGCTGGGCCTTTGCCATGGCGACGTTCCACTCTATAAGGACTCTGTTCTTCATCATCATCACTACTAGTTTTCACTTCCTCCTCTTCTTCCTCCTCGACATGCATCTCAACTGAAGACCTCTTCTGCCCTCTAGGTCTCAGTTTGCTGGCATAATCATCTTGCACAGAGCTAGCACCTTGAGAACTAGAATCATCTTGTCTTCTCTTTTTCCTTCTCTCGGCATCATGACCCTTAGTCATAGCTGCTGATCCTGAGTAACAAAGATTATGAAAAGTATCCATAAGACACCAGGGCACAAAATTTGATAGATTTGACGATAGAAAGCACAAGGATTGGAACAATTGGAGCAGCTCTGGGCTAGACCGGTCAGACCGGTCAAGGTGACCGGTCAGACCGATCACCCCCAAAACTGAGCCAATAGCTCCATCCAGAAATCTTGAGCAGCTAGATGGTCTAGATATGATCAAAGAAATTTATGAGACATCCTAAGCAGATAAAGGTTGAATATACTGAACAGAATCAAGTTTTGGAGGTGAACTGCCCGGACCGGTCGGTGGCACCGGTCAGACCGGTGCCGGCAGTTCATCCCCAAAACTCAATCCACACTAATGCATCCAACAAAATTGAAAGATCTTCTAGGAATAGTCTCTAAGGGTTGCCAGGAGATGTTCTACCCAAGGAATTTCAAATCTACTCATGGAGTTGATAGATCGGGCAAAAACAAGATTTGAATACCTTGGAAGAGAGAAACTCAAGATTAATCCAAGGGGTCGATTAGGGCACTAGTTAGACCGACCGTGGAGACTTGAATCCTTGAGGAGGGCGAGCTTTTCCTTGGTTGAATCCTCAAATCGCCAATAGAGATTGAGTGGGCGACTTTGGCGCACGGGCAGGAGAGAGAACAGGTCGTGGAGGAGAGTGAAGGGTGAAAGAGGATAAGATTGCACTGTTTAGTCACGGGTGGGGGTAAAAGGGTGAAACCCGGGGTACACCGGTCAGACCAGTGGCCGGCACCGGTCAGACCGGTGCCCTCCACACAGAAAAGGTGAGATGACTGATTTGATAGATTTTGATCCTTTAGCTCTCACAAGATTGGACATAAGATTTGCAGTCAATATTTATCCAAAGTTGACACATCTCAGAAGAATATAGGATAATCCAAATTATTTCTCATTTCTTGATTCTTCCATAAAAGATAGACAGATAGATAAAGATTTTATGGACTTGAGAAAATCTTCCCATTTGTGACTAGGCATCAAACAAACAAAGTGAACAATAGTCACAAATGAGTCAATCGGGCCACAAAGACTAGGAACCAAAATTTTTCAGAGAAAGCACACTTCCTACACATGCTAGTTGAATTTTCGCAAAAACTACCCTATGCCACAAAAGACATGCATCCATCTCAAGTCAATAGTCATCTTAGCATATTTAGCTCATATCTTGCAAGAGATGACACCAAGTCAATTTTCAATGAAGACATCAACTAAATATCTAGATTTAAGCTCAAAAATTGACTTAAAATAATTACATGCAAAAACTCACACTAGCAAGGATATGAGGCCTAGATGCTCAATGTAAAAACATAGGTTAAAGGAACATACCTTGGCCTCTTGCTAATCCTTTTCTTCACATTGGTGAAGATTCACTTCTCAAGTCTTGTGCATTATCAATATAATCCAAATGCCACTTCTCATTTATGATTTTCCCTTATATACATCATAGAGAAGAAATGCATTAAGAAGCACAAGATCTAGTTTCATCATTTAGTGATCTTTGGATTGGAAAGGCACAATGGATCACTAAAAGATGAAACCTCACAATATAGGTTAAATTCCTTTTTCTTGATGCACATGTGTATATGGGTGGAAGGTAAGCTCACATGCATCAATCTTGTCACAAAGACAAGCAAAAGGATTTAATCTATATTATGGGAAGCAGCTATTTAATAAGATAATTCATTGTCCAAAGAGGAGATAGATACACTTTTACCAATTTTGAACAAAAGACATAGCTTGCTTCAAAGAGAGACAAAACTCTCACACACGAGACTACAAGATCACTAAAAGAAAATGTTAGTCTCTGTGACACAAATTGTAGCATAATCTCCCTCTTGATAGGTGCATCATGTATTTGAATATCATGTCACATGCACTTGATCAAATTAATGAATTTGGGGAGTTTATCTCACAATTTGGTCCCGGCACATAAATAAATTGCATTTATTGATAAGGTGCCGAGAATACTTACTACCACAAAGATAGTGCATAAATTGTATGCCATGGAAGTGCTAAAAGAATTTCTTGTAATATTCCAAATTAGATGAAGCTTGACAATCAAACTTCTGCCGGAACTTCTGGTATGATTTGGCGAAACTTCTGATACGGGACAGAGGCTGCCGGAATTTTGGGTCGGAAGTTCTGGCATGAAACCGAGGCTGCCGGAACTTGATGTATGCTAACTGGGCAAGGACCGGTCAGACCGGTCAAGGTGACCGGTCAGACCGGTCAACTCCAGTCAGCACACACTCAATTGGAATTCTTTTCTTTTACTTGCTCCAAGAAATTTCTTCTTTACTTTTTATGTAATTTCCTGCACTTCAAAATAGTATACTCTACTAGAGAGTCATTAAAAGCATCACATGGCATATGGGGAATAAATCAAATAAAAATGTCAAAGTCACTTTCTCATGCTTCACAACCTCACACTTGTGACCCATGAGTGTTCACATAGAACTGAGAGTGACTAAGGCATGACATTAAGCACTAGTTACCGAGATGACATTGGTTTTGTGATTTCAACACTTTGCTAGTCACTTGGCTAATTTCTTCATTTCTTGTATCTTTTCTATAAGCCAAGTGTCCAATGCCTCTCGACGATCCTGCAAGCTCAGCAAGCACTCTTTGGTACCCAAATCTTGTTGGGTCCTTTGAGGTTAGTCACAAGATGCTTAGGAACCCAAATGGCTCTTATGCTAGTTTGAGGTGAACTAATCATTCTTATAGCACAAGTGTCAGTTTTGTCTTTTCCAAGCTTACTAAAATCATAATGGACAAGGTTAGATTCAAGAATGTTACCATTTGGACAATCCTTGCCCATGTGACCCTTTTGCCGGCAAGTATAGCAAACACGGCTCTTGTCCTTGCTTGACTTTATATTTCTTTGCTTTTCTTGCCTTTGCTTGCTTTTGGGTTCCATGGATGAAGAAGTGACTTCAATCTTGTCACTGTGATGAAAGGTGGCTGCCCTGGCCGCCACCGGTCTGACCGGTCCAAGTGACCGGTCTGACCGGTCAGGGTCAGAGCCACCTACATTAGTAGCGCCGGGACACATGGCTATCGTGTGTCCCTTCTTCTTGCATCCATAGCAAATCCTTTTCTTTGCAAGACTCCTTTTCTTAGATACTCCATGCTTCTTTGTCTTGCTTTTATGCTTGATGGGGCACGTAGATGCATAATGCCCCACTGATGAGCAATTGAAGCATTGTATGTGATCAAGCTCCTTTTTCTTCTTTTCTTGAGTTTTGTCTTTGTTGACTTGCTTGTCATGCTGAGGGATTGAGCCAGTGACTATTGATCCCTTCTCAAGCTTATTCACCATGTTTTCACGGTTATCTTGAGAAGGTTGCACTTGGCCCTTTCCCTTAAGCTTGACCAAGTCATTCTTGATCTCTTCTCTCTCTTGCTTCATGTCTTCCAATTCTTCAGCAAGGAGATCATCACAAGACTCTACAAAAACATGCTCAACACAAGATTGGGTTGCTTGGGAGCAACACGGTTTTTCACATAATAAAATAGAATTTATGTGAGAGCATGTGCATGTGTGTGTATGAGGTTCAAGATATTTTACCGATGTTAATACAACCTCATGAGCAATGTCTAGCATAGCATATGATTCCACAAGCTTTTCATGAGAACGCTCAAGTTCTTTGTGAGTTGCTTGCAAAGCCACATGCTCACTAGTGAGCTTATCAAGTTGAGCACTAAACATTTGTTTGTCTTGCTCTAAGGATGCTACACAAGTAGATAAATCAGTAGCACAAGCATAATCCTTTGACAAGATTTCATACTTACTGACCAAGGAGGCATGTGACAACTTGAGCTTTTCAAGTTCTTGAGTTAGAGCCTTGATGGTTCCAACTCTATGGAATTCATCTTTCTTGGTCTTCTTCTTACTCCTGCAAGCCATCAGACACTTGGGTCCCTCATCATTGGATAATGAAGAACCAGAAGTGGATGGGGTGACGCTTGCGGCTTGGGTGTCTTGAGCGCACTCGAGGCAGCTCCCTGGGGAGAACCGGTCAGACCGGTCCCTGGCACCGGTCGGACCGGTGCCTCCAGGCAGGCTGCAATTTCTTCCTTTTGCTCTTCTAGCTCCTTGGAAAAAACCACCTGAGGCTCAATGAATATTGCTGATGCAGTTGAGCACTTCTCAGGTGATTCCATAACTTCTTCCTCTTCATCATCACTTTCTAAATCTTCAAATGTATCCGTGATGAGAGTCCAAATATGATGAGCATCTCTTCGGATTTCTTTCTTGCTAGAGATGATATCCCATAACTCTTCACAAACAGAACTCCGCAAGAGGTTAATAACACAAGCATTGAGTTGCGTGCAAGCTAGCTCCTTTTGAGAGAGATTTGACAAATCAAAGTTGTCATAATCAAATTTAGGAGGTAGAATGCTAACAACTAAAATATGTTCAACTAAAGGATCTAAATTTCTAAGAGCATTATGAACATTACCAAACCAAGAAGCATAGTTTGAGCCATCGAGCTCAAGTGGCTCAAATTGTACCTCAATCGACATCTTTTCTCACGGCGGCTAAGCTTGGATGTGAGTCCTTGCTCTGATACCAATTGAAAGGACCTTGATGTCGCCTAGAGGGGGGGTGAATAGGCGAATGGCCGACAAATAAAACTTTTCCCCCAAAATTCTCTAGCTGCCAGAGGGTGACCGGTCAGACCGGTGCTCCACACCGGTCAGACCGGTGCTGTGCAGTGCACACACCCAACAGCAGCTCGAGCTTCTTCTTGACTTCTAGCACGAACCAAACTTGGTGAGTAGTTAGCAAGGCAAAACTATCCCTGCACACAATATAAGCACACCCAAGTAGATCGAAGCGGAAGCACAAATAATGTACTAGAAATCAACAAATGAGGCAAAACCAAACCAAGACACAAGGAGTTGTTTTCCCGAAGTTCGGATTCACCGCTCGCACCAAGCAGCCACCAAGGCACGGTGAATCCTACTCTCCGTTGAGGAAGCTTATACGACCACACTAGGTCAAGCTATCTCCTCCTTCCACTAGTTTGCTTCTTCCCTTTCGGAGGTGAAACACAACCTGCATAAACAATCCCGTGGCTCACTACACACTTTGGTGGCTCACCGGGCGACGCCTAGCCGTCTAGGAGGAAGAACCTCCAAGAGTAACAAATGCTTCAAATGGCTTTCTTGACAGCGAATCGAAGTGCTCAAGCTATGGTTGCTCTTATTTGCTCTCTAATGCTCACACAATCTCAATCCCTCAACCCAACACAAAGATATCTCAAATGTCACACAAATCTCACAAAGAGAGGTTGGGGAGGGCTTTTCTGGCTTCTGGGATGTGTAAATGGCGTGTGGAAGCAGCAGCCCACCAAGAGGGGGGCTGAGGGGTATAAATACCCCAGCACACAAAAACTAGCCGTTGGGATTCTGTCCTGACCGGTCAGACCGGTCACCCTGAGCTGAATTTGAAAACTAGCCGTTAGAGCCGGCACCGATCAGACCGGTCCCGTTGACCGGTCAGACCGGTCAGGCTGAGTGTCCCAAAACTTCTCTCAAGTTAGCTCAAGGTTTCATCCAGGGACAAAACCACACAATGTTAGTTGAGCTGGGACTGTTAGCACACTCTGAGACTCTCTTAAGGCTATTCTCACATAGGTCAACTATTGAGCACTTTTGATATTTGTCAATAAGCAAATGTTGCATCCCTCTTGATAGTACGGCGTACCTATACTCAAGGATAAATATAAACACAAAGAGATCCTCTTGAGTTTCCAAGTCTTCATCAATGCCATACTTTGATAGTTGTCAACTTGAGGGCTTTCAACATTGCTATCTTTCTTGAGCAATTCCATACTTGAGCTAGTGACTTAGGATTTTCCATCGTCCATTGACAAAGTGCATTTGAATCCTTAAGTCTCTCCATTTTATCAATCACAACTAATTGATGCTTTGCATTGCTTCCCTCAATAAAGCTTGGATATGGTTCTTCGAAACCCCACGGACCTAGATACTTCACCTTAGCAATTTGCACACATGGAAAGCCGTCGCTTAGCCAAAGCTTGCTTAGTCCCTCGCTCTAGTCATCTCGGTTGATTTCTTCACCACTTACCCTTGCCACATTGAGTTTAGCTTTGCTTCATCATTTTGAAATCCCATTTGAAAGAACTCTTCAAATGCTTGTTCTTGATTGACAAAGAACATTCCAACCATTGCAAGCTTCCAACAATGAGACCAACGTATATTACATAAGCATATGTCCCTTTGGTGTAAATGCATGAAGCCTTGCAATTTTCACTTTGAATGATCCCTTCATATATCAACAAGCTTTCTCATAGATTGGAACCACATAGATATACCTTTGTTGACTTGTCCAAAATATATCAACACTCATGCTTGTCATTCATTATTTATGCACAAAGAGATCACACACTTGCTTGTCTTTCTCATTATGAGCCAAAGAACATTCATTTCATATATAATTCAATATCACAACATGAATGTACAAATAAAAACCTGCTCATAGTCTTAAGCAAACAAGTTGTCCTTTAATCGTTTTGTCATACAATTCACCAAAACCCACATGGGGGCCTAGATGCACTTTCACTCTGCACCTTCTTCTCCTCCACTCCTCCTCTTCAATTGGGTGGTGGTTCACGAGGACAGAGCTCCGCCCATGGTGGCCATGGATGGAAACAGAGAGAGGGGAAGGGAATTATATAGAGGGAGATTGCGTGGGTGAGGAGGAAGCGGGGCACGGGCTTGGTTGGCGCGGCCAGGCTGAAGTGAGCGGGCGCGGGTACCGTGGGGGCGCGGCTTGCTTGGGAGCCAAGGGAGCTCGGGCGGGATCACGTGGGGGAGACGGAGCCGGGGCGGGGCCCGTGCGGTTGCGGCTCGGCGCGATTCGCGGGCGG
>CM014274.1:65327748-65347489 GCA_004135705.1 Alloteropsis semialata
CGGGAAGTCCTCCGGAAGTGGGGCAGCAGAGAAGAACTCGAAGCATCGATCCTGCGCAAGTAAAGGCGCAAAATCAGAACGGCCAACGGACGAAACAAGAAATCACCTCAAGAGAAAACACTCAAAAGGACTCGGAAAGAAAACTCACCGGTGGTGGAGGCCTCTTCAAAGAAAAAGGGCGCGGCTGGCCCTTCTCCGACACACGGCCGAGGAAGAACCCGCTGACGCGCTCCTTCATCTCCTCCTTCCCCACAGTGCGGTTAGCAGCCCGAGTGGGGTCATCCCGCCCCGAGTACTCGTAACCCGGGTGCTTCCGCTCCTGGATGGGTTGGACCAGCCGCCTGCTGAAGTTGCAGGCGATGCCGATCGCCGTCAGGCCTTGAACCTTCAACTCCTTGATCAACTCGAGGAGCTCCTCCACCTGGTCCATCTCCGAGGCGTCTGGAAGCTCGTTCCAGCAATCTTGGACCTTTGGCCGCTCGCCGGTATGACAGGGGATCGCCGGCTCGTGGTTCCCGACGTAGAACCACTCGGCTTTCCACCCTTTGTTTGAGGTGTTGAGGGCGATGTCGAAGTAGTCGTCCTTCCGCCCTTGACGAAGCATGAACCCGGCTCCTCCGACAACCACCATCTTCTCCTCACTCGGCTGAGGCTTCAGCCAGTACAGGTACCTCCATAAGTTGAAGTGAGGGGAGATACCTAGGTACGCCTCGCAGAGGTGGATGAAGACCGAGATCGCCACGATTGAATTGGGATTGAGGTTGATCGCCTCGATCCCGTAGTAATGCAGCAGCCCACGGAAGAAGGCCCCCGTGGGCAAACCAAGCCCCGCCTCAAAGAAGGGCTTGAAGAGGACCAGCTCGCCGGAATTCTCCGACGGGAACACCTCCCCCGCGCTCGGCCGCCACTCCGCCACGGCCTGAGGCGGCAGGACACTCCGCTCCACCATCTCCTCCAATGCCTCCGTGGTTACCTTCCCCCGCGTCCACGCGAGGACAGGGGAAGGGATCTTGTCGGACTTCGGGACGCCGGTCAGCTTCTTCCTCCCCGCCATGGATCGGACAGCAGGGGTCTTGGATCGCATTAGCGAGGCTACGCTCCCCGTGGTGGCTGAGATCGCGCAAGGGGCTTGTGAGCAATGGGAGCTTCTGCGGCGGCGGGGTGAAGAGCGAAGAACGAGGAGAACAGATCTGGAAATGAGAGGATTACCCTCCGGGGGTTAATCCTCGCCTTTTATAGCGCGCCTTGATGCCCGAAATTACCGCGAGATAGCGCGATCAGCGGGGGCGGGCGAAACGGTACAAAGAGCCGTTGGGCGCTTCACCTTCCGTTACACGCCGGGCGCCAACGGTAAAAAATAACTCCGGAGCACTCGAGCAAGACAGAGCAGTCGGCGTGCCGCTATGGCTCGAACAGCTCCCATGCTCGGGGGCTGGCGCCACGATCAAGTCAGTGTGCCCCTCTGGCTCGATTGGCCCCGAACCACTCGGGAGCCAACACTGCAAACTCAGTGGTGTGCCGCTAAGGCTCGAACAGCTCCCATGCTCGGGGGCTGGCGCCACGATCAAGTCAGTGTGCCCCTCTGGCTCGATTGGCCCCGAACCACTCGGGAGCCAACACTGCAAACTCAGTGGTGTGCCGCTAAGGCTCGAACAGCTCCCATGCTCGGGGGCTGGCGCCACGATCAAGTCAGTGTGCCTCTCGGGCTCGATTGGCCCCGAACCACTCGGGAGCCAACACTGCAAACTCAGTGGTGTGCCGCTAAGGCTCGAACAGCTCCCATGCTCGGGGGCTGGCGCCACGATCAAGTCAGTGTGCCCCTCTGGCTCGATTGGCCCCGATCCACTCGGGAGCCAACACTGCAACCTCAGTGGTGTGCCGCTAAGGCTCGAACAGCTCCCATGCTCGGGGGCTGGCGCCACGATCAAGTCAGTGCGCTTCTCGGGCTCGATTGGCTCCGAACCACTCGGAAGCCAACACTGCACAACTGAAGGCGTACCGCTAAGGTTCGACCGGCACTCGGACTCGGGGGCTGGCGCCATATCAAAAGCAGCGCGCCGTGCGGGCTCGATCAGTCCCGAAACGTTCGGGAACTGACGCTGCGAACAAGTGGAGACGGGCAATACAATCCTTTTTTGCAGGAAATACAGTTACAACGGAGCCGGACTTACGCCGGTTACAAACATCAAACACATCAGCCGCCTAGATGACGGCCTGGGGCACTCGTCCCTGCGCCTAGTGCTGCATCCGGAGCAAGCTTGGCTCACATGAGCTCCTCGCAAGCTCTCTTGTAGCACCACTGCAGCCGTCGACGGGACAGCACCGGTGGAGGGTTGATAACGGACGCCTTTGGCTACCCCTTGCTCTACAAAGCATTTCACCCCACATGGCCCTCGTCACATGGGAATGCGGGGGTGAACGGGGCAGCGCTCACACGCTGATCAACGCCTCAGATCCCTCGCAAGCACTCTTCTAGCACCATGCCAAGATGACTCCATGAACTTTCCCCGGTGGATGAACCCAACAATGAGCCTCCGGCATATTGACTGAAAGGGTCCTATAACCTGCTCTTGGGTAGCAGCTCAGGCTCCCCGACGGGTATTTATAGCCCCTAGTCGCCAGAGGACGGAAGATTTTCTCCACTATCACGAGCACGAGCTCCACGCCACGCGTCCTTTCCTCCAGCCTGAAGTGCACAGGTCACCCTTATCTCCTTTGGCTCCACTCGACCACGGGAGCACCCTGTGCAATCACGGGAACTCTATTCCTGACGCCGCATCACAGAAGCGACGCCGCCTTGCCTGCCTCTCCTTGGCGTACCCGACAGGGGAGGAATCCTCCAGGACATGAACCTTTCGCCAAAGATAAGTTTCGATTGATTAACTTCTTTAATTCCGCGAGCTTTAAAACAAGTTGCTAAAGTACTCGGGGAGCACACGCCTTAATCCGTGAAACCTTGGCTCTTCCGTACGCCTACCCTCCTACGCGTGCACGCGGCCCAGCTCCCTGCGCTATGGACAACGGCTATCGGGGACCAGGTGCATAAACGTAACAGGTTAACTGCCCGAGGAAATTAAGAGACTTGAAAGCAGGAAGCGGAGTTCATTAATGTTTATATCGCCGAACACTTTCTCCTCGAATTTTTACTTTGTGGCAGGGTACAGACGACCACTCGGCGTGCTCGGCCCTCACGCTCGGGGGCTGGCGCCGGGACGACCACTCGGCGTGCTCGGCCCTCACGCTCGGGGGCTGGCGCCGGGACGACCACTCGGCGTGCTCGGCCCTCACGCTCGGGGGCTGGCGCCGGGACGACCACTCGGCGTGCTCGGCCCTCACGCTCGGGGGCTGGCGCCGGGACGACCACTCGGCGTGCTCGGCCCTCACGCTCGGGGGCTGGCGCCGGGACGACTACTCGGCGAGCTCGGCCCTCACGCTCGGGGGCTGGACGCCGAAATTAACGCTGGATGATTTAGCCAGATGCTCCTTGACTAACCCTTGGACCGATTCCTTCGGAATCGCTTCAAGGCTCGGGGGCTACGGCCAACGGACGCACCTCGCGGCGCATCCGTTGATCATTTGGTGACCTCAGAAGAAGGCTACTAACCCTTGGACCGATTCCTTCGGAATCGCTTCAAGGCTCGGGGGCTACGGCCAACGGACGCACCTCGCGGCGCATCCGTTGGAAGACGGCTCTTTTCACTCCAGTATCACGCGGTTTCGCTTCCAACTGCAGCAGGCTCGACGCTCATCAGGACAGCACGACCTCGCCGACTTGTCTCTCAACCACGTACTACTCGGGGCTTGTCGGGGGTAGACCCCCAGGGGTACCCAGCAGGCGGATTGGCCCAACCAGCAAGGGGCGGCCCAATCCGAGTGCAGCTGGACCGGTTTGACGGACTGGTTGGCCCACCAGTCAGGAGGCCCACCAGTCGGGCGAACCGGATGGGCGCGACGGCACGCGCGGCAAGGAAAGAAGACGGCGTATCCCGCAAGAAGCTCGGAGATTAAGATAAACTAGCCGGAATTATAGGGAAAGATATCTGTAATCGTTATAGGATCGCATCCTTGTATTCCGGGTAGGTTACGATCTCTAGCCGACTTGTAACTCAAGGCAGCCGGACTATATAAGGCGCCTTGGGACCCCCCTCCAAAGCACGAACATCTACGCTACAACCCTAGGACAGAACCCAACTACGGAGATCCTTCCAGGAACTTCATACACAGCAATACAATCGCCGCCAACACAGGACGTAGGGTGTTACGTCATCTCGACGGCCCGAACCTGTTCAATCCTTGCGTCTTGTGTTACCATCGACTTCTGATCCTCGATCTGTCCCACAACAAATCAACCACGTAGGCTACCCTGTGTGGACTGCCGGGTCCAAACATCCGACAGTAAGGGGCCTGGCTATCTGAGAAAAATCTCTGATAAAGCGCCGGTAAAACCCCGCATGACCTAAGAAGCTGCGGATCCCTTTAACATTGGTGGGAGGTGGAAGCTTTTCTATGACTTCTATTTTTGCTCTATCCACCTCTATTCCCCGTTCGGACACTAAGTGTCCTAACACTATTCCCTCTCGGACCATGAAATGGCACCTTTCCCAGTTTAGCACCAGGTCCTTGTCTCGGCATCTTTGTAGTACCTTGTCCAAGTTCTGCAGACAATGATCAAAAGTCTTTCCATAGACTGAAAAATCATCCATGAAAACTTTCATGATTTCTTCAATCATGTCTGAGAAAATGGACATCATGCACCTTTGGAACGATGCTGGCGCATTGCATAATCCGAACGACATCCTACAATATGCATACGTTCCATAGGGGCAAGTGAAGGTGGTCTTTTCTTGATCATCGGGGTGGATGGGAATCTGGTGATAGCCGGAATACCCATCAAGAAAACAGAAGAAGGAGTGGTTCGCGAGTCTCTCCAACATCTCATCGATGAAGGGGAGCGGGAAGTGATCCTTCTTTGTTGCCTTGTTAAGCCGGCGGTAGTCAATACACATTCGCCACCCAGTAACGGTACGATGAGAAATCAGCTTGTTTTTCTCGTTACTTACGACGGTCATACCTCCCTTCTTGGGCACTACTTGGACAGGGCTGACCCATTCACTATGAGGGACGGGATAAATGATCCCGGCGTGTAGAAGTTTCAAAACTTCCTTCTTTACGACTTCCCTCATTGCATTATTTAGCCTACGCTGAGGCTCCCTAGAAGGTGTAGAGGCTGGATCTATGGGAATGCGATGGGTACAGAGTGCAGGGCTTACTCCCTTCAAGTCCTTGAGGGAGTACCCGAACGCCGAGCGGTGTTTCTCAAGCACCTTTATGAGTCTATCACTCTCGTCCTGCGATAGCTTGTCACTAATAATGACGGGGGTGTCCCGGTCTTCATTTAAGAAGACATAGCGAAGGCCTGCAGGCAAGGGTTTTAGCTCAACGTGTGTCTTAGGTGGCTCCTCGGTTTCAAGCGGCTCAAAAGCGTCATCCTCTTCCTCTATAAAGTTGTGAACATTCTCTTCGAGGAATGACTCAAATGGGTCACTATGCTGTAGGGATTTCACTTCCTCAGCCGGGTTAGGTTCTATCAAAGGTTCAACTATGGAGTTCTTAACCCTAGCTAATGGTATAGTGAGAAGATTCCTTCCTACTTTAGCTAGGAGGTTTCCTTCCGAGGTTACATCCTGAAGCAGGCCCTCGATAGGATGTCCTATAAGGAGGTCGAAATCTGATGTCTCAAAGACATAAAAGTCTAGAGGCATCTCAATCCCGTGGTGAGAGAGGAGAAAATCTCGTACTAGGCCGAGACTCTTGAGAATACGACCTGAGGGTGTTCTAAGAAGTCTTGACGTTGGGGCCATCTTTTTACGATGTCCAAGGATGTAGGCGAAAGAACTGGACATGATGTTTGCCCCAACGGTCGGGTTGTATAGAATATCTACGGCCACCTTGCTTATGAAACCTCGAATGGTCTGCGAAGGTGAGTTAATCCGAATAACTTCGGAAGAAGTCTCAGATTCGTTCGACCATTCCGTGTTTTTAGGATGGCGATCAGCTCCCTCACGGTTTCGTTCAGAATTTCTTTCTCCATATAGATGGAGGGGGTCTTTACCCTAGGCTTCTTCTGTATTGAGTAGTTCAAGGTATTCCCAAAGTCTTCAAAAAGATCTTCCTCGAACTCAAATGGTAATCCGAGAGGTTGAGTTTCCTCTTTCTCAACGGATGGGGTCTCAGGAATTGGACTGGGCAAGACTATGGGTTCTATCTGTGAGTCTTCTTGCTCAGTCTCGGTCACGTCCGCAGGAGAGTTCTCTCGGATGGCTGCTAGGACTTCTTTTGCTTTGGCCGGGGTTATGTGTAGGAATGAACCTCCGGCTACTATGTCTATGTACCGGGCATCTTCACTATTCAACCCAGACCGAAAATGCTGCATGAGCATGTAGTCTGGGAAGCCTAGATCTGTTCCAGTTAGACATGAGTCCTGAAATCGGTCCCATGCTTTAGCGATCGTTTCCTTCTCTCGTTGCTAGAAGTTGATGATCTCCTTCCGATGTGCACAGATCCGATGTACAGGAAAGTATTCAAGACAAAACTTGTCCCGTAACTTTTCCCATTCACCGTTCGTTAGCGCAACGGTGTGATCGTACCACTTCCTCGCTTTCTCTTTGAGAGAGAACGGGAAGAGCTTCCATCTAATTGTTGTCTGCGTCATGCCTGATATGACCAGACACGAGCAAAGCAACTCGAATTCGTGCAAGTGACGGTATGGGTTTTCACCATCACTTCCTGAGAAGGATATGTCCTGGACCATAGCTATGAAGGCAGGGCGAAGTTCATAGCTATCTGTTAAAATAGGATTTGACGAGGGGTGCGGCTCCAATAATTTGCCCTTTGGAGCAGAGAACTCATGAATTTGGGTGGAATTCATGGTTGATAAAAAGGAAATAGAAAAGAAATATAAAATAAAAGATATACGGGCAACCTTAGATCTTAGATAACTGCTACCGTTCCCCGGCAACGGCGCCAGAAAGCTTGTTGACACCAGCGGTGGCAAACAGAAAATCCGCAAGCGCACGGCTGTCGTAGTAGCTTTCACCCGTGAGTAAACAGGTATCGAATCCACAGGGAACGTAAAAGTATATCTAATCACTAAAGCTGAGCCGGATCGATCGAGTGTATATAAAGGCTGGGTAGAGAGGATAACTTAGCACTAAGGCTCT
The DNA here is from genome assembly GCA_004135705.1 of Alloteropsis semialata. Taxonomy (NCBI): domain Eukaryota; kingdom Viridiplantae; phylum Streptophyta; class Magnoliopsida; order Poales; family Poaceae; genus Alloteropsis; species Alloteropsis semialata. Next base: position 65,334,969 of record CM014274.1, read on the forward strand.
GATTATAGTTAAGAGAATTCTCCTATGCTTGCTTTAGGCACCGGGGTATCCTAGGCCTCTAGGAAATTGCCGGCCAACAGCTCTACGCCGTACCCGTACGTGGAGGATTACAAAGGACGGACAGGGCTGTCACCACCTGCCGCCTACCTCTACTAATCCGTGGGGCTACGAGGCAAACGAGGGCAGATATACACCTAAGCACCACGTCTAAGATAATATCAGCTATCCTAACCTTGATCAAAGATTAAGATACTTTATAAATAAAGCAACGAATCCACAAGCACAATAGAGACTTAACTTATATATAACTCAGACTTAATTACTAGTTGAATCCCGGATACTTACTGAGTAGCTCGCATCCGTCGAGGTACAGGTGGAGGGTCGCCGACAGGCCGGGACTCCTCCAGACTCTCCCTCACTCTCTCCCTATTTCTACTCTGGATATGAGGAGGGCTTCGCCTTGGATCTTCACTTCTGCTCGATGATCATTAGCCCTGCCCCGAGTTCAGCTACTTATAGCTTGGAGAGGCGGTTAAGAGTCAGTTCGCAGCGGTTGAGGCGGTCCGGAGGTGGGCCCACGTCGGCCGACTAAGGGAGATCGGCCGACCATCAGATCCACCGTCTTTGATGATCCACGGCGCAGATGAACTCCTAGTGACGGTTTACATTTACTGGTGAAGGCGGTGCCGATTCGGGCGCGTGGCCAGGTCGGCCGATCTGGGGAGGTCGGCCGACCCAGGGCTGTGGCCCCTCGGCCCCACTTCGTCAGTGTGTCTTGCAAGTGGGTCCTGTAGTCGGTTTCCGGTGGGTAATGGCGAAGGTGTGTCAGTTAAGTTAGAAATGTGGGCCCATGAATCCATGTGCTTGCCACGTGGCCCAATCCCAACTCTCCATTTCCACCGTCTTGATTTCAACGTGCCTGATCACTCCTGAGTGTGCTTGTTGCTGTTGGGCTGAAAATGGACCTCACTGGGCTTGGACCCAGGTCGGCCGACCAAGGTAGGTCGGGCGACCTGGCCCTGGGCCCACTTTAGCTCTGCTTTTGCCACTTTATTCCTGTAAGCACATATACACCAAAACTCATGGAATTCATTAGTAATCAACCCTATGTCTATTTGTTTTATCATATTTTATATCTTTGTTGGCAGTAATAAGTTGTCATTAAGAATCGCCAACAGCCGCCACATTAGGGTTTGAGTTTTCTTTAGTCAAGTTTTCGAAGTTGAAACTGTGATATATTCATTGTAATTGTGGAGACAAGTTCATTTACAGTGATTCAGGGCCCCTGTTCTCGATCTCATCGTCTATGGCAATTAGTCCTTTTGAACCGAGTTCTTTAACCCCACTCATATTCGCTTTATATAGATCTGCAATTTTAGATTGCGTGTTTACCATTCTCTTGCTTGTGTTCTTTGAGTCGCATGCAGGGAAAGCCTTCTCGGCGAGATCAAAATCAAGTTGTGCTTGGTTAAAAACCAACGAAGCAGTGGTGTAATGGTTGCAGTGTTCGAATCGTGTTTGATTTGAATCTGGATCGTCAACATCGAGTTCTCCACCAATCGAGTTTACCCCGTACCTCTTGGAAGATCGGCCAATGCCTTATCACCGGCTCTTTGTGGGCACCTCAAGGGAGACATATTCCTTAGTGGGAGTAAACTTCGGGAGTAACTCTTCTGTCAACTTGTGTTCTTCATGTTCAACATGTTCATACTTGTGTTCAGTTGACTATTGTGTTCTTCACTCGATCTACTTGTTTAGAAATATCTGAGTGTAGGTGTCCCATGTATCTACAAGTATACATCATTTCATGAATGTGGTAACTCGTAGATTCAAATTTCATTGGCAAGTTTTTGAATTAAATTAAAGTCAAACTCTCTGACCCAGCTGAATCGGTTCAGGCCGGCTGAGCTGGGTGGCACTGAGCTGATGCGAGTTGAGCCGGCTGAGCCGGATCAAGTACTTTAATCCGCTCCTTTAGATTTAATTTTCAGTAACGCATATTCAATTCCCCGCCCCTAGATGCCATCAAGGACCTTTCACTCGCGAGCTGGCTCAAGCTAGCTCGTCAACGAAACGAGCAAAAGCAGTTGCTCAGCTCATTCAAAAATCCACAGAGCCGAACTACAACTGGGCCAATCCAGCTTGTGGGTTTCGAGCTCTCTGTCCGGCCCTAAATTTTTCTCATAAACTTTTCCAATCGAAATAGTCCCTATGTCTCAATAGTTTATGTTTGAGAGTTGGCAATATGCTCGCCTCACGTCCCCGATTCACTTCAAATTAAAGATCATAGCATTTGGCATATCTCTACGCTTTTGATTAGGTGTTTAATTCCGTAAAAAATTATTAGAAACCCGATTCACCCCTTTAGACATCTTGATCCTTTTCACACTTAATTAGTTCATCTTCATGCCATTTGACATTATTTGAAATATCGATTTGTTTATTTTATTAGTGTCGGATAAATTGAATGAGCTAGCAAAGAGTAAATTTGTGAAAGCAATCGGTGCTCATATGATAGCCTAAGATATGGAGATGGTGAATTAGGCTTTCCCAAATCTTATCCTATTTTTCCAACTATTTTCTCAAATATAAAGAAGGCATTCTATCTAGATGTTAAACTAAGGTTTCCACTATGTGTTTGCACCCATCCACAAGAGTTTTGCAACTAGATCCAATCCTATCAAGATACTACTCTAAGGAAGGTAAAGGCACACAAGTTGCAAGTATAAAATACGGAAACGTAAAGGAGTGGGTTAGGAGGATGCAAACTTGGCACAAGCTTTTTTTATCCCGTGATTCGGTTGGCACTAAGCCAAGCCTTCTCCATGTTAGGGCTCCACAAAAGATGCACTTCCGGTCACCAAATCTTGCTTCCTGGTCAAGATCCTGAGCTCGCCACAAAGGCCACTCAAGAAGGATGATGAGCAAGTTACTAAGGCAATGCTCTCATCAACCAACTTGTCAGATTTGAGGTCCAATAGGCCACCTAGGGGGTACCCAGATGGTTTATTTGTAGGCAGAGCGGATCGCAAGACCATGAACTTGATGGTAACGCAAGCCACAAAACACATATTTATATAGGTTTGGGCCACCGTGGAGGTGTAATACCCTATGTCCTGTTTGGGGGAATTGTATTGCGCCCTGCGCTCGGGTTGAGATGATGGATCTCGAGGTGTGGATCATAGGATGAGATGTTGGGATACGGATGTCCTCCTAGGGGCACCCCTACCCCTCCTTATATACTCTAGGGGGCAGGGTTACATGGCAAGTCCCCTAGTCGGTTACAATTAATAAATCCAGTCGAACCACAATTACAACTTTATCTTCTGCCTTCCTTGTGTAGTCGGGTCGGCCCAATAGTGGTCGGTGGGGACCCATGGGGTACCCATATCCATCAAATCCCCGAGCATTGTGTAGATGAACAGGAGCTTGACGGCGTCATGGCAAAGCTTGTGAAGTAGTCGGCTGAAGTCATGGCGACGTCGCTATGATGTAGAGGTTGCGCAGTGCTCAAAGAGAAGAGAACCAGAGCTGGCATAGAGCCATATGCGCAGAGCGAAGTCAAGGGCCGAGTTGACGGATGTTGGACATCTAGGTCGACGCAAAGGATATGGGGGGCGTCACAAGACGCACTACATATGAAGTAGCCCCCGAGCATTGAAGCGATTAGTATAATCAGTCCAATAGTCAAAGAAGAACCTCCGACAATTGCGTCATTAGCACAATGCTTGGTAGAGCCATGGAGGAACGCCGAGTCGCTCCCCGCCCTGAGCCCCCGAGCCTGGGAGGTCGGCTGAATGGCAGGGGGCGCGCCGAGTCATCCGAAGCGCCCAGCCCTCGGGCCTGGGAGCCGGACGAGCCACCAAGCTGCCTCCCGCCCCGAGTCGTCTATGGAGCCCAGCCCCCGAGCCTGGGAGCCAAGCAAGCCACCGAGACGCCTCCCGCACCCAGCACCTGAGCTGGAAGGTCGGCCGGGTGGCAAGAAGCACGCCGAGTCCGTCGCTCAGGGCGCCCAGCACCCGAGCCTGGGAGACGGACAGCCACTGAGTCGCCTCCCACACTCAGCCACCGAGCTAGGAGGTCGGCCAGTGGCAGGAGGCATGCCGAGTCGTCGTCTAGGGTGCCCAGCCCCCGAGCCTAGGAGCCGGACGAGCCGCTGAGTCACCTCTCGCATCCAGCCCCCGAGCTGGGAGGTCGGCCGGGTGGTAGAAAGCATGCACCGACTAGTTTCTAAGCTGTAGAATGACAACATAAACATTATGTAGCATAATGTAGAATATTTGAGTAACTCAGAAGTTTAATCGACGTAAAAGGTAAAGGCTTGTGCATCCTGCTCTTGTCAGGCATATAATTTCTCCGGGTAGTTGGCCTATTACGTTTAACCACTTAGTCCTGCTAACCACTGCTCACGGAGAGGATGGCTTATCTCAGGCTATAGCGCTGGTGCTGAATCGATGCTCGCGTATATTAGACGCGCAGGATGAATCGAGGTTTCACGGATTAAGGCGTGTGCTATCTGAGTACTTTTAGCGACCGTTAAGAGGGACAGACAATCACAAAACAACCAAAACTGTGCGAAAAAACAACAGCATGAGCTGGGCACCCGTGAGGTGTAGTTTGGACAGACCAAGCTATATAAGCAGTCGAATTGTGACTTAGGTGGCCGGCAAAAGTCACAGAGACATAGGAGAGCCGAGGTGTACAAAGGTATACAGAAGCCGTAAAATATTTAAATGAAAATAATATTTAGCTTGATTCGTAATCGAGTTGGAGAAGCCAAGCTGATCACCCTGACATGTGGGCGAAGTCTCTGGACGTCGATATGGCCAAGTGGGTGAATTGTCGACGAAGCCAGCTGGTCAAGGACCGCAAGCCGGAGTGTTGTCCTGGTTGCATGTTGGCGTAGCCGTGTATATCGCCTTGTGCTGGCTTGAGAAAAGTCCACGGATGGGTGCGTGGGCCAATGGGACAAGTCCAGCATGTCGAAGTCGCCATGTGCATGGAAGCCAAGCCCTCAGGCCTCGAGCTTGCCCGTGGTCACGGTGCACAACAAGTCGTGCACGCCTGCTTACGTACATACACTGCGGAAAACCCAGGATTTGCCGAGTGTCAGAGGCACTCGGCAAAGACTTTGCCGAGTGTAACACTTGGCAAAGGGCACTCGGTGACTGTTGACTCGGCGAAGAGGCCCTTTGCCAAGTGCCTTTTTTCGGGCACTCGGCAAAGCCTTTGCCGAGTGCTTGTGGTGGCACTTGGCAAAAAAAAGTGCCCTAACGGCCAGGGGGACGGCGCGTCGGCGTCAGTGACATGGCGGCGACGGTGACGGAGGACTTTTTCGAGTGTTTTGCCCTGACACTCGGCAAGCCGAGTGTCTTGGGCAAAACACTCGGCAAACACATCAGTTGTGCCGAGGGTTTTTACCAAGACACTCGGCAAAGCTCCAAGCACTCGACGAATGTTAACAGAAAGTAATAGCAATGGGGACTTTGCCAAGTGTCATGGTAAAAGCACTCGGCAAAGCCCCTCTTTGTCGAGTGTTACACTCGGCAAAGTCGCTATCAGGCCCCTATTTTTATTGTATATCATGTATAATGTACCCACACTCAACATACATTACAGGCAGTTCATATAAATGACAATTATCATTACAGGCAGGTCATATAGATAAAATCCATAACCATAAAGCCACAATAACCATCACATGTAGTTCGACAACACAAATTCACAATGTACGTTCGTTCACAACGACAAGTACGTTAGTTCACAACCACAAATAGTTTCTAACAATCCACAGATCACTAAGGAGAGGGGATGGGCGGTCCGAACAGGCTACGGCCTATCCGTGCTGACAAATCTTCGTCTTGAGGCCCATCGTTCGACGCCACCGCCGATCCTGCAACATTCTGCAAAAAGGAGAGCAGATTGCATATGTGATACAAGTTTTACGACAGCAACAAAGTAGAACTGTTATGGTTGTCTAAGTTGACCAACGAAGTTGTCTAAGGTTGTCTAAGGTAACCAACTAAGTTGTCTAAGGTTGAAATAAAATTATAAAGTTGTCAAGTGACTCACAGGAGAAAATGAAGTAGGTGGCATCATTGGCGGAGCGAAAGCACTCGGTGGCAGACTATGGCCCACCCGCTGTGCCATACTTTGCATGTAGTGGTACCAGTCCAGCATCTACTGCTGCCTCTGCCGCTCGGCCTCCATCTGCTGCATCCGCGCCTCTAGCTCCTCCCTTCTCCTCCTCTCTTCTTCCAGCTGGGCCTGCAATATTCCATCCCAATGTTACAATGCAAAGCAAAGGTTCGTAAAAATAAACGAATGATGAATAAAATAGAAATAACCTGGAGTGTCCGCATCCCGAAGTGTGTAGCGGTCGGCCGTTGGCGTATGTCCGAGTTAGCGCTACTAGCTCGAATCTGGGAGTGGGTGGGAGTACTAGCCGTGTCGAGTGTGCTGTCACCGAGGTAGTACCTCCCATGCTTCTTGCCTCCTCCCACCTTGATGATGACTTCTGCATCAAGCGGGTGGACGCTCGGATCCCATTCTGGCCCATGCTTTTGCTTTGCCATCTCCGAGTATGAAGTGAGGCGGCTGTGGGCCATGGCATTGCTGTACGCTTCGGGCGGGTCCTCCGGGTTGCACCGGACGTTGGAGGTTGTCTTGCCCTTGTGGGCCAAAGCAATAGCCTGGAACTCTGTGAGTGGCTCGCCACCATGTGACACCGACTACAAAACACACAAAACAATATGATTAGAAATTACACAGGAATGAGCGTTAGAATTAAAAAAAATGATTTGGCGTACCCATCTTTCCGAATATTCGTCGATGCTAAGGCTGCCCTGATGGTGTGCTGGACCTGGCATCAACAAACGGCGTTCCCGGGCAGCGTTGTGCATCTCCTCCTAGTTGGGGTGGCACCACCTGTCCACCATCTGCTCCCAGGCCTCGGTATGCGAGGCGCACCACCACGGAATCACCTGCACGGCATCAAGTATAAGAAGATCAAATTATATATACTTAATCTCAGAAACAACAAAATTAAAGTTCTATATTTACCTCTATGTATTGTTCTCGGGTCAACTTCATGTTGGTGGTTCTTGCCACAGCTTTTTTGTACTTCACTCCTCGGTCAACCTAGTAATCAATGACGGCCTGGATGCGCGCCTCGTAGTGCATGTCCTTCATGAGTTTATGGCACGCTGCGGCAGCCACCTGAGCCGCCCTCTCCTCGTATCCCTCCTCGCATCTGTAGAAATCCTGCATATATACGCGATGTATCCGATCCTTATTTCAAGAATGTCAAATGAATGCATTGTATTGAGCAATGTAGTGCGAGGAAGACTTACCCAAAGTTCGGCAATCACCCAGAACGCCTTGTTGGCGAAGAGCCTGCCATCCCGATCAGGGAACTCCTCTGTGGCGACGTAGTAGTGGTCAAACGAGTAGGCCGGCTCCTGGCTTCCGTGGTGGTGTACTAGGCCTGGGAAGTGTGTCCTGCACAAAAGGCCCAGGATGTCGTTGACCTTGCGTTTGTGAGAAGAACCCGGGTTGACCACTGTCCAACACCTGTAAAGTGATTAAGATATATTGTTAGTTTCTATTGTCATTTTCAACATATCAATGAAAAGGTACTGAAAACATCTAAAGTTACTTACCTTTTCCCTCTCGGTCAGATCATCGGACGACGTTCAAAAGGTATCGGTCGCTTCGGGAGTGTGGAGGGACCTCGCAACCAAACTTTTGGCTGACCAGAGGAAGTGGAAACCCCTGCCGCCCCGCGTACTCCTCCTCCTCCACCTCCACCTCCTCCTCCTCCTCGCTCCTGCACCTCCTCCTCCTCCTCCTCCTCCTCCTCCTCCTCCTCCGCGGGAGGAACCTCATACTCAGACGAAGACGACGATGAAGGTACAGGGGACGGTGCCCTGCCCTTCCGTCGACCCTTGCCTCCACCACTCCCTCGCCCCTTGCCTCCACCGTTCCCTCGCCCTTTGCCTCCACCCCTCCCAGACTCCTCAGGTGCATCGGACCCATCCCGCGGCCGCCTCTGGTAAAGCGACTGAACGTTCCTCGTACCGTCCACCATCTTGGCTCAATCACCTGCAATTAAAAAGACAAAGAAAACATAATTAGAAAGAGATGCAAAATAAGCAAAATATATTTAGAACGAGATGCAAAATAAGCAAAATATATTTAGAAACTAACTAGGATCATACATGTATTAGAAATAATCATCATGATTGGGATTAGCAGGATCTTCAGTCTCATCATCACTATCACGCATTTTGAGACCATCATGCCCATGCTCCAAAGGAGGAATTTCGTCATCACTGTCATTGCCTAAACGCATTTTTTCAAGTAACTCCAAGTCCCTCAAGTTATGAACCACATCTCCATCGTCCTCGCCAACATTACTTTCTTTGTCTACTTCCATTCCGTCCGCTTCGGTTAAGTATATCTCAAAACTCCCTTCTAGTCCATCTTCTTGAAAGAACTCTCTGGCATATGTGTTTGGGTCTAAGTTGTAATCTTCATTGTTTGGGACAGGTAGTTTACCGTGTGGCGATACCTTGTACACAACATCCCAACCCTCAAGACGCTTGTCAGTCGTGCACGGGTACAAGAGGTAATAAACTTGTGTGGCTTGTTGAGCCACAATATATACATCTTCTTCCGAATAGACAGATGATTGTTGAATTTCAACTAGCCCAACAATAGGGGTCCGTCTCACTGCAGAGGGGTCAAACCAATGGCATTTGAATATGATAGGATTAAGAGGTTTGCATCCACCAAAATTGAGCTCGTATATTTCTTCAATTATTCCATAATACTTGACCCCATCAAGGGCTGGCGTACAAACTCGGATATTTGTGGTCCTTTGATTGAGCATCTTCTGCTCATGCCTCTTTGTGTGAAAATGATCACCATTCACATCATAACAGGTAAATGACCTGACCCTATAGGCACAACCATCGGCAACCTGTCTCAACTCAGCACTCATAGACGCATCGGTTTGGCTCTTCTGTTTGAACAAAGAAATGAAATTGGACTGTCTAAGAAGGGTATCAACTTCCTGCAGTGTAGGGTCCCTTGATTCACGCCAGAATTGATGAAGAAATTCCCTGTACCAACGACAAACATGAGGGTTGGATGCAGAAAAATGACTACGTAATGGAAAATAGGTTTGTTGAGAACTTACATCATGTACGGCTCAACTTCGGAAAGGTTGGTCAACACATATAGCATGATAGTGTGCCACTCTTCGTATTTCAAGGCCTTGGGAGTCCCTTCACTTGCATTTTCGAGTTGCCCTCGGAAAATGCTGAGAGTCGTTTCAACTTCACTAGAATTGTAACGAGTTTGTGGATTATGCACGCTAGGAAGGTTGTCAGTATAGTATTTTGTTGTGAAGCTTGACACCTCCTTCAGAATGTTTGCCTCTGCAATAGAAGCTTCAATTTTGCATTTATTTTTACATTTAGTTCGAAGAACCTTTTGACATCTTTCAATTGAATAGCACCAACGGTTTTGCACAGGCCCCCCCATCGTGCCTCATACGGGAGGTGCAAAATCATATGCTCCATCGGATTGAAGAAGCCGGGTGGAAAGATCTTCTCCAACTTACAGAGCAACACGGGGCCAGTCTTTCCATATCTGCTATCACGGTTGGAGATATCTCCTTAGCACACAGGATGCGAAAGAAATTGCTCAACTCTGCCAGCACTAGTAGATACTGTCAGGGACATAGCCTCGAATCATCACCGAAAGGAGCCAGTCAAGCCATATGTGGTAGTCATGACTTTTGAGCTCGTTGATTCACAAAGTAGATAAGTTCACTCCTCTCTTCAGATTCGCTGCATACCCATCAGGGAACTTTAATGTTTGGAACCATTTGAGAACTTCTCTCCTTTGATCCCTCGTCAGGACATAATCTGCCTTAGGCTTCTTCCAGCGTTTGCCATCTTTGGGAGGTAGTATGTCCATCTTCGGTCTATTGCATAACCGGCTTTGATCCACTCTAGCCTTCACATTGTCCTTTGTCCTGTCAGGATGGTCCATGATTGTACCAAAAATTGCCTCGCCATGATTCTTTTCGGTGTGCATTACATCAATGTTATGTGGAAGAAGAATGTCATGCATATAGGGGAGCTTCCACAAGCCCAACTTATGAGTCCAAGCATGTTGCTCACCATATCCCACAAAAGCATCTTCTTCTTTATTTAACTTGAGAGCATCTAACTGAGCACGAATCTCAATGTCAGTCATCATATGTGGTGGAGGGTCTTTAACAGCGACACCTTTCGTAAAGTTCTTGGTGTCTCGTCTGAATGGATGGTCAAGAGGGAGGAATTGCAGATGTTTGTTGAACAAAGAATATTTGCCACCCTTCATCAACCAAAAGAACTTCAAAGCTGCCTTGCATACTGGGCATGGGAACTTCCTGTGATCACACCACCCGCAGAATAACCCATACGCCGGCATGTCATGCAGGGAGTACATGTACCAAACATGCGTTCTGAAGTTTCTCCTTGTAGCTCGGTCGTATGTCCATACCCCTTCCTTCCAAGCACGTTCCAAATCATCAATAAGAGGCTCCATGTACACACCCATATTTTTCCCCAGGTGTTCGGGAATAATTAACAACAAGAAAATGTTCTATCATTGAAAGAGGACCCCGGGGGGAGGGAGATTGAGAGGGATAACAAACATGGGCCAACAAGTATATGGGGCAGACGACATCCCATAAGGATTGAACCCATCTGTTGCCAGGGCAACACGTACATTACGAACCTCTAGAGCTTTCTCACTATGAATCGCATCAAAGCTTCTCCATGATTCACCATCGGATGGATGTACCAGCTTCTCAGGATTGTATCGATGTCCATTTTTGTGCCATGTCATCTGTTTCACGGATTCCTCGGTCACGTAAAGCCGTTGGATTCTCGGTATGAAAGGAAGGTACCGTAGGATCTTCACAGGGATTGTGAGCTGCCTCTTAGTGCCAACACCAGAGTCTACCTCCATGAACCTAGACGACTTGCTCTTTGGACAGTACTTTGCGTGCTCATGTTCTTTCCTAAATAAGACACATCCATTCTTACAAGATTGTATCTGCTCATATGGCATCTTAAGTGCACGAAGAAGTTTCTGTGCCTCATACATGTTCTTCTACAGAATGTGACCATCCGGAAGCGGGCTGCCAAAAACTGTCATCACGACATCGAAGGCTTTTGACTGTGGCTAAAGTGGGACTTTATGGCCATTAGGCGTGCAATGGCATCTAGTTGTGAAACCCTGGTATGCTCGTGAAGGGGTTTTTGTGCCGCAGACAACATGTCGTAATATTGCACTTGCCTCCGACTCATCCTCCCTAGGTCCTTCATCGATGTGTGCTTCATCATAGTCATTTAACATGTCTCCTACCCCAGCATCATCATCAAAATCCACGTCTCACGACATCGTCTCTCACACGATGGGCCTCACCGTGGCAAGTCCACCGGGTATATTCTGGTGTAAATCCATGCTTGATGAGATGGTGGCTCATGACCTGCTTTGTTTGTCGTTTACAGTTTGCACATTGGGCACATGGACAGAAAGCACGTGTAGCCTTGGCAAATGCAAATGCTTGGTTCAAGAAAGCTTCAGTCTTGTTAATTCATTCAGTGGTCTTGTCAGGAAAGCCCGTGTACATCCACTCACGGTCGTCCATCCTCTAACATATCACAACATATCACTGAGTAGTATCAAACTCAATTGCATCTACCGGATGTTTATACTATCTAATAGGTGAAGATAGGTCCTAATCCCACCCGAGGATGTGTAGATGAGGTTAGTTTCCATGCTCTACTCCTATCCGAGAAAGAATTTCGGCAGCACTCCTCGCTGTTCTCCAAATACACGTCCTGTCATGGAGATTGTGTATCCAGAGAACAACAGGGAGGTTATGCCGAAACTCTGCCTCGGATAGGAGTAGAGCATAAAAACTAACCCCATCTACACATCCTCGGGCTGTCCAAAAAATTGTGGACAATTTGAAACAGTTACGGTTATACATATGCAAAGAACTGCATACTTCCAACCGTATCTTTTTCGAACGGGAGACACCTAACTAGGTTACACGATCTACGAACATGATATTAAAAGAGAAAGGTATTTTATGCCTCACCTTGCTATCCTACAAAGTGACGAGTCGAGGACGGTGCAAAAGCCGACGGTGCAGTAGTCGATCCTGCAAAAAAAAAGAATACAACGAAATCAGATACAAATTTCGGCAGCACTTCCCCAACATGATGAGATTTCAAAACCTGAAACAAAACGACGGCTCGATGGCCGGCAACAACATACACAACGGCACGATGGCCGGCAACAACATACTATACACACCCTGTAGGAGTCGCGCACGGTAGGGGCCCGGCTCGCGCACGGTCGGAGCGCGCGGAGCTCGTGCACGGTAGGGGCTCATGCACGAAGAGGGCAGCAGCTCGCACCGGGGCGCGGGGGGCCGGGGGCGCAGGGGG
>CM014274.1:65352423-65399188 GCA_004135705.1 Alloteropsis semialata
TAAGTACACCTTATGTTAAATCCTTAACCCCTAGCACGTGAATGCACACATTCTGGGGTTTAGTGGGCCTGTCACGTAGTGCACAAAGAAGAAGAGGGTGACCGGGCTTAAGGCCAGGTCGGCTGACCTGACCAGGTCGGCCGACTTGATCCTACCCGATCGGCCCTATCTCTTGCCAACGTTCTACTCTAACGTCTCTGAAGCCGTTCTGCGGTGGACGAGCGATTCTAACTCTGATTGATCCGAGAAGAGGGTTAGCCTATCTTTAAATTTTCACCCATCCTCTTCTTCCCTCTCATCTGAGTTCTTCCTCGCCCCCATTCTGAAATCACCAAGCCACACCTCCCAATTCTCCATCAATGGCCAGAAAAAGCCACCCCAAATCCCGATCAACCTTTGATCTGGATGGAGAGCCCACTCCGGCCAACCAATTGGTGCCAACCAACCTGGAGCAAGCCATGGCCGTAGTTGTCACCCCTCTGGCCAGCATCCCGCCAGAGGAGGACGCGAGAGGCCGCACCAGGGGGTCGGCCGATGTGCTTGGTCGGCCGACCGGCCCTGGTGGCCCCTCACGTTCTCGCTCGGCGGCACGGTCTCAGTCCCCGAGAAGAATCCAGAGGCGTGATGCACGGGCATCAAGCCCGTACAGAAGGCCGACGATGGGGCAATTGACCCCAAAGAAGACGCCGGCGGCCGCTCCAATCAAGGGGGATGGACTCCCCAAGCTTCAACCAGGGGAGAAGCTGAAGAAGGTGGTCAGAAATAAGTGGGAGGACGTCGTGGCGTATCATTATATGTCCAATGTGTCCATCTACTCTCCTGCCAGCACCCCAGAGCCACGTTTCCGGGTCTTCGGGGAAAGGAAACCCGGTGGTGGCTATGGTAAGGGGCTGTTCCCTCCCCTCACACCTGAGAAGAGGAAGGAGTTGGAGGAGTCGGTGGAATCTTCACCCGCCGGCAAGATCAAGAGGCATATCAAGCCTCCTCCAATTCGCAGGCCTGGGGGCCAATATGAGAGTGATGATGAAGAGAAGGCCCCCAAGGCTCCCTCCAATGCTGAGTTGCTAGAGTTGATTAATCAACTCGGTCGTGACCATGCAAAGTTGGAGAAGAAGTTCGCTGAAGAGCGACTTGAGCGCATAAGTCTTCAAGACGACTTTGATATCCTTCGCAAATCAACAGCCGTGAAACTTAAGCGCTATGCCAAGGCTGCTGGGGATGAAAATCTCTATAATGCACCCTAGATACCCTAGGCCTTGGATTAGGATAGGCACATTAGTTTCCCTTCTATTCATTTATTTCATTTATTTCTTTTGATTATCTTGTAATGTGCCTCTGAATTGATGAATAAAATAAAGTGTTTAGCATATTAGGATTGTATTTCCTTTGTTGTTTCCACTTGTTTTGAGTGAAAGGTACAAGTGTGGGGGAAAACACAACAGGAAACAGAGCGATCCAACGTGAAACAGAGAACATCAGAACGCAACAGAGTAGCACGAGAAAGATCTGAACCAGGGGAGTCACCCCCAGGTCGCCCGACCCCACCAGATCGGCCGACCTGGCCTGGGTCCCACCTGGCCTCTGTTTCTTCCTGCACGCTGGTTTGGTCATCCTAAACTTTGTTTCAGTTGAAAATTTACAGAACCTGATCAAGGAATTTAAAAACTTAATAAAATCAACCCTTTGCATCTCACCATCACTTGGAAGTTCTTATTAACTTACATATATTTTATTCCCTGTACCTTTTGGCTTGTGGAAATCCTCATATTTATAGGAACTCATGTCAACTAGGTTATTGCATTTTGAGATATGGCTTTAATATGAAAGATACCTTTGCTATTTGAGTACTTGAATTTATGAAAAGTTTTAAAACTTTGTACCTTGCAATGCTCCTCATGGGTTTGAGAGACAAACACTTACATATGTGATCAAACTTTACCTTTGAGCTTTGAGTTGTTCCAAGTCTTGTGACCCGTATTAGAGATAATTCATGTTTTTAAAGTCAAGATCACGTACACGCCACCATAATAGCTAAATCCTTACACTGAGGATGAAGCAAAATATGCCTNGTTGTCCAACCACTATGATCATCCAGAGAGAAACTCTTTGAGGAGCAAGGCATAGGTTTTCTTTGCAAAATTTCAAAACCCCAAGTACTTGAGAGTGAAGTGTATCATATCATAGAAAATGCTGTTCCTTCCTGCAATAACTCAAGAAGACATGATAGCCACTCATATACTTCCACTAAGCTTGAATGTTTGGGAATAACCTATATGTTTGTTAATGATCTCCATGATGAAGCTTAGACTTTACTCGAGGGCGAGTAAAGGATAAGTGTGGGAGAGCTTGTTGGCGATTCTTATGACAACTTATTACTGCCAACAAAGATATAAAATATGATAAAACAAATAGACATAGGGTTGATTACTAATGAATTCCATGAGTTTTGGTGTATATGTGCTTACAGGAATAAAGTGGCAAAAGCAGAGCTAAAGTGGGCCCAGGGCCAGGTCGCCCGACCTACCTTGGTCGGCCGACCTGGGTCCAAGCCCAGTGAGGTCCATTTTCAGCCCAACAGCAACAAGCACGCTCAGGAGTGATCAGGCACGTTGAAATCAACACGGTGGAAATGGAGAGTTGGGATTGGGCCACGTGGCAAGCATATGGATTCATGGGCCCATATTTCTAACTTAACTGACACACCTTCGCCATTACCCACCGGAAACCGACTACAGGACCCACTTGCAAGACACACTGACGAAGTGGGGCCGAGGGGCCACAGCCCTGGGTCGGCCGACCTCCCCAGATCGGCCGACCTGGCCACGCGCCCGAATCAGTACCGCCTTCACCAGTAACTGTAAACCGTCATTAGGAGTTCATCTGCGCCGTGGATCATCAAAGACGGTGGATCTGATGGTCGGCCGATCTCCCTTAGTCGGCCGACCTGGGCCCACCTCCGGACCGCCTCAACCGCTGCGAACCGACTCTTAACCGCCTCTCCAAGCTATAAGTAGCTGAACTCGGGGCAGGGCTAATCATCATTGAGCAGAAGTGAAGATCCAAGGCGAAGCCCTCCTCATATCCAGAGTAGAAATAGGGAGAGAGTGAGGGAGAGTCTGGAGGAGTCCCGGCCTGTCGGCGACCCTCCACCTGTACCTCGACGGATGCGAGCTACTCAGTAAGTATCCGGGATTCAACTAGTAATTAAGTCTGAGTTATAGATAAGTTAAGTCTCTATTGTGCCTGTGGATTCTGTTGACGCGGAAAATCGGCGGTCGTATCCTCCACGTGCAACACAAGAAGACCAGGGGGATCTGCTTCACTCCAGTGCCAGCCTGCACTTTGTTCAGGTTCGCGGCGTGCCAGTCAATTTGACCTGAAATTGACAAGGGGATAAAACAGTTAAATTACTCTTTGATTGTGCCGGCACTATTCCAAACGGCATAGGCACGTTGGATTTCAGCCAAGACCCAATCAAACTTGCGTCGGCCGATACCAATCGGACCTCAAAATCGGACTTCATAGACAACCTCAATCGGACCAATATAATCGGACCTTAATCAGTCATCCAATCGGACCTCAGAATCGGACCAATCAGGATCGGACCTTGTAACAGATCAGCCTTTAAATGAAATAAAGCATAAAATATGACCGATATGTAAATAATGGATCAGCTGTGCCTTTGGACAAGATATTAAATAATCAAAGTGTAAGCCGATACATCGTCCATCTTGCCTAGTTGCCAGTTTGATTTATCTTATCGGACCATCTAACCAGCCAATCGGACCAGAACTTTTTCAGAGAAATCTAGCTCCGACGTAGGGAATCTAGATTTCTCCAGCTATGATCAGATTAGATAGCTAAACAATCAAACTCAACTCACCAACCTGTCAACTAAACAAGATGCTCGCACAAGTGTTAACCAGATTAAGCAAATAAACAGATAAAACATTAACAGGATCGTTCTGATTCTAAAGTATGCTATCAAATAATCAAGCAAGACCTAGCTCCGACGTAGGAAATCTAAATCACACTTAACACTCGAATAACAATCAGGTATAACCAAAGCTTCCTTTGACTAATCAAGATGAATCTAGCTCCGACGTAGAGAATCTAAACCAAGCATGACAATCAAAGATCAATCTTATCATATTATGAACATCTAGCTCCGACGTAGGGAATCTAAACAGACACAATACTCAAAGAACAACCAGATTAAACCACAAAGCATGGATCAGACCTAGAACGATGCTGTAAGATAAATATTGCTCAAATCGGACCAAGACCAGTGCTCAAAGCCATTGAAGAAGTAGATTAATTCACATGGCGTAGATCTAAACCAATCTAGCAACTCCAAGCAAATCGCAAAAGTTGCCTTTAAATAACCAAGATGAGTCTAGCTCCGACGTAGGGAATCTAGCCTAATCTTGATGATCTAGCTCCGAAGTAGGGAATCTAGACATAAAGTGCAACCCGATAAACGATCAACTGTTGAATAATCAATAGTGATCTAGCTCCGACGTAGGGAATCTATATCAATCTTGCTTATTCAGAGATAAATCGGTTGAACAGTATAAACGAGAAAGGGCGATGCGCCTCAATTCAAAGCCTATACTAGTTCGATAAATTGACTAACTTACTGGTAAGCCGGAGATCAGAACTGATGCAGCCCGTCCACCGATAAGCTTCGTCGAGATACTACTCTAGGGTTTTGGCGTGAAGCCGGGTTGTATTGATTGTGAGAATAGTTCTTTACAATGGACGAGGGTTTATATTTATACCCTGGTCATGATGAGTCCTGATCGGACCAGACTAACTTGCAGATAAAGTAAACTTATTCTAAGATAAAATGGGACTTTTAATACGCCTTCTGAAAAGGAAATAGTCCCCGCTCATGCCACGCTTCCTTTTTAGCCGATGTATATTTTCTCATTCATCATCAGATCGGATTCTCTCTCTTCATCGGACTCTTCCCTTCATCGGACTCTTCTCCTGCATCGGTTTCCTTCTCCGGCACCATTTGTTTGACCATTCAACGGGTCCACTGCACAGTATCAGCCTCACCACGTCATCATCCGATTCAACATATCAGGTGCGAAAATCTGGTGTCAACACATGCCCCCCAATTTTGAAATAAAATTCATTTTGTTCCAAAATTCGTATCTCTCATCACAACTCCTTCACCGATTTTCGTGCCGAAACTTTCATCCTTGCACGTGCAATTCCTCGATTCTCGGATCACCATTTTTCATTATAAAACACTTCCATCGTCAGCCACTACCAAGGATCTGCATTACCCACCTTCTTCTGACAATGAACAGTATATGGAATCCTGCACTTACGTCACGGGTACCCATATATTTATTGACCCAGGCGAAACGACTCTTCAATGCAGTTCCTCAAAAGACGCCCCTCTTTAATCAGCACTGAATCAATGACATCTTCACGAGAATACTGTTCTTTATTTGGACAGTTTCAGCGAGCATCTTTCAGATTCCCTTCTTTCCTTTAATTCCTTCATCAATTGCCAGCTATAAATACCTGTCTCAGGTTCTCCTTTCTCCACCACTCCTTCTCGCCATGGCGCATCCAGTATTCATGACAGAACACAAACTCCTTCTCTTCGACATAGGAACCAACCCCTTCTTCCTCTTCTGCTAGAAGAATTCTCGTGAAATAGCATAGGGTACTCCCCCTTTTCTGATCCTGAAGTGAATCCAGGTGGAACCTCTGCTAGGAGAATCCTCGTGAGGTTTCCTCATGGTTTTACTAAAGGAAAGGTTTTTCAGAGGGGTTTACTGGGGTGCCTTTCTTCAGGATAGGGACAGAGCCACTGGTCCGCCGGTGCGCTCTTCAAGGGACTGCTTCCAGAGCATATCTCCTCAAACTTGCGGATTTCTTCGAATGAGCCGAGCCGTTCAAGAATATGTCCCAAGGAAGAGGATGTCTTCTTAATTTTATGCTTTCTCTTGCCCTTTTCCTCCTAGACTTATTCTGGCAATGATGAACAAAGTACATCGGCGCCTATTAGATCTTTCTGTCTTCTGAAATCCCTTTGTATGAGAAACAAATGAATATATATGCACTCTCTTTTCCAGCAGTCTGCTCCGCCATCGAGCGGCTTGATGATGTAATATACTTTTCTCTATTTGTATATAGCCCTTAAGGCGATGCATATCGCATCGGCTCTTATTTTTTGTTCTTGAGGCGATTTTTTTCATCGGCTTCTAAGCCTGACGCATAGCATCGGCTTCATGAATTTACCCAAATGCTAGGGTAGTACTTCTTCAAATATTTCCCGTTTAATGCCTTAGGAAACACTTCTCCTTCAAGTGTTTGTAGAATATAAGCATTTCCAGGAACACATCGGACGACTTGATAGGGTCCCTCCCAGTTTGGTGACCATTTGCCGTACTTGGGATCCTTAGAACCAATTGGCAGAATAACTTTCCAGACAAGATCGCCCTCTTTGAACTCTTTCCCTTTAACTTTCTTATCATAATGCCTCGCCACTCTGAGTTTGTTAGCCTCAATACTTTCGAGAGCGCGCAGCCGACGAACAGCCAAGTCATCGGACTCACTATTCATGAGCTCCATATATTCGCTGGCCTTCAATTTATCCTGAAGCTCGATACGTCTTGATCCAGTACGAATTTCTCATGGAAGAACGGCTTCATGTCCATAAACTAGTTCATACGGAGAAACCTTGATCGATCCATGACAAGCCATTCGATAGGCCCACAGAGCTTCAGGAAGCACAATATGCCATTTTCTTGGATACTCCTCAATCTTTCTATCAATCAACTTGATCAAACTTTTATTGGAGGCTTCAGCTTGACCATTGGCTTGTGCATAATATGGCGATGAATTAAGAAGCTTGATACCCATATCAGCAGCAAAATTTTTGAATTCGTCCGATGTAAACATCGTACCTTGATCTGTTGTGATCGTCTGTGGAATTCCAAATCGGTAGACAATGTGCTCTCTAACGAATTCAATAACATTCTGTGACTTCACCTCCTTCAAAGGAATAGCTTCAACCCATTTGGTGAAATAATCTGTTGCCACTAATATAAATTTGTGCCCCTTGCTTGAATGTGGAAAAATTTGGCCGATCAGGTCAATTCCCCATCCTCTAAACGGCCATGGCTTGATGACAGGGTTCATGGCCGATGCTGGAGCCCTTTGAATATTTTCATATCTTTGACACTCTTGACATCCTTTATAATACTCAAAGTAGTCTTCTAGAATCGTCGGCCAATAATACCCATTTTTTCTGATCATCCATTTCATCTTGAACGCCGATTGATGAGCCCCGCAAACACCTTCATGAATTTCTCCCATTAAAACCTTGGCTTCTTCAGGTCCGATACATCTCAACAGGACTCCATCAATCGAGCGAAAATAAAGCACTTCTTCAACCAAGACATGCCTGATCGATTTGTAGCGTATCTTCCTGGAAGTCTTGATAGAAGAATCCCTCAAATATTCAATGATTTCTTTCCTCCAATCTCCTTCTGGTATCTCCTGCACCATCACATCGGACATAGGCCGATAGCCAGACGCTTTTTGCGCCAGCCGATTTGCTTCTTTGTTATGATGTCTTGGAACATGCTTAAGAGTTACCAAGGCGAATTGACTAATTAAATCTCGGCACTTCTCAAAGTAAGATAACAGAGCATCCATCTTGCAATCATATTTGCCGAGTAATTGATTGATAATCAGCAAAGAATCTCCAAATACCTCAACAAACTGAGCGCCGATTTCTTTAAGAATCTGGAGACCCTTCATCAATGCTTCATATTCCGCCTGATTATTCGTGCATTTTTCAATTGGAAAAGCAAATTCAAACCTTGCCCCCCGAGGCGAAATAATAATCAGGCCGATTCCGCAACCATCATTGCAAGAAGAACCATCAAAGAATATAGTCCAAGGAACCGCGTCAACCACATCGGCCTTTTTCATCGGACCAGACACATCAAGCTCCATAGTGCATTGCTCAACAGCATCAATGTTAGGTCCACAATGATCAGCAACTAAATCAGCCATTATCTGCCCTTTTACCGCTTTGGCCGATTCGTATCTAAGATCAAACTCCGTCAGAGCAAAAACCCACTTGCCAATTCTCTCTTTCATGATTGGCATCGATAACATATATTTGATCACATCCTCCCTACAGATCACAGTACACTCGGCCGATAGCAAATAATGCCTTAATTTTGTACAAGAAAAATACAAACAAAGGCAAAGCTTCTCCACATATGAATACCGAGTCTCAGGATCTAGTAATCTTCGGCTTAAATAGAATATAACTCGTTCCTTCCCATCAACCTCTTGAATCAAAACAGAGCCGATTGCATGATTAAAAGCCGATAAATAAAGCTTGTACGGCTTACCCTTTTGTGGTGGAATAAGAACTGGCGGATATGCTAAATATTGCTTGATTTCATCCAATGCCTTTTGATGTTTAGGCTCCCACACCAACTCTTCTTCATCCTTCAGCTTCAACAAAGGAGTAAACGCCTCCAATCGGACCGACAGATTTGATATAAACCTCCTCAGGAAATTGATCTTTCCAATCAAACTCTGCAATTCCTTCTTGTTTACTGGAGGTTCAATATCATCAATCGCTTTGCGGTTCCGATCATTTACCTCGATTCCTCTCTCATGTACCAGGAAACCGAGAAATTGGCCGGCCGATACGCCAAAGGCACACTTGAGCGGATTCATCTTCAATCCATGCTGCCTTGTGCACTCCAGCGTTTCCTTCAAATCGGCCAAATGATCTTGATAACCTTTTGATTTGATCACCACATCATCAATGTAGATTTCAACTATCCTGCCGATCAGCTTATGAAAAATATAATTCATAGCACGTTGATAAGTAGCACCGGCATTTTTCAAACCAAAAGTCATAACAACCCACTCATATAAACCGAGAGCACCTGGCATTGGAATGCAGTCTTGGGAATATCTTCTTCCGCCATGAAAATCTGATTATAACCAGCATTACCATCCAGGAAACTCATCACTTTATGGCCTGATGCTGCATCAACAAGCATATCGGCCACCGGCATCGGATACTCATCCTTCGGGGTTGCCTTGTTCAAGTTCCTGTAATCAATGCAAACACGTAGCTTTCCATTCTTCTTATAAACAGGAACTATATTTGATACCCACTCAGCATATCGACATGGCCTGATAAACTTAGCTTCAAATAGCTTTGTTATTTCGGCCTTAATTGGTTCGTACATCTCAGCCTTGAACCTCCTCGCGTACTGTTTGTGCGGCCGATATCCTGGTTTGATGGGCAGCCGATGCTCAACAATATTACGGCTTAAACCTGGCATCTCATAATATTCCCAAGCAAAACAATCAGAATATTCCTTCAAAAGTTTTATTAACTCTTGCTTATACTCGGGATCCAACTTAGCACTGATATACGTCGGCCTTGGTCTATCACCAGATCCTATATCTATCTCTTCTAATTCATCGGCCGACGTAAATCCAAATCCTAATTTACCGAATTCACTTCGGTCTTCAAAATCTTCTATACAATCGGCCATTTAAAACAAAGTCTCAGAGCCGACTGCTTGGATCGGCTGTAATCCTTGATCGGACACCTTGAGGAAGTCACCATCCCATGTTTTTCCTGATAGGCATTCAATCCCTTCAAACTCCCAAATCGTTGACTCGGCTGTTGCAATGCTAACCGAATCATCAGCTGGAACAATCTGCACATTGTTGCCTTGCCACTGGATCAAACACTGATGCATTGTGGATGGGATACAGCAGTTGGCATGAATCCAATCTCGCCCGAGGAGCATGCTGTAGGAACCTTGTCCATCAATCACAAAGAAAGTGGTCGGCAATGTCTTGCTGCCGATGGTCAACTCCACATGAATTGCCCCCCGAGGCTCTGAAACATTACCGCCGAAATCTTTGAGCGTCATGTTTGTCTTGATCAGATCATCAATCCCCTTGCCCAACTTGCGGAATGTGGAATAGGGCATAAGATTGACAGCAGCTCCTCCATCAACCAGCATCTTGGTCATCGGCTTCCCATCAACATATCCTTTGATGTACAGAGGCTTCAGGTGCCGATAGCCATTCGCATTTGGCTTCTCAAAGATCGCCTTCTCTGAATCAAGAACTAAGCATGCGGCAGCTTCTTCTAACTCATAATCGGCCTCATCATCGTCCTGTTCATCAGGAGCAGCAAAATCAAAAGGCAACATTAAAACCATGTTTACCGGGGCCGATGCGCTTGCTTCATCATCATTGGCCATCTTAGCGCGCCAAACTTTCTCTTTGGCTAACTCTTGCTCCTGAATCTGCTCATGATAGCGCAACCTCTGAACACGTCTCTTTTTGGACCTAGAAATCCCTGACGGGCACCACTGTCCAGGCTTCATTTGAGGTTCTTTAATCCGATCTCGAACTGGAGCCTTTTCTTCCATTTTTTCAGGGCCAAGAGCATCAACCTGGCCTTCGATATTTTTATGGCCATGAGCATCAACTCGGCCATCATCTCCTTGATGATGATCATCAATCCTGACGCCGATCCGTTCATGAACTGATCGTCGACCTCTCTTAAAAGCTCTGTATTCTTCATACTGGAGACTGCATTCAGGACAATCTGCTTTAGATGGTAATCTGAGCTTCTCGTTCCAGCAGAACACGAAGAAAGGACATCTCCAGTGACCATCATCTTGATCATACTGCTCATAGGTCTGACGTCTGTCCATATGCCAATCGGACCTATCATCGCACCAGCGTTGTCCATCGGACCTATCATATCGACGTCGGCCATCGGTCCTATCATCATATCGGCATCGGCCATCGGACCTGTCATCAAATCGGCGTCGGCCATCGGACCTGTCATTGTATTGGCGCCGATCATCAGACCCATCATCAAATCGCCTCGCCTGATATTCGCGCCTCTGACGCCGTCGTTCCTCGCGCTCTTCCCATGCTCGGGCTGCTGCCTGCTGCCTTTTGTACTTGTTAATCAGCATCTGGGAAGTCACACGTGGCCGATATCCACCAGGAGCATTAGATTCACGCCCAAATGCCTGATGATTCCTCCGCAGCTCTTCAACAGTAACTTGAACTGCAGGATCAACGGCACCAGAACTCTTGGCGTGGTCCGATGTAAGCACTTTAAACTTCCCCTTCTCATCAGTATCAACCATATTAATAGAAAAGGAGAAATCAGCAAAGTTATTAGGAAAGGGATGACCATCGATCTTCATGGCTTTCTTGTTGTCTTCAAATTTGATCTTGCCAGATTCAATAGCCAATTGGATCTCCCTCCTGAACACCTTGCATTCATTTGTCTCATGAGAAGTTGTGCCATTTGCAATATTTGCGCTTCTTCAACTCATCGGCCGATGGAATTGAGTGATTTGTAGAGAGTTGGATAAGCTTTTCACTGAGCAGCAAATCAAAAATCTTATCGGCCTTTGTTATATCAAAACCAAACTTCTCAGGGTTCTGTTTGCTCCATGGTAATGATACTGGCTTTTTGGACTTGGTCCATTCAGCTATGTTGATATCAGCCTCTTCTTCAGAATCAGAGAGATAAGATACTTGTTTGGAAAACTTTGTGCGCTTCATCTCTTGATATCGGACCTCATGGGCTGACACCTTCTGCACCAGTTGTCCCAGCGTCTCAAACTCCTGAGCTGAAAACCTTTCCTTGATCGGCGTGAGTAAACCCTGGAATG
This sequence comes from Alloteropsis semialata, assembly GCA_004135705.1. Taxonomy (NCBI): domain Eukaryota; kingdom Viridiplantae; phylum Streptophyta; class Magnoliopsida; order Poales; family Poaceae; genus Alloteropsis; species Alloteropsis semialata. The sequence continues at coordinate 65,364,153 of CM014274.1, forward strand.
CAAGTTCGGCCAACTGCATGTCAGATAGCCTCAAACTGTAGCATCGATTCCTGATTTCACGGAACCGTTGAATGTACTCTTTAACGGACTCATCATTCCTTTGCCTGACAGCAATCAAATCGGAAATCTTCATCTCATTGAGACCAGAAAAGAAGTATTTATGAAACTGCTTCTCCATATCGGACCATCCTGTGACTGATCCTGCTGGCAACGACGTAAACCAAGTAAACGCTAGCCCTGATAGTGACAGAGGGAAGAATCTAAGCCTGAGTCCCTCTTCTGAAGCAGCCTCACCACATTGAGCCAAGAATCGGCTCACATGTTCGATGGTGGTCATATCATCCTGCCCGGAGAATTTTGAAAAGTCCGGCACTCTATAACGTGGAGGAAGTGGCACTGCATCAAAGTAAGATGGGTATGGGTGCCGGTACAACCTCGCTTCATCTTTAGGCTTCAAGCCGAATTGATTCTGGATCACCTCGGCTATTTTCCGTGACCAATCGGACTCCTATCCTCCGAGTGGTACTCCACCAGCTTGATTCACATCCGTCATGTAATTATTGTAATCACCGACCATACGCTGATGTGGAGAAATCTCTGCACGTAGCCTTGCAGCTGCAGGTTGCTTTTCTTCTTCGTTCAGAGTCCTAGTATATTTTTCACCATGCGGGCCGACAATCGTTCCATCGGCCATCAATAGAAAACCGTTGGCCAGCTGAATAGGTAGTGGAATCGTTAGATTCTGCGGAGCAACGGTCATAGCATTATCTTCAGTCTCCTTGTCTTTCCCTGATCCTGATGCCCCTGCAGAATCTGCCATAAATACTGGGCCTTTCAAACAAATGGAATCATCCACCACCTTCTTGATGAGATTATCTAAAGAATTCACCAAAGTGCCTGACTGGTTGATCAATGCATGATGAACAGCCTGGTGAATCATCTCTGTCATGTTGACATGGTACTCCCGAGCATCAGTCGTTTTCTTGATCAATTCTGGATCTGGGAGAGCACCTTTGAGTATAGGGCCTGAACGATTACGCCCAAATTGGCCAAGGCAGAGCTTCTCAAATGCATCAATCTGGGCCTGAACTGCATCTAATTGAGCTTTAGACAGATCGGCCTTTGTAATTGGAATGGCCGTCTCAGGCGTCTTGTTCTTGTCATTCTTAGCCTTCTCAGCAGCTTCTTTTTCAGCAGCAAGTCTTGCTGCAGTTTCTTGTTCAGCATCAGACGACGACATCTTGGAATTTGTTTCTCGTGTCCCACCGGCGTGCCAAAAATGTGTTGACGCGGAAAATCGGCGGTCGTATCTCCCGCGTGCAGCACACGAAGACCAGGGAGATCTGCTTCACTCCAGTGCCAGCCTGCACTCCAGTTCAGGTTCGCGGCGTGCCAGTCAATTTGACCTGAAATTGACAAGGGGATAAAACAGTTAAATTACTCTTTGATTGTGCCGGCTCTATTCCAAACGGCATAGGCACGTTGGATTTCAGCCAAGACCCAATCAGACTTGCGTCGGCCGATACCAATCGGACCTCAAAATCGGACTTTATAGACAACCTCAATCGGACCAATATAATCGGACCTTAATCAGTCATCCAATCGGACCTCAGAATCGGACCAATCAGGATCGGACCTTGTAACAGATCAGCCTTTAAATGAAATAAAGCATAAAATATGACCGATATGTAAATAATGGATCAGCTGTGCCTTTGGACAAGATATTAAATAATCAAAGTGTAAGCCGATACATCGTCCATCTTGCCTAGTTGCCAGTTTGATTTATCTTATCGGACCATCTAACCAATCGGACCAGAACCTTTTCAGAGAAATCTAGCTCCGACGTAGGGAATCTAGATTTCTCCAGCTATGATCAGATTAGATAGCTAAACAATCAAACTCAACTCACCAACCTGTCAACTAAACAAGATGCTCGCACAAGTGTTAACCAGATTAAGCAAATAAACAGATAAAACATTAACAGGATCGTTCTGATTCTAAAGTATGCTATCAAATAATCAAGCAAGACCTAGCTCCGACGTAGGGAATCTAAATCACACTTAACACTCGAATAACAATCAGGTATAACCAAAGCTTCCTTTGACTAATCAAGATGAATCTAGCTCCGACGTAGGGAATCTAAACCAAGCATGACAATCAAAGATCAATCTTATCATATTATGAACATCTAGCTCCGACGTAGGGAATCTAAACAGACACAATACTCAAAGAACAACCAGATTAAACCACCAAGCATGAATCGGACCTAGAACGATGCTGTAAGATAAATATTGCTTAAATCGGATCAAGACCAGTGCTCAAAGCCGTTGAAGAAGTAGATTAATTCACATGGCGTAGATCTAAACCAATCTAGCAACTCCAAACAAACAGCAAAAGTTGCCTTTAAATAACCAAGATGAGTCTAGCTCCGACGTAGGGAATCTAGCCTAATCTTGATGATCTAGCTCCGACGTAGGGAATCTAGACATAAAGTGCAACCCGATAAACGATCAACTGTTGAATAATCAATAGTGATCTAGCTCCGACGTAGGGAATCTAGATCAATCTTGCTTATTCAAAGATAAATCGGTTGAACAGTATAAACGAGAAAGGGCGATGCGCCTCAATTCAAAGCCTATACTAGTTCGATAAATGACTAACTTACTGGTAAGCCGGAGATCAGAACTGATGCAGCCCGTCCACCAATGAGCTTCGTCGGTAACTACTACTAGGGTTTTTGGCGTGAAGCCGGGTTGTATTGATTGTGAGAATAATTTTTACAATGGACGAGGGTTTATATTTATACCCTGGTCATGGAGAGTCCTGATCGGACCAGACTAACTTGCAGATAAAGTAAACTTATTCTAAGATAGAATGGGACTTTTAATACGCCTTCTGAAAAGGAAATAGTCCCCGCTCATGCCACGCTTCCTTTTTAGCCGATGTATATTTTCTCATTTATCATCAGATCGGATTCTCTCTCTTCATCGGACTCTTCCCTTCATCGGACTCTTCTCCTGCATCGGTTTCCTTCTCCGGCACCATTTGTTTGACCATTCAACGGGTCCACTGCACAGTATCAGCCTCACCACATCATCATCCGATTCAACATATCAGGTGCGAAAATCTGGTGTCAACAGATTCGTTGCTTTATTTATAAAGTATCTTAATCTTTGATCAAGGTTAGGATAGCTGATATTATCTTAGGCGTGGTGCTTAGGTGTATATCTGCCCTCGTTTGCCTCGTAGCCCCACGGATTAGTAGAGGTAGGCGGCAGGTGGTGACAGCCCTGTCCGTCCTTTGTAATCCTCCACGTACGGGTACGCGTAGAGCTGTTGGCCGGCAATTTCCTAGAGGCCTAGGATACCCCGGTGCCTAAAGCAAGCATAGGAGAATTCTCTTAACTATAATCAGAGCCTTAGTGCTAAGTTATCCTCTCTACCCAACCTTTATATACACTCGATCGATCCGGCTCAGCTTTAGTGATTAGATATACTTTTACGTTCCCTGTGGATTCGATACCTGGTTTACTCACGGCTGAAAGCTACTACGACAGCCGTGCGCTTGCGGATTTTCTGTTTGCCACCGCTGGTGTCAACAGCGGTAGCTACTGAATATATGAGGGTTAGGTTGTGCATGACCCCCCTGGACTACCCCTATGGGCTCCAACACAATACATAGGCCAACGGCCAAAAAGATGGTGGCGCATCATTCTGACAGATTCTGGACATCCACTTATTTCAACAATTCCCATTGACTCAGATGGAATTCTGATGTGGGACCGGTTCCATTGGAAGCTCTATGAAATTCCCTTTCCATCCATATGAACAAGGTCCAAAACGGACTCCGTATGTGACCTGGGCGTCGTTTTTGGTGTGTGCTGCTCCTGGACTCCGAGGTGGGCTCGAACTTGAGTTGCTTTGGGCCTCCACCTTGGGTACTCAAACTGAATCAGCTTTAGACCTTCTTCTTGACTTGGACACCCATGTTGGACTCCTCCAAAACAAACAATTATGGCCATATCCATGGTTGTCGTGTCCCCATCATCCTCCCCTTCTTGACGAAAAGCCATCCTCGGCGTCGATTGTACTTGAAACCGATCCTGCACAACACAAAGGAGAACGGGGGTGTGAAAACAAAGGAAACCAAATTAATTCTGAGGAGGGACGTTACCATGTTTCCAATTGTATAATGTGTCATCTCGCATAAAAATGTCAGCAAGCATGCATGCTCCATGATCGAAATGCACACGAAGTTTGTCAACACTATCTTACAAAAGATTAGTAATAACAAAAGACAAAGCAGGACTAGATGGTCGTATTTTAGAAAATTCAGCACCAGCAGGCATAGGTAGCAACCAACAATGCTCCCTTTCTTGGGAGACAAAACTAAGAGGAACATGTGAATATATTTTTATTATGGCTGTCCTCTAATCGATCACAATCTTGTACAATAAAAGTAGAATTCAAATTGCTACGAATGTAGACTCTATGTTTCATATATTTTCCTTTGTTGTCATATTTTCCAACAACATAATATGTATGTTTATCAAACCAAGACAAATCAGCATATCAAAAAAGTATCTCTTCCAAACAATCTAGATTACACAAAACATCAAATTCAGTGTAACCCAAAGTTTATAAAGAAGACAACAATTTTAGTTCATCATTGGCACTAGAAATATGCATAACATGTTTAGGTTGAGAACAAGTGTTTGGTTGCAAAACATGTAAAACTGAAATATTATCACACAATTCATCTTTATCACATGAAACATCAAGCAAATCATCATGTGACAGATAAATCACAAGATGGTTCCACTAACAATTGCTCTATGATAGCATGGTTTGTGGAAAAATTCTGCACATTAAGACAATTCTCACCTTCCATGAGTGTAGCACCATGTGCACGAACTGTGTTCTCAGAAGCAATAGGTGCAATGTCAAGTGATGGTTTTGAATGTGCACACGAGGTTATGAGCTCCTCAGTTGCGCCCTTGTTATCCTATGGCTTATGTACATTATCCTGCAAAAGGTTACTCATAGCAAGAGAAATAACAACAGACTCTTTCTCTAAATGATGCACCTCATCATAAGAATTCAAAATAGGAGGTGGGTTAACAAAGGATTCTCTCATAAGAAGTTTCATATCAATCCAAGTTTGAGGTTTATCTAAGGATCCAAAGACTCCCACCAAGATAGTGCAGAATGTCGCAAAACACTAGCTACAATTTTTACCTTGCTCCTTGGACACATAAAGCGAGTAGCAAAAATGTTGTCTATAGCGATTTCCCATTCAATGTACTCATCAGCAACTATACCATCATAAGTAGGAGGATACGAACAACCTGTCATTGTTAGAATACAGCAAAAGACAACACAAAAGTATTATCCCTATCAACTAGCAACTACTAGGTGGTGGTGAAGGTGGAATGCAATATCTCAAGCATCTTACCACCATCTTGCAAGTGTTCTTACCAAAGCCAACAGGGTGGCACAATCTGCTGTCAAGCTTGGATGTAACGGTTGCAAGGAGAACTTGTGATGACAGAAGTATATGTGTAGCTTTGGGTAGGCACAATATTGTAGCAAGGATTAGCAAATCTCGAATGCAAAATAGCAAAGCTCAATAAGTATCCAAAGCACAAGTCTCAATTGCTAGCTAAGACGTGTCCTTAGACATAGCACAACAAGTTAGAACAAAGAACTATGGATAAAACTCAAAGAACAAATATACAACAACTCTGCAATCATTTTTAATCTTTTCTCTGATTTCCCTTGAATTTCCCTCCAGACTAGTAGAAATCAAGATTTTTTGTTTTTCAATTATTTTTTATATTTTTTTCTGGACAGAGATAACAAAAGATGGAACCACAAAATTTGACACTTTAAACAGAGGTAAGATATGGTCCGCATAAATTCTGGGATGTTCTCTGAAACTGTGCTGGAGCTTAAGAGCCCTAAAATAGAGCCGCTGTTGTGTTGGACGAGCAAACTCAGCTGAACTGGGTGCCACCCGGCTGAGCTGGATAAATTTGCAACAGTAAGATAGTGAAGCCAACCTGGCTTAGCTAGGGCCAACCTGGTTGAGCCGGATAATAAATATTTGGAGACAATGGGCCCAATCTGGGTGAGTTAGGGTCGGCTAAGCTGGGTTTTAAGGCTGTAGCAAAGAATTGATATGAGGCGAAATGTTGAGTGTGTCAATGAGCAAGATAGTGATTTAATGAGTTTTGAGACACCCGTAAAACATCAAACTTGGATTCCTTTTATAGTATGACATTCTCTAAACTCAAGTTCAAAAATAAAATGAAATTAGACCTTCATCTTGAATTCAAAAGCCGTCAATATTTCCACTTTAAGAATGGAGAGTCGCCAATCATCGATATTCATTTTCTTTCAAATATGATCTGCTCTCGTACTCAAATGAAACTCGCTAAACTTGTTAGCACCTTAATTAGATTATCATTAATTCACCAAAACATGGATGTATGCAGTTTCGGCGAGCGGTTCACGAGGCAATTGTCACACCTAGTTTTAACGACAAAATCGAATGATTATCATATGTGCGCCAGGATCAAGTTTACACACACATGAGACTTCATTAGTTATACAAAAGACAATGCATTATCGGAAAGAGTATTAATTAAAATTATTACACTCACTTAAGACACAAGTTTTGTATCAAAATGAATAACTAGCAGCACAACTTCAACATTTCTACACAGGCAGCTGACCAGAGGAACAAGCACACCTAGAGATATCCAAAATACTCCACCAAATTCTATTGTTTGAGCATGCCTTCTTTTGAGCTAGAGATAAAGTAAGGTTGAGTATACTTATGGTTGTTACGCGGCAAGTGTAGAGCAAAGCATATGACATACAAGCTTTGAACAAAGAAATAACTGGCTAATTAAATTGTTTTAAGCACTTTACATGGTCACAATTTATTTAGCAGATTAATTACTAAGATACATGTGTATATGAACCTCATTGAGCATAAATTAAACCATAAGCATCATCATGAATATAAATAAACCAATTTAATCCATCTTCCGATATATTAATCATGTGAGAGTCCAAGTCGCTTATGACCGCAAGCACGATTATTGCAATAGATTTTTAGAAACTTTACTGAGGTTGCACATCTTTCCCCACAATTCGTGTAATTTGCTTTCATGCCTGAGATAACCAAACCTCATAAGAACGTCGAAGTGTGTGGCTAGGGATACACTATGAGGTTGTTCCAAAGAATCTCTCTATGTATGTGTTGGTCCCTTACCTGTAGGTCCTCAAAAGTGAACTTTTCTTTCTCATATATCTTACACCAACCAAATCCACCATACATACGACACCAAACACAACATAGAGTTCGTCTAGTTACTAACCCAAGACCAGAACCATGTAGTATTGTGGTTGTACGGAAATCCCAGGTGGCTCTCCATGTTCCAATTAATCAATAGGGTCTTGGTTTAACATCATCACACGATCATAAATATAGGCAAGGACTACCCAACATGAATATAACCCCATGTTATCAAGGTATGATCAATGAAACTAGTCATCCTGGACATAGGACCCATCCTGATTAAATGCATGCAAGCATAGCGTAAACCATAAAGCGAGAGGCCCGACGTGGGGACCGACTCAGGCTTGAACTCAAGTCCAATCGGGAGCAAGCGGGAGGAAGAAGAGAGGTCCGATGTGTGGTGACCACTTGCAGCGAGACAGAGAGGAGGAGGAGGCGGTGGCGCATTGGGCCAGGCGATGAGTTGGGTCTAGCGCAGAGCACATGGCTGCGGAGAACTGGAGAAGGCAAATTAGGCTCGGAGACGATGTGGAGGCCGAGTTGGGCCGGAGAGAAAAGGGAGAGGGAGGTACAGTTCAAGGAGGAAACAAGAACTCTGGAGAAAACTACTGTTCTAAAGATCAAACAAATTCAAATCAATTTTAATTCAAACGAGTTGAACTCAAATTAAATTGAACAAATCAATAAAAATAAATGCAATAGCATGAATGCAACAAAAATTCTTTAAATAATCTTCATTAAATCCTAAATAAAATTATTTATGTTAGTAATCCAAAATTTACGTCCAGCTCATGAGCATAACGAGCTGGCTTGAAGTGTTAACGAGCCGAGCCAAACTTGCTCGTTAATCTAAGGCCACTCTCAGTACACAGTTTCATGGCACAGTTACCTAGTCTGAGAACTAGGTAACTGTGCCTGATGGATTTCATAGAGATGAAACTCTCCTCACAAATGATAAACTCTCTCTCCTTTCTTCTCATAAAAGCCTTGTCATGTCAGCAAAATTGCTGATGTGGCATGTTATTTAGTGCCGATAAAACTCCCGATGAAACCCCCTAACGAGGCAGACCGAGCTAAGCCAAGCATCGAGCCTTAATTGGGTATATTACTCTAATTGTCATCTTCCAAACACACCTTTAGTAGTTTTTTAATCAGTCAAATGCTAGTATCTCGTACCCCAAGGACGACGGAATCAAGTAAATTTTACACAGATTCTCAGGTAGTTAAGAACTAAGATAGATATTTGTTGAACTGAAAATTGGGAAGTCATTGATACAAGAATCAAAGTTCAAAGGTTTGATAGTTACTTGGCCTTTACTTCAGTAGTACCATTATTTTGCAAACTAATTCTCATAGTCCTTTTCTTTCGGCGTTTTTAGATCTTGTTCAAAGTGTATCAAATATCAAATACTCCATCCCTACCAAAATATAATTTGTTTCAGCTTTTCTGAATACATAGTTTTTACTATGTATATATCTAGACATAACGTGTATGTCGTATGACAAAAATATGAATGTAGAAAAGCCAAAATAAATTAGAATTTTGCGACGGAGTAGCTAACAAAATACTGACGCTGCTAAGTAGACTATTTTGGAATGGGAAGGGAAGTATACTATATGCTACAACAAATATGAAATTGCTTTATAGAAAAATAAACATAAAATTCAATTTATAATCCGTAGAGTAATAAGTCCATTTAAAACGAGATATTCTAGACCCAATTCCTAATACAATTACTTATATGCTGGGTAACCTTTTTAACAATATCCCACAAAACCCATAGGAACATGATAAAGAAATAATGATTGCATTCAAAATACAAGGATCTGTTCAGAAGTCTGAGAATGATGGGTCCAAAGGACTCGGCATTTCTTTATATCGCATCATCAGTTCCTCATCACAGTGTGCTAGCTGTAGCCTGATGGACGGGGGCAGCAGAGATGGCAGGCTATGGAGGAAAGGACAGTCAGAAATACTCAATGTTTCAAGGCATGGCAGGGTATGAATGGACTTGAGCGCTGTGCAACTCTGTATGCATAGTACTTTGAGTGATCTTAAGCTTTTCAGCACCTCCTGCGTCGCCTCATCATGAAACATGCTCGACTCTTGGGAACTGCATACTTTCAGCCTGTGAAGGGAATCCAAACCATTTCTGAAAAAATGTTTATTGAGAAGTTTTGTGTCATCAATGGTTAGGTACATCAGCTTCGACATACCCACCCCTTCTCTTTCGGTTAACATGGGTTCTGTGGACTGGAGAATTAAAGGACAGTTGACAATGTGCAAATTTTCTAGCGCTGTCAAAGCCTTTAACCCTTCTAAATCTGTCAGATTTTTGCAGCTTTCAAGTATTAAGTTCTTCAGCGATGTCAGTCTGCATGTTACCTGGCTTGGAAGGCATTTAACATCGGGACTATGGCGTAGTTTGAGTGTGCATAAAGAGCTGAGTTTTACCAAGCTTTCTGGAAACCAAGTCTTGAACATTTTACAAGAGTCCTGCTCAAATTCTGTCAGGGTGTAAGGTAGCTGAAATCCCTCCTGACAAGTAATTTTAGGCAGATTAATTAGTCTCAGCTCCTTGATAGGCAAATTTGAAAAGTTCTCAGGGAGTGAACTTAGTTCTGCGCAGTTCTTGACACACAGTGATTTGAGTGAAGAACACGGTGACTCAAGCAGCTCCGAAAGACTTGTCAGATTGAAGCAGTGCTCAATGAGCAACTCAGTAAGAGATATTCTGCCTTGATTTCCATGACTGTTATCATGTGGAAACCACATTTCAGAGAACCTCTCTAGCCCCACATGTACAAGGTGTAGTTTTGTGATGGAAGACGGTAGACAACGTATATTCTTGAAATTGATACAGTCATACAGTAAAAATCTATCTAGACAAGGCAGGTCTTGTCCATTCAGCCATTTTGGTAACCTGCTACCGCGACATGATCTTATTTCTAGTAGCTTGATGCTTGAGTTTGGTTGGAGACCATCTAGGACACCAGAATGGTTATCATTCGTTGCCTGCTTAGTACTAGTATTTCCTTTTGACCAGTGCAGAACCAAACCTGTAAGGTATATCTTGTTATCGAGAGCTGCCTCCTTAGCCTGTTTCTCACAGCTCACATTCTCAAGATTCTTGATTTGTAGAGAACCAAGGAGCTGAGTCATTTTCTTCAGTTCACCAATTCTATGTCCATCCTCTCTAAGAACATTGAAAGAATGGAATGTTTGAAGTGAAGTTAGTTTCCCGATCGAACATACATTAGACAGAATTGTGGCTGGGAGACATTTTCTCAAATTGGTCAGCCTGGAAAAGTTTTTCCGGAAGTATTCATTATTAAACCGTGACCTATGACCGATGTACAAAACCTGTAGATTGTATAGGCAATAGAACGATGATGGCAAAATTGCAATATTTGCTGTAGAAATGTCCAGATACCGGAGATGCCTCAAGTTGCCAACATCTTGTGGAAGCTCCTTTATGCTGACAGCATCTAGCTTCAGACAACGAATGCTTGTGAGTTTCTTTGTCGTAAAATTTAGATCGAGATTTGCTCTACCAACTGTTACAAGAGAACGCAGTTTCTTGCACTCATCTAACTCAGTCTGCATACTGATACCTTCAGTGTGCACAAAAGCATGGCGAACGGTGGAAGGAATTTTGCTCAGGTGACAGCCACTTGGCAACCAAAGGCACTCTGAAAATGATGCTGATCGCACGACTTCACGCATCAAATCGTGCATCCGGTAGCATTGCCCATCACCAATCATGTCAAAGAAAAATCTGCTAGTTAAGTCATCCAGGTACTTAGCTGCAATATCTTCTGCTCGCATCCTTCCTTCAGGGGCAACGAAGTCCAGAGCGACCCAAAAATCTATCAGTTCTTCTTTCTGCAACTGATAATTTCTTGGGAAGATGGAACAAAACGAGAAGCATCTCTTCAAATGTGCCGGCAGATACTGATAGCTTAACTGAAGGGCGGTCAGGATACCATTGTTGTTCTGATTGAGCTCCCACAGTTCACTATCCATGACAAGTCTCCAATGTTGCTCGCTGATATCTGAGCTCAGCAGTGCTGCTACAGTTTTAGCAGCAAGAGGAGATCCGCCCAGCTTGTCAGCGATGCGGTAACATATCCGTTGCAAGTTACTGCTACAGCTACCGGATTCCTCTTCTCCACGAGAATCAAATGCACACCTCATGAAGAACTCCTTGTATGTGTCAGCCGGTAAGCCATTTAGATGCACTAATTGATCCACTCTGCTCATCATCTCTGCCGCACTCTTAGACCGAGTAGTTACTAAGATCATGCCACCTACAAGGTCGGCCAATGGTGAATAAAATCTGTGCCACTCGACCAGGTCTTCATTCCACACATCATCGAGGACAAGAAGAAATTTCTTGGTCCTCATTGCATCTACAAGGATTGTTTGCAGTTGATTCAAGTTAGTCGTCTCAAACTGCTGCCTGTTAGACTCTTCATTAAAAAGGGACTGCCTGTAACGACAAGCACAGTAGAGTATCTCTTTAGTTATCCTTAGGACATCAAAGCCATCGTCGGAAACGGACACCCAAAAACGCTGGTCCTGGAAGTGCGCACGAACTGTCGGATGATTGAAAACGTGTTGTGCCAGGGCAGTCTTCCCCACCCCTCCCATTCCTACAATGGTCACAACATTCGATTTCATCTCCTCGGTTCTTTTCCTCTTGAGCACAGAAGCAGCAGCCCTGCTAGATTCAGCTATCTGGGCACCTCCACCCTGATTGTCAGACGGCACAAAGAGATGTATCAACATTTTCATCTCGTCATCTCTGCCCACCAATTCCGACTTGGGAGCTGAGAATGAACTTGTGGGAGGCCTCCTCCATAGTTCGGATGCAGCAGAACGAGATCTCAAGTGATCCAAGGCTTCTTTAAGCTCAGCGGCAGCATGCTCCAGCCTACCATGGATGTCCCTCACCTTGCTCCTGGGGCCTAGGGCCCAAGATTTGAAGAAATCAGGAGACAAGGAAAGGAGTTGACTTGCCTGGCCGAAGAGGCCCTCGGCTCGCTGGTGCGCCTCTTGGTAGCTGAAGTCGCCTAAGACGTCCTCCGCGTCATAGACGGCGTCTTTGAGCCTGGTGAGGAGCTCGCCGACGCCTGGGTGGGCGCAGCGCCACCACTCCGCCTCGTCTGCCGTCACGGCCGCACGAGGCAGAGTCGTCTTGAGGCGCCACAGGTCGTCGTGCAGCCGCAGGGCATCGGCTACTGTCGATGCGCCGCTACTCACGAGCCACTGGATTACGGCCTGCCAATCCTTCAGGAATGGCATCAGATCCAACGATTCCATGGCAGGGTTCTCCGTGGCGTCGCGAATTTCGCGGGGTGTGTGTGTGTGTTGTGGGGTGGGGTGGGGGGTGTTGTGGTGTGTGTGTGGGGTTGGGGTGTGTGGGGGTGGTGGTGGGGCGGCGTCGACTCCCGCTACCTCAGTCTATAACCGGGGTATACGGCCTATGGAACGGATGGCAAATGGATCCCAGGAAGGGCCGATTTGAGCATGATCGATTTAGTGGATACGCTCACCCTCTTTCTTTCCGTTCTTAGTTTACGACAGTGGAAAGTCTTTTTTTAAAAATTTTGGGAACATTTTATTTCAACAAAGAAGATTTTTCACAGGTCAAACGAGACCTAAGACTTAATCTAAAAGAAATTATTAGATTAAATCTATTTTGCATTAAAAAATTGCATTAAAAAAACTGATCAAAAAAGGCGAGCGAAGTAAGTGATCGAAAAACTTTCTTCTTTGCATCGGGACAGATACAAGACTAATGTTGACCCGACCTTTCTTGATTAAAAACTGCTTAGCAAACTCTAGGCATCCACAGTCAGAGATCATAGACTTTCTTATGATATGATATGGTCACCCCCACACTCCTCCATAACCTAAAGATATGGCTTCGCGACAACAGGATCCGCGATGGCATTGTCATTGCCCTGTAGAGAATAATCCAAGAACTTAACCCCCGGGCCTATCCTTCATGCAGCATACCACACCTGCATATGATGCGTGAGTGTGAAAACACAGGCCGTATCGAATTCGGATAGCATCTTTTACCATATATTATATTAAGTCGAATTCGAATGTGAATTTTAATATTCCCAAATTCGAATGGTAAAAGAATAGCTCCAATGCGGATAATATTCAGATATCCATTTCAGTTGAGTGATAGCATTTAGTAAGTTTTTTTTATATTTCTTTAATGTTTTGGAAGAATAAAATCATCATAAAACATACAAGCATAGATCAAATACAACACATGCATACAAGATTATTAGTTGAAAATAAATATCAATAAATAATATAAATATAATTTTTATTGATAAATAAATTATATAAATATAGTTTTTATTAATAAATAAATTATTTTGAGTAAATTAAATCAATAACTATATTGGTTTTAAAGTAAATTAAAATAATATTTATTGCAAGGTTTAGATGGGTGCTTATACTATACGGATTCAGAGAATATCGGATATCCATCCATATTCACGTTTTATTTCGAATTCAGATGCGAATTCGAATAATAGCAAACAAATTTGAATGTATCCACTTAAGGTACCATATAATAATAGAATGCGGATACGGATATCCATATATACTTTTTCGCGGATTCGAATTCGAATAATTTGGATAACCATTTACCACCAGCCATCTCTACCTATGGTTTCGTCCATCCGTTGTTAGGCCATTCTTGGTTTATCTGAGCATTAAATACAATTTACGTGACAATATTGTAGGATATGATAGCGTATTAGTGAATAGAAAGTTGAATTGATTTTATGGTTACGAAATAGTGTGTATTTGTGTCCTACATGTAACCTTAAAAACAAAAGACATGAAACTATGCATTGAATAGAGTCACTTCATCATAGATTCGAACCTTTTTAGATTATGTGGCACGCCAGGTAATCGTGCCATGAAACTTTCACTGAGATCAATTCTAGTGGGGATTTTATAGAAGTTTCATACATATTAAATAAGGTGACACATCAGCATAGATGATGATATGGCATGATAATAATGAAAAGATAGAGGGAAAGAGTTTCATCAGAATAAAACTATGTATGCACTGTTTCTAAGACTATGAAACCTGTTGAAACTGCCATTGGGAGCTATAGATACGCATGCAATTAATGATTTATCTTGCCTACGAAATAACAAAATTAAACTATGCATTGGGAGGCCATGTTTTATCTATCAACTCAAGCTTAGTTAGATGATGTGGCATTCTTGAAAATAGTGAGATAAAACCCTCCACTAGGAATGGCCTAAGCCAGTCTCAGTGCACAGTTTCATTGCACGGTTATCAAGGCTGAAAACTAGGTAACCGTGTCAATTGAGTTTCATGGGATAAAATTTAGCGGAGGGCTAAAAATTAGCTCCTAAAATGGAGAGGCTAAAGTTTATCCCATTGTACTGTTTGGATGGAGCCCCGCACTTTTGGCGCCTCTTACAGACACCAATTAGGTGTTGTTTAGATGGTGTTTTGGTATTAATTCATATCCTAACATGTCACTTGGCACCTGAAATAACCCGATTTTTGAATATGTGTCGTGTTTTGGAACATGTTGTGAATTTGTAGGAAAAGCGGCATAAACAGGAGATTTTTCGTACGAGTTTGCATGAGGATGTATCATGGACAACATGTGGAAACTACACGAGAAAGATGGATACCTGGGTCCACAAAGTGGCTCTGTGCCGATCGGCATAGGCCCCCATGCCGATTAGCATGGGACCACTTCGGCCTGAATTGGCTCGTCTTCACTGCATCGAAGCCCACATTACTGCAACGAAAGAGACAGTATGACCCCTTTGTGCATCAAATGTATAATATTATGAGGCAATTGTCATTATTTGTTCCTGAGATCATTAGGGAGATCTTGATATGTAACTGCTACACTTGTTACTCATCTACGTGTCATTTTGGTACAACATAGATGAGTTCTTTATGTTTGGTCATTTGGTGGCCGCCGTTCATAGTAGGATTGGTTTCACTTTCTTACCGATATCTTTGCATTGCGCTTTCGCTTGATGGTTGATTACCCCTGTGCAGTGACAGCATATGGGAGGGAAAAAGTTAAGTGCGTGTATAATCCTTGAGAAACATGTTAGATCTGTACCGTTTGCTTAGTAGATGCGTACCCAAGTGATCCTGATCCGTGGGATAAACGTTCTCTCTATCTTGTAGTCTACCGCTTTAACTTTGTTTGCTAATCTAATTCACATCTTGCACTAGTTAGGTTTTCATACATAAAACCTTTGTATATGTTAGTAGAATCAGTACATTAACTTAGCAATAAACCATTTGCTCTTTGAATTGATAAATCTTGGAGGAATACTTATAACGGAAAAGCTACAACAAATCCATGCGCTTACGGTCTAACACTTGGTGTCACTAGTCGGCACCAACAAGCTTTTCTGTCACCGTTGCTGGGGACCAAGCCAGTTTATCGCCTAGTTCTTGTATTAATTTTATTAGTGACTAACGCTTAACCCATTATGCATATTTTGCTTGTATTTCTCTTAGTTCGTGTTTTCAGATGGCTCTTCTTGTCCATAACATGAAGCATGAGGAAAAATCATAGAGGGATTTGGCAAGCCCTTCAAATGATCAATTTGATTCGCAAAAAATGGATTCAAAGCTTGTTGCCACCAAGTATGAGTCAAATAATAGCATCATCAGAATGGTGGTAGAGAAATCTTTCAGTGGACTAAAGGATGAGAACCCATACCGACATATCGGGAGATTCATAAGATTGTGCAACACAATGATGCTTGAAGGAGTACCACTAGCTTGGTTCAGGTGGAATATTTTTTCAATTTTCTCTTGCAGATGAAGCGGAATGACAGTATGCGCGTGCATCATTTGTGGTGAAAGGCAATTTGGAGGAGCTTAGGAGAAGATGAAAGAATCGGCCAAGCATAGGAGCGGTTCAATGAGCTTGTAGAGCAAGGACCAAAGCTGGGATTTATAGGTAATGTGTTGTTGCAAACATTTTATTATGCGCTAACCAACCACTCGAGATTTTGTAAGCATATATGCAAAACGAGATTTAATGGACAAGACATTCACAGAAGCTGCCAGGATGCTATAGAAAATTTGCAAAAATGCAGAATCGAACGGGATTGGATAGAGCATCGTTCTAAATAAAAAATAGCCAAGAAAGTAATTGAGAAGCTTGCTGAAAATTCTTAAGATGAAGCACCGACGTGCGTAGAAGTCAAACAAACTATACTAGAGCATGAAGAATCACTGTCTAAGGTAAATGAGGTCATTCATCAGAATGGAATTTGTGAAACTAACAATTTTGCAAGCCAAACCTTAGCAAATGCTCCACCATTAATTGAGTTTTAACCAATGGAATGTACACCGGTGCCCAAAACAGAAGGATCAGTTAGAGCAATACATGTGGATTTTCCACCATACAAGCTATGTTCTTGATCGTGAGCTGACAAGAGAAGTAATTTGGAAGCTATTTAATGAAGGAGAACAAACTGATCCGGATTACATCCGTAGTGAAAAAATAATGGGAGCAAAGCTGGATTCTTCACAATTTAAAAGATTGATGAAGGTTTATGCAATCGAAAAGAAAATACAATCGACTGTCTACACCATAAACCAATTGCACAATGAATGGTGAAATATTTTGCAATGCACTCTATGACATTGGAGCTCATGTAAGTGTTATGTCTAGGAAAATTTATGATGAGCTCTATAGTCGTTCATTGAATCTTGCTCCAACTTTTGTTAAACTTTTGTTGGGAGATTGTAAAATTGTTAGACCATTAGGGGAGATTTCTTTGTTACCGATGGTTGCTGTGATGATCATGATATAATCTTGGGTAGACCTTTTCTTAAGTTGGTAAATGTTATTCTTGATGCTGGAAAGGGAAAGTCACTATTAATATTGATGGCACAAATTATACATATGACTTTTTGCCTACTTCTAAACAATCCTTGACTCTATCTCCTGATAACGAGGAGGTAGAAGTTATGTATTTTGTTGAATCTTTCAGGGATCCTATGCAAAGAGATATGGAGAATAAACATGATAAGGACCCTAGTGAGGAGTTTATTGAAGTAGCCAAGGCATTGAGAGCACTAAATGGAAATCTTGAAGAGGAGAACTATGAGCAAATTGAAGACATGCATCAAGAACAACCAGAAGCTCTAGAGGTTGAACAAACCCACTTCCTAAAGGATTGAAGTACGAGAATCTAGGGCAAGACAAGACATATCCAGTAATCATTAGTGATGAACTTACAGATGAACAGACACAAAGTTTGTTAGAGGTACTGAGAAGGCATAAGAAGGTGATTGGCTACACAATCGAATATTTGAAAGGTATTAGTCCTCCATTTTGTACACACAGAATTTATCTTGAGGACCAACATAAGCCGGTTGTTGAGCATCAAAGAAGGTTGAGTCATGCAATAAGAGATGTTTTAAAGAAAGAGGTGATTAGATTGCTGAATACTATAATACTTCATTTTGTACCAAACAACAAGTGGGTCAGTCCAGTTCATTGTGTACCTAAGAAAGGAGGACTCACTATGGTGGAAAATGAGAAGAATGAAATAATTCCATAAAGAATAGTCACAGGCTATCACATGTGTGTTGATTATTGGAAACTGAATAAGGCAGCTAGAAAAGATCACTTCCCACTACCGTTCATTGATAAGATGCTTGAAAGGTTAGCGAAGCATTCACACTTTTGCTACCTTGATGGTTATCCTGGTTTTTTTTCAAATTCCTATACATCGTGATGATCAACATAGGACAACATTTACGTGCCCATAAGGAACATTTGCATGTCAGAGAATGCCTTTTGGACTATGCAATGCACCAGCTTCTATCCAGAGATGTATGATGGCCATATTTTCTAATTTTATTGAAGATATCATGGAAGTGTTCATGGACAATTTATCTGTGCATGGGACAAGCTTTGATTATTATTTAGCAAATCTTGACAAAGTCCTGAAGCATTTTGGAGAAGTCAACCTTGTGCTTAAGTGGGAAAAATGTCACTTCATGGTGAAACAAGGAATTGTTCTAGGTCATGTTGTCTTTGAGAAAGGAATTGAAGTGGATAAAGCAAAGATTGAGACAACAGAGAAGCTACCCCCACCTTCAGACATTAAATCCCTTCAAAGTTTTCTAGGCCATGCTGGGCTTTACATGAGATTTATAAAAAAAACTTTTCAAATATCACTAAACCGCCCACTCAATTGCTTCAAAAAGATGTCTTATTTGAATTTGATGGAGATTGCCAACATGCTTTCAGAACATTGAAGCAAGATTTAATCAGTGCTCCAATTATTCAACCACCAGATTGGAAGGAACCATTATAGATAATGTGTGATGCTAGTGATTTTGCTGTGGGAGCAGTTCTTGGGCAGCAAAAAGAAGGTAAAGTTAATGCTATATATTATGCTAGTAAAACCTTGATTGAAGCCAAGTTAATTATGCAACAACCAAGAAAAATTGCTAGCAGTAGTCTCTGCTTTAAAAAAAAATCCAATCATACATTGTTAATTCAAAAGTCATTTTCTACACTAATCATGCTGCTATTAAGTACCTTATGTTAAAGAAAGATGCTAAACCAAGATTAATTTAATGGATACTTTTATTACAAGAGTTTGATGTTAAAATTAGAAACAAAAATGGGTCAGAAAATATAGTGGCGGATCATTTATCAAGGATGAGCCACGAGCAAGGAAAGTCAGAACCAATTGAAGATGCAATGAGAGATTATCAATTATACAGGGTTCTGGATAAAGATGATTGGATGTATGATATAATTCATGCCATTAAAAGGATGCCCCTCAATCATCTAGATAAGAATACAAAGATGAGGGTCATCACTAAAAGCAGAAAATTTTATTTGCATGCTCCACACTTGTATCGATATGGAGAAGATCAAGTGCTTAGAAGATGCATACCCATAGAAAAAAGAGAAGAAATAGTCAAAAAATGCCATTCATCTGAGTATGTCGGACACTTTGGGCACTTCACAACACAAGCCAAGATATAGGCTGCGGTCTTTATTGGTTAGAGATGCATGCATACACTAGAAGGTATCTTACCACTTGTCCAGAACGTCAGAGAAGTGGTATGTGACATCTATAAATTCTATGCCTTTAAATTACAACTTGCAAATCGACATGTTTGATGTGTGGAATATTAGATTTCATGGGAGCCTTTTAGAATTCACATGTCTATGGACATATACTGGTTATTTTCGATTATGTTTTGAAGTGGGTAGAAGCTATACCATGTCGTAAAGCATCGACAGAGGAGTCAATTCATATGATAAAAACTATCATTTTCCGCGATATGGTGTGCCTAGAATATTTCTTTGTGATGGTAGAACACATTTTATTGGAAAAGATTTCACTAGGTGTCTAGCCAAACTTGGATTTGAGCACAGAGTATCGACTGCTTACCATCCACAGACTAATGGGCAAGCTGAAACTTCAAATAGGCAATCGAAAGAAATATTGAAAAAGATAGTGATCAGAGGAGGAAAGGATTGGTCCGAAAAATTAGATGGAGCATTATGGGAGTACAGAACTGCACATAAAACACCAATTGGTATGACCCCATACCAGTTTGTCTATAGAAAACATGCCACTTGCCAGTTGAACTTGAACATTATGCTTATTGGGCAATTAGAGAAATGAATCTGGATATTGACGCTAAAAGGATGAAACGAAAAAATCAAATTAGTGAGTTGGAAGAACTAAGATTGAAAGCTTATCAAACTACCAGTATTTACAAGGAAAGAACAAAGAGATGGTTTTATAAACGGCTTCAAAACAACGAATTCATAGAAGGTGACAAGATCTTATTGTATAATTCTTGGTTCAAATTATTTGACACCGAAAATTGCAGAGTAAATGTGATGAATCGTATATTGTACATTCAGTCTGGCCCACTGGAGCAGTAACGATAATGGATGTCTGATTGTCATCCCATTGCGGATGGGTGAAAAAAGGCGGATGAAGGGAAATTCATATTTGATGAATGGTCATTGTCTCAAGGTGTTTCTAGAGCTTCATCTTGAACCTATACAATATACAAAAATTACACAATGGAGGGCGATGAAGTTCGTCAAAACTAACGATGTTAAACAAGGTAACTTGTACATATTTCTATATTTAGTAATTTTTATTCATATTTTTGGTCAAATTCATCACAGAAACAACTATTTTTGGGCACAAAACACCTCTGCACACAAACCCGACTCGGAGGAGGAAAAACCACCTCATGATGATTGGCATGAGGCCCCAAGCCCATCCGCATGGGAGGGATTTTCTATCCCCTGAAAGCCTTTTGTTGCAAGTTTTTTGGCAGGAACCCAAACAGGGGTCACGCCGCGTTGCAGGCCCTGACAGGGGGTCACGGATCCCCCTGACACACATGCGCGACGTGCGCCGGACCCTCAAAAGGAGCAACTCACCTCAGCGGCGACATGACCGCACGGGCCGGCGATCCTAAGCCTCTGAGCGAATTTGTTATTTGCCCAAAGGCTCGAGGGCTACACCCACCGGGTGCGCTCGCGCGCCCCCGGTGAGGAACGAAAGGACTATCCC
This sequence comes from Alloteropsis semialata, assembly GCA_004135705.1. Taxonomy (NCBI): domain Eukaryota; kingdom Viridiplantae; phylum Streptophyta; class Magnoliopsida; order Poales; family Poaceae; genus Alloteropsis; species Alloteropsis semialata. The sequence goes on from CM014274.1 coordinate 65,385,095, forward strand.
ACGAACTGACCCTCCGGGCGAGTTCACAACCCGCCCAAAGGCTCGGGGGCTACACTCGGTGGGTGCGCTCACGCGCACCCACGAGACGGTCACAAGTAAAAGACCCGAGAGTCCCTATAGGGGTCAAAAACGACAACTGCAGGGACTTGGGGGCTACTGTCAGATATCAATATCCGAGGTAACTAACCAGCCGGGTTAGATAGACGTAACAAACCCACAGGCCTCCAAATGCGCCAAGCCACGGGGACACAAGATACGCGCGGTTGGACACCTTGGCACGTGGGCTAGCCCAGTCTACGCCCGGGCGAAAGAGTCCGCCTCGCCCGGCCCCCGATCCTCGGAGGTCAGGAAGGGGTGGCCTCTTTTGGAGTATTCTCCGCCTTGCCCGACCTCGGATGGGGGGTCAGGAAAGGGACCCGTCGTGGACAAGTTCTCCGTCTCGCTTGACCCCCTCCGTGAAGGTCAAAGATTCGCCTGGACCCCGGGGCCCAGGCACTTAATCTCGGTACACGAGAACTGCCAACAACATAGACGAGTGTTCATTGCCCGGAACAGACGGAGCAGGCGTCGCGCCCCTGATGCCGCATCCTCTCCGTTATAGCCGGCACTAGCTTGCGGCGTAGGAGGCGCCAGGCAGCCCTGTAATACACGCTGCAGGGTGTCCTTCCCAGACGTCATCTACAGGACCCGAGAAGGGGGCCCCGGACTAGGGATGGACGTGGAGTGCCCGAGATTCTTCCTTCTCCATCAAGCTCCTTCCCCTCCACGCTTTCTTCCTCTCTCCCCTGTGTAACGACTACTAACATTCCTTAAGTACCTCTTCTGACCATCAATTCCTGCCAGAAATACATCAAATATAAACACTAAACATAGTGATAGGTTTATAACTAACAATTTCCACAAGTGTTGGCGTTTTACGTGGCTATGCAGGAAATGACGTTATAGGCCTAAGAACGATCGAATATATCATTACCAAACTATCTCAAATGGCTAATTAGATTGCACCATTGCGGAGAGCTCATCGAGACGATTCCGATGGATATATTATTTATATCATTTGGAGCTCAGATGAATAAACTAGAGAAAACACAAATTAATGTGTAGCGCTGACATCATCGCTGATGTTAGCGCTGCTGGCGTCACCAGGCAGGGCCCAACCAGGCAGACGCAGCTGCCGTGCCGAGCACAGGCGCATGTCAACGCCCAGGCGGCCACGGTCGAGCGCCAAGCCAGTGGGGCCCAAAGCCAGGCCCAGCACGCTCCACACACGTGCAGCGGGAGCAAGGCAGGGCCCAGGAGCAGCCCTCGCGAGGCCACGTGGCCGTCAGCCACTGGCTGCCGCGCGCGTTGGCGTGGTCGTCCGCGCGCGGGCAAGGGAGACGCCGCCCGTCGGGTCACGTGTCGGGCAGCGTGCGCGCTGCGCAATCGCGCGGGAGGAGCCGCCGTGGGGCCACGCGGCGAGCGCAGGAAGGGCAGTTTTGCAGTCGCGCGGGTCAGGGGCGCCGAGCTGACTGGTTTTGGTGGGTTTCCTACGGTTTTCTCCCCCCGACTTTCACAGAAGGGATACAGGCGTGGTTTTCTACCGGTTTTGACTCCATCCACCCAGTTTTCTTCCGGTTCTTTGTGGTTTTGGCCGGTTCTCACACCCACGGACGCCAGGAGGTCGGTGGACGCGGGTCTCACGCCCCCACCGCCCCTGGAGACGTCGGTTCTGGGCCAGGTGGAGCCAGGAGAGAAGTTGGTGGGGGAATATGAGGATCTCCACTCTCTCAAGTCTCCTCCACACTATAAATAGAGAGGCCCTCTCCCTCATTCAACACATAGAGAAGCGGAGCTCGAAGTCTAGAGTCTGGGAGAAGCCGGAGATGTCGGCTTCCTCTCTTCTTCTTGTACCTCAGCAGGTGCACTCTCTTCGAGTACATCCGTGTCTACTTAGGTAATTCTGGCATTACTATTATTGAATAAAGTTCAGCTTTATTATATTTGCTTGTGGGCTACTTGCTGTGATTAGTGTCATAGTCATCATGAAGCTAGAATAGTATTCAATAGAATAGACGTGGTGTCTGGTCTTGCGAATATAGAGCCACGGATTGTAGTGGTAGACCCAGGTGGTGACAGCCCTGACGACCTACGAGTCCACCACGTGACAGCACTAGAGAGTAGTAGGACCATTGCTTGGCTTGCCTAGTCCCCTTCTCATCCCTTTTCTGAGGCTAGGATGGTTGGGCGTCCCAAAGCAAGCACTATGATATGAGTCTGATCTATCCTTTTGTTATCCAGAACCCCAAGCTACCCTTTCTATCCTCTGCACTTGTGTTTCTTCTCTTGTCCTTGGTCGTTCTTAACTCTTCATTAGTGCACACATGTTCCCTGTGAATTCGATACCCTGGAATACTCTCGGGTGAAAGCTACATCGGTATCCGTACGCTTGTGGATTTATCTGTGGTCGTATAAAATGCCAACAACGGCCCAGCTCTTTCCCTTGAACTATAAAAGGGAAGAAGGGTTTTCCTTAGTGTGGATTCGACCCCGATTTCACCTCATACCACACGCAGAGACTTGGGAGCTCGTCCCTCTCTTGACCGTTTATAACCCCTACTACAGACAACGCAAGTAACATGGGAGCCACGAACTGGACATAGGGCATTGTTGCCTGAATCAGTATAACCTTTGTGTCCTCTTGCGAACCATCCGAGCCTTAACACGCAATCCACTAAATTTACTTGTTGGTGATTTCATACACCGATAACGACCATCGCTCAAAAGTTCACAGAGCTCGAACAACAGCAAGATGATGAATACAAGTTCCTACTGAGGAACGTGAGGAAGCTGTTCGGGGTGGTCTCCGATTTGAGGCATGGTAGGAACAACCACCATGTGAAAAACTATGGCAAAGGTAGAGGCCATCAAGGTGGCTGCCATTGCGGCAGGCACCGAGCAGATGCATATACAAGCTACACACCCTTGTACTAAATTTCTTCCAACGAGCTTGTTGTATAATTTGTGCATGAGGGGGGAGGTGTGAGCTCTTGTATAACTTTTGTGTTAGGTTTTTGAGAGTTTGTGTGCGAATTAGTTGTTGAGAGTCGGTTTAGTTTTGATCTAAAGATTGATTTGCCTTAATAGAGTTTGTGTAGTAGTCTTCTTTTTGCTTCTAAGAAGACTACCCTAAACCCTAAACCTTAAACCCTAGACCCTAGGCCTAGATTGCTACTTCTAGAGTGTGTCTTTTTTGAGAAGAAGCATGGAATAAAAAGCGACTCAATGTCTTTGTTTAGATTTTCTAAGCTTATTGATAGCGCTAGTGTGATTTTCTTGTTTCTCTTTGCATTATCTCTAGCTTTGTCTCTATTTTATCGTGAGCTTTGTCTTAATGGTAAATCTTAGTTGTGGTGAATATTTAATTCATTAATTCAGGACCCATGTTCCATTTGAGTTGCAGCTTTGTGAGTTTTGGTCATATTTGCTAGTAATTTTTATTTTGGAGGTTCATTTTATTTATATTGTATATCAAAATCCCCTTTGCAGAAATTTTTGTCTTCTATACCAGGTGAGAGTGAAATTCCTATCCACAACCATAAATCTCCCTTTACAAGTTCAAGAACTACCAGAATCCGATTGATTGCTTCAGAATTCCCATGACAAGATTGGCTTACAATGAGTTTCTGTTACTTCAAACGGACCTGGCAGATTTAGCCCCCCTTGATGAAAACGAGAAAGATACTTGGAATTTCATATGGGGTCATCAAAGATATTCCTCGAGCAGGTATTATCAGCACCATTTTCAGCATATACAACCCAGTAGAGTGGTAGTATGGATATGGAAAACCAAATGTATACCAAAAATAAAGTTCTTTGCATGGTTAATGCTAAATGATAGACTCAACACAAGAAATATCTTGAGAAGGCGAAAGAAATTCCTGGAAGAAGGCTATAATTGTGCTATCTGCCAGGAAGGGGTGGAAGAAACTGCTGAGCATTTGTTTTTTACCTGCCCCTCAGCTGTCTGTAGATGGTTCATGATTGGAATTGTTTGGGATGATAATGCTAGCATGCATCAAAAAATCCTCATTGCTAGACAAGGATTTACTCTGCCTTTCTTTATGGAGATCTTTCTGATTGGTGCTTGGTGCATATGGAAAGAGAGAAATGATTACATTTTCAATAACAAGGCTCCTAGTGTGGCTAGATGGAAGGCGGCATTCAAGGCAGAAATCACCAGTCATCTCTTCAGAATCAAGCAGAGCTTACATCACTCGATTAAACTTTGGCTCGACTCACTGTAACTTTGTAGATAGCCTGTTATTTTCCTTTTCTTTTCTCTCCTTTTTTGAATAGGTTGCGGTTTGCTCCCACTCCTTCCCCTCTTGTTTTCTGTAAGTATTTTCCTGTAACTTTTTTATCCCCTTAATATATTCAAGTAGCCGGGGGGCTTTGCCCCACGGTGTTCAGTCAAAAAAAACCATAATTTTATTTTTTCCACCCTAAGAAAATCAATGCAATAAACTAGGTTAGGATTATTTTTTCTTGAAAGTCTAATCTTGGGAATTAGTCATGTTCTTGTTTCAATCCTTTATTGCTAGCCTCGTTAAAATTTAGTAATGATTGTTCTTCATTGGATCAATCAATATTCTTACTTAATTCTAAACCTGAACCAAGAATCTTTATTTTATATATCCTTACTTGAAAACAACCCAAATTCTGAAGATTCGCAAGGTTTCGGCACAAATCTGATGCAGGACACACTATATACATGGAATGCAAGATGCAGAAAAAAATGAGGACCAGAGGGGCAAAAGAGACCTTGTGCCGATCGGCATAGTGAGGGTTTTCCTCTGTTTCATGCAGAAGATTTCTAAGAGTTTCTTTTTTTGTTTTGTGGGTTCCCAGAAGAAGGTTTGTTCAAAATGAGTTCAAAATTGAGGTGAATTGAAGGGAGAATATGAGACAATGAAAGAGACTGTATGACCCCTTTGTGCATCAATATGTATAATATTATGTGGTAATTGTCGTTGTTTGTCCCTCCGATTATTAGTGAGATCTTGATATGTAACTGCTATGCTTATTATCTGTAACAACCAAATTCCCTCACATAAATGAATGTAAGCAACTTGGTAATTCTTTAGAATTTTCTAAGGATTTAATGAATTTCCTTGTTGACGCCTTTCGCGGTCAACACACCGATTTTACGCTAGAACGTGCAGATCCGCAACGGATTGAGCAACTGCAGCAGGCCCAGGCGAAACCGGTGAAACCGGTTTGTAAATCCGGTGAAACCGGTTCTACGGGAGCTGCTGCGTAGACCTAAGATCGCCGGCCCGGGAGGGACCCCGTCAGGGCAGGCGCGCCTAGGGTTTCTTTGAGATCAGCAGGCCACTCAGAGAGCCGTCAAACGCCATAGAGACGAAAAATGAACAGAATTAGGGTTGGAAAAGCTAGGGTTTGGAGATGACAAAAAAATAAAGGTAATAAATGTTTTGATCGATTGGATTATACTCAATCGGCCGTGACCCTTCATATTTATAGGGTGGGGAGGTCGTACCCCGCAAGGAAAGTCCTATTACAACTCAGATCTACAAAAGAGTCCAAACCTACTAGGACTCGGGGAAAACCGGTTCCACCGGTTCCCAAACCGGTTCCACCGGTTTGCTCTGTCAGACGAGCAATAGTGAACAAACCGGTTCCACCGGTTTGAGAATCCGGTTCCACCGGATCTTCCTGCCTTGCTGTCCTTGTGCCAATTTTGATCGCCAACATATGCCCCCCTGTTTTTTGGTAAAGCTTGCGTACTAGAAAACATTTTAGCACAAGAAAACACTTCTAAGGGCGATGTTTAAACAGAATTCATCGGCCTTTTTATTCTAAGGGCGATATTTAAAACTATCGGCCATATAAATCAAGCTTCCTTGCCAAACACTTGGATAATATCGCTTTAAGTATCTTCCATTAAGTGCCCTTGGCAGCTGTTGACCTTGCAAAGTCTCCACCATATAGGAATTACCGAAGATCACTCTAATTACCTTGTATGGACCTTCCCAACTTGGAGACCATTTACCAAACTTGTTGCTCTTCGATCCTATAGGTAGAATTGTCTTCCAAACCAGATCACCAACCTGAAAAGACTTTTGTTTTACCTTCTTGTTGTAGGCCTTAGCAACCCGCATCTTATCTTTTTCAATTTCCTTCAAGGCCTTTAATCGCTTATCGGTCACTTCATCAATATTGTCCATCATCAAATCATGATAATCAACAGCATCAAGATCATTTTGTTTAGCTAACCGATATGCGTTCAAATTCACTTCAATAGGCAAAACAGCTTCTTGACCATACACAAGTTCAAAAGGAGTAACCGTAGTAGCACCATGTCTAGATATACGATGAGCCCATAAAGCTTCAGATAAAACCTCATGCCATCTCCTAGGATTCTCCTCTATTTTCTTTTTAATCAACTTGATCAAGATCTTATTACTAGACTCGGCTTGACCATTAGCCTGAGCATAGTATGGAGATGAATTGAGCAATTTAATACCATACATATCAACAAACTCACGAACTTCTTTTGATATAAACGAAGTACCTTGATCAGTAGTCAAAGTTTGTGGAATGCCAAATCTATGTATAATATGTTCAGTAATAAACTCAATTACCTCCCGATGTGTCATATTCTTCAAAGGTACAGCTTCGGTCCACTTTGTAAAATAATCAGTAGCCACTAACACGAAGTGATGTCCCTTTGATGAAGGAGGATGAATCTGCCCAACAAAGTCCAATCCCCATCCTCGAAAAGGCTAAGGTTTGATAATAGGATGTAACAAAGCTGCTGGAACCATCTGAATATTCCCAAACCTTTGACACTCTTCACATCCTTTGTAATACCGAAAACAATCAGCTATCATATTAGGCCAATAAAAACAAGCTCTTCTCAAAAGCCACTTCATCTTAGGAGCCGATTGATGTGTACCACAAATTCCTTCATGAACTTCACCCATTGCAACCTTAGCTTGATCAGAATCCAAACATTTCAACAATAAATCTTCAGCTGTCCGACGATACAATTCACCATCAACCAAAGTAAATTTAAATGCCCACCGTCGGACTTTTCTGTCAACTTTATGATTAGGATTCTGCAAATACTCAACAATAGTTATTCTCCAATCAGCAACTTTGTCCTTATTAATTTTTGATTGCTCATGGACAGAAGCGCTGCTGTTAGCGGATGAACTGGTTTCACCGGTTTTGGAAACGGTATTACCGGAATTTTCGGTGAAACCGGTTTCTGAATCCGGTGGAACCGGTTCTTCCTGGGCAGATGTCTCGGCTATGCAAAGTGTCGGCTTTCTTTCATAAAAATTTCTTTTCTGAACATCATAGCTAGACGCTTGCTGAGCTAGAGCATTCGTCCTTGGATTCTCATCTCTTGAAATATGGTATATAGAGAATTCATCAAATTGAGAAATCATATCCAAGCACTTATCATGATATGTATTTAGAAATCCATCAAAGCATTGGTATACTTTATTAACTTGCTGTACAACCAGCAGAGAATCACCAAATGCTTCTACATGTTTTACCCCCATGTCATGCAAAATCTCTAGTCCGAATAATAAAGCTTCATATTCGGCTTGATTATTAGTACAATCATTTTCTAATCGGTTAAGAGCTTCAAATTCAGCACCACTTGGTGATATAAAAACAATACCAATGCCACAACCGCTCTTACAAACCGATCCATCAAAATGCAACTTCCATGGGGTAAAAGTAATATAACCGATATCTAGATCATTATCATTAATGCTATGCTCAACAATAAAATCAGCAACAATTTGGCCTTTCATTGATTTTAAAGGTTCACAAGTCAAATCATATTCAATAAGAGCATAAGCCCATTTACCAATTCTACCACTTAAAATTGGTCTATGCAACATGTATTTAATAATATCGGTTTGACAAGCCACTATGCAAGTATTGGATAACAAATAATGTCTCATCTTGGTACAAGCATAATACAAAGATAAGCAAAGCTTTTCAATAAATATATACCTTGTTTCGGCATCCAATAATCGACGACTTGCATAAGTAATGATGTCTTCCTTCCCTTCGGTTTCTTGAGTCAAAACAGCCCCATTTACATGATCTTCAGCAGCCACATATAATTTAAATGGAATTCCTCTCTTAGGAGCCATCATGACCGGCGGCGAAGATAAGTAATATTTGTTCTTCTCAAAAGCTTCTTGCTGTTTTGCATCCAACAACCGATTAATTTCTTCTTTAATTTGGTCATACATATTAGGATTGAAACGCCTAGCAGTTTGTTTAAAAGGTCTAAAACCAGGCTTAATATGTAGCCGATGTTCAACTAACTCGCGGCTTAAACCAGGCATCTCTTGATAATTCCATGCAAAACAATCAACATACTCTTTCAACAGCTCGATTAATTCAGCTTTATAATCAGCTTTCAAATTTTTATTTACAAACATCGGCCTAGGTACAGTGCCATCACCAATATCAATCTCCTCTAAAGGATCAGCCGACGTAAAGCCTTGTCCTAATTTACTCATGTCATCAAAATCTTCAATATCTTCACACATATCGTTCTTTTGTGCCCGATAGTGTTCAAGTCTCTGCTGCAACCATTCTGAACTATTCATTGATTCACAACAAATGGTTTAGCCAATATTCAACCGGCTTTAGAACAGCAGGCACAAAGCCATCTCTAGTGCAACTGATCATCTCATAATCAGAAATATCTAAACCTGTTAAGCACTTAACATGATCATGCATAGACATGGTAGAACCATCAACCACTGCAACACAAGCCGATGTGTCCCCATGCACAATCTCAATGTCTTCGTCTACCCATTGAATAAGAAACTGTCGGATTTATGAGCCCGGCAGTCCACACAGGGTAGCCTACGTGGTTGATTTGTTGAGGGACAGATCGAGGATCACAAGACGATGGTAACACAGGACGCAAGGATTGAACAGGTTCGGGCCGTCAAGATGACGTAATACCCTACGTCCTGTGTTGGGTGTATGGATTGATGTGTATGAAGTTCCTGAAGGATCTCCGTAGTTGGGTTCTATCCTAGGTTGAATGAATGCGTGTGGTTCTGTCTTTGGAGAAGGGTCCCAAGGCACCTTATATAGTCCGGTTGCCTTGAGTTACAAGTCGGCTAGAGATCATAACCTACCCGAAATACAAGGATTCGATCCTATAACGATTACAGATATCTTTCCCTAGAATTCTGGCTAGTTTATCTTGATCTCCGATCTTCTTGCGTGATACGCCGCCTGCTTCCTTGCCGCGCGCACCGTCGTAGTCATCCCGGTTCGTCCGACTGGTGGGCCTCCCGAGTGGTGGGCCACCCAGTCTGACAAACCGGCCCGATAGCACTCGGATTGGGCTGCCCCCTACTGGTTGGGCCAATCCGCCCTCTGGGAACCCCCGGGGGTCTATCCCCGACAAGCCCCCGAGTAGTATGTGGTTGAGCGACAACTCGGCGAGGTCGTGCTGTCTACTGAGCTTCGAGCTTACTGCGGTTGGAAGCAAAACCGCGTGATACTGGAGAGAAAAGAGAGCCGTCTGCAACGGATACACCGTGAGGTGCGTCCGTTGGCTGTAGCCCCCGAGCCTTGAAGCGATTCCGAAGGAATCGGTCCAAGGGTTTGTAGCCTTGCTCTGAGGTCGCCAGACAATCAACGGATGCGCCGCGAGATGCGTCCGTTGGCCGTAGCCCCCGAGCCTTAAGGCGATTCCGTAGGAATCGGCTCAAGGCTTGATCGAGGAGCATCTGACTGAATCATCCGGCGTTAATTTCGGCGGCCAGCCCCCGAGCGTGAGGGCCGAGGCACGCCGAGTGGTCGTCCCGGCGCCAGCCCCCGAGCGTGAGGGCCGAAGCACGCCGAGTGGTCGTCCCGGCGCCAGCCCCCGAGCGTGAGGGCGAGGCACGCCGAGTGGTTGTCCCGGCGCCAGCCCCCGAGCGTGAGGGCCGAGCACGCCGAGTGGTCGTCCCGGCGCCAGCCCCCGAGCGTGAGGGCTGAGCACGCCGAGTGGTCGTCCCGGCGCCAGCCCCCGAGCGTGAGGGCCGAGCACGCCGAGTGGTCTTCCCGGCGCCAGCCCCCGAGCGTGAGGGCCGAGCACGCCGAGTGGTCGTCCCGGCGCCAGCCCCCGAGCGTGAGGGCTGAGCACGCCGAGTGGTCGTCCCGGCGCCAGCCCCCGAGCGTGAGGGCTGAGCACGCCGAGTGGTCGTCCCGGCGCCAGCCCCCGAGCGTGAGGGCCGAGCACGCCGAGTGGTCGTCCCGGCGCCAGCCCCCGAGCGTGAGGGCCGAGGCACGCCGAGTGGTTGTCCCGGCGCCAGCCTCCGAGCGTGAGGGCCGAAGCACGCCGAGTACTCGCCCATAACCTGTAGCAAAAGCATAGTGCAAAGGCAGTATATGGTGCAGCAAAATACAAATCCGAGAAAAAAGTATTTGGCAGCGCATGAAAACGATTCCTGCTTCCAGCTTTTTAAGTCTATTAATTTCTCTGGGTAGTTAGCCTGTTACGTTTATGCACCTAATCCCCGATAGCCATAGTCCGTAGCGCAGGGAGCTGGGCCGCGTGCACGCGTAGGAGCGTAAGCGTACGGAAGAGTCGAGGTTTCACAAATTAAGGCATGTGCCGCCCGAGCACTTTAGCGACTCGTGCAAAGGCTTACGGAATTGAGGTTGGAACGTGATCGGAGTGGTCGACGAAAATCATGGAGATTCAGAAGAACCACGAGGCGAGAAATCATAAGATATTTAATCGAAAGTAATACTTAGCTTTGGTTTGTATCCAAGTTCTTGAAGATTCCTTTTCCCTCGAACGTTACAGGGAAGACAGTCGTTTCTGACATGCGGCGACAAGAACAGTCTCCCCCGTGAACGCACAGGACTTACCCGTGGTCGGGCAAAACCCAAGGTGATAAGGGTGTCCTGTGCACCTTGATAGGAAAAAGGACGCGTGGCCAAGAGCCACATGCTTCACAATGCTAGGGGAGTCCCTTGTTTCCTGGTATCCTGAGGCTATAAATACCCATTGGGGAGTCAGAGCTGCTACCCATAGGCGAGAGTATGCACAAGATCTTCATAGCGAGTGTTCTGGGGGCCTGCGGGTGGATTCATCCACCGGGTGAGTTCGTGGAGTTATAAAGCGCGGTGCTAGAAGAGAGCTTGCGATGTACTTGAGGTGTTGATCAGTGTCTGGATGCTGTCCCATTCACCCCTGCATTCCCATGTGACGAGGGCCATGTGGGGTGAAATGCTTTGTAGAGCAAGAGATAGCCGGAGGCATTAGCTAGCAACCCTCAATCGGTGCTGTCTCGTCGACGGCTGCAGTGGTGCTACAAGAGAGCTTGCGACGAGCTCATGTGGGCCAAGCTTGCTTCGGATGCAGCACTAGGCGCAGGGACAAGTGCCCCAAGCCGTCATCTTGACGGCTGATGTGTTTGATCTTTGTGACCGGCTTGTGACCGGCTAGCTTTGTACTTTGTAGGCCCTTCTTGTTTTGTGAAAGGATTCTCCTCGTGGTTTGTTTTGAGAACGGAGCTTCTGCGTTTTGTTTGCCGACAGCGCGAGCCACGAGCTGTTGAAGCTGGGCTACGCTCGCTCAACCGCCGTGGCTCGTTTGCAGCGCCAGCCCCCGAGCGTTTTGGGGGCTGATCGAGCCCAAGGGGCACGCTGTCTTCGATGCGGCGCCAGCCCCCGTGCCCGAGTGCCGGTCGAGCCTTGGCGGCACGCCACTTGTTTTGCAGTGTCGACTCCCGAGTGGTTCGGGGCCAATCGAGCCCGAAAGGCTCACTGTCTTTAATGCGGCGCCAGCCCCGAGTCTGAGTGCTGGTCGAGCCTTGGCGGCACGCCACTTGCTTTGCAGTGTCGACTCCCGAGTGGTTCGGGGCCAATCGAGCCCGAGAGGCACACTGTCTTTAATGCGGCGCCAGCCCCCGAGTCCGAGTGCTGGTCGAGCCTTGGCGGCACGCCACTTGCTTTGCAGTGTCGACTCCCGAGTGGTTCGGGGCCAATCGAGCCCGAGAGGCACACTGTCTTTAATGCGGCACCAGCCCCCGAGTCCGAGAGCTGGTCGAGCCCTAGCGGCACGCCACTTATTTTGCAGTGTCGACTCCCGAGTTGTTCGGGGCCAATCGAGCCCGAGAGGCACACTGTCTTTAATGCGGCGCCATCCCCCGAGTTCGAGTGCTGGTCGAGCCTTGGCGGCACGCCGACTTCTTCGTCTTGCCCGAGTGCTTGGAGTCGTTTTTTACCGTTGATGTTCCGGACGTAACGGTTCGCGTGGGCATTCAACGGCTCTTTTTCCCGTTGCAGCCTCTTCCGTTAATCACGCCGTCTCACGGTAATTTTGGGCGTTGTGAGCGCCATAAAAGGCTAGGGTTAGGTCTTGATCGGGAAATTACTGTTTCGAGATCCATTCCCCCTTCTCTCCATTCCTCATCCAGCCGCCACCCGAGCCTTTCTTCGCATCTAGATCCGCCCCCGCGGATTTAGCCATCACGAGGAGCGCAGCCACGCAAATGCGAACAAGGCATTCCGTGCCCAAAGCAATGGCGCCGAAGAGGAAGCTCTCCGATCTCTCCAAGTCAGACAAGATCCCCTCCCCCGCGGTCGCATGGGCACGGGGGAAGGTCACCACGGAGATGCTGGAGGAGATGGTGGAGCGGAGTATCCTTCCGCCTCAAGCAGTGGCGGAATGGCGCCCAAGCGCCAAGGAGGCCTTTCCGTCGGAAAACTCCGGCGAACTGGTGCTCTTCAAGCCGTTCTTCGAGGCGGGGTTCGGTCTGCCGACGGGGGCCTTCTTCCGGGGCCTCCTTCACTTCTACGGGATCGAGGCCGTCCACCTCAACCCCAACTCAATCATGGCAATCTCCGTCTTCATCCATCTGTGCGAGGCCTACCTGGGGATCTCTCCCCATTTCGACTTGTGGAGGTATCTTTACTGGTTGAAGCCTCAACCGAGCGAGGAGAAGATGGTCGTCGTGGGAGGCGCTGGATTCATGCTGCGCCAAGGACAAAAGGACGAGTACTTTGACATCGCCCTGAACACCTCCAACAAGGGCTGGAAGTCCGAGTGGTTCTACGTCGGGAACCACGCTCCGACAATCCCTTGCCACACTGGAGCGCGGCCACAGATCAAGAGTTGCTGGAACGAACTTCCAGCGGACTGTCATTTGCCCGAAGTGAAGGAGCTCCTTGGGATGATCAAGGAGCTCAAAGATCGGGGTTTGACAGCGGTCGGCGTGTGCCTGCAACTTCAGTCGGCGGCTGGTGCAGCCAATCCAGGAGAGGAAGCACCCGGGCTTCGAGTACTCGGGCCGGGAGGACCCTACCCAGGTGGCCCGCCGGACGGTGGGCAAGGAAGAGATGAAGGCGCGCGTGGGCGGATTCTTCCTCGGCCACGTGTCAGAGAAACATCAACCGCGCCCATTCTCCTTGAAGAGGCCTGCTCCACCGGTAAGTCTTCATTCCGAGTGCTTTGTCGCGTTGGTTTTGATTCTGATTTTTAATTTTGATCTGATCGTCCGTTGGCCGTCTGATTTTGCGGCCCTCGCAGGATCGGGTCTTCGAGTATTTTTCCCCTTCTCCGCTTCCAGAGGACTCGCCTAGGAAGGTGTACCTGGGGGTAGCGGCTCCGGGCGAGCAAGGCGACGCCCCGACGGAGGGTCCAGTCGGCCCGCCTGCTCCCCTGGAGTGGGCGGCCAGTGACACGGAGGGTTCCCTGAGCCCTTCAGATGAAGAAGTGGAGGAGACCCGCCCAAGGAAACGACGGGTGGCGATTGCAAAGGTTGGGACTCGCAGTGGGCGTGTCTCGAAACCGGTGGCGTCTGGGGCCGGCGAGGCGGCTGACGACGACTCGGCCACGCTCTCCGACGAGGCGCCGTCCGTCCAGGAAGCGGTGGTGCATGCGGCGCCGCCTCCTAAGCGGAAGCGCTCGAGGAAGATGACCGCGAAGAAGGCGGCTGCGCAGCCGGCCAATCAGCCGGTTGCCGGCTCGGACGCCGATGTTGATGAGCCGAGAAGACCTTCCCCGGCCGTCTTGGAGAGGGAGGAAGAGGAGAAGGA
>CM014274.1:65400188-65424266 GCA_004135705.1 Alloteropsis semialata
ATACGCAACATCTACAACCCTAGGACAGAACCCAACTACGGAGATCCTTCAGGAACTTCATACACAGCAATACAATCACCCCCAACACAGGATGTAGGGTATTACGTCATCCTGACGGCCCGAACCTGTTCAATCCTTGCGTCTTGTGTTACCATCGACTTCTGATCCTCGATCTGTCCCTCAACAAATCAACCACGTAGGCTACCCTGTGTGGATTGCCGGGTCCAAACATCCGACAGTGCTAGCATGTCCATTACTCTAGCGGAGAAAGTTGCAGATGACTTAGCCAAAAGGCAAAAGTCATGGGAACAGGAGCGTGCGTTCGCCTCGAGCTGGATGAAGCATACAAGAAAATCAACCTGTATCAAGACCACCGAAAGGATGTACTCGAGAGGAACAAGTCTCTTAGACAGAAACTCTCAGGTATGTTGCCGAGTACTTCTCCCCATTGTTAGCGTAAATCATATAATAAATATGATGTGTTTGGTTGCAGAGGGTGAGAAGCGCATTGAAGCTCTAAAGGCTGATGTAATCAACATGAAGAACCGCTTTTACCAGCAACAAGAGCGCGCGAACCAGGCCGAGCAGCGGGAGAAGGATTGCATGGCGGAGCTTGCTGAAGAGCAGAAGATGCGCCAGCACGCCGATGCACAGCTCGTCCAAGACATGACCAAGATCCGTGACCAGGAGGAGGAAATCCAGGCTCTTCGCGTGGAAATCAACCGTCGTGGTGCAGAGATTGAGTCCTGGAAAGAGGCTGCCCATCCGCTGGTCGATGTATATGCCAAGGTACCCGCGGGTAGTGTTGCTCCTCCTCTCCTTGATCGGCTCCGAGCAACTCCTGGGCAGGTGCGGGAATATTGCCAACGGATCGCCCGATCGTGTACTAGGCAAGTACTCGGGCTCATCCGATCCTGGTTCCCCATCCAACCCCCGAGTATTACGGAAGGTCGGATCAACCCGGCATGTACCCGGAGCATGTATGATACCTACATGGAGGAGGAGAAGGACACGGCGGAGAAAATTGTTTCCCGCCTTAAGTTCTAGGTCTTCTTGTTTATGTAAGAAGAACCTTTGTAATGAACTTTTGCAAATGTAAATACTAATGTTTCGTCAATAAGAGTACTTGTTTATCTGTTTCATGTGCCCGATTCTTCTGTGTGAAACAAAAAGTAGATGGCTTTTGTTTGAATGTAGCCTTTCTGGGTTGTTTTTAAACAACCCGGCATGATTCAAAACTTTGTAGTGTATGCGTTACTTGGCAAGCAAGCATAGCATAATAGTCGTATTCGAATTCCAAGCTTGATGATAATGGAATATAGACACTTTATTATCGTTTGGCTAAGAAGCCGACATCAATACATTGAAAGGACTGACTTTTATTAACTGTAATCAACTCTAAAAACTTCTTAAGAGTAAAAACGCCACAAGTGCTCAATTTTTCAATCATTGGGCACCTCTGTTCCGTCTTTCCGCTGTAGCTGGTAAGTACCCGGGCCAATAACCCTTGATACTATGAACGGACATTCCCAAGGTGAAGATAGCTTGTGCTGATCTTTTGTACTCTGAATTTTCTGGAGGATCAGATCGCCAATGTTGAACGACCGCATTTGGATGTTTTGGTCGTGATACCTCCTGAGTTCTTGCTGATACTTGGTTGTCCTGATCAACGCGGCTAGCCTCGCCTCTTCTAGCATGTCCACATCTTCTGCTCTACTCTGCTCTGCTGTTTCCTTCGAGCAGTTTTGAATTCTTGGAGCAATGTACTTGATGTCCACCAAAGTACTGCTTCTGAGCCATAGATCAAGAAGAAGGGTGATTGCCTCATCGCGCGGCTGGGCTGGGTTCTGAGCCCCCATACCACGGCTGGCAGTTCTTACACCCACTTGCCGCCGTACTTTTTGAGCGGTTCATAGAGCCTTGGCTTGAGTCCTTGGAGTATGAGGCCGTTAGCTCTCTCAACTTGTCCATTGGTGCATGGGTGCGCCACCGATGCGTAGCGAACTTCAATTCCCAGACTGTCGCAGAAATCAAAGAACTCGCTCCCTATGAATTTGGAGCCAAGATCAGTGATGATGCGATTCAGGACGCCGAAACGATGAGCGATGTCTTGGATGAACTCGGCCGCCTTTGCTGCTGTGGTGTTGACTAGCGACTTGACTTCAATCCACTTGGTGACCTTGTCGATCGCCACATAAAGATATTTAAAACCTCCTGGCGCAGTCTTGAGTGGTCCCACCATATGAAGCCCCCAGCATGCAAAGGGCCAAGAGGGCGGTATGGTGTTGAGGACTGTTGCGGGGACGTGAGCTTGCTGGGCAAAGAATTGGCAGCCCTGGCAAGTCTTCATGATTTCTTCTGCATCGGCCACAGCAGATGGCCAATAATACTCAGCCCGGAAGGCCTTGCCGACGATCGTGCAGTGGGTAGCATGGTTGCCACAGATTCCACCATGGATCTCTTCGAGGATCTCCCGTCCAACTTCTGGAGGGACACACTTCATCAAGACCCCAGATGATGCGCCGCGTCAAAAGAGGGTGGAGCCGACTACTACATAGTGCTTGCTTCGTCTGATGACTTGCTCAGCTTCCACCTTATCTTCGGGCTCTTTCTGGTGTAGAATGCACTCGATGAAGGGCTTCGTCCACTCAGGTGTAATCACCATGACTTGCTGATGAGGGGGTGTTGTAGTCGGCTGTACTTCCTGCTCTCTGATGGATGGATGTAGCAGCTCATGAACGAAAACGCCACCCGGTACTTGCGCTTGTTGAGAACCCAGCTTTGAAAGTGCATCAGCAGCCATGTTATTGTCCCTAGGGACTTGATGAAATTCGAGTCCATGGAAGTGCTTCTCGAGTTTGCGAATCTCCATGCAGTATGCGTCCATGTTTTCCTTGGTGCAGTCCCAGTCTTTGTTGACCTGGTTGATGACCACCGAGGAGTCACCGTAGACCACCATATGCTTGATGCCAAGGGAAGCAGCCAGGCGTAGCCCGTGCAGTAAAGCTTCGTACTCGGCTTTGTTGTTGGTAGCTTTCCAGATGATCTGGAGCACGTACTTGAGTTGATCGCCTTTTGAAGATATGAATAGTACTCCTGCGCCGGCCCCTTCAAGCTTCAATGATCTGTCGAAGTACATGATCCAATGCTCGAGTGGTTCTTCTGGCACCGCTTGTTGTATTTCTGTCCACTCAGCAACAAAGTCTACCAGGGCTTGTGACTTGATGGCTGCGCGTGGAACGAAGTCGATGGCATGAGAGCCCAACTCAACCGCCCATTTGGAGATTCGCCCTGTTGCGTCCCGGTTGTGGAGGATGTCGCCAATTGGGAAAGAGATGACTACAACAACCCGGTGAGCGTCGAAGTAGTGGCGCAGCTTGCGAGACGTGATCAAGACAGCATATAATAGCTTCTCGACCTGGGGGTAGCATACTTTTGATTCCGTGAGCACCTCGCTGATGAAGTAGACTGGCCGCTGCACTTTGTATACATGGCCGGGTTCCTCCCGCTCGACTACAATAGCAGTGCTCACAACGTGAGTTGTTGCTGCAATGTAGAGGAGCAGTGGTTCCTGATCAGCTGGTGCAGTAAGTACTGGTGGTGACTAGAGAAATTTCTTGAGATCTTCAAACATCGCGTCAGCTTCTGCAGTCCATATGAACTTGTTTTGCTTCTTGAGGAGCTTGAAGAAATGTAGTCCTCTGTCACCCAGCCTTGAAATAAATCAGTTGAGTGCCGCCATGCATCCGGTCAGCTTCTGGGCATCCTTGAGGGATTTTGGAGGCGCTATGGATGTTATAGCGGTGATCTTCTCGAGATTGGCTTCAATTCCCTGGTGGCTGACTACGAAGCCCAGCAGCTTGGGGTTGAGCTTTCATTGGAATTCCCTGAGGTGTGCAAAGGTCTCGGATAAGTCATCAATGAGGCTGCCCGAGTTCTTTGTATTCACGATGACGTCATCAATGTAGGCTTCAACATTGCGGCCAATCTGGGCCTTTAAACAACTCTGAATTGCATGCTGATATGTTGCCCCCAAGTTCTTGAGTCCGAAGGACATTGTGGTGTAGCAGTAGGTGCCAAACGGAGTGATGAACGCCGTCTCGATTTGGTCGTCTTCATGCAGGCTTATCTGATGATAGCCCGAGTAGCAGTCGAGGAAACAGAGTAGAGAGCAGCCAGCTGTAGAGTCCACCACCTGATCAATGCGAGGTAGCCCAAAAGGATCCTTTGGGCAGCTTGTTCAAGTCAGTGTAGTCGACACACATCCTCCACTCATTATTGTTCTTCTTGCGCACCAGGACAGGACTAGCGAGCCAGTCAGGGTAGAACACCTCTTTAATGAACCTGACTGCTAGTAGTTTTGCCAGCTCCGTTCGGATGGCTTCTTTCTTATCCCGGGCGAAGCGTCGTAGGCGTTGTTCCTTCGGTTTGGCAGCTGGATCAACATTGAGTTTGTGCTCAGCCAACTCTCTTGGGACTCCCGGCATGTCAGATGGCTTCCATATGAAGATGTCGCGGTTGTCCCATAAGAAGCTGGTGAGCGCGCTTTCCTATTTGGAAGGCAGGTCAGCGCCGATCAGCGGCGTCTTGGAGAGGTCGTCCGTCCCTGGCTTTTTCGTTGGGATGTCCAACTCAGCCTCACCGAGTTGTTTCGCCATTGCTGCTACGATTGCTGCCTGGCTCAGTTGCTGCATGCTTGCAGCAATCGTCACTGTCTCGGCGTCGCAATCATAGGAGGTCTTCAGGTCGCCCTTTAGGGATAAGATCCCTTTAGGGCCTGGCATCTTCAAGACGAGGTAGACATAGTGTGGAATAGCCATGAATTTCGCCAGAGCAGTCTTCCCAGGATCGCGTGGTACGAAGATTCGAAGTCGGCGACCTCAAAAGTAATGTACTCGGTCCTGTAATTGGCCTTGGTACCAAATGTAACCGAAAGTGATACCTGGCCGAGGGGCACGGCGGCGTTGCCTGGAACGATGCCGTAGAAGGGTGAATCAGTGGGCTTGAGCAGGTTGGTGATGTCCAAGCCCATCTTCTTCAGAGTCTTGGCGAACAGGATGTTGAGTCCGCTTCCGCCATCGATCAATGTCCTCGTGAGTCGTGTGCCAGCTACCACTGGGTCTAGTACCAGAGGGTACCGCCCCGGGTTCTTGATGTTGGTCCATTGATCGTCGCGAGAGAAACTGATCGGGACCTCTGACCACTTCAGGAAGGTGGGGATGGCAGGCTCGATGCAGGCAATCTCGCGTTGGATAAGCTTTTGCTTGCGCTTCGATTCTGTCTGAGTGATCCCCCCAAAGATGACATTGATCACCTTGTCGGCTTGTTGATAGCCAGTGTCCTTGTCACCCTTGTCTCCTTTGTCGTCAGGGTTGTTGGGCTTAGGGGCACCCTCGGCTGCGAACGCTTTCTTGAGCCCGTATCATTCCCTACTCGAGTGCTTGTCCTTTGGATGGAAAGGGCATTGCTTGTCGAGTAGTTTTTCGAACTTCGTACGTGAAGAAGTCTTCTTAGCAACGTTGACCGTATCCTCCGGCTTGCGCTTCTTGTTGTTGAAGTCGCGTTTGCCACTGTTCTCAACTTGCTTGCCCTTGTTGCGGTCGTTGTTGTTGTTGCAATCTCCTTCCGACTTGTTTCGGTTGAATCTTTCGCGCTGCAAGTCTTCAACGTCTTCCTAGCGACCAATAAGGTCGCACATCTGCTCTAGCATTTTTGGCCTGTTCCTCCCAAAATCAAGGTGTAGCGTGGGATCTGTAAGGCCGCCGTGGAAGCAGTCAATGACATCTTGGTCGGATAGGCCCGCACAAGTTGAGCGCTTCTCCCAGAATCATCGGCTGTAGCTTCGTAGGTACTCGTTCTGGCCTTGTTTGCATTGGGCTAGGTCAAAGCGAGTACCCGGCTTCTGCCATGAACCCTGGAAGTTGTTGATGAAAACCTTGCAGAGCTCATCCCAGGAGTCGATGGAGCCTGGCTCCAGCCCTTCTAACCAGGTTAGCGGGGCCTGGTCAAGGACCACTGGAAGATAGGTGCACATAGTGTCGGTGTTGCCCCTTGTCGCCTTGATTGCCGAGTAGTAGATACGGATCCACTGCTCAGGATTGCGCTTCCCGTCATATCTTTCGATATGAGTTGGTTTGAACTTGTCGAGCCAGGAAGTGGCGCGGATGCGGTCTGAAAAGACCGGGAACGCTTCATACTTGTTAAGATTGTGGTAACCTTGACCTGGTGGCCCGTAGACCTAGTCGTACTCCTGGCGCCAGTGGCGTTCGTCTTCTTCGCGGCCGCGGGCCCGTGCTAAGATGACGGTGCGTGCGTCTCTGTTCTGCAAACAGTGTTGCATATCCCTGTCGTCATCGCAGTTGCCACGGCGTGCGTCCCTGTCCCTGTTGCCATCGTGCCCGCCATTGTGACTTTGTTGAGCAGCGTGGTGGCTAGGCCCGGCGCCGTGGTTTCTACCTCCGGCGGCGAGTACCATGCCTCCCTCGTTGCCGCGTTCACGTTGGTCCCTGCTTGGGTGGTGGGACTGGTTGCCGTGATTGCCAGCTTCAGGGGGTCGGCTGCTTGCCTGACGGTTTGGTGCTCTGGTGATGGTCCGTGCAAACCCAGGAGCCGAAGACGAAGGTGGCGCCCTTCTTGAACGCCATGTCGCCGTCGCAGTTGATGATGACTGGTGCCATCGAGCTTGCTTTACGATTCTCGATGAGAGCCCCTACCTGGCGCGCCAGCCGTGGTTTTTTATACCAGCTAGCCTACTATGGGGGGTCCCTAAGTAGTCGAGTTGTTCGTGTGGGCCTCGCCGGAACCAGAAGCACGATGGTGAACACGAGATGATTTAGACAGGTTCAGGCCGCCTCGAGTAGAGAGCGTAATACCCTACGTCCTGTATGGTGGATCTCTTCGTATTGATGGTTATGATTTTACAAGGGGTCCCTGCCTCACCTTATGATTTTACAAGGGGCTTCAGCTCTTAAGCCTACGAACCTGCAAAAGTAATCTTCCAGTGGTTCCTTCGGCTTTTGGTGTAGAGTTAGCTCTGCATATGAGAGTGCTTGGTCTCCCATGATGCTGAAATTCTTGATTAGCTCTCTTTTCAAATCATACCAGATGTTGATTGATAAGCCTGGCAGCTTCGTGTACTAGTTCATTGCGGTGCCATCGCAGACGATGATGAAAGATTTTGCCAGTATCACATCATCTCCTCCTACCGAAGCTATTGCAGCTTCCTAGCTCATTATGAATTGTTTAGGGTCGGTAAGGCCATTATACCTTGGTAGAGTGATGGGCTTATACAAAGGCGGCCATCTTGCCAATTGCAAACTTTCTGATAGGGGACAAGTATGATCGATGGGATGAGTGTGCAGCATTTGTAAGCATGTTCCCGATGTGGAAATGCGGTTTACTACGGTGTCAGCGAAGGCAATTGGCTCATTGAGCTCAGCCTGCAGCTCGGCGACTTGCTTCTTGGCCTTCTCTAACTCTGCACGGAGCTTGGCAGTTCTTGAACCTGTGGTATTTAGTCTTCTTTGATTTGCTTGCCTCAGTTCTTCCAACTGCTGCCTGATTTGTAGCAACTCATGCTGTTGCTCTTCCTCATCATCTTGCATTTGCTGTTGCAGCTCAATTTGAGCGGCTTCGAGTTGTTTCTGCTACTCTAGGCGCCGAAGGCGGAGCCTTTCCTCCATCCTGCGCGACTTGTCTTCAGTTGTGAGTGTGTCTTCATCATCCTCCTGCTCCTCGATGATGGCTTCGGTTATGGGTTGTGTGGTATTTGGTGGAATTATGGCTTGGGCATCGGCTTCGCCAGTTGAGGTTGTGTCTTTAGTACTGTTTCTTGGGTTTTTGGGCACTCTTTTTGCTTGTGGCATGATGGTGTTCGTGGGTTTGCTTCGTGCACAGCACAGACGGTGGGTGCCAATTGTTGGGATATAGTCGAAGGCAATATACACAAACAATAGCCAAGACTGAGAAATTAAGACAAGCAACGATACATTACTCATCTACAGTGTTCTCGGGAATCAACCCATTACATGTTGGTGAGAGGTCCCCTTTTATAGAGAGGTCAAGAGGCACATTATGCATTCCACTTATACCCCTGAAAACCAGGCATCACCCTCTAGACTACACAGCTCGGGTTATGCAGGGGCATAGTAGTACATTTACTCTCCTCAATGTGAATGCGTAGCAACTCCATCTTTGACTCGGCTTGGACCCGGTCCACGCTGCCTTCACTGCCCCTCTGGTGAGCTCTAATGCCTTCACCTTCAGGAGCACCTTCGGTACAAGATGCCCTCTCCTTCCCAGAGGAGAAGCCAACTTGTCCTTTGTCCGTCTCTGTCGTGAACCTGGAAGAGAAAACAAACCACGCATATGTTGGTGATGTTTTCAAGTTGCCTTCGCACCTTGTTTCAAGTGACTCTGTGTAACGAAGGCAACGCTCCGCTTTATAGTGCCGGAACTACTAGCGAAGGTGTTTGCTCTGTCAATTATTTCTGCGAAGGCAAAACACAAGAGTTAATGAGCAAAGTAAACGGGAGAAGGTGTTTCTTTGGCAGGCCAATCCCCCAACATCCCCTTTTATAGGGAGGTCAAGAGGCACATTTTACATTCTACTTATACCCCTAAAAACCAGGCATCATCCTCTAGACTATACAGCTTGGGTTATGCAGGGGAATAGTAGTACATTTACACTTCTCAATGTGAATGCGTGGACTAGTAACTTCATCTTTGACTCGGCTTGGACCCGGTCCACGCTGCCTTCACCGCGCCTCTGGTGACCTCTAGTACCTTCACCCTCAGGAGCACCTTCAGCATAAGATGCCTTCTCCTTCCCAAAATAGAAGCCAATTTGTCCTTGGCCCGGTCCTGTTATGAGCCTGGAGGAAAAGATGAACCATACATATGCAGGTAATACTTGTAGGTTGTCTTTGCACCCCACTTTAAGTAACTCTGTGTCGCGAAGACAGCGGACCGCCTCTGATGCCAAAACTACTGGTGAAGGCATTTGCCTTGTCATTACTTGCAGTGAAGGCAAGACATTAGAGCCAATAAACAAAGTAGCGGGAGAAGGTGTTTCCTTGGCAGGCCAATCCCCCATCAGTAGCCCCTCGTGGATGAGGGCTTTCTCCAACAGGCCGATGTCCTCGAAAATTCAGGATTGTCTTCACCTGCTTAGAGAAATGCCTCCTCCCGTTGGAGCAAAACCCGAGTCGTTGTTTTCGTTTCGTGATTGGATTCGCTCTTATTTGCTTTTTGGAGATGGAGTCAATTATCACTATTTTTAATATTTTATTCTTATTTTTGAATCGTCAGCGCCATTTTGCCTTTCGAGGAGTGGTAACGGTCACATTTTTTACCTCCCTATATAAGGGACCAAAGGGGGTGCTCCTTTTTACCTTCTCCCTTTCTGCGGTCAGTTGCTTCCTTTAGACGCAGCCTTCTTCGCGCTGAGTTGAAGATATTCGCTTTTGTGGAGTTTTACAACTTTTTCGTGGTGATCTCTTCATTGTCGCAAGTAAGCTGTTTTCTTGTGATTACTTTTTTGTTTTGCTGGCTTCTCTTTGTTATGTTTCTTGCTTATTTTTTATTTGTGTTTCTCCTTTGCCAGCGGCTCGCACTAGGCAGACTGCTGTCTTAATAGACATGTCTAACGAAGGTAGCCCTCCAACCCAGGGTGCGGGAAGATCTTCTCCTTCTCGGGAGGAGATGACCGATGTCGAGACAGAACGATTTGTTAAGCAAATCGAGGATGAGACTCCTCTAGATGAAGACATTGTTGAGGAAGAAGAAGGCCGTGGCAATGATGGAGGCGATAATTTGAATGAAGGTGAAGAAGAAGATAACTTGGATACTGTCGAAGCTGGTGTTGAAGATCTTGTTGATCCCACTAAGAAGCCGAAGACACTTGTTTTTGGCAAATCCAGAATAGGAAAGGATGACATTGCTTTCTTCGAGAGCCAGGGTTATTTCCCTAAGGGCCAAAGTCACGCTCCTGTTGATGATATTATCCCTGCTCCTTGAGAGGACGAAGCCGTGGTTTTCTCAGGCTTCTTTCTTGCTGGCTTGAAGATGCATATTGACAATATTATTGCGAAGATGATTGCTCCGTATGGTCTGCATTTGCATTATTTGACACCAAATGCTATCAGCCATCTTATTCGCTTTTTCTGGGCCGTAAAGACTCATGAGTCGTCCATGACTGTTGATGGCTTTCTTCGGCTGTATGAAGGACACAATCAGAGCAAATCTACTGAGGTTGAACGTGAATTGTTTACTCTAGACTTTGGTTGTGTCACTTTTACTAGGCGTCGCCGAGGTTCGAACTTTGCAAAGGTGGAAGTTTCCTTCGCTCAAAGAAACAAATGGAGAAAAGATTGAAAAAAATACTGGCTTTATGTGAAAGTTCCTTCGGAAGAGTTACTTTGGCAGATGGGACTAAAGCCTTGACCTTTCCTCTTCACAGCAAGATTAAGCCACTTGACTTCGTTTCTTGTCCAGTGTTTGACCCTGAGAGTGATGGTTTAAAAAAATGCTGGCAAGCCTTTCGAACGGCTTCGCGGACAATCTACAGTCGCGATCTTGCTGAGGAGGGTTTGGCTGCTTGTGTTAACTTTTTGTCAGCTGATTGGGAGCCTTACAATGTTGAATGGAAACCTTTTGGGAACCATACCTGTGGCAGACCGCCCCAATTAATCCGGTTTAAAAGCATGGGCCCACTATCACAGCAGTGCTCCACGCCCTTAAACCGAGCTAATTGTGCAATCCGTCGGATACCTTCCCGATTAAACCACCTTGTTCTCTCGACCGAAACGAAATAGCAGCAGTCCCACTCGAAGATGGGCTCAGGCAGTACAACTCATCACAAATTTTACAACACGGGGTTCACATAGATAATTATACAAATACAGTGCATATGTTTTAAGTATTACAAACCAGAGTTATAAACAGCAGAAGTCTACATGGCGATTACACAAACATCATATGGAGCCCTCATATGACATTTAATGCCCGCGGCCTGAGTCGGACTCAGACGGCCCCCACTCGACTGTCCAACCATCAGGGAGCACACCAGGCCAAGTCAAAGCAGCAACAGGGTCGTAACCATCCATAATCTGAAAAAGATAGCCACAAGCAAGGCTGAGTATACTAATACTCAGCAAGACTTACCCGACAAGGTTAAATACTAGACATGCAAGGCTTTTTGGCTCTGGGGTTTGTTTTGCCAAAAGCGTCTACAAGTTGATCCCTATTTTCAATATTTTAGCCAAGTTTTAAAGTGAGGCTAACCATTTCTAGATTTACCAAACTATCCAATAACATTCAGTGTCGAAAAACAATTGATTAGTAAATCATCAACATTTCTCATCTAACAACACTTTCCCCCATTTGGCCCAAGGACATTGATGTATGAAAAGAGATCAAGCAGCTTCATGTAACCGCGAAGGACGGACAACTCGAGTTGATTTTAACCATGCATGGGACAACCTAATCGTATGACCCGTGAGAGACACCCAGGACCTCACGAGGCAACCGTTCCCATCTCTCCCTGCCATCTGCCATCAGGGACCACTCCGCCCGAGTGCACGCCCCAACGGACCCCAAGTGCCCGAGGCAAACCTGTGCCGCGGCCACTGCTACACTCGCCACAACCCCTCGCCCAAGGGAGTGATAAAACCCGTCAAACGTTAGTTTGAATCAAGTACTAGGTTTACCAGTTTACCATATTTCCCGGCATACGATTAGTACCTTCAAAAGCTTGACCAACATCGCCACACAATCAATGCCTTAGCCACAAATCTCTGTGCAAGCGGGGTGTTCAACCAAACATAAATATCGCACAAGCCCCGCTTGCCGAATCTCATTAACTGATAAAGTAAAAACCTATATCTCGCGAGTGACAAGGCAATCACTCGACTTCTACCGATCCTAATTAAGCATGGCAGTCTAAACGACCTACACATACTAGTATTAGGACATAGGTACCTAGAGATCATGCAACTAGGGTTTCATTCAACTCCTCAAAACTTAAATGCACAAAAGTAGGGCATAAAGTAAGGAGTGTTAGAATAAACAGCGGGTTATGCTCCGGGGCTTGCCTTCCTGATCAGCGCTGGCCTTGGGCCCTTCCGAACTTTGGTTCGGGTCTTGTGCAACGACAAGATTCAATTCAGCAGTAGTGGGATCGTCCGCGGGCTCAACCTCGATCTCGTATATCCCGTCGACCAAGGTTTGATCAACACGAAATGCAGATGCATGAGATGCAGCAGTGCGACAAATCAATTACAGAATTACTGCAACAACTCACTAATACATCACGGGGCAATCATTTACGGAATATAAACAATTAAGAAGCTCACAAATAAAGCGGGGTGGGTTGCTTTTAGTTGCTAATTAAACTTAATTCAATTCTGAAATAATATATAAAGGAATCTTATTAACTCTTTTTAAATGTGTTATAACCACTTAACTTACTACATAAGTTAAACAAAACATCTATAATTAGCTACTAGTTATACAATGGAGTTTCAATTGCTAAATCCCACATTCAGTGCTCCTGGTTGCTTTTCATGTTTGCAGAATTATTTTTACCACAAGAAAACTATTTATTAAGTAAGCATTTCTTAACTAGTTCTTACCAAATAAAGTCTAGAAAATATATTTTCATAAACACAACTTAAGGTAAACATGTTTCTGTGTTCTTGACAGTTAAACATATTTTTAAAGAATTTTTCAGCATTTTACCTATTTATTTGCTATTTTTCTTAACAGCCAGCATTTGCCACCAATCAGAAAATCATAATAAAATCTACAAACATGTTCTGCAGTTGAAATTTTTTATTGCAACTACTATTCCAACAGAGGCATTTTATGTGAATTTTTTAGATTTTTCTGAGTCGTATAGAATATTTGGTGATTTAACATTTCTTATCTAGCTAGCAACAACTTAAATCCAAATCTACTAAAATCATGCACAAACTGTGGCCAACAGATACTCAATTCAACTCCACTGGTCACAACAGATCCAACAAAAGTGGTTTTGCATTTTTAGCACATTCCTATGATTTATAAAGCCATAAACATCCTTTCAAGCACATCTTCATATATTCAAAAATACATCAGGATTCACACAGATTATACATGCATATGATACACCACTGGAAAGATAATTTCTCAAGGATTCCAAAAAGTCCAAGTTTGTAATTTTTTAATTTTTCTGTGATTTTTGGCGATTTATTGAATCTCAGCCGAAATCAAAAGAAAGAAACTCGTGAATAGGGAATATGTATTTACATCCGGGTCCTCGGGAAAACAAAGGTTCACGGACAGGTCCTTTTCTTTACGAACAGGTCCTCGGATTCTCGTCAAAAACCCCCTGCAAGATTTCCATAATTACACATAGGTCCAAAACATCTTTACATAACCCCCTAAGGATCTGTTCTTTTACCTTTGGGGTCCCCTTTCTTCTACCTCTGCCTGCTCACGCTCGAGTTCGAGCAGGAGGTCCGGCCGGCCGGCAAGAGCCGCGTCCGGCCCCTCCCCTCGGCCTGGGCGGCACCAGGTTGNGGGGCGGCGCCTGCCCGGCCCCCAGGCGCCGGCGGCTGCAGTGGTGGGCGGCGGCGGTCTGGGCCCCTGGTGGCCGGTTTGGGATGGGGAAAAGGTCGGGGATGATCCTAGGAACACGAGGAATGTCTCTTGAAGCTTGGATTGGAAGGAGGAGGCATGTAGAGTTACGATTTTGGGATTCTTGGGAGCTCGGCCGAACGGAAAATGGTGGTCTGTACCACGCGAAATTCTCCGCGTATGAGCTATGGCGGAGCGAGCGGAGGGTCCAAGGGCGGAGAGGGCGAGGTGGAGGAGTGAATGGCGGGGTTAATTGGAGGATGGTGGATTAGGGGGGGTGAATTTGGCCGTCGATGTACCGAGCTCTTTACTGACCTCGATTCCCACCGATGCTTATCCTGCCAGCTCAATGGACAGCGCAACAACACACTTGGCACTGCCACGGGGCTCACGAATGGCTTGGACGCGTGGCTGCCAGCTGGAAGTACGGCGAACGGCGTCGACGACGCCGAGGCCAAGCTCTGATCGGCGTTCTGTCGACCGTTGAACTGAACTGTCGGTTTCAGTTTATAGGCCGAACGACGCAGCGGCTTCATTTCGATTTTTCGCTCGATTCCGTGTAGAAACTCAAGGAGCAACCAATACCAACTTTGCAGAGGATTCATAGGACTACAATTCCTACAAAGACACTTATACCATTTGCTCGACGGTTTGGAAGTTGCAAGGCTTTGATTCTCAGCCAAAATCCGAAATTCTGAAAAATTCAGAGTTTTGGCAGCTCACGGGTCCAACTTCGTCGGCCTTAAACTCCACTTTTTGTACATAAAAAGTTGATTCGACCAATACAAAAGTTGAAGATGGTATATCAGGCTACAACTTCTAAAAAGGGAGTTATAGTATTTGATCAATGGTTTGAGAGATAAATCGAGGAGAATTCGGCCAAAAACGCTGTTAACTGTCGGACTGAATTTCTAAGTCTGATTCGAACGATTTTTACCCGACTTCGCTGACCTTTTTCTCTAAGATTTACATACAAACTTCGAGATCGTCCAATACAAAAGTTGTAGCGGGTACATTAGGCTACAACTCTTACAAAGAGTGTCACTACTTTTGGGCCACGGTTTGAAAGTTACGGGGCGACGAATCTGGGCAAAAATTCATGTTTTCAGACAAGTGTATTTCAGCTAAGTGCTGAAATTGTTGGTTTGACCCGATTTTGACCAAGATTATGAGTGATCAAACAAAGTTTTCCTTGATCCATATCACCACCATTGTAAAGAGGGTACTTTGTACTCCAACTTTTATATTGGTGGAATTTCAAGTGTTTAGGCAAAATACAAAGATATTAGCCTCTCGAGAAGGGTAAAATGCAAAACTCGCAACACATGAAATGACGGTCAAACGATTTTGAAATTGAATTTCGAATTTTTCTTTGAACTTCCCATGCTCATTTGAGTTCATAAACATGTATTTGACATTATTTGTGACATTTTGGTATAAGTTTTGTATTTTGACTATTTTGATTATTCCGGTTGACCGAGTCAACATAAACACACAATTATGCACAAACACCACAATCATGCAATGATGCATTTCATAATGAGTTTAATTAATTTAATTAAGGGTTTTAATTATATTAGTGACACCAGGGTGTCACAGCCCTCCCCCCTTAAAAGAATCTCGCCCCGAGATTCCGGTGCAAAGAATTTAGTGCGGAAAACGAAATTACCTGGAATGGAGTTCATAAAATCCGGATATTTAGATCTCAGATATGATTCTTCCTCCCAAGTAGCTTCGTCTTCAGTATGATTACTCCACTGAACTTTATAGAATTTTATAACCTTTCTCCTTGTGGTTCTATCCTTTTGATCAATAATTTTGATAGGACGAACCTCATAGGTGAGATCAGGTTCAAGAGGGATTTCTTCATAAGAGATGGACTCTTCTGGAACTCGAAGACATTTCTTGAGTTGAGAGACATGAAATACATTATGTACGGCGAAGAGATTAATTGGGAGCTGCACCTTATATGCCACGGGTCCACAAATTTCCAAGATGGGGAAAGGTCCAATATAGCGAGGAGCTAATTTTCCCTTTACACCAAATCTATGAACGCCTTTTGTCGGTGAAACCCGAATATAAACATGATCACCCACTTCAAAGGCCAAAGGCTTTCTTCTTTTGTCATAATAGCTCTTTTGGCGGGATTGTGCAGCCTGAAGATTTTTCTGGATGATTTTCACCTTATCTTCAGCCTCTTGGACTAAATCCGGTCCAAAGAAATTTCGTTCACCGGGTTCGGACCAATTCAAAGGTGTACGACACCGCCGCCCATACAAGGCTTCAAATGGTGCCATTTTTAGACTTGCTTGATAGCTATTGTTGTAGGAAAATTCCGCCAACGACAAGCATTGATCCCAAGTCTTGTCATAATGTATGACACATGCTCTAAGCATATCCTCCACTATTTGATTCACCCTTTCGGTTTGCCCATCCGTTTGAGGATGGTAAGCGGAGCTACGGATCAATTTGGTGCCTAGGGAAGCATGTAATTGTTCCCAAAAGCGAGCAACAAATTGAGGGCCTCGATCCGAAATAATTGTCCTTGGAATCCCATGAAGACACACAATTTGATCGATGTAAATTTCTGCATACTTCTTGGTAGTATAGGTGGTGTTGACCGGAATAAAATGAGCGGTCTTTGTGAGCCGGTCAATAATCACCCAAATAGAATCATGTTTATGAGAGGTGTTGGGCAAGCCCACAATAAAATCCATAGCTATGTCATCCCATTTCCAAGATGGAATAGGCAGAGGTTGCAATGTTCCAGCTACCTTGAGATGACTTGCCTTCACCCTTTGACATGTATCACATTCGGACACATATTTAGCAATTTCCCTTTTCATTCTTGTCCACCAAAAATTCTCCTTCAAATCCTGGTACATTTTATTACTACCCGGATGAATAGAGAATTTGGATAGATGAGCTTCATCAAGAATTCGTTTTCTCAACTCATGGTCTTTGGGTATCACAAGTCGTTGCTCAAACCAAAGAATGCCTTTCCAATCTTGACGGAAGCATTTATATTTGGACAATCCTTGAGCTAGCCCTTGTTTAATATGAGCAACGCCTTTATCCTTGGATTGTGCCATAATGATTCTTTCCCTCAATGTGGATTCTACCACCATATGACTTAAGGAGCCCTGAGGAACAATTTCCAAATTCAATTTGGACATTTCATGGCAAAGAGTTTCATTGAAAGATGTTATGGTAAGACAATTGCACTGAGCCTTGCGACTTAGTGCGTCCGCCACCATGTTGGCTTTTCCTGGATGGTAATGCACCTCAAGATCATAATCTTTGATTAGCTCTAACCATCTTCTCTTATGCATATTCAGATCAGCTTGAGTGAAGATATATTTGAGGCTCTTATGGTCAGTGTAAATATTGCAATGTGTGCCCATAAGATAATGCCTCCAAATCTTTAAGGCATGGACTACAGCAGCCAATTCCAAATCATGAGTGGGATAATTCACCTCATGAGGCCTAAGAGCTCGAGAAGCATAAGCGATGACTCGATCTTCTTGCATAAGCACACAACCAAGACTGGTGCCAGATGCATCACAATAAACATCAAAAGATTTGGATGTGTCCGGTTGAGCTAGAACCGGTGCGGAGGTCAGAAGTGTCCTCAATGTGTGGAAGGCTTGCTCACATTTTTCACTCCACACAAATTTCTCTCCTTTCTTGAGGAGTTCCGTCATAGGTTTGGCAATTTTGGAGAAATCTGGAATAAAGCGGCGATAATATCCGGCTAAACCCAGAAAACTCCGAATTTGGTGGACTGATTTAGGAGGCTTCCAATCCAATACTTCTTGCACCTTTCCTAGATCGACAGCAATTCCCTCAGCTAAAATAGTGTGCCCCAAAAATTTTACACTGGACAGCCAGAATTCACATTTACTGAATTTTGCATAAAGCTGGTGATCTCTGAGGCGTTGGAGCACAATGCGGAGGTGCTGAGCATGTTCCGCCTCATTTTTGGAGTAGATCAGAATATCATCAATAAACACAACCACAAATTTGTCCAGCTCAGGCATAAAGACCGAGTTCATGAGATACATGAAATATGCCGGAGCATTTGTGAGACCGAAAGACATCACTAAGTACTCATAGAGTCCATAGCGAGTTGAGAAAGCCGTCTTCGGTATATCACTTGGCCTAATCTTGATTTGATGATACCCAGAGCGAAGATCAATCTTCGAGAATACTTTTGCTCCAGACAACTGATCAAAGAGGGCATCAATGCGGGGAAGGGGATATTTATTTTTGATAGTTACCGCATTGAGAGGTCGGTAATCAACACATAGCCTCAAAGTTTTATCTTTCTTCTTCACAAATAGGGCGGGGCAGCCCCATGGTGAAGAGCTAGGACGAATATACCCCTTGTCCAGCAACTCTTGAAGTTGGACTTTTAGCTCTGCTAACTCTTTGGGTGCCATTTTATAGGGCCTTTTGGAGATGGGCGCTGTACCGGGTTGCAATTCAATCACAAACTCAATTTCCTGGTCAGGCGGCATTCCTGGTAAATCATCAGGAAATACATCCGGGTATTCACATACCACCAGAATCTTCTCCAAAGGGGTTTCAATTGCAGAGAATGCACAAGAATTGCTGAGTTCTTGACGAGGCAAATATAGTGTTGATGCCCCATGGGTTGGAGAATTAATTTCCACATAACGGGAAGAAATATCTAAATTGACCCCATGATTTTCCATCGAATTCATACCCAAAATAATATCTATCCCTTGATTCTCCAAGAGAATGAAATTAGTCTCATATACTTTACTACCCAACTTGAGAGGCACATTCCTCACAATTTGATGCGACCCTATTCTACCACCAGGGGTAGATATGATATATTGTTGAGTAGTATGTACAAAAGGGAAATTGTGTTTGGCAGCAACTCTATTACTCATGAAACTATGTGATGCTCCAGAATCAAATAAAACGTATGTAGGTATATTGCGGATAGAGAAAATACCCGACATCACCGGAGCACCAGCAGGGAGTTCATCCATAGTGGTAAAATTGAGTCTGCCCTGTCGGACAACTGCCACTTGTTTCTTGCCTTTGTTATTATTGTTGGCTGGAGCTGGGGCATTGTATCCACCTTGCTTGGGAAGCTTGCAGTCCCTAGCAAAATGACCTGGCCTACCACAGTTATAGCAGGGGGCATTGGTAGGACGAGGCGGCTGTTGCCCCTGAGCTGGAGCACGGTAACCCTGATTCTGCTGCTGGGGAGGCCTGATAATCCATGACCCTGGCTGAGGGGCCCTCTGAAGAGACTGAGCAGGACTCTTCTGCACCAAACGGAACTTAGGCGGTGCAGAGCTAGATTGGCCAACTGGGGCCTTCCTTTTCTTCTCAGCCTTGTGTGCATTAATACTGTCTTCTTTTGTAAGCCATGTTCACCAAATCATTGTAGCTGTCTGCCTTGATCAGGGAAAGTTTATCCCTTAGCTTCGAGCTAAGGCCCCGGCGAAAGCGGTCTTGCTTCTTAGCATCAGTATCAACGTGATAGCCCGCATACCGTGCCAACTGATTGAAAGCCTGAGCATATTGCAGCACGTTGCGGGTTCCCTGAGTAAGAGCCAAGAATTCATTCAGCTTGCGATCCATAAGACCAGCAGGAACATGATGAGCATGAAAAGCCGTTTTGAATTCAGCCCAAGTCACAATGTGATCAGTAGGGAGCATGCCATTATGAGTGTCCCACCATAAGCGCGCAGGGCCGCGTAACTGCTGAGCGGCAAAGCGGGCCTTGTTGGCATCCGAGCAAGGAGACACCAACAGGGAGAACTTGGACTCAATGACGTTGAGCCAAGCGTCAGCATCCAGAGGATCCTCGGTCTTGGTGAACAGAGGTGCTGAGTACTGGTGAAGTCCGAGTACATCGCCTCCTGAGGATGGGGATTGTGACGTCCGCCATGTTGCTGCAGATTCATTTGTGCTTCGGTCAAGCGCCGAAGAAGCTCCGTCTGCATAGCCAATAGCTCCGAGATATTGGTGGGCAGAGGTGGCGGAGCAGGTAAAGCATCACCAGGAATTTGCGACATTTGCAGTGTTTCATAGCTCTCATTAGTCATGCAATACTTGGAATTACAAAACAAATGGATGATAAAAATTACTAACAATCATAAGAATGATTTATTGCAAGGTTAGTATAAAATCATCATCCATTATGCCGGTATTCGCATTCCTAACTTGCTAAAAGGGTAATGAGAAAACTACCTGGATGCATTGCTAATGTCAACTCCGGGGGTGTTAACAGATTTCGGACATGAGATTCAAAATTCATATCTGCAGTTTTGTTAACCCAAAAATTCTCATCTTTTGCCAGAAGAGAGCTTATGTAATTGTCTAAATCTTTTGTATTTTGTAGTCAGACTGGTTCCAATTGGAAGAAGGTGAAATTTGCAAATTTCTAACTGTCTGTCCTGCTGGAATTTTCAGCAAGAAGGGTCAGAGTAAATCGAGCATAACTTTTGTTGTCTTGCTCCAAAAGAGCTAAATTTTTGACACAACCCAGATCACAAAATTGTGCACAAGTTTGGTATTCATGACCCCTTTGAAAAACATCATTTTCTAGGAGTAAAACTGAGGACAAGCTGATTGCACAAAGCTGAAAACAGCATATTCACATAGATGGTTCTTCCATACTAGTGGCATATATTACAAGATCCCTAAGATAATTTACATCACCTACTAGTGGCATATCTTACACTATACATGAACAATTTACATCATCCATTCAAGGATTACATTCATGGATACAAAAGAGAGTCAGTCCCCTAAAAACATCATCTAGTCGGAGTCAACGGAGTAGAGCTCCTTCGGATCCTCCTCGTCATCGGACCCATCGTTTCCACCATTAGGAGGTGGCGCCTGGTTCACTGAGCCTTCTCCATCGGACATGTCAGGATCATTCAGCACAACAGGCTCCCCTGAAACGGTGTCCAGGCCTGACTCGCCCTGCAAGGGTAGCTCTGGAGGCACAGGTGCTGGGGGAGGATTCTGCAACTGAGCGATCACTTCCTGAGCTTCATTCATGTCGTCCTCCAAGTGAGCTACTATCTCGTGCTGCTCAACTAGCTCCTCATTGAGGTGGTGGACTTGGTGATCCAAGCCCCTGACCTGATCAGCTAGAGCCTGAGCTGCTGCTGCCACCAAACGGTTCTGGTGAACGAGGGTCTCAATGAGATCAGCAGATGCTCTCCCATAGTCAACCAAAGCATTCATGTTAGGGTCCTGGACTTGGGCCCTGCTGTCCCACCACAATATGGCATTTCCAGGCCGTGGTGGAAACAAGGCGGCAGGAGTGTCGTAGAGCTGCACCTGATGTTGGTGCCCAAACAGCAGCAAGGCATGTTGTGCCGCCAGCTCACAACCGGACAAGAAAGCATGGGCCCGAGTGGACACCACCAAGTCTTCCGGCCTTATTTCAGGTGGGCTCGGAATGGTGACGGTGACCTCAAACTGCATGACATTCCACTCGACGCGGTGCACCCCGACATAGCGAGGCGGCTCGGTGTACCCGCAGCGCTGCACCGTCTCCCACAGAAGCGCGGGAAAACCCCCCAAGTGAAGGCACGTGGAGTGGTAACGTCCTTGCTCGTCAATGTGCATGGTGCGGTTGCTAGGACCGGCCATCTGAAAGCATTGAACCAAAATAGAGTTTAGTCCAATCATCTAGCTATGAAACGGCATAACTCGAAATGAACAGATTCTGGACTGAATTGCAAAAATTCATAACTCAAAATTGAGTAATACAAAAATTATGAAATTTCACCAGAATGTTCTTGGACAAGTTATCTACAACTTTGGTATTCTATGACATGGCTAAATATATCAACAAGAGGTTCCAATTCATGAGGTTTTGATGACTGGTGCATCCAGAATTTCAGCAGAACAGAGAGCTAGTAAAAAGGCTATATCTCTTTATCCGCTGGGCCAAATGACCTGAATTTTTGGCAACAATTAGAGCATCAAGTTGGCAACAACTTTGTTATGTATAATTTTCAAAGGAAACATCATTAAGAAAGGGTAATCATTGCGGCAATCGGATCTGCACAAAGTTGACAGAAATCAGCGCAATGGTAAATCTGACATAACTCTCAATTGGTGGGGCCAAAAATTTCGAAATTTTGGCAGGAGCTAAACAATGACATTTGGAACAACTTTTCTAATTTGAGCATTTGCAGTTGGGGTGGTCTTGTTGGTCGAAAAGCTTATACCAACAGACAGGGTCAAAAGTTTCTAGATTACCCTTAAGTGATTGTCATGGAATCCTCTAATGGTCGTCTTTTAAGAACTTTCTAGTGGCATTGTTAACCCATAGCTTAATGGTTTCACGATTTATATGTCATTCATGATATGATGCATGCATGAATCGACCTATTCGTCCTCACAAAAGAAACAATTGCCAAGTATTCTTGGACTTACGGAGTTAGAAACCGGTGGCACATATAATACGTCTCTCCTTATAATATCTATTCGACATTCTAACGAACACACCTATGGCTTCGTGGTTAGTGTACCTGCAGAAAATTTTCATCACTGAACCGTTCGTGCCAGCACTCACGAACGGCCCCCATGTACCTCACGCCACATGGGTGACGCATATGCGGTTTCCCACATATGATGACCGGCCCCTCACCCTCTTTCGTCCATCCTTTCCTCAAAATGGCTGCCAAAATGGAAGTCCCATGAGCCACTGAACCTCCCCGGTCGTTTTTCCCCTTTCTTTTCCCCACCAGCTGCACCAGAACACTGGCCACCGGTCCCTGGCCGAGCTCTGCTCGTGAGCAAGCCAGAGGTAGAAGAAGAAAGGACCCTAGGGGTAAGCGGTTAAAAAGAATAGGGGGTTCTTTTCTATAGAAGTTTAGGACTTGTGTGCAAAATGGTTGCTTGAATGGTGTAATGCTTCATGCAAGCAAAATGGTTGCTTGAATGGTGTAATGCTTCATGCACAAATGTGTGCTAGAAAGTGGTTTATTATTTTGTAAATCCTAGGTATGAGCTAAAAATGCAAATCACCTTTGTTGGTCTTAATATGATTAGTGGAGTAGATTTGAGTATCTAATAGCCAAATTTGATTCATGATTTAGGTGGATTATGAATTAGTGAAGTTAAGGGAATAGGAAAGGTAATTTCAAAACTTTGCTTATCAACCATGCTCATTGAATGTTTGGGTCCAGCCATAGGAGCACTGCTTATAGCTAGTAGTTAATTATAGATGTTCTATATAAATTGTGTGATGGTTAAGTTGGCCATAAGATTTCTGGGTTGACCAGTCTGCCAGACTGGTCAAACTGGTCTCAAAAACCGGTCAGACCGGTTCCTGTGCAGGTTGAAATTATTAGTTGTTTACATTCCATAAATGATTGTCCAGTGATGCGAGTTGTTGTAAATATTCTTGTAATTGATCGCTTATGCACTCATGCATCTCATACATTTGCATATCATGTAGAGAGCACCATTACCGATGGGGTATACGAGCTCGAGGTCGAGCCCGAGGGTGATTCCGCCGCTGCTGAAGTGAACTACTCCACTGCTCAAGACCCGGACCAAATTCCGGAAGGGCCCAAGGCCACCGGTGATCAGGAAGGCAAGCCCCAGAGCATAACCCCACTGTTAAAACTAACACTTGTACTTTATGCCTTGAATTGTGCATTTAAGTTTTGAGGAGTTGAATAAAACCTTAGTTGCATGATCCCTAGGTACCTATGTCCTAATACTAGTACGGGTAGGTCGAATAGATTGCCATGCTTAATTAGGACCAGTAGAAGTCGAGTGATTACCTTGTCATTCGCGAGATATAGGTTTTTACTTTATATCAGTTGATGAGGTTCGGCAAGCGGGGCTTGTGCGATATTCATGTTTGGTTGAATGTCCCGCTTGCACAGTTGGTTATTGGCTAAGGCATCGATTGTATGGCGATGTTGGTCAAGCTTTCGAAGGTACTAATCGTATGCCGGGAAATATGGTAAACTGGTAAACCTAGTACTTGATTCAAACTGACGTCTGACGGGTCCTTCCTACTCCATTGGGCAAGGGTTGATGGCGAGTGTAGCAGTGGCCGCGGCACAGGTTTGCCAGGGGCACCTGGGGTTCGTTGGGGTGTGCACTCGGGTGGAGTAGACCCTGATGGCAGATGGCAGGGAGAGATGGGAACGGTTGCCCCGTGAGGTCCTGGGTGTCTCTCACGGGTCGTGCGATTAGGTTGTCCCATGCATGGTTAAAATCAACTCGAGTTGTCCGTCCTTCGCGGTTACATGAAGCTGCTTGATCTCTTTTCACACGTCAGTGCCTTGGGCCAATGGGTTTAGAGATGTGGTTAGTTGAGTAATATTGATATTATGCTAATCAATTGTTTTTCGGCATTGGTTGGTGTTGGATAGCTTGGCAAATCTAGTAATGGTTAATCCCACTTTAAAATTTAGCTAAAATATTGAAAAT
>CM014274.1:65424339-65465374 GCA_004135705.1 Alloteropsis semialata
GCTGAGTAATTAGTACTCAGCCTTGCTTGTGGCTATCTTTTTCAGATTATGTGGACGGCTATGATCCTGTTGCTGCTTTGACTTGGCCTGGTGTGCTCCCTGATGGTTGGGCAGTCGAGTGGGGGCCGTCTGAGTCCGACTCAGGCCGCGGGAACTGAATATCATATGTGGGTTCCATATGATGTTATGTGTATCGACGCTTAGACTTCCGCTGTATTATAACTCTGGTTTGTAATAACTAGAACATATGCACTGTATTTGTATAATTATCTATGTGAACCCCGTGTTGTAAAATTTGTGATGAGTTGTACTGCCTGAGCCCATCTTCGAGTGGGACTGCTGCTATTTCGTTTCGGTCGAGAGCACAAGGTGGTTTAATCGGGAAGGTATCCGACGGATTGCACGATTAGCTCGGTTTAAGGGCGTGGAGCACTGCTGTGATAGTGGGCCCATGCTTTTAAACCGGATTAATTGGGGCGGTCTGCCACAGTTAGCACCCCGCTACGTAGGCCCTTTCCAAGTGTTGAAAAGAATTGGAGCTGTAGCCTACCGTATTCAGTTACCCGAAGAAATGTCAGATATACATCCAGTGTTTTATGTTTCCCAACTGAAGAAATGTTTAAGAACCCCAGAAGAACAAGTACACACAGATGAGATCGATCTCCAGGATGATCTCAGATATCAAGAAGTACCAATCAGAATTTTGGACATTGTCACTAAGAAGACTAGAAGCTCCACTGTTCGGATTTGTCGAGTGCAATGGAGTAGACACAGTGAAGCTGAAGCTACTTGGGAACGAGAAGATGCTTTGAAGAAGGAGTTCCCCCATCTCTTCAGGAATCAGTCGAATCTCGAGGACGAGATTCAGTTTAAGTGGGGTAGGTTTGTAACGACCCAAAAATTCGAAAATCCTAAATCACAGTTTAACGAGTTTTCAAATCTTTATCGATGAGTTCTAAATCTAATCTTTCAATCTTTCCAGAATTCCTAAATTCCAATCTACCAAAAACCACCATCGATCATCCGTTCTTTCCGACCATTCATAGATGATTTCCTGTAATTCTGCACAAACAGACCTTTGCAAGAAGTTTGAAACACAAGCATTGAATTGGATGCGACTTGATTCCTCTTGAGTGATATTCGACCAATCAATATTGTTCATATCGAACTTAGGAGGCAAAATGCTCACAAAAAAAATTTTCTCTATAGCAGGATCTATATTCCTAAGAACATTATGCACATGAGCAGACCAAGAAGCATAGTTTGAGCCATCACTTACAAGAGGCTCAAATTGTACCTCAAATGATATCGACATCTTTTCTTCACGGCGGTTAAGCTTTGATGTGAAGCCAAGCTCTGATACCAATTGAAAGGACCTAGATGTCGCCTAGAGGGGGGGTGAATAGGCGAGATGACCGATTAAAATCACCAATAGCAATTTCAGCCTGCTGCCAGGGGCAACCCGGTCTAACCGGTATGCCAACCCGGTTAAACCGGTCCTAGGCAGTAAGGCTTCAAAAGTGGTGCTCGTCCCCCTCTTGTTCTTCTAGCACCAAATAACCTTAGTGCACTGCTTGTATAGCTGTTTTCCAGCAGATTCACAAAGTCCCTGCACACAGATAGAGCACACCCAAGTAGATCGAAGCGGAAGCAAATATAAAGCTAGAAGTAAACAAATGAGGCAAACCAAAGAGAAGACACAAGGATTTGTTTCCCGAAGTTCAGACCCACTGCATGTCCACCATGACAAGCTCAGTGGTTCCTAATCTCCGTTGAGGAAGCTTATGTGACCACCACCTAGGTCAAGCTATCTCCTCGGCTCCACTAAGTTGATCTTTTCCCACGAAGGAGGCAAGACCAGCCCTTACAAACTTCCAGCCGCTCACCACACAAATGGGAGCTCGCCGGCGACGCCTAGCCGTCTAGGAGGCGAACCTCCAAGTGTAACAAATGCACACAGACTTTCTTGACGCCAACCACAAGTGCTCAAGCTAGTAAATGCTCTCAGATGCTCTCTGATTTCACAATGTTTCTCAATGCTCACACACAAAAGCTTCTCTCAACCCAACTCAAGGATTTTCACTCAAATCAAGCAAACTCACAAAGAGGTGTTGGGGAGAGCTTCTCTGCTGTTAGAAATGTGTCTAGGAGGCTTATAATTCACTGAAAACCAGCAGCCCTCAAAGGAGAGGGCTAAGGGGTATAAATACCCCGGCCATCACAAACTAGCCGTTAGAACCCAGCCAAAGGCGGTTAGACCGCTATCCATACCGGTTAGACCGGTAAAAACTAGCCGTTAGAACCCAGCCAAAGGCGGTTAGACCGCTATCCATACCGGTTAGACCGGTATTTCAAACCTACTAGCCGTTACCCTTGTCAGAGGGTCAATAGAGGTTAAACCGGTCCTTAGACCCAGTTAAACCGCTATTGCCCTGTTAGCACTTTTCACTCATCTCAAGGGCTAACTCTCAAGGCTTTCTCACATAGGTCAACTATTTGAGCACTTTACTGGTGTTTTGTCATTTAGCCAATATAACATCCCTCTTGATAGTACGGCATACCTATACTCAAGAATAAATATAAAATTAATTCATCCACTTGAGCTTGTATGTCTTCAAACATGCCATACATGATTGCTTCTTTCACTTGAGGAATGTCCACATGGTTCTTGCTGAGCAAAACCAACTTGAGCTAGTGACTTGAACCTTTGTTTTGGAATGAAATCCACTTCTAGTTCAATTCACCCTTTCATAATGTTATTCTTGAAAGATTGATACTTATCAACATGAACACCATATGTAACCAAGATTCTTCAAGTTGAAATCCAAAGAAAGTTTCGTCACCCTAGCAAAGATACATGACTCAAGTCCACCACTTGATCACACATTGCTTAGTACCTTGAAACACTATCCCGAATTCCATCTCTTCATCCTTGCATCACATATAGCTCCATATAGGTTTGTATCACATTTAGATTCAACTGGATGATAATGAATCTCCAGGTCATAATCCTTGATTAATTCCAACCATCGGCGTTGCCTCAAATTTAAGTCTGACTGTGTGAATACATACTTCATACTCTTGTGGTCAGTGTAGATATCACACTTATGGCCAATCAAGTAGTGTCTCTAGACTTTTAGTGCGTGCACCACTGCTGCAAGTTCAAGATCATGAGTCGGATAATTTAACTCATGCTTCCTTAACTGTCTGGAGGCATATGCTACTATTTTTCCTTCTTGCATAAGTACACATCCCAAACCTTGGTGAGATGCCTCACAATATATGGAGAAACTTTTAGTTATATCCGGCAGTACCAATATTGGAGCGAGAACCCTTCAATGAACCGTCGATAATATCCAGCCATTCCAAGATAACAACAATGTGATTCTTGATAATGATATGGAATTGGTAGATGTGCAGAAAAATAACCCACCCAACTATATAAACATTAAATCTTAAGCCTTAAACCTACATCTAGATGTTTGTGAGTATAAAACCCACATTCATCACAATCATTACAAAAAGCCAACTCATGCATTTAACATAATAACAATTTATTCAAATCACCCAAGAGCATAGGTTCACACATGCGAAACTTAAAACAAACCCAAAATGCATCTAAGTCATTCGTTACAACTCATGGGACAAATCTAAATATCCTTATCTATGGTGGTACGGGCCTATCTCATAAAGGAAAATAACGGAGGGAGTCAAATTTTGAAATAGATAAGGATAGAAGTATAAGCAAAGATTCTTAATAAATTAATGACAAGGCAAAACAAGGATAGATTAAATAAAAAATGAGGTATGTATAATCAATGAATAAAATAAGCAAGGTTAAATTAAAATGAAATAAAGCAAGGAGGTTGTTGACGGCCCTTAGGCACGCCAATTACGAACCGCAAGCGCACGGATCGGTTGTAGCTTTTCCCTTAGAGTATTCCCCCAAGGTTTATCACTCCACGGAACAAGGGATTTCTACGCTTAACTAAGCACTAATGATGTTAGCAAGAGTGTTCTTTGATTGAATGATGATGTATGTAATAAGAACAATCTAACCTAATCAATGTTATGAGACGGTAGAGAGGAGTACACAAGGTATGGAAACATTTGCCCATAGGGTCTAGGATCACTATGAGATGTAATCGCCAAGCAAGAGAAAACCAATCTAATCTATCAATGGTAAAGATGTGAACCAAGCTCAACATTTTCCCTTCCGCATACTGTCACTACACGAGGGTAATCACCTATCGAGCTATAGGAACACGAAACGTTGATGCGATCTAGGCATGCAAGGCAGCGAGCGATGCATACCCATGGTGATGCCGGTCGGCTATTAGGATGAAAAGCACCATCAACTAAGAACATGATAGATTGATCTCATAAAATGATTCGGCAATTACAAATCAAGATCTCCTTAAAACCTCATGGACAAACGAGGACTTTACCCCATGAAGCTAGGCATGACATCGCGATTCATGGTGTGGAAGCCTCCGGCGAAGATCGAGCTCCTCGCTGTCCTCCAACTTAAGACGACGTCCACGCGACGGCTAGGGCTTCCGGCAGCGTCTCCTCCTTGTGTTTCTCTCCAATGACAGTTTTAGATCTAATATCCTCTCCTCAATTGATAAGATCATGAGGTCGTCCTCGGGGGTGTTAATATAGGTCCTGGTGAATGACGGCAGAGGGAACCCTTAGAGTTTGCGTTTACTTCATGTTAAAGAAAGGGGAGCGCAAGCGGGCCCCAGAGCAGGCTGGCCGACTGGCTCAGAGCCTCCGGG
Source organism: Alloteropsis semialata (assembly GCA_004135705.1). Lineage (NCBI taxonomy): Eukaryota > Viridiplantae > Streptophyta > Magnoliopsida > Poales > Poaceae > Alloteropsis > Alloteropsis semialata. The sequence goes on from CM014274.1 coordinate 65,429,121, forward strand.
CCGGCCGGCCTGGGCTCCTTCTGGCCTGTCTCATCTCCATCTTTCGCGTGCTGGCCCTCCTCCTCAATCCTTATCCATGTAGGTATTTTGGTGCACGTCAAACTTGTCCAAATATGTCGTATTTCCTGCAAAATCTCAATACACTCCAAAATACAAGATACATTCGAAAACGGGGTTATTTCAGGTGCCAAGTGGTGGGTTAGTATAAGAATTAGTCTAAAATTAATGCCAAATCAGCCCTAAAAGTGTACCAATAACGACCGTCAACAATCCCTCCATGCTTAGCTTTTGCTCGTCCTCGAGCAAATCAAGCTGTCGAAATCTTTCAACGGGGTTGCACAATTCTAACCCAAGTTCTTTAAGTGAATGTCAACGGAGCAGCAAAGATAATTGAAGTATGGGCGTTCAAAGATTTATCCAAAACATTACTCCACAACCACTTACCCTTAGCTAGCAATCTTGAGAATCAACAACACTTACTTTCTTGCCTTTCTTGGAGGTTTTTCTTTAGTTATGAAAACAATTTCCCTGCAACAAGAGTTAGACCAAAGTTCTTGCACAAGTCCTTTCAAGTCTCTCAATATAAGTGGCTATCCTTATTAGTTTTGCAAGCTCTCAACTCTCAAGTCTCTCAAGTACGGTTGCTTACCTTCCAAGCCAATGATCATGAGAATATTACCATAATATGAAGGGTTTCAAGGATAAGAAGATTTAGAATGGTGGACATGTGCAAAGGCATATAAATATTGACTTCAAGGCACAAACGATGTCGTCGTTGACGGATTGCACATGGTTGAAAAAGAAGATTTGTTCTCAACAACAAGGCAATCTTCCTTTGCACTTCTTTTATTCTTCCAATTATAGAATTCTCCCTCTTTTATTACATTTTTTCTCCTTTCTTCCTTTTTCTTTTTCTTTATATATTTTTTCTTTTTCTTCTTTCTTTCTTTCTTTTTCTTGAATTTTCCTTCTCTTCTCCGAACCTCCCTTGAACAATTCCTCGTGAAGATAGGCAAATAAAACACCGAGGAGGCTCCACAATATTTCGGAGCCCGAACCCCAGCTTGAGGGGGCTAGGCCGGCCGGCATAAAGAGTCCAGGCCGGCCGACCCGGGGTTCTCCCAGCTCGGTTCCAGTTCAATTTTTTTTTGTACTCCTTCCTTGCTTCCTCCACAAATTATATTTTATTCAAACTTTGCCCAGAAAGAGAACAAATCTTCCAATAATGGGTTGTGTTCAAGGAAAAGATAATAAAACAAGATGTATTTGGGTTCGGGTTTTGGAATCCGGTAGATCATATGAGTTGTTCCAATGAAGAACTCTCATTACCGAATATTGACGAGGCTAGCAAATAAGAGATAAGATAATCAAGGACATGATCATTGCTCAAAATGAAAACTTCCAAGAGAAAGAAATCCTAACTCAACTCATTGCACCTCTATCCCTTATGGTGGAACGATTATAAGGTGGCATTGGTAGGTAAAGGATATAACTCTCAACTTGACAAGAACTAGATCAACCTTTCATTTGCGGTGGTTTTAAAAGAGTGATAAAATAAATTTCCTCTAATTCTAGCCTTACTAGCAAGTATTATAAAAAACCAAGCACTAGTTCAAGATCGGGCATGGGTATTTGTAAGGACAAACCAAATAATAAGCTCTACAACTAAGATTCAATTCCAAGACAATGCTCATGAACAAGTACTTAAAGAAATAAGGCAAAACTGAATGCATAAGTAAATTTGCTCGATCCAACAATTATTCAAAAATAAAGACTCTTTTTATTGATTTTCTTGACTCAACGCTAATTTAGGACTCTCACACACGCTAATTTAAGACTCACAAAAAGACTCACACTAACATTAAAACTCTCAAAATCACACCAACTAGCTCTCGATGAAAAATGGCTAAATAAATTTTAAAACTACGAAGCGTCACACCTCTCCCCCCATGCTTAGAATTTACGACGTCCTCGTCGTAAGAAAATAGATCACACGGGTGAGACGCTTGTAGAGACCTTCAACGGCACCTCGGGCAACTACACTTAGGACAGTTGCTACTTCCCTCTCCTTGCTTCTTCAAGTTCCCATGCATGCTAAAAAGAATTCTCACGTTGTGGTTGAGGAACTTGAAGTCGCCGTCCGATTGCCGCTTAAGATCTTCCACCTTTTGATTAAGCAACTCCAACGCTTGGAGGCACTCATCTAGGGCTTCAAAAAGTGAATGAATATTTTCACGGCAAGGACGGCAACACCCATTGTGACGTTCGGGGGAGTTTGGATCATTGCCGCCCTTGGGTTATTCTTCCTTATGCTCATCGCGGCGATTCTCCTCCGGCTTGTCAACCTCCTTTGGTTCATCTTCCCATATGTACCCGTCGTCGTCATCACGTCCGGCGGCACCCCACGAAGCGGCACTCCGATCGTCTTCCCAATCGCTATCTCCTCCGAAGTCCTTGGGCTCGGGGGTTTTCTCGATGTAGCTCTTCCTCTTCACGCCAAGAAGACATTTAGAGCGCCTTGGGAGGACGATGACGGAGCGCGTCCCAATGCTAGCTTCGTCGCTCAAGATGATGACGGGTTGATGTTCGGCGATCTTCTTGCTAGGCACCTTCCCTCCAACGCGCATACGAGCTTGAGTAGGGAATTTCTTCACGCAGGGCAGCTTGAGGTCACAGCTCTTAGCTTCCAGGCGAAGGAGGTCACCAGCCGCCGCAGGGAGGCCCTGGGCCGGCCAGCCTAGGGAGAGTGTGCCGGCCAGCACACCCCCCTCCTTCGCCTCCAATGCCTCAATTTTGACGCCCATGCTCCTGGAAGATGCCCTAGCTTTCTTGTTTCTCAAGGTGGTGGGTTTAGGTTGGCGAAAGATGAAGGTTTGCATCTCAATGGTGCCTCTATTTATGTCCCGAAAGTCTTTGACGAGAAGTCCAATCTTTCCAAGTTTAAACTGCGCAATCTCCTGGACACCGATTAACTTTCCTAATCTCCAACATACCAAAAATTGACGCGAAACCGACCCCGAAAAGGGGTAGGGCGGCCAGCTTGGGGGTCTATGGGCTGGCCGGCCTGGGGGGTTTTTCGCCCCTCCCCCCCCGGCCTCCAGATTTTTACATGGTGCTTCTTGTTTAATTGCTAGCCTTTTTGTCTACCGAGACCCAGAAGAACTCAAAGAAAAACAGAGAGAAAATACAAACTAAAAAGGAATATTTACAGACGTACCTCATTTAAGGTTGTTAGGTTCGACACTCATGGTGTAGATGTCGATGTAGTGAAGAGGCACAACATCGGGCTCCAAGAATACCTTGAGTCGCTACCCATTCACCACATATTGGTCTCCTTTGACGTCCATGATCGTTACTGCTTCCGTAGGTGAGATTGAGTGAATGGTGTATGGTCCATCCCATTTGCTCTGCAACTTTCCTTTCCCGAAGAGTTTGAATCTTGAATTGTATAGTAGAACTTTGTCTCCCTCTTTGAATTCTTTTCTTTGTAACCTCTTGTCATACCATCTCTTTACTCTTTCTTTATAGGTGCTTGCACTATTTTATGCTTTCAATCTCAACTCCTCCAACACGCTTATTTGGATTCCTCGTTTAACTCTAGCAGCATCCTCATCGAAATTCATCTCTTTCATCGCCCAATATGCCTTGTGTTCTAGCTCCACCAGCAAATGATATGTTTCTCCATAAACGAATTGATAGGGAGTCATACCTATTGGTGTCTTATGTGCGGTCCGATAAGCCCACAGCGCATCACCTAACTTCTTCGACCAATCTTTTCCTCCTTTGGTCACGGTCTTCTTTAGAATATCCTTTAATTGCTTGTTCAAAGTTTTCGCTTGCCCATTTGTTTGAGGATGATATGTTGTAGATACCCTATGTTCGATCCCCAACCTTGCCAAGCATTTGCGGAAATCCTTGCCCGTGAAATGTGTTCCTCCGTCGCTTATCAAAATTCTCGAGACACCATACCGAGGGAATATCACTGACTTAATCATATGTATGGATTCTTCGGTCGATGCCTTGCAACATGGAATCGCTTCAACCCACTTTGATACGTAATCAACCATCATCAATATGTGCTCATACCCATGTGAGTTCAAGAATGGTCCCATGAAGTCGATTCCCCATACATCAAATAGATCAATTTGCAAATTGTAGTTCAATGGCATGGCATTCCTTTGTGAGATGTTTCCCGTCCTTTGGCATTCCAAGCAAGTTGCAACAAACCTCTTTGCGTCTTCATGCATCTCCGGTCAATAAAATCCACATGACCATACCTTAGCATGAGTTCTATAATGTCTATAGTGTCCTCCATATTCCGATGAGTGACACTTCCTTAAGATTTCTTCTCTTTCTTCCCTTGGAATACACTTTCTTAGAACTCCATCTTCTCCATGCCTATATAAGTATGGTGCATCCCAATAATATTTCCTCTTCTCGGAGATTACCTTTCACTTTGCATTTTTATCCAAATGGTCTAAAGGCATTCCTCTTATCGCCCTTATGATGTCTTCCATCCATCAATCCCTATCAAGTATTCTATAGAGATGGTCATCTCTCATTTTATCTTCAATAGGCTTCATACCATCATCTCCTTGATGCATCCTTGGTAGGTGGTCGGCTACCACATTCTCCGACCCTTTCTTGTCTCGAATCTCCATGTCAAATTCTTGTAATAGTAATATCCATTGAATCAAACGTGGCTTCGCATCTTTCTTGGACAAAAGATATTTAATCTCTGCATGGTCGGTATACACAATCACCTTTGAATTTACTATGTAAGATCTGAATTTTTCAAAAGCAAATACCACGGCAAGCAATTCCTTCTCCGTTGTGGCATAATTAACTTGAGCTTCATCAAGAGTCTTGCTTGCATAGTAAATAGCATATATCTTCCCTTCTTTTCTTTGTCCAAGAACGGCTCCAACGGCGTAGTCACTCGCATCACACATAATTTCAAAGGGTTGATTCCAATCCAGAGGTTGTATGATAGGGGCACTTACGAGTGATTGCTTCAATGTTCTAAAGGCATGCAAACAATTCTCATCAAAGTCAAACTCCACATCCTTTTGAAGAAGTTGTGTAATGGTTTAGTGCTCTTCGAGAAATCCTTTATAAATCTTCTATAAAATCCGGCATGACCAAGGTAACTTCTTAGGGACTTGATATCCGTAGGTGGTGGCAATTTTTCCACGGTTTCTATCTTTGCTTTATCGACTTCAATCCCCCTTTCGGAAATGACACGCCCAAGAACTATTCCTTGCCTCACCATAAAGTGACACTTCTCCCAATTAAGCACAAGGTCGACTTCTCCGCATCTCTTGAGAACCTTATCTAGATTTGATAAGCAATTTTCGAAGCTAGTACCATGCACCGAGAAATCATCCATGAATACCTTCATAATTTCTTCAATAAAATCCGAGAATATAGCCATCATACATCTTTGAAAAGAAGCGGGTGCATTGCATAATCCGAAAGGCATCCTTCTATACGCAAAAGTACCATATGGACAAGTGAACGTGGTCTTGTGTTGATCATCCGGATGAATAGGTATTTGAAAGAATCCCGAGAATCCATCAAGGTAACAAAAATGTGAATGCTTTGCTAACCTCTCGAGCATCTCGTCGATGAATGGTAGTGGAAAGTGATCCTTCCTTGTAGCCTTATTCAATTTTCGATAATCTATGCAGATCCTCCAACCCGTAACGGTCCTTTGCGGTATCAATTAATCCTTTTTATTTTTCACCACCCTAAGTCCTCCTTTATTCGGTACACAATGTACAGGGCTCACCCATTCACTATGTGGTACAGTATATATGATTTCGACATTCAACAATTTGATGACTTCCTTCTTAACCACATCACGCATAGCATGGCTCAACCTCCTTTGATGCTCCACAACGGGTTTGTGTTGGTCTTCATGCTGTATGCGATGAGTACAAAAGGCGGGAGTTATACCTTTCAAGTCATTAATAGTGTACCCAATCACATTCTTGTGCTTCCTCAATAATTTCAGCAACTTGTCCGTTTCCTTCGGGTTTAGTTCGTCGCTCACGATCACCGGGAATGTCTTGTTGTCTCCCAAAAATTTATATTTCAGCCCCTTGGATAATAGTTTCAATTCAACATCGAGTGCTTCCGGTTCTTCTTGATGCAAATCTCCAATATCTTCATATTTCTCCTCTTCCAAGATTCCATGTTGTGCTTCTAGCCCTTCGGTTGCTTCCATTTGTTCTCTATCATGATCACCATTAGTGCTTCCATTCTCCATTGCTCGTTGGAGAAGGTCCCTGAAAGAATCAACAAAGCGAAGGCTCTCTACCTCTTCGTTATCAAGAGGTAGAGGTAAGGCAACATGCGAAGCGGGTAGGAAGTCATATGTGTATTTAGTTTCATCTAGTTCAATTGTGACTTTACCCTTTCCGGCATCAAGAACCGCATTAACCAACTTAAGAAAAGGCCTACCAAGAATTATATCATCATGTTCATCATGGCAAGTGTCAAGCACAAAAAAGTCAGTTGGAATAATTTTATACGAGATAGCAGCATCTAGATCTCTAAGAATGCCCAAAGGTTTCGTTGTTCTACCATCTCCCATGATTAATTTAGTAGATGTATGAGCAAGATTCAAAGTTTTTCTATAAAGCTCATCATAAATCTTTGAAGACATGACACTTACTGGGGCTCCAATGTCGCATAAAGCTTTGCAAAATAACTCTTCATTGATCGTGCAACTTATGTGAGGTGTAGGTAGTGGCGTACCTTCAACATGATTGGCTTCTATGGCATACATCTCGGCTAGGTGCGCAAATGGAGATGCTTCCGGTTTCACTCCCATGATTTTCTTTACTTCGGCAACGTGGTCGGGGTCTATCTCTTCATCTTCATCAAAAAGCTTCCGAATAATGTCTCCGGCCGATCCTTTGTCCAATATGTAGCCCGTATGTTTATCTGGTAGGAAATCCGACTCTATGGCTTTCATGGACTTCTTTTGATTTGGGTGCGATCTTCCTTTGTCGAATATTTCACCAAAGTCAATTGGGATCCAATCCATTTGCTCAAATTCTTTTAGCGACTTTGCATTCGTTAAATTTCTCCCAATTTCGACCTCCAGCTTGCTCTTTCTTAGGACACGGCCCGGTGCTTCTTCCTCGTGGGTTGCTCTTGTAGCTTTTTCATGTTTCGGTTGTTCTTTCTTTGCTTCCGGGGTCTCTTTTCTTAAAATTCCAGCAAGCACCCCCCACGCGAGGTTCTTGCTCTACGTCTCTCGAAAGGCGATTTTCCCAATCTCTTCGCATGGCTGCCCCTTTGCTTATTTTTTGTAGAATTTGGGCAGCTTCTGTGAGTGTTTTCTCCATGAGATCCCCTCCTGCGCACATTTGTACAAATTCCATGCATTTAGGGGTTAGGGAAAAGTAGAAAGTGTGCAAGAGTACATCACTGGAGAATCCTAGCTTCGGTCCTTGTGCAATCAATCCATTGAATCTATCCCATGCTTGATCTATTCGTTCATCTTCTCCTTGTGTAAAATTGATCACTTGCCTTCGAATGTGTTGGATTTTGGATATCGGAAAGAACTGTCCACAAAATTTCTTCATTAACTCATTTCAATTTCCTTTCACCTCGAAGGATGCAAGCGTGTACCATCTTTTTGCTTCATCTGCAAGTGAGTATGGGAAAAGATTTCATCTAAACCAAGCTAAAGGAACTCCATCATGTTGTACCGTATTGCATAGCATCGTGAACCACTTGATGTGTCTATATGGATTGTTGGTCTCTACCCCTCTAAATGGATTTGCAGCCGCCATCTTGATGATTTGAGGATTGATCTCATACTCAGTGGCTTCAAGTGTCGAATCTAATTTTTGCATGTCGAAGTCCTCCGATTGCGGGCTTGCATAATCCCTTAGTGATTTTTCTCCTTCCTCCATGGGTTGGACGACAAGAGCCATCTTGACAACAAAAACAAAAATAAAAACAAAGATTTTTCTAGAGAAAAGGTTAGGTGTTAGTAACCAACAAAATTAATACATAGTTAAACATAGCAATCTAGCTTGTTCCCCGGCAACAGCGCCAGAAAAGCTTGTTGACGGCCCTTAGGCATGCCAATTATGAACCGCAAGCGCACGGATCGGTTGTAGCTTTTTCCTTAGAGTATTCCCCCAAGGTTTATCAATCCATGGAACAAGGGATTTCTACGCTTAACTAAGCACTAATGATGTTAGCAAGAGTGTTCTTTGATTGAATGATGATGTATGTAATAAGAACAATCTAACCTAATCAATGTTATGAAATGGCAGAGAGGAGTACACAAGGTATGAAAACATTTGCCCATAGGGTCTAGGATCACTATGAGATGTAATCGCCAAGCAAGAGAAAACCAATCTAATCTATCAATGGTAAAGATGTGAACCAAGCTCAACATTTCCCTCCCGCATACTGTCACTACATGAGGGTAATCACCTATCGAGCTATAGGAACACGAAACGTTGATGCAATCTAGGCATGCAAGGCAACGAGCGATGCATACCCATGGTGATGCCGGCCGGCTATTAGGATGAAAAGCACCATCAGCTAAGAAAATGATAGATTGATCTCATAAAAGGATTCGGCAATTACAAATCAAGATCTCCTTACAACCCCATGGACAAATGAAGACTTTACCCCATGAAGCTAGGCATGACGTTGCGATTCATGGTGTGGAAGCCTCCGGTGAAGATCGAGCTCCTCGCTGTCCTCCAACTTCAGATAGCGTCCGGACGACGGCTAGGGCTTCCGGCGGCGTTTCCTCCTTGTGTTTCTCTCCAATGACGGTTTTAGATCTAATCTCCTCTCCTCAATTGATAATGATGATCATGAGGTCATCCTCAGGGGTGTTTATATAGGTCTCTGGTGAATGACGGCGGAGGGAACCCTTAGGGTTTGCGTTTACTTCGTGCTGAAGAAAGGGGAGCGCGAGCGGGCCCCAGAACAGGCTGGGCCGACCGGCTCAGAGCCTCCAGGCCGGCCGGCCTGGGCTCTTTCTGGCTTGTCTCAACTCCATCTTTCGCGTGCTAGCCCTCCTCCTCAATCGTTATCCATGTAGGTAGTTTGGTGCGCGTCAAACTCATCCAAATATGTCGTATTTCCTGCAAAATCTCAATACACTTCAAAATACAGGATACATTCAAAAAGGGGGTTATTTCAGGTGCCAAGTGGTGGGTTAGTATAAGAAATAGTCCAAAATCAATGCCAAATTAGCCCTAAAAGTGTACCAATAACGATCATCAATAGAGGTTAAAGCATAAACTCTAAACGACCATTCTAATCTAGGCTGCGCATCCTATAGTCAGCACTGCTTTGATACCACTCTGTCAGACCCAGATTTACGAAGAAAATCTGAATGCTACTATATGTGTACCCAGGAAGTCTTTACACACATATAGCTCCAGAAATGATTAGCAAAGAAAGAAAACAATGCTCGATACATAAACAGAAAGAAGTCTTTACATCACAGGCATTAACATTATTAATGAGTTATCAAAGTAGCGGAAGCCTAATATAGTCTAACTCCAGAACATCTCCACAGGGACTCTGACTGGGGAAGAACACAGCCTAGAAATCTGGAAACTCCTCGGGGAATGCATCAACTGGCGGCTCATCTAAGTACCCATCCAAGATTTTGTTGATATGAAGCAAGTGTAAGTAATCCATCTTTACCTTAGCAAGCATAATATGATTAAATGAGGCTCAAAAGGCTAGACAAGGTTTAAACTACAGTTAGCATTTTTAGTTGATTGATTTTAGAATTAACCTGAATTACTACAATTACATGATAGCCCAGTTGTAACCCACATTATGAAAGCATGTGAAGTATTATAAACGAACATCATCATATTAAACCATTTATTCAGAAAACAAGGAACCGCTAATAAAAAAGGATCCAGGCCGCTCTTGACCATGAGCACGGCTGTTATAATAGTTTTACACTCTGCAGAGGTTGTACACTTTCACCACCAGTCGCGATTCCCCTTTGCCATAGGCAATGTACTCCCAAAACGAGTACGGGGTTTCACTACGAGACCTTTCAAAAGAAACTCTAACCATGTAGTGGCTGCTATGGTTTCATGATCGGCGCATGGAGCCCTCCTCCTGGGATCGGCGACCACTCAGGGTGCAACGTGAGTGTCTCGATGGCACTCAGGGCGCAATGTGAGTTCATCCCCAGGTAGGCGAGACCCATACTGATAACCCCACACCGCCACTTGCGCCCTTTGGTAACCACTGGACAAGTTAGAGCCGTACAATTTACTTAGTTAAGACCAGAGCCATGTGGTTCCTTTGGTTGTATGGTTTTCCTGGGTGGCTGCTTTAAGAACTGGACCTTATGGAGAGACGCTTAGAGCAATCCAAACACATGCTCAACCTCCCTGAACCACGTTGCTAAAAGCATATTTTAATAAGGTTCCAAGTATACCATTAGTCAGGATTAATATTTTATAACGAACATTAGCATTGGAGCAAGCTAAGCACAACTAACATATCTACCCACATGCATGAACCCAAGGTAAACAAGGTATATAGTATAAAAAGTCCAGTAATCCTTAGGGTTCACCAAATTAGACACATGCAAGAATGAATAAAATGATTAATAATTATTATGTTGCAAGGAAATCATCATATTATACTTGCCTTCCTCGAAGTATTGTTGCTGATCTGAATCTTCAAAGTCTTGATTAAAGCCGGCCTCGAATTGCTCGCAATCTATACACACATTCCATCACCACACATACATCCATCACAAGCCAATACATGCTTACAAAAGTATTTCTATTAGAATAGTACACCATACAATGAAAATAGAAGAAAAAAGGTTAGAAAACTAATCTACACATTTCTATGATCACATGAACGCGAGAATCACTCTAATCGTATTTATGATGATTAAACTACGCTAAAAACAAGATACAAGGGTCAACATGTGATAAACCGAGGGCCTATAGGTAATTAAATGTAGACTACAGGGGGTAAGAGAGAAGAAATGCAGTGCACAGGGGGATGGCAGGTTGATTTGCTGTTTTTCTAGGGGCTCTTTAACAAAAAACAAAAGGGTATCCTATCTTTTGATCGTGGCCGTTGGATGGATGATGGACGGCAGCTGGACATCTGGGCGGTCAACAGGGAGGGGCGACACCTGCTCCTCGTTCTCATGGACAGAGGACGCGGCGCCATGGCTCTGCGAGCTGGGCTCTCGCCGGTGAAGGGGGTCGCGGAGCTACGGTGCACAGAATTTAGTGCTGAGCGGCAAAATCGAACGAGGAGGACGACGCGAAACCATCTTCATACTCACCTAGGGCAGACAGGCAGCGGAGATGGAGAGCTTCAGAGAGGGGCGAAGCAGGTTATGGTCGGCCGTGGAGAAGGGTTGCATGACCTGCTTTTCGGTGTTGGGGTGAGGTCCTCGTGTTCCTGCAGACGAGATGGAGAGGTTAGGGGTGAGGGAGGGCTCGACAATGGCTTGGACAGAGGAAAAGCATGGTGGCTGCGGCGACTTACCAAGGACGAACTTCGGTGGGTATGGATAGCGGTGTAGGAGACCGTGGATAGAGAAATTGGAGTGCGAGGAGCCAAGGGGGATCAGGGAGGAACTCGCCCAGGGTTTATAGAAGGGGGAAGGGCTTGGCCGGCTAGAATTGGGAAGGGTGAGGCGGCTCAGTGCTCACGATGCTCCACTTTGCCATGGCATGAATGCCACTGAAAAAGAATTCAAGGCTGGGTCAGTGGAGAGAAAGGAAGGGGAAGGGATGGGGCACGACCATTAGTGGAGAAGGGGAAGGGGATTGAGTGGCTCGATGGAGGAGGGAATGGGGAAGGGCACGGAGTTCTCGAGGGGGAGCGGCAGCTTCTGGTTCCCATGAAGAAGAAAGAGAGAGGGGCGAAGGAAGGGGGCACAAGGGCTTCTGAGTGCGTGCATGAGGGGAAGGGGCGTGCGTGCAGGGAGGTGGGGGGAGAGGCTGGTTTGGGCTGAGTGGAGATTGGGCCCGATTGTGTGCACACCGGGAGAAAAAGGCCAGAAGAAAAAGAATGGGCCGACTGGGTTGGGCCACGGAGAAAAAGAAAAAGAGGTCGGGCCGGGTTTGTTTGATAGGGTTTGGACTTGGATCGGGTTCTCGGTAGGGTAAGGCCCGTGAGGATTTTGGGCTAGGTTTTGAACTGTTGGGTCGAGCGATCAAAGAGAGGACAGGAACGGAAAGGTGTCGGGCTAGGTTAGGGTTGGGTTTCCGGGATCAAGGCTTTTAGGACTCTAGGTCCTTAGGGTTTTGGGCCCTAGGGCTTAGCACACAAAAACACACATACAATAAAACAATACATCGACATGAAATGCACATGAAATGTTACTATACCTTATAGTTGATTTTATTTTCCAAAAAGGTTTTATATTTTCCTTAATTTTGTGAATGCACACACATTAACTTAGCAAATTAATTACTATATTAGAAAAGGAAATTTTAGGGTGTTACAAAGAGCTAGTGTCTTAAGGGATAAATTGGAGAAAATAGGACTCAAGCTAGAAACTAAGTGGGATAAATATGACATGGAGCAAGCAAATTTAGGAGACCCCTCTTCACAAATTTATAGCCCGTGTGCCATTGAAGCTTATGCACTAACAAATCAAGACATGGAAGTGCTCAAAGAGGAAGAAAAGAGTGAGTCCACGATGACCGATCTTAGCAATACGTGGTACATGAAAGATAATGAAAGCAATACAAAAGAATTTGAGGATGAAGATGTAGGGGATATTCCAAATAATGAAGACTTTAAAAAAGAGATAAACGTGACTATTGCTAATGGATTGCATGTTCCACATGATGGAGAGTTGGAAAAGTTGCAAGAAGGCGATGAAGAGACACTTCCACTTGTTGAGATTGATTTGCTTTCAATTCAAGTAGACAAATTAGAGACCACTCTTGTTGAAAAGGCTCCAAGTCTAAGGTATACATTGAAATCTCAAGATACTTTTGGTATTGAGGATAATCTATTGAAATACTCAAGTTCAACCAATAGTATGAATGATAGTCTAAATTCTATGCCTTGTTCCATTGATGATCATGTTGACAGGCTAGAATTTCTTGAGAATGATAAAGAGGCAATGTCTATGTTTGAACCTATTGATTTTATGCCTAAAGAACCTTTGCCTAATGATGAGCTAAGTGCTATGCAAAAAACATATGCTTTTTTAGTTACTTTTGGTATTTCTTACGTCGCAGATAAATCCGCAAGCGCACGGATACCGTTGTAGCTTTCACCCGGAAGTATTCAGGGTATCGAATCCACAGGGAACGAAAGGGCATTGTTTAGTCACTAAAGTTGTCCGGACCGATTGAGGTTATATAAAGGCTGGGTAGAGAGGATAACTTAGCACTAAGGCTGTGAATATAGCGAAGGGAGTTCTCCTATGCTTGCTTTAGGCACCGGGGTATCCTAGACCTCTAGGAAATTGCCGGCCAACAGCTCTATGCTGTACCCGTACGTGGATGATTACAAAGGATGGACTGGGCTGTCACCACCTGCCGCCTACCTCTTCTAATCCGTGGGGCTACGAGGCAAACGAAGGTAGTCGATAACCTAAGCACCACGCTTAAGATATATACTACTACTCTAATCTTAGCTAGAGACTAGAGCACTTCTATAAATAAAGCGACGAACCCACAAGCACAATAAAGAACTCAGCTTTCTATAACTCAGACTTAAATACTAAGATGAGTATCCTGGATACTTACGATGGAGCTCACATCCGCCGAGGTACAAGTGGAGGGTCGCCGACACGCCGGGACTCCTCCAGACTCTCCCTCACTCTCTCCCTACTTCTACTCTCATTTGAGGAGGGTTTCACCTTGACTTGATGCTCTAGCTCGATGATGATGTTCAATGACCGGTATGCAGCTATTTATAGCTTGTAGAGGCGGTTGGGAGTGGACACATGGAAGATGAGGACGAACGGACTCAGTCACAGGTCGGGCGACGCGGGGTGGTCGGCTGACGTTCGATCCACCGCCTTGAGTGATGCACGGCATAGATGGACTCCTGGAGGCGGTGGGAACGCGCACGAGAAGGATGAGGCGGTTTGGCCTCCGGACCAGGTCGGGCGACCGAGCTAGGTCGGGCGACCGTCCACCGGCACCGATCGGGCCCATCTTCGGCTGAGTGACTGTACGGTGGGTCCTCATGGCGGTTCCAGGTGGTATAGGTGCATTTGAGTACATTTAGTTTGCGAGGTGGGCCCTTCAATCCATGTGACCTCTCCTTGGACCATTCCCATCTCTTGGATCCAACCGACCTGGAATCAGTGGCTAGGATGATCCCCAAATGTGCTTCTTTGCCCTGGAGGAAAGTGGGCCCCATTGGGATCCGGGCCAGGCTCGGCCGACCGGGCCAGGTCGGCCGATGTATTTTTTGTGCCCGATTGGCCTCATCTTTTACCAGCCACTGTCTTGTAGGCCGTGGAGTCGCACCCTAGGTGACATCACTCCATTTGAGTATGTGTACTTGTGGATGTGGCCCCTTTATGCTTCTTTTGAGGTCCTTCTCCCATATGGGCTTGACCCAACCTTGGTGCATAGGCAAGGGTTGGTCTAGAGTGTCTTTCCTAGCATATATCCAAAGATAGGCGCATTTGGCGTCGGTTCGGCGTCCGCCGACCTGGCTAGGTCGGACGACGGCCCACCGAGCCCGTTTCGCCTCAAATTTCACCTGTTGCCTCCTGCATGCACATAGTCACCAAAACTAGTTGAATTTGTTAGATATAATCCCTATAGCTATGGTGAATGTATATTTGTATGTCACAGTTGACGGTCTGAGATGTGCATTAATGACCGTCAACAAGCTCCCCCACACTTAGCCTTTACTCGTCCTCGAGTAAAGCTTTAAAGACTAAGGTGGAAACCATGACTCCTTCTGATATGAAGCTAGCATATAAGTTATTCCAAGACATACCTGCACTTGTGAATTTGAAAGTGTCTACCATGCCATCTTGGGTGGTTGAGGAATAGAACGGCCTTGATTCAAGTCATCTCAACTCTTCTGGTAAGTAGCTTGGGTTTTCGATAAATTTTCAAAAACACAGCCTTACCTAGCTCCTCAAATGATTCTCTCAGATCGCTCATTGTGTATGATTCCTCACCAAGGCATTTCCTTGCCTTCTTTCACCCTACTTCTAAAAGGCTTATGTGGAGATCAAGTTAGGAGTAAAGATAAGGTGTACTTGCATCACATATATTGCAAAGTCAAAGAGCGGATCCAAGAAGAAAACCATCCATACAATCTGATCAAAATGTGTATGTGTGTGGAACAATGAAATGATAACTCCTTTTTGTATGATCTCTCTCCTCCTTAATTTACTTTGAGAACATGGGTATATATATATGTATATATATTTTCATGATACTTGGGCCTTCATGTGCCCATATATTTTTTTTCTCTTTTTTTTATGCTTGGACCTTCATGTGTCCATATATTTTTTTCCAGCCCATGTCTCTTTTTGCAATAATACTTTGAGAGGAGATCAACACTTAAATGGAGTATTTATTTTGTGGATGGATGAAATATATGTTGCTAACTTCCAATGTGGAAATTTAGCATGTGTATATGGAGTGTACGTGATCTTGATCATGAAAGCATGGAGAGCATCTTACAAGGGTCACAACAATTTGACAAAGCTCAAAGTGACAGCAAGCAGCATATGTGTATGGGTTTTTGCAATGTTAACATCATATGGCTTTGGTAGGAATAAGGCATCACTGAGGAGCTTTGTACGGCTGTTAATTTAAAGTTTTACAAGAAAAACATCCCAAGCACTTTATACAGAAAGAGCAAGATTTCTTTCATCATACCATATCTCATTAATCAACCACTTAGATAAACATGTTTTCCTAAAGATATGTATGTTCACAAGCAGCAAGCATATGTGCAAGGAATAAAGAATATGCAAGCCAATCAAGGATAGACATGTAAACCAAAGGAGCATGAAAGCTTATTTTATCATGAGTTCAATTTTAATGATCATATCAAGATAGGAACAAATTAACTCATGAATCAAAGACGATGAGGGATAGGGTGCGCAAACCATCGCTCTGGACGAAATTGGAGACGAAAGGCACCAGAGGGCCGTCAGCCGATCTGGTGGGGTCGGCTGACCCCTTCTGGCACTTTTCCACCTTGATCCTTTTTTGTGTAGTCTCGTGCGATATTGTGCAGCCTGTCTATGGGTGGTCTCAAACATGTGTGCATCGAAAAAGCTTGAGAGACCCCCACACTTGATCATGTACCTGCATTTATTCATACACGGTGGAAACAAAACAAGGGCTCTTTGGTTCTAAAGACCAAGAGCCTTTATTGGAACTCTCTTTTTTTTTATCAATGCGCAAGAACTAACACCAGCTCTAAACCAAAATAAGATTTGGCTCGAAAAGGAACTTACTTGGGATACTCACATACCTCCCCCACACTTGGAGTTTGCAGTGGAAAGCAACATGACTCAAGTGTGTGGAGTTCAAGCTTCTTTTGTAATATTTCCCAAACCAAGACTTACTGAGATTTTTGGTAGCAGATGTATGTTTATGTTCTTAAGCATCACCTTTCCATCGTTCTTCTCAATCTCTACCTAAAACGGTTAGTGACCAAAAATACCCAAAGGAAAGATTATACTAAAAACATGTTCTTGCTTTTTATTTGAAGGAAAATAAATGATAATCCGGGCTATCTCCCAGCAGTGCTTTGTTTATGGTCTGAAGCTAGACCATGAGGAATACTCACATTGCAGCTATCTTTGGTGATGTAGTTTCCAAGCTCATCACCAATTGTTGATGTGTCGTTGAAGCTTTAGCTGCAAGGTTAGTGCCACAAATGCATCCACAAAATTTGCAATGTTTGTGAAAAGCAAATGCATCTACAACCATCCTTCTAAACTTTTTAGAATTGAGGACCTCAAGGTGATTGTAGTCCTTGCAAGTGATTGTGGCACAAAGCGTGTTAAACTCTGGAGATTCGTTAAAGGAGCATGACTCTAGTGAGATTTCAAAAGAGAAGGTTTCATGCTCATTTATAGAACGCTTTTGCTCGGACTCCAGAGTCAATGCTTCAGGCCTATCCATGGCCCTTGGGTTCTCTAACTCAAGAGATTCAATGTGGACGCTCTGGGGTTGATTCTTGATTGTTGTCAAGAACAATGTCCGAGGGCCATGGGGCCAAAGCTTTCGCTCAAGCGAGGGTGATGGAAATCGTTCGTGCTCATAGAGATGAGAATTTGGGGTCAATGGTGACACGAACATCACCTTCTCGAGTGAGCTATGCTTGGGAGGAGGCTTTGCCTTTGAAATTTTTGGCAGGAGATAGGAGTGGCAAAGGCAACATTCCCAAGCGTGTCATAAAGGCTCCCATAAGATACTTCTCCTTGGAGAAGCCTTTCTAGTGGTTAGCTTAGGAGTAGATCAAATCGAGGGTATCAAAGATGTGGAAATCTAAATTGACCTAGATTTTGTCTAGTGTGATTGTCACGGCACTAGTGATCCCCCGACATTGAATGATGTGTCCAAAGGGACAACCTTTGCGGAGTATGTCGGATGGACTTAGTGGAACATTTCCTAAGAGATTATGTGCCATGTGCCATGACATGATGTTGACATCCTGCTGGGGTTGAAATGGGCTTCTACGACAGTTCCCCTTATATAACATGGAAGGATTATGGAAGGTGAACTATTCCAAATTGCTTCAAAAAAGTGCCACATTCCATCCAACCATTCCTCCTTTATGCTTTTCATGAGAAATGCTTCGTGGGGAGGACAAGGAGGATGAGAAAGACGGGGTGTCGTAGCCTTCTTGTGCCTTGAGTACTCTGAGGTGTTTCCATGATTTTCAAAGAGATCATCCTCGAAGTCAAAAGGTAATCCGAAAGGCTGAGTTCCCTCTGCCTTAACGGATGGTGTCTCAGGAGTTGGATCTGGCTGGGCAAGTCTACGGGTAAGACAGAATCTAGTTGAAGATCTTCTTGCTCAGCTCCATCCATAGCAGCGGGAGAGTGATCTCGAATCTTCTCCAAGACCTCTCTCGCTCTAGCCGGTGTTACATGTAAGAATGATCCTCCGGCGGCTATATCAACGAATCGGGCAGCCTTGAAATACTAGAATCGTTCTTATGCTGCCACGATCGTTTCCTTCTCTTCTTGTTGGAAGTCAATAATTTCCTTCCGAAGGGCACAGATCCGATGAACGGGGAAGTACTCCAGATAAAATTTTGTCTCGTAACTTTTCCCATTCACCGTTCATTAGCCCAACGGTATGGTCATACCACTTCCTTCTAACCGTTGCTTGCATTACGCCTGATATGACTAGACGTGAGCAGAGCAACTCGAATTCATGCAAGTGATGGTATGGGTTTTCACCATCACGTCTTGAGAAGGATGTCTCCTGGACCATAGCTATGAAAGCAGGGCGAAGCTCATAGCTATCTGTTTGTATAGGATTTGACAAGGGATGCGGCTCCAATAATTCGCCCTTTGGAGCAGAGAACTCATGGATTTGGGTGAAGTCCATGGATAAATGAAATAAAATAAAAGAAAATAAAATAAAAGATAAACGGGCAACCGTAGTTCTTAGACAACACAGCTACCGTTCCCCGGCAACGGCGCCAGAAAGCTTGTTGGTATTTCTTACGTCGCAGATAAATCCGCAAGCGCACGGATACCGTTGTAGTTTTCTCCCGGAAGTGTTCAGGGTATCGAATCCACAGGGGACGAAAGGGCACTGTCTAGTCACTAAAGTTGTCCGGATCGATCGAGGTTATATAAAGGCTGGGTAGAGAGGATAACTTAGCACTAAGGCTGTGAATATAGCGAAGGGAGTTCTCCTATGCTTGCTTTAGGCACCGGGGTGTCCTAGACCTCTAGAAAATTGCGGGCCAATAGCTCTACGCCGTACCTATACGTGGAGGATTACAAAGGACGGACAGGGCTGTCACCACCTGCCGCCTACCTCTTCTAATCCGTGGGGCTACGAGGCAAACGAAGGTAGTCAGTAACCTAAGCACCACGCTTAAGATATATACTACTACTCTAATCTTAGCTAGAGACTAGAGCACTTTATAAATAAAGCGACGAACCCACAAGCACAATAAAGAACTTAGCTTTCTATAACTTCGACTTAAATACTAAGATAAGTATCCCGGATACTTACGAAGGAGCTCGCATCCGCCGAGCTACAAGTGGAGGGTCGCCGACACGCCGGGACTCCTCCAGACTCTCCCTCACTCTCTCCCTACTTCTACTCTCATTTGAGGAGGGTTTCGCCTTGACTTGATGCTCTAGCTCGATGATGATGTTCAATGACCGGTATGCAGCTATTTATAGCTTGTAGAGGCGGTTGGGAGTGGACACGTGGAAGATGAGGACGAACGGACTCAGTCATAGGTCGGGCGACACGGGGTGGTCGGCCGACGTTCGATCCACCGCCTTGAGTGATGCACGGCATAGATGGACTCCTAGAGGCTATGGGAACGCGCACGAGAAGGATGAGGCGGTTTGGCCTCCGGACTAGGTCGGGCGATCGGGCTAGGTCGGGCGACCGTCCACTGTCGGGGGTAAACCCCCAGGGGTACCCAGAAGGCGGATTGGCCCAACCAGCAAGGGGCGGCCCAGTCTGAGTGCTATCGGGCCGGGTTGTCAGACTGGGTGGCCCACCACTCGGAGGCCCACCAGTCGGACGAGCCGGATGGGCGTGACGGCGCACGCAGCAAGGAACAAGACGGTGTATCCCGCAAGAAGCTCGGAGATCAAGATAAACTAGCCGGAATTATAGGGAAAGATATATGTAATCATTATAGGATCGCATCCTTGTATTTCGGGTAGGTTATGATCTCTAGCCGACTTGTAACTCAAGGCAGCCGGACTATATAAGGCGCCTTAAGACCCCCCTCCAGAACACAATCATAGGAACTACAACCCACGCAATCATTCAACCTAGGACAGAACCCAACTACGGAGATCCTTCAGGAACTTCATACACAGCAATCCATACATCCAACACAGGATGTAGGGTATTACGTCATCCTGACGGCCCGAACCTGTTCAATCCTTGCGTCTTGTGTTACCATTGACTTCTGATCCTCGATCTGTCCCTCAACAAATCAACCACGCGGACTACCCTGTGTGGACTGCCGGGTCCATAAATCCGACAGTTGGCGCGCCAGGTAGGGGTTGATCGACGAGATCAATCTGCAAGTTCGATGGCATCCACTTCCGCCGTCATCACGCCGGCGTCCGTGAAGATTTCCATTGCTGAGGGGGCCATGTTCTTCTTCGGGTCCATGGTCTTCACCGCTGGACCCGAGGGAGAGCTCTCCTTCACCCGTGACGCCACCCCGGAGGAGACAGCGCCACGACTCGACGCTACGCCAGATGGGATCGTCACCATCACCGCTTCGTCGCCAACCATCGCCAACAACTCGGCGATCGCGACGGGCAACATCGTTCTCCCGCCATCCGAGGGGAACACGCTTCCTCCCACACCGCCGACTGCTTCATTCACTCCGCCTCCGCCGCGCAGGGTGTAGCAGACGCCCGAGGAGCGAAGACGCCGATGGGCTGCACGCCAGCGCCAATTCGAGGCGGACATGGACCACGCCATCGCCTCCATCGGCGAATGCATCGACCTCGCTGAATCTGCTCGCCAGGGGATCGCCTCGCCGACACGATTCCCGCTGGGACTCAGGAACGGCGGAGCCGTCTACCAAGAAGCACTCGGCGAACGGCTGAACGCCGAACACTCCCCAGATGCGATCAGGGCGGTCGATCCCATCACGGCCACCCAGATCGGATCTGCTCTGGACGTTGCGGTAACGCAACACCCCCAAGATACGCCGACTCCGCCTGAACCAGAACTAGCTCCGGCCTTCCCGCGGGTGACACGTGTCCTCCCTCCCAATAAGAGGATCACGCCTGCCAAGCGGGAGGCGTTCGTCTCCGACATATCCACTGACGAGATAACGGTCCAAGGAGAGGATCAAGCGCACCGTGACGCCAGGATCGGGCGCAATGGTGAGAAGCAACGGCGCCGCGACGCGCGGCGAGAACGCCGAAACCCCAGGACCATGCGTAACCTCCACGACGACTTCATCCAAGAAGTCGGCGGCGTGGGCGTCTACGCCACCCCGTCAGCCAACCTCGCCGCCGCACACCTTGAACTGGAAGGGATCCCGGAAACCCCGGAGCTCAACCGGATCAAGACCAGGCTGACTGCAGCCGCGGGCATGATCAATGCCCAAAAGGCTCCTGCCTCCTCTTCTCGCCACTCCAAGTCGGCCAGCCGCCGAGAACTCGATCACGACGTGGTTCGACCAGCCAGACCTCCGCGAACAACTCCGCAACCGCGATCTCCGCAGGAACCTCGACGACCGCCACCGGCGAAGGGACGAGGAGGAGCTCCGACGGCGCGCCGAGTACAATCGCGAACACGGCGCCGGGCTGGACCGCGACACCCGCCTACGCCGAGAGCTCGAGGCCAACGAGGCCGCGCGCCGCCGCGAGCTCGCACCCCGGAAGACTACTCCGCCGACTCGGGACACGTGGACACCGAAAACTTCAACGACTGCGACGGCTTCCCGGCGTTCACTACCCGAGTAAGATCTATTCGGATGCCTGCTAATTTCAAACCTACCGGCATAGAAAGATACGATGGGAAGACGGACCCGACGATGTGGCTACGCACGTACAGCATCGCCATCCGCGCGGTGAACGGCGACCACGACTCCATGTGCGCCTACTTCCCCGTCGCCATGACCAAGGTGGGGCTGAGCTGGCTCCACAGCCTCGAGCCCGGCTCCATCGACAACTGGGACACCCTCTGCCGCCAGTTCAAGAGCTACTTCCAAGGCAGCTCCATTCGGCCAGGCACAGCATGGGATTTGGGCAATGTGAAGCAAAATCACGGGGAGAGCCTCCGCGACTACACCGACCGCTACATGGAGAATCGCAACCTGGTTCCCGGCTGCTCCGAGTCCGAGATCATCAGCTACTTCCTCGACGGCCTTGCCGACTCCGTCGTCTTCGAGCGCCTCTGCGAGGACCTGCCAAAGACCTCCGGCGAGTTCTTTGGTCGGGTGAACAAGATGGCGAACGCCAAGGAAGCCGCTCGTCTCCACTACAGCAAGAAAAGCACTCGGGACGACGACCGGCCACCTCGCCGAGAGGACCGCCCGAAGAAGGAGGACCAACACCGAGCCAGACCGGAGCCAAGCCGGACGGGTGACAGAAAGCGCTCGGGAGACTACACCATCGCCACCATGGATCGCGGAGGCCCTCGCCCGCGGTCCAACTTCAGTGCCGACTTTGAAAAGATGCTGCAAGGGCCCTGCCCCATTCACAAGCAATCCAAGCATCGCATGATCGACTGCATGGGACTCGCCGACGCCTACAAGAAAAAGGAGGGGAAGCTGCCGCCACGCGACGACGACAAGGGCGACAAGGGAAAAGGGGCCCCCGCAAACCCCGCTTTCCCGAACGTCGAGAGGCAGGTGAACTTCATTCTCGGAGGACCGCCGCCCGTGGATGACAAGCGCAAGGAAAAGGTGNCCACACCGCCGACTGCTTCATTCACTCCGCCTCCGCCGCGCAGGGTGCAGCAGACGCCCGAGGAGCGAAGACGCCGATGGGCTGCACGCCAGCGCCAATTCGAGGCGGACATGGACCACGCCATCGCCTCCATCGGCGAATGCATCGACCTCGCTGAATCTGCTCGCCAGGGGATCGCCTCGCCGACACGATTCCCGCTGGGACTCAGGAACGGCGGAGCCGTCTACCAAGAAGCACTCGGCGAACGGCTGAACGCCGAACACTCCCCAGATGCGATCAGGGCGGTCGATCCCATCACGGCCACCCAGATCGGATCTGCTCTGGACGTTGCGGTAACGCAACACCCCCAAGATACGCCGACTCCGCCTGAACCAGAACTAGCTCCGGCCTTCCCGCGGGTGACACGTGTCCTCCCTCCCAATAAGAGGATCACGCCTGCCAAGCGGGAGGCGTTCGTCTCCGACATATCCACTGACGAGCCAACGGTCCAAGGAGAGGATCAAGCGCACCGTGACGCCAGGATCGGGCGCAATGGTGAGAAGCAACGGCGCCGCGACGCGCGGCGAGAACGCCGAAACCCCAGGACCATGCGTAACCTCCACGACGACTTCATCCAAGAAGTCGGCGGCGTGGGCGTCTACGCCACCCCGTCAGCCAACCTCGCCGCCGCACACCTTGAACTGGAAGGGATCCCGGAAACCCCGGAGCTCAACCGGATCAAGACCAGGCTGACTGCAGCCGCGGGCATGATCAATGCCCAAAAGGCTCCTGCCTCCTCTTCTCGCCACTCCAAGTCGGCCAGCCGCCGAGAACTCGATCACGACGTGGTCGACCAGCCAGACCTCCGCGAACAACTCCGCAACCGCGATCTCCGCAGGAACCTCGACGACCGCCACCGGCGAAGGGACGAGGAGGAGCTCCGACGGCGCGCCGAGTACAATCGCGAACACGGCGCCCCGGGACTGGACCGCGACACCCGCCTACGCCGAGAGCTCGAGGCCAACGAGGCCGCGCGCCGCCGCGAGCTCGCACCCCGGAAGACTACTCCGCCGACTCGGGACACGTGGACACCGAAAACTTCAACGACTGCGACGGCTTCCCGGCGTTCACTACCCGAGTAAGATCTATTCGGATGCCTGCTAATTTCAAACCTACCGGCATAGAAAGATACGATGGGAAGACGGACCCGACGATGTGGCTACGCACGTACAGCATCGCCATCCGCGCGGTGAACGGCGACCACGACTCCATGTGCGCCTACTTCCCCGTCGCCATGACCAAGGTGGGGCTGAGCTGGCTCCACAGCCTCGAGCCCGGCTCCATCGACAACTGGGACACCCTCTGCCGCCAGTTCAAGAGCTACTTCCAAGGCAGCTCCATTCGGCCAGGCACAGCATGGGATTTGGGCAATGTGAAGCAAAATCACGGGGAGAGCCTCCGCGACTACACCGACCGCTACATGGAGAATCGCAACCTGGTTCCCGGCTGCTCCGAGTCCGAGATCATCAGCTACTTCCTTGACGGCCTTGCCGACTCCGTCGTCTTCGAGCGCCTCTGCGAGGACCTGCCAAAGACCTCCGGCGAGTTCTTTGGTCGGGTGAACAAGATGGCGAACGCCAAGGAAGCCGCTCGTCTCCACTACAGCAAGAAAAGCACTCGGGACGACGACCGGCCACCTCGCCGAGAGGACCGCCCGAAGAAGGAGGACCAACGCCGAGCCAGACCGGAGCCAAGCCGGACGGGTGACAGAAAGCGCTCGGGAGACTACACCATCGCCACCATGGATCGCGGAGGCCCTCGCCCGCGGTCCAACTTCAGTGCCGACTTTGAAAAGATGCTGCAAGGGCCCTGCCCCATTCACAAGCAATCCAAGCATCGCATGATCGACTGCATGGGACTCGCCGACGCCTACAAGAAAAAGGAGGGGAAGCTGCCGCCACGCGACGACGACAAGGGCGACAAGGGAAAAGGGGCCCCCGCAAACCCCGCTTTCCCGAACGTCGAGAGGCAGGTGAACTTCATTCTCGGAGGACCGCCGCCCGTGGATGACAAGCGCAAGGAAAAGGTGCGCGACCGGGAGATATTCTCCTGCTACACATCACCGATCCAAGCACTCCGCTGGTCCGAGCAGCCGATCACCTTCTCCAGGGAGGACCAGTGGTTCCAAGTCTCCGACGTGGGCGAGTACCCCCTCGTGCTCAGCCCAATCGTGCACAACGCCCGCCTCACCAAAGTACTCGTCGACGGCGGGAGCGGGCTCAACATCATCTTCGCCCAAACGCTGAAGGACATGGGCATTGGCCTCGACGCTCTGACTCCTTCCCTCCACCCGTTCTACGGGCTGATCCCAGGCAAGCTCCAAATCACTCGGGCAGATTGCTCTGCCCGTCACCTTCAGCGATCAAGACAACTTCAGGACCGAGTACCTCAACTTCCAGGTCGCCGACTTCACCACCGCCTACCACGCCATACTCGGGAGGCCAGCACTCGCCAAGTTCATGGCGATCCCCAACTACACATACCTGCTGATGAAGATGCCAGCACCGAACGGCGTCCTCTCCATCCGCAGCGACGTCCACACCGCCAAGGGCTGTGACAAAGAAGGGCTCCACCTCTGCACCGGCATCGAACGCAGCGTACTCCAGAAGGAGGTGGTCCACGAGGCAAGAACCTTCCAAGGAGACCCGGGCTCTATCCCCGAGTCCTCCAAGCGAAGGGCCGCGCCAACCACCATGCAGCCAGCTGAAGAAGTGCGCCCCATCTCGCTTGGGCTCTCCGACTCCTCCAAGACTGCCCTGATTGGATCAGGGCTCGACCCCAAATAGGAAAGCGCACTCGTCGCCTTCCTCCGGGACAACGCCGACATATTTGCATGGACTCCATCAGATATGCCAGGTGTTCCGAGGGAGGTGGTCGAGCACTCCTTGAAGGTTGACGCGAACGCCAAGCCAGTTCGCCAAAAGCTCCGATGCTTCGCGCAGGACTGCAAGGAGGCCATTAGGGTAGAGATTACAAGGCTGTTAGCTGCCGGGTTCATTAGAGAAGTCTTTTATCCCGACTGGCTTGCTAACCCAGTCCTTGTAAGAAAAAAGAATAATGAATGGAGAATGTGTGTTGATTACACGGATCTCAATAGGCACTGCCCTAAGGACCCCTTCGTCCTGCCCCGCATCGACCAAGTCGTTGATTCCACCGCCAGATGCGTACTCCTATGCTTCCTTGATTGTTACTCCGGCTACCACCAGATCGCCCTGAAAGAAGAAGACCAAGAGAAGACATCCTTCATTACTCCGATCGGCGCCTACTGCTACACCAAAATGACTTTCGGCCTCCGCAACGCTGGCGCGACTTACCAAAGGGCAATAAACTTGACCCTGGGCACGCAGATCGGCCGCAACGCCGAGGCCTACGTCGACGACATAGTCATCAAAACGAAGATCGAAGCTGAGTTTATTGCCGACCTCTCCGAAACGTTCAACAATCTCCGCAGGCTCAATTGGAGGCTAAACCCGACTAAGTGCGTCTTTGGCGTACCAAAGGGGAAACTACTCGGTTTCATCGTCAGCAACAGAGGCATCCAAGCCAATCCAGAGAAGATAGACACCATCCGGAGGATGAAACCGCCGACTGGGAAGAAAGAGATCCAGAAGCTGACTGGTTGCATGGCGGCCTTGAGTAGGTTCATCTCCCGGTTGGGGGATAAGGGCTTGCCGTTCTTCAAAATCCTCAAGAAGGCTGACAAGTTTGAGTGGAACCAAGAGGCGCAGCAAGCTTTCACTGACCTCAAGAACTATCTCTCCAATCAACCAGTACTCGCCGCCCCGCATAACGACGAAACGCTACTCCTATACATTGCTGCCACGACTAACGTGGTCAGCACTGTCATAGTCGTGGAAAGGGAAGAAGAAGGAAAGGTGCAAAAAGTGCAGTGACCAGTCTACTACGTAAGCGAAGTACTCAGCGAATCCAAGTCTCGCTATCCCCAGGTGCAGAAGCTACTCTACGCACTGCTCATCACCTCAAGGAAGCTCCGCCACTACTTCCAAGCACATCGCATCAAGGTGGTCACGCAATTTCCACTCGACGAAATCCTCCACAACAGAGACGTCACCGGGCGAATCATCAAGTGGTCCGTCGAGCTCGCCTCCTTCATCATAGACTTCGTCCCGCGCACCGCCATCCGATCACAGATCCTCGCCGACTTCGTCGCCGAATGGACCGAGAGCTAGGACGCGAAAGAAGACACTAGCGGAGAACACTGGAAGATGTACTTCGACGGCTCCCTAATGATCGATGGAGGAGGCGCCGGTGTACTCTTCATATCGCCGAAAGGGGAACAGCTCCGATACATCCTCCAAATTCGTTTCCCCGTCACCAACAACGCCACCGAGTACGAAGCAATCCTCCACGGGCTCCGCATCGCCACCTCACTAGGCATAAAGAGGCTCCTGGTTTATGGGGACTCCTCTGTTGTTATAAACCAGGTGAATAAAGACTGGGATCACCACAGCGAGCGGATGAACGCCTACTGCGAGGCAGTGCACAAGCAGGAGGGAAAATTCTACGGAGTTGAGTACCACCACGTTCCACGAGAGAACAACCTCGCTGCTGATGCACTCGCCAAGCTGGGGGCAACCCGCGCAGAAGTACCAGGGGGAGTGTTCGTGCAAGGTCTCCTCAAACCATCTGTCAAAGAGGTGGGGGACGAACCAGAGCCTGCCCCAGAACTCTGCGAGGTGCTGACCATCGGCGCCGCAGAGGAAGACTGGATGGCCGAGTTCATAGACTTCCGCGCCCACAACAAGGTGCCAAAGGACCCCACGGAGCGAAAGATCCTGGAACGCCGAAGCAGGAACTACGAGGTGGTCGGTGGTGCCCTATACAGACGAGCCGCCACAAATCAAGTGTTCATCAAGTGCGTCACGAAAGAAGTCGGCCTCCAGATCCTCGACGACATCCACTCGGGAGTTTGTGGAAGCCACGCCGCCGCAGGGACACTAGTCGGGAAAGCATACCGAGCCGGGTTCTTTTGGCCTACCGCCGTGTCCGACGCCAAAGCACTCGTCCGCCGGTGCCAGGGGTGCCAATTCTTCGCCAAGCAGAAACATCTCCCGGCCCAAGCTCTACGCACCATCCCGCCCTCGTGGCCATTCGCCTGCTGGGGGTTGGACATGGTGGGACCATTCAGAGCAGCCCCGGGTGGTTACACACACATCCTCGTCGCCATCGATAAATTCTCCAAATGGATAGAGTACAAGGCCATCATCGGAACTCCGACGTCAAAGCAAGCCGCCGCCTTCATCGAAGAGATCACACACCGGTTCGGGGTCCCTAACAGGATCATCACCGACTTGGGGACACAATTCACCGGGTCCGCCTTCTAGGACTTTTGCGAGAACAGCTGCATCGATGTGTACTACGCCTCCGTCGCCCATCCAAGGTGTAATGGACAGGTAGAACGAGCCAACGCCATGATACTCCAAGGACTAAAAGCAAGAATCTTCGACCCGTTGAAGAAGTTCGCTGGAAAATGGCACCAAGAGCTACCACAGGTCATCTGGAGACTCAGGACTCAGCCAAGTCGAGCAACAGGTCATACTCCCTTCTTCCTGGTCTACGGCTCCGAGGCGATCCTCCCCACCGACATAGCTTTTGGATCACCGCGCATCGACAACTACGAGGAAGGCGAAGCAGAAGCAGCCCGCGAGGTGGACCTCGACTCCATCGAAGAACACCGAGTCAACGCGCTCATACAGCATGCGCGCTACCAGCAACAACTCCGACGCTACCACGACAAGAACGTCCAGCAACGTGACTTCAACATCGGTGACCTTGTCTTACGCCGAGTACAATCCACAGCAGGGGTTCACAAACTCTCCGCCCCATGGGAAGGCCCGTTCATCGTGACTCAGGTCATATGTCCGGGTACTTTTCGTCTCCAATACGAGGACGGCACCGAAGTCCCACACCCGTGGAACATAGAGCATTTACGCCGATTCTACCCTTGAAAAAAGCTATGTATCACGAAGTTCAATAAAAATATATGCCTTGTTTTCCTTTGCAAAACCACTCGGTACCACCTTGTTTCCCGAGTAGTTCTTATCTAAATGCTGTGTAACCGGGCCTGGAACGACGCCTAAGCCTTCTACACGTGCACGGGATCCGCTCTCGACGTTATGAACTTGGGATAAGTGAAGCGAAGGGAAAAGCACATTTCAGCAAAAGAACCACCCGGGCAACATTAAAACATAAAACAAAATATCCAACATTCTTGTTTTACTTGTTTCTGACTACTTATATACACAAAGTCTACTCTATCCTGCTTCAGCTTGCAGGTTCCTACTCAAACTTGAGAGCCTCGCAGACCTTCTCGGCGATCGGGCGAGTTAGCGCCAGCGCCTCGTCGACTTGCTCCGTCGAGGCGTCCGCCGCCACCCCATCGCCAACCGGTGCAAGGTCGATCCACGGGTAAAGTGTCCGAACACGCGCCAGGGCGTCATTCGCACACACCACCGCCGACTCCTTGACCAGGTCGGTGATCCGAGCTGGTGCACCCTGCAGACGAGCGACAAGGGCTGTCGGCTCACCCTCCTCCGGGGCCACGGAGTCCAGCAGATCCCTCGCCGCCTCGTTGACTTCCGTCAGGGCCAGATGCGCCGATGCCAGATCTTGCTCCAAGCCTGTTGTGATTTGAACGTTATTCTAGATAGTACTGGAGCATCGTCATGTCCGCACCTTTCCGGAACTCCTGCTCCGTCTTGAGTTTCCCCGCCAACACCTCCTCCGACTGCTGCAGAGTTGCGTTCGCAAAACGCAACTCCTTCAGCTCCTTGATGTGGCAGTCCCTTTCTATCTCCTTCTCTGAAAAAGCAGGGAAGCACTCGGTCAGGATGAAAGGAAAAGGCGAAATCTGACGACTCAACAACTACTCTTGAAATACAAGGAGAAGGCCTTACGGTGAAGACTGGATCGATGCTCCACAATGGCATCATTCAGGCTCTTCTTGGCGGCGTCACACTGACGCTTGACCCGTTTAAGCTCTGCCTCCGCCTTCGCCGCGCGCTGGAGCGCCGACTCCACATCCTGGGCCCGCCCAAGACGCGATTGCCGGAGCGTAGCCAACTTCTACAACCACTCGCCAAAGTAAAGAATTCAGACAACTCATAAAGAAGAAGAAAAGACAAACGAGATAACCGAGGAGACAAACCGTTGCACAGCGCCGAGCGTGGTCGACAGCAATCTGAAGCTCGGCAATAACCGACCCTTCCTTCTCCGCAATAGCGTCAACCCCGGGGACAATGATAGTTCCCGAGGTGTCCGACTACTTTTGGAGACCCTCCTCCTGGGCTTCTCCTCGAGCAATGTCGCCCGCGCTTACGGGCGAAGCCTGGATCACCGGGTCCACGTCAGGATCCCCGGCGACGCCACTTGGAGTGATCGCCGTATCACCTCCACCGCCATGCACGTCGTCGGCCGCCGGCGTCTCCACTATCACCTCCGGGTCGCGCCCGGCTGGTACTTCCTCCGTTTGCACCGCCGTCGACCCCTCGGCCGAGTTCCCCACCTCAGGCGTAGCTCCTGAGGACGACTGGCCAACAGGTTTGGCCGGAGGAGGACTCGGGCCTTGCGGGACATCGGTTGAAGGGGCCTTCCCCCTGGCCGCTTCACCGTCGAGATCGGAGGCTTTGCTGAAAAAAGCACTCGGAAATTAAAACAAGAACTCGGAGATAATGATACATACAAGAAACGCGAAGACCGGCAACTTACTGAGTACTCTTCACCACCGCGACTCGGGGCCGGAAGACAGGGAGCTTGGGACGCCGCTGCGCCGAGGCCGTCATAAGGATTGGCCTGGTCCCCAAATCGGAGACCGGCCTTGCGTCCGCGGCGGCCTGCACAACCGTCTCCGCCATCCTGCGCCGCCTCTCCTCCACCGAGACGCCCATCGCCCGGGCGTGCTCTTGCTCCTGGAACACGGAGTCGGACATCGCCTCGTCTTTCTCCTCTTCCCCCACGACGGCCGGGGAAGGACGTCTCGGCTCGTCAACGTCAGCGTCCGAACCTGCGGTCGGCTGCTGAGCCGGCTGCGCGTCCGACTTCTTCGCCATGACCTTCGTGCGCCTCCGCTTGGGAGGCGGTGGCGGCGTGCGCGCCACTGCATCTCGGACGGAGGGCGCTTCATCCGACAACGTCGCCGAGTCGTCGTCGGCCGCCTCACCGTCAACGGACGCCACCCGCTTGGAAACGCCGGCCCTGCGAGTATTCCGTTTCGCCACGGCCGCCCGGCGCTTCCGCGGACGGTCCTCCACCACTTCTTCGTCCGAAGGGCTCAGGGAACCCTCCGTATCACTGGGCGCCCATACACGAGGGGGAGGAGGATCCACCGCCTCCTCTGCCGGAGTGTCGCCGTGATCAGCCGGAGGCGCATCCTCCAGCAACACCTTCCTCGGGAAGTTCTCCGGAAGCGGGGCAGCAGAAAAGTGCTCGAAGACCCGATCCTGCGCCAAAGAAAACGCAAAATCAGACGGCCAACGGACGAGACCAAAAATTACATCAAGAACAACATCCAAAAGCACTCGGAACAGCAACTTACAGGTGGTCCAGGCCTCTTCAATGAAAAGGGGCGTGGCTGGTGCTTCTCTGACTCGTGGCCGAGGAAGAACCCGCCCACGCGCGCCTTCATCTCCTCTTTGCTTACGGTGCGGTTGGAAACCCGAGTGGGATCATCCCGGCCCGAGTACTCGTAGCCCGGGTGCTTCCGCTCCTGGATCGGCTGAATCAGCCGCCTGCTAAAGTTGCAGGCGATACCAATCACCGTCAGGCCTTCGTCGTCCTTCAGCTCCTTGATCAGCGCAAGGAGCTCATCCACCTCCTGCATCTGGGAAGCGTCAGGGAGTTCGTTCCAGCAGTCCCTGATCTTCGGCCGCTCTCCAGTGTGGCAAGGGATCGCCGGCGCGTGGTTCCCAACGTAGAACCACTCGGCTTTCCAGCCCTTGTTGGAGATGTTGAGGGTGATGTCGAAGTACTCGTCCTTCCGCCCTTGACGTAGCATGAACCCGGCGCCTCCCACTACCACCATCTTCTCCTCGCTTGGCTGGGGCTTCAGCCAATACAGATACCTCCACAGGTCGAAATGGGGAGAGATCCCCAGATAGGCCTCGCAGAGGTGAATAAAGACGGAGATCGCCATGATGGAGTTGGGATTGAGGTTGATGGCCTCGATCCCGTAGTAGTGGAGCAAACCTCGGAAGAAGGCCCCCGACGGCAAGCCGAGCCCCACCTCGAAGAACGGCTTGAACAGGACCAGCTCGCCGGAGTTTTCCGACGGAAATGCCTCCCCGGCGCTCGGCCGCCACTCCGCCACGGCCTGGGAAGGGAGGATGCTCCGCTCCACCATCTCCTCCAACATCTCCGTGGTTACTATTCCCCCGCGCCCACGCGACGGCAGGGGAGGGGATCTTGTCAGACTTGGGGACGCCGCTGAACCTCTTCTTCGGCGCCATGGATCTAAGAGCAGGGGTCTTCGTTCGCATCAACGAGACTACACTCCCCGTGGTGGCTAAGACCGCGGAACGGATCTATGAGCAGAAGAGCTCTGGTGGCGGCGGGATGAAGAACGAAGAAAGGGGAGAATGGATCTGGAAACGGGGAGATTTCCTCTCCAGACCTAACCCTCGCCCTTTATAGCGCGCCTCGATGCCCGAAATTACCGCGAGATGGCGCGATTAACGGACGCGGGCGCCAACGGTAAAAAAGGGGCCCGAGCACTCGGGCAGGACGAAGAACTCGGCGTGCCGCTAAGGCTCGACCAGCACTCGAACTCGGGGACTGGCGCCGCATTAAAGTCAGTGTGCCTCTCGGGCTCGATTGGCCCCGAACCACTCGGGAGCCAACGTTGCAAATCAAGTGGCGTGCCGCTAAGGCTCGACCAGCACTCGGACTCGGGGGGCTGGCGCCGCATTAAAGTCAGCGTGCCCCTCGGGCTCGATTGGCCCCGAACCACTCGGGAGCCAACGCTGCAAATCGAGTGGTGTGCCGCTAAGGCTCGAACAGCGCTCGCACTCGGGGGCTGGCGCCACATCAAAAACAGCGTGCCTCTCGGGCTCGATCGGCCCCGAAACGCCCGGTGGCTGACGCTGCAACAGCTGGAGAAGCGCGGCCAAGCCTCGACAGGTCGGGGTTGGCGCTGCCGAGAAGCTTCCTCCTCAAGACTATTATGCAATGAAATCCTTTTGCAGATTATACAATTACAATGAAGCCGGTCATACGCCGGTTACAAAGACCAAACACATCAGCCGCCAAGATGACGGCCTGGAGCACCTGTCTTTGCCCGAAGTGCTACATCAGCAGGAGCTTGGTCCAAATGAGCTCGTCGCAAGACCTCTTGTAGCACCACTGCAGCCTTCGACGGAATAGCCCCGATAGAGGGTTGATAGTGAATGCCTTCAGGTATCCCTTGCTCTACAAAGCATTTCACCCCACATGGCCCTCGTCACATGGGAATGCAGGGATGAACGGGACAGCACTCAGACGCTGATCAACACCTCAGAACCTTCGCAAGCACTCTTCTAGCACCATACGCTGGAGACTCCAAGAGCTTTCCCCGGTGGATGAACCCAGTAATGAACCTTCGGCATACTGACTACAAGGGCCCTATACATACTCGCTCCTGGGTGGCAGCTCTGGCTCCCCGGTGGGTATTTATAGCCCCGAGCCGCCGGAGAACGAGAGACTTCCTCCACGATGACAGATGCATGAGCTCCACGCCACGCGTCCCTCCTTCTGCCCAAGCTGCACAGGTTACCCTTATCGCCTTTGGCTTCATTCGACCACGGGAGCGTCCTGTGCGATCACGGGAACACTGTTCCTGACGCCGCGTATCAGAAACAACACCTCTCCGCCTGCCTCCTCTTTGGCATATCTGACAAAGAAGGAATCCTCCAGGACTCGAATCGTTCGCCAAGCTAAGTGTTAATCAATTAACTTCGTAAATTCCGTGAGCTTTAAAATGAGTTGCTAAAGTACTCAGGGAGCACACGCCTTAATCCGTGAAACCTCAGCTCTTCCGTACGCCTACGCTCCTACGCGTGCACGCGGCCCAGCTCCCTGCGCTATGGACTACGGCTATCGGGGATCAGGTGCATAAACGTAACAGGCTAACTGCCCGGGGAAATTAAAAGACTTAAAAGCAGGAAGCGGAGTTCATTAACATTACATATCGCCGAATATTTTCTCCTCTCGAATTTGTTCTTCGTTGCAGGGTATAGACGACTACTCGGCGTACTCCGGCCCTCACGCTCGGGGGCTGGCGCCGGCACGACCGCTCGGCGAGCTCCGGCCCTCACGCTCGGGGGCTGGCGTTGGGACGGCTACGCATCGTGCTCGCCCGACGAGTCCTTGCACTCGAGGGCTGGGCACCGGGACGACTACTCGGCGTGCCCTACAGGGCTCCGCCGGACCTCACGTTCGGGGGCTGGACGCCGAAATTAACGCCGGATGATTCAGTCAGATGCTCCTCGACTAACCCTTGGACCGATTCCTATGGAATCGCTTCAAGGCTCGGGGGCTACGGCCAACGGACGCACCTCGCGGCGCATCCGTTGATTGTCTGGCAACCAAGAACAAGGCTACTAACCCTTGGACCGATTCCTTCGGAATCGCTTCAAGGCTCGGGGGCTACGGCCAACGGACGCACCTCGCGGCGCATCCGTTGGGAAACGGCTCTCTTTTCTCTCCAGTATCACGCGGTTTCGCTTCCAACTGCAGCAAGCTCGAAGCTCATCAGATGGCACGACCTCGCCGACTTGTCTCTCAACCACGTACTACTCGGGGGCTTGTCGGGGGTAAACCCCCAGGGGTACCCAGAAGGCGGATTGGCCCAACCAGCAAGGGGCGGCCCAGTCTGAGTGCTATCGGGCCGGGTTGTCAGACTGGGTGGCCCACCACTCGGTGTCGGGGGTAGACCCCCAGGGGTGCCCAGCAGGCGGATTGGCCCAACCAGCAAGGGACGGCCCAATCCGAGTGCAACTGGATCGGTTTGTCGGACTGGGTGGCCCACCAGTCGGGCGAACCGGATGGGCGCGACGGCGCGCGCGGCAAGGAAGGAGACGGCGTATCCCGCAAGAAGCTCGGAGATCAAGATAAGCTAGCCGGAATTATAGGGAAAGATATCTGTAATCGTTATAGGATCGAATCCTTGTATTTCAGGTAGGTTACGATCTCTAGCCGACTTGTAACTCAAGGCAGCCGGACTATATAAGGCGCCTTGAGACCCCCCTCCAGAACACAACCTCTACGATCATACACAACATCTACGAGACCTAGGACAGAACCCAACTACGGAGATCCTTCAGGAACTTCATACACAGCAATACAATCACCCCCAACACAGGACGTAGGGTATTACGTCATCTCGACGGCCCGAACCTGTTCAATCCTTGCGTCTTGTGTTACCATCGTCTTGTGATCCTCGATCTGTCCCTCATCAAATCAACCACGTAGGCTACCCTGTGTGGACTGCCGGGTCCAAACATCCGACAGTTGGCGCGCCAGGTAGGGGTTGATCGACGAGATCAATCTACAAGCTCGATGGCATCCGCTTCCGCCGTCATCACGCCGGCATCCATGAAGATTTCCATCGCTGAGGGGGCTATGTTCTTCTTCGGATCCATGGTCTTCACCGCCGGACCCGAGGGAGAGCTCTCCTTCACCCGTGACGCCACCCCGGAGGAGACAGCGCCTCGACTTGACGCTACGCCAGACGGGATCGTCACCATCACCGCTCCGTCGCCAGCCATCGCCAACAACTCGGCAACTGCGACGGCCAGCGTCGTTCTCCCGCCATCCGGGGGGAACACGTCTCCTCTTGCACCGCCGACTGCTTCGTCCACTCCGCCTCCGCCACGCAGGGCGCAGGAGACGCCCGAAGAGCGAAGGCGCCGATGGGCTGCACGCCAACGCCAGTTTGAGGCGGACATGGACCACGCCATTGCTTCCATCGGTGAATGCATCGAACTCACCGAATTCGCTCGTCAAAGCATCGCCTCGCCGACACGATTCCCGCTGGGACTCGGGAACAGCGGGGCCGTCTACCAACAAGCACTCGGCGAACGCATGAACGCCGGCTACTCTCCAGATGCGATCAGGGCGGTTGATCCCATCGCGGCCACCCAGATCGGATCTACTCCGGACGTCGCGGCAACACAACACCTTCATCCTCGCGATGCGCCGACTCCGCCTGAACCAGAGCCAACTCCGGCTTTCCCGCAGGTGACACGTGTCCTCCCTCCGAATAAGAGGATCACGCCTGCCAAGCGGGAGACGTTCGTCTCTGACATATCCGCCAACGAGCCAACAGTCCAAGGCGAGGATCAAGCGCACCGCGACGCCAGGATCGGGCGCAACGGTGAGAAGCAACGACGCCGCGACGCGCGGCGAGAACGCCGGAACCCTAGGGTCACGCGTAACCTCCAAGACGACTTCATCCAAGAAATTGGCGGCGTGTGTTTACGCCACCCCGTCAGCTAACCTTGCCGCCGCGCACCAAGAGCTAGAAGGAATTCCGGAAACCCCAGAGCTCAACCGGATCAAGGTTAGGCTGACTGCAGCCGCAGGCATGATCAATGCCCACAGGGCTCCTGCTTCCTCGTCTCGCCAC
>CM014274.1:65466374-65488723 GCA_004135705.1 Alloteropsis semialata
GAACTAAATGAAACTAAATACACATATGACTTCCTACCCGCTTCGCATGTTGCCTTACCTCTACCTCTTGATAACGAAGAGGTAGAGAGCCTTCGCTTTGTTGATTCTTTCAGGGACCTTCTCCAACGAGCAATGGAGAATGGAAGCACTAATGGTGATCATGATAGAGAACAAATGGAAGCAACCGAAGGGCTAGAAGCACAACATGGAATCTTGGAAGAGGAGAAATATGAAGATATTGGAGATTTGCATCAAGAAGAACCGGAAGCACTCGATGTTGAATTGAAACTATTACCCAAGGGGCTGAAATATGAATTTTTGGGAGACAACAAGACATTCCCGGTGATCGTGAGCGACGAACTAAACCCGAAGGAAACGGACAAGTTGCTGAAATTATTGAGGAAGCACAAGAATGTGATTGGGTACACTATTAATGACTTGAAAGGTATAACTCCCGCCTTTTGTACTCATCGCATACAACATGAAGACCAACACAAACCCGTTGTGGAGCATCAAAGGAGGTTGAGCCATGCTATGCGTGATGTGGTTAAGAAGGAAGTCATCAAATTGTTGAATGTCGAAATCATATATACTGTACCACATAGTGAATGGGTGAGCCCTGTACATTGTGTACCGAATAAAGGAGGACTTACGGTGGTGAAAAATAAAAAGGATTAATTGATACCGCAAAGGACCATTACGGGTTGGAGGATCTGCATAGATTATCGGAAATTGAATAAGGCTACAAGGAAGGATCACTTTCCACTACCATTCATCGACGAGATGCTCGAGAGGTTAGCAAAGCATTCACATTTTTGTTACCTTGATGGATTCTCGGGATTCTTCCAAATACCTATTCATCCGGATGATCAACACAAGACCACGTTCACTTGTCCATATGGTACTTTTGCATATAGAAGGATGCCTTTCGGATTATGCAATGCACCCGCTTCTTTTCAAAGATGTATGATGGCTATATTCTCGGATTTTATTGAAGAAATTATGAAGGTATTCATGGATGATTTCTCGGTGCATGGTACTAGCTTCAAAAATTGCTTATCAAATCTAGATAAGGTTCTCAAGAGATGCGGAGAAGTCGACCTTGTGCTTAATTGGGAGAAGTGTCACTTTATGGTGAGGCAAGGAATAGTTCTTGGGCGTGTCATTTCCGAAAGGGGGATTGAAGTCGATAAAGCAAAGATAGAAACCGTGGAAAAATTGCCACCACCTACGGATATCAAGTCCCTAAGAAGTTACCTTGGTCATGCCGGATTTTATAGAAGATTTATAAAGGATTTCTCGAAGAGCACTAAACCATTACACAACTTCTTCAAAAGGATGTGGAGTTTGACTTTGATGAGAATTGTTTGCATGCCTTTAGAACATTGAAGCAATCACTCGTAAGTGCCCCTATCATACAACCTCTGGATTGGAATCAACCCTTTGAAATTATGTGTGATGCGAGTGACTACGCCGTTGGAGCCGTTCTTGGACAAAGAAAAGAAGGGAAGGTATATGCTATTTACTATGCAAGCAAGACCTTTGATGAAGCTCAAGTTAATTATGCCACAACGGAGAAGGAATTGCTTGCCGTGGTATTTGCTTTTGAAAAATTCAGATCTTACATAGTAAATTCAAAGGTGATTGTGTATACCGACCATGCGGAGATTAAATATCTTTTGTCCAAGAAAGATGCGAAGCCACGTTTGATTCAATGGATATTACTATTACAAGAATTTGACATGGAGATTCGAGACAAGAAAGGGTCGGAGAATGTGGTAGCCGACCACCTACCAAGGATGCATCAATGAGATGATGGTATGAAGCCTATTGAAGATAAAATGAGAGATGACCATCTCTATAGAATACTTGATAGGGATGGATGGATGGAAGACATCATAAGGGCGATAAGAGGAATGCCTTTAGACCATTTGGATAAAAATGCAAAGTGAAAGGTTATCTCCGAGAAGAGGAAATATTATTGGGATGCACCATACTTATATAGGCATGGAGAAGATGGAGTTCTCAGAAAGTGTATTCCAAGGGAAGAAAGAGAAGAAATCTTAAGGAAGTGTCACTCATCGGAATATGGAGGACACTATAGACATTATAGAACTCATGCTAAGGTATGGTCATGTGGATTTTATTGACCGGAGATGCATGAAGACGCAAAGAGGTTTGTTGCAACTTGCTTGGAATGCCAAAGGACGGGAAACATCTCACAAAGGAATGCCATGCCATTGAACTACAATTTGCAAATTGATCTATTTGATGTATGGGGAATCGACTTCATGGGACCATTCTTGAACTCACATGGGTATGAGCACATATTGATGATGGTTGATTACGTATCAAAGTGGGTTGAAGCGATTCCATGTTGCAAGGCATCGACCGAAGAATCCATACATATGATTAAGTCAGTGATATTCCCTCGGTATGGTGTCTCGAGAATTTTGATAAGCGACGGAGGAACACATTTCACGGGCAAGGATTTCCGCAAATGCTTGGCAAGGTTCGGGATCAAACATAGGGTATCTACAACATATCATCCTCAAACAAATGGGCAAGCGAAAACTTTGAACAAGCAATTAAAGGATATTCTAAAGAAGACCGTGACCAAAGGAGGAAAAGATTGGTCGAAGAAGTTAGGTGATGCGCTGTGGGCTTATCGGACCGCACATAAGACACCAATAGGTATGACTCCCTATCAATTCGTTTATGGAGAAACATATCATTTGCTGGTGGAGCTAGAACACAAGGCATATTGGGCGGTGAAAGAGATGAATTTCGATGAGGATGCCTGCTAGAGTTAAACGAGGAATCCAAATAAGCGTGTTGGAGGAGTTGAGATTGAAAGCATAAAATAGTGCAAGCACCTATAAAGAAAGAGTAAAGAGATGGTATGACAAGAGGTTACAAAGAAAAGAATTCAAAGAGGGAGACAAAGTTCTACTATACAATTCAAGATTCAAACTCTTCGGGAAAGGAAAGTTGCAGAGCAAATGGGATGGACCATACACCATTCACTCAATCTCACCTACGGAAGCAGTAATGATCATGGACGTCAAAGGAGACCAATATGTGGTGAATGGGTAGCGACTCAAGGTATTCTTGGAGCCCGATGTTGTGCCTCTTCACTACATCAACATCTACACCATGAGTGTCGAACCTAACGACCTTAAATGAGGTACGTCTGTAAATATTCCTTTTTAGTTTGTATTTTCTCTCTGTTTTTCTTTGAGTTCTTCTGGGTCTCGGTAGACAAAAAGGCTAGCAATTAAACAAGAAGCACCATGTAAAAATCTGGAGGCCGGGGGGGGAGGGCGAAAAACCCCCCAGGCCGGCCAGCCCATAGACCCCC
Organism: Alloteropsis semialata; assembly: GCA_004135705.1. Lineage (NCBI taxonomy): Eukaryota > Viridiplantae > Streptophyta > Magnoliopsida > Poales > Poaceae > Alloteropsis > Alloteropsis semialata. The sequence continues at coordinate 65,469,736 of CM014274.1, forward strand.
AAGCCGGCCGCCCTACCCCTTTTCGGGGTCGGTTTCGCGTCAATTTTTGGTATGTTGGAGATTAGGAAAGTTTGAATCGGTGTCCAGGAGATTGCGCAGTTTAAACTTGGAAAGATTGGACTTCTCGTCAAAGACTTTCATCAACCTTCATCTTGAGAAACCTTCATCTTTCGCCAACCTAAACCCACCACCTTGAGAAACAAGAAAGCTAGGGCATCTTCCAGGAGCATGGGCGTCAAAATTGAGGCATTGGAGGCGAAGGAGGGGGGTGTGCTGGCCGGCACACTCTCCCTAGGCTGGCCGGCCCAGGGCCTCCCTGCGGCGGCTGGTGACCTCCTTCGCCTGGAAGCTAAGAGCTGTGACCTCAAGCTCCCCTGCGTGAAGAAATTCCCTACTCAAGCTCGTATGCGCGTTGGAGGGAAGGTGCCTAGCAAGAAGATCGCCGAACATCAACCCGTCATCATCTTGAGCGACGATGAAGCTAGCATTGGGACGCGCTCCGTCATCGTCCTCCCAAGGCGCTCTAAATGTCTTCTTGGCGTGAAGAGGAAGAGCTACATCGAGAAAACCCCCGAGCCCAAGGACTTCGGAGGAGATAGCGATTGGGAAGACGATCGGAGTGCCGCTTCGTGGGGTGCCACCGGACGCGATGACGACGACGGGTACATATGGGAAGATGAACCAAAGGAGGTTGACAAGCCGGAGGAGAATCGCCGCGATGAGCATAAGGAAGAATAACCCAAGGGCGGCAATGATCCAAACTCCCCCGAACGTCACAATGGGTGTTGCCGTCCTTGCCGTGAAAATATTCATTCACTTTTTGAAGCCCTAGATGAGTGCCTCCAAGCGTTGGAGTTGCTTAATCAAAAGGTGGAAGATCTTAAGCGGCAATCGGACGGCGACTTCAAGTTCCTCAACCACAACGTGAGAATTCTTTTTTAGCATGCATGGGAACTTGAAGAAGCAAGGAGAGGGAAGTAGCAACTGTCTTAAGTGTAGTTGCCCGAGGTGCCGTTGAAGGTCTCTACAAGCGTCTCACCCGTGTGATCTATTTTCTTACGACGAGGACGTCGTAAATTCTAAGCATGGGGGGAGAGGTGTGACGCTTCGTAGTTTTAAAATTTATTTAGCCATTTTTCATCGAGAGCTAGTTGGTGTGATTTTGAGAGTTTTAATGTTAGTGTGAGTCTTTTTGTGAGTCTTAAATTAGCGTGTGTGAGAGTCCTAAATTAGCGTTGAGTCAAGAAAATCAATAAAAAGAGTCTTTATTTTTGAATAATTGTTGGATCGAGCAAATTTACTTATGCATTCAGTTTTGCCTTATTTCTTTAAGTACTTGTTCATGAGCATTGTCTTGGAATTGAATCTTAGTTGTAGAGCTTATTATTTGGTTTGTCCTTACAAATACCCATGCCCGATCTTGAACTAGTGCTTGGTTTTTTATAATACTTGCTAGTAAGGCTAGAATTAGAGGAAATTTATTTTATCACTCTTTTAAAACCACCGCAAATGAAAGGTTGATCTAGTTCTTGTCAAGTTGAGAGTTATATCCTTTACCTACCAATGACACCTTATAATCGTTCCACCATAAGCGTTAGAGGTGCAATGAGTTGAGTTAGGTTTTCTTTCTCTTGGAAGTTTTAATTTTAAGCAATGATCATGTCCTTGATTATCTTATCTCTTATTTGCTAGCCTCGTCAATATTCGGTAATGAGAGTTCTTCATTGGAACAACTCATATGATCTACCGGATTCCAAAACCCGAACCCAAATACATCTTGTTTTATTATCTTTTCCTTGAACACAACCCATTATTGGAAGATTTGTTCTCTTTCTGGGCAAAGTTTGAATAAAATATAATTTGTGGAGGAAGCAAGGAAGGAGTACAAAAAAAATTGAACTGGAACCGAGCTGGGAGAACCCCGGGTCGGCCGGCCTGGACTCTTTGTGCCGGCCGGCCTAGCCCCCTCGAGCTGGGGTTCGGGCTCCGAAAAATTGTGGAGCCTCCTCGGTGTTTTATTTGCCTATCTTCACGAGGAATTGTTCAAGGGAGGTTCGGAGAAGAGAAGGAAAATTCAAGAAAAAGAAAGAAAGAAAGAAAGAAGAAAAAGAAAAAATATATAAAGAAAAAGAAAAAGGAAGAAAGGAGAAAAAATGTAATAAAAGAGGGAGAATTCTATAATTGGAAGAATAAAAGAAGTGCAAAGGAAGATTGCCTTGTTGTTGAGAACAAATCTTCTTTTTCAACCATGTGCAATCCGTCAACGACGACATCGTTTGTGCCTTGAAGTCAATATTTATATGCCTTTGCACATGTCCACCATTCTAAATCTTCTTATCCTTGAAACCCTTCATATTATGGTAATATTCTCATGATCATTGGCTTGGAAGGTAAGCAACCGTACTTGAGAGACTTGAGAGTTGAGAGCTTGCAAAACTAATAAGGATAGCCACTTATATTGAGAGACTTGAAAGGACTTGTGCAAGAACTTTGGTCTAACTCTTGTTGCAGGGAGATTGTTTTCATAACTAAAGAAAAACCTCCAAGAAAGGCAAGAAAGTAAGTGTTGTTGATTCTCAAGATTGCTAGCTAAGGGTAAGTGGTTGTGGAGTAATGTTTTGGATAAATCTTTGAACGCCCATACTTCAATTATCTTTGCTGCTCCGTTGACATTCACTTAAAGAACTTGGGTTAGAATTGTTTGCTTAAGTATGTTTTGCAAAGCAAGAGCTTATGTGCAACCCCGTTGAAAGATTTCGACAGCTTGATTTGCTCGAGGACGAGCAAAAGCTAAGCATGGAGGGATTGTTGACGGTCGTTATTGGTACACTTTTAGGGCTGATTTGGCATTGATTTTAGACTAATTCTTATACTAACCCGCCACTTGGCACCTGAAATAACCCCGTTTTCGAATGCATCTTGTATTTTGGAGTGTATTGAGATTTTGCAGGAAATACGACATATTTGGACGAGTTTGACGTGCACCAAAATACCTACATGGATAAGGATTGAGGAGGAGGGCCAGCACGCAAAAGATGGAGATGAGACAGGCCAGAAGGAGCCCAGGCCGGCCGGCCCGGAGGCTCTGAGCCAGTCGGCCAGCCCGCTCTGGGGCCCGCTTGCGCTCCCCTTTCTTTAACATGAAGTAAACGCAAACTCTAAGGGTTCCCTCTGCCGTCATTCACCAGAGACCTATATTAACACCCCCGAGGACGACCTCATGATCTTATCAATTGAGGAGAGGATATTAGATCTAAAACTGTCATTGGAGAGAAACACAAGGAGGAGACGCTGCCGGAAGCCCTAGCCGTCGCGTGGACGTCGTCTTAAGTTGGAGGACAGCGAGGAGCTCGATCTTCGCCGGAGGCTTCCACACCATGAATCGCGATGTCATGCCTAGCTTCATGGGGTAAACTCCTCGTTTGTCCATGAGGTTTTAAGGAGATTTTGATTTGTAATTGCCGAATCATTTTATGAGATCAATCTATCATGTTCTTAGTTGATGGTGCTTTTCATCCTAATAGTCGACCGGCATCACCATGGGTATGCATCGCTCGTTGCCTTGCATGCCTAGATCGCATCAACGTTTCGTGTTCCTATAGCTCGATAGGTGATTACCCTCGTGTAGTGACAGTATGCGGGAGGGAAAATGTTGAGCTTGGTTCACATCTTTACCATTGATAGATTAGATTGGTTTTCTCTTGCTTGGCGATTACATCTCATAGTGATCCTAGACCCTATGGGCAAATGTTTCCATACCTTGTGTACTCCTCTATACCGTCTCATAACATTGATTAGGTTAGATTATTCTTATTACATACATCATCATTCAATCAAAGAACACTCTTGCTAACATCATTAGTGCTTAGTTAAGCGTAGAAATCCCTTGTTCCGTGGAGTGATAAACCTTGGGGGAATACTCTAAGGGAAAAGCTACAACCGATCCGTGCGCTTGCGGTTCGTAATTGGCGTGCCTAAGGGCCGTCAACAACCTCCTTGCTTTATTTCATTTTAATTTAACCTTGCTTATTTTATTCATTGATTATACATACCTCATTTTTTATTTAATCTATCCTTGTTTTGCCTTGTCATTAATTTATTAAGAATCTTTGCTTATACTTCTATCCTTATCTATTTCAAAATTTGACTCCCTCCGTTATTTTCCTTTATGAGATAGGCCCGTACCACCATAGATAAGGATATTTAGATTTGTCCCATGAGTTGTAACGAATGACTTAGATGCATTTTGGGTTTGTTTTAAGTTTCGCATGTGTGAACCTATGCTCTTGGGTGATTTGAATAAATTGTTATTATGTTAAATGCATGAGTTGGCTTTTTGTAATGATTGTGATGAATGTGGGTTTTATACTCACAAACATCTAGATGTAGGTTTAAGGCTTAAGATTTAATGTTTATATAGTTGGGTGGGTTATTTTTCTGCACATCTACCAATTCCATATCATTATCAAGAATCACATTGTTGTTATCTTGGAATGGCTGGATATTATCGACGGTTCATTGAAGGGTTCTCGCTCCAATATTGGTACTGCCGGATATAACTAAAAGTTTCTCCATATATTGTGAGGCATCTCACCAAAGTTTGGGATGTGTACTTATGCAAGAAGGAAAAATAGTAGCATATGCCTCCAGACAGTTAAGGAAGCATGAGTTAAATTATCCGACTCATGATCTTGAACTTGCAGCAGTGGTGCACGCACTAAAAGTCTAGAGACACTACTTGATTGGCCATAAGTGTGATATCTACACTGACCACAAGAGTATGAAGTATGTATTCACACAGTCAGACTTAAATTTGAGGCAACGCCGATGGTTGGAATTAATCAAGGATTATGACCTGGAGATTCATTATCATCCAGGGAAGGTGAATTTGTGGCAGATACTCTAAGCAGAAGAAGTCATTCAAATAGAATTACCCAGTTACCAGAAGAACTCAGTAAAGAACTTGAATGATTGAATCTGGGATTTGCCGCTAGCACGGTGGAAATGGAAGTTGAACCAACACTTGAAATAGAGATTAAAGAAGGGCAGTTAGAAGATGGGAAGATTCAAGAAATTGTAGCTTTGATCATTCAAGGAAAAGCACTAGGATTTACCATGGACGAGCAAGAAACTATGTGGTTCGGTAAAAGAATATGTGTGCCTAATATGAAGCATATAAGAGATGCTATACTAAGGGAAGCACATGATTCAGCTTACTCCATACACCCGGGAAGTACAAAGATGTATTTGGACATTGAAGAGAGATACTGGTGGTATGAACTTAAGTGGGACATCACCACATATGTCGCTCTGTGTGACACATGTCATAGGGTTAAAGCGGAACATCAGAGACCTGCCGGTTTACTTCAACCCTTAAAGATACCAAAGTGGAAATGGGAAGAAGTTGGAATGGATTTTATAGTTGGTTTACCCCGTACTCAAAGAGGTTTTGACTCTATATGGATAATTGTGGATCAACTAATAAAGGTGGCTCATTTCGTTCTAGTAAAGACCACCTACTCAGGTGCAAAGCTAGCAAAGCTATACATGGAGCGAATAGTATGCTTGCATGGGGTCTCAAAGAAGATAGTGTCAGATCGAGGTACACAGTTTACATCACAATTCTGGCATAAACTTCATGAGTCGATGGATACAAAACTGAACTTCAATTCAGCTTATCATCCACAGATAGATGGGCAAACTGAAAGGACGAACCAAATATCGGAGGATATGCTGAAGGCTTGTGTTTTACAGTACAAGACAAGTTGGGATAAGAGCTTTCCATATGCAGAATTCTCTTATAACAACAGTTTCTAGAAGAGTCTACAAATGGCATCGTTTGGGGCACTATATGGAAAGAAATGCAGGACACCCTTGTTTTGGAATCAAATAGGAGAAAGCCAAGTGTTTAGACCTGAAATTCTTAAAGAGGCTGAAAGACAGATACAAACAATCAGGCAGATACTCTTCTCTTTATTATCCTTGTCCCCTTAGCAATAAAAACTCTAGTCCATGATCAACCGACCAATTAAGTTCTTCAAATGAGTCAAAATATTTATCTTCAATTGGTGTGCATGGTGTTGTACAGAGGGAACTTTTAGGCTCTTCATGGTTGTGCTCTTCTCTTCCTTCATCATCAATCTTTGAAATTTCAAATTGATCGATCCATCCTTCATCTTTTTCTTCTCTTTCTTCTTCAAATATCTTTTGGATTGATTCTCCGCTCATCTCTTGATCAAATATATCCTCAACTCTTTTGGCTACGTGTTGCTGTTTCTCATTCCTTCAGTAGTTGATGAGGTGGCCAAAATCAATTGGAATCCAATCAAGTAGATCGAATTCCACCAATGGTCTAGCATTCTCCAAACTTCGGCCTATACTCATCTTAGTTTCAACATTTTTAACATGCGGAATGACTCATCTTACCTCAAGAAGTGGTTCTTCAATTTCTTGTATGGTCGGTTCATCTTCCTTGAGCTCCGATTTATCTTTTTCAAAAATTTCAGCAAGCGTCTCGGACTTGCTTCTATCATTTTGCTTCTCCCGACATCTTTTTTGCCAATCTCGTTGTACTCTTTCACCATTGCATACCCTTTGTAAGATTTGTGCAGCTTCTCTAATCTTTTTCTCCATTAAATAACCTCCTGCACATATACTTACAAAACGGGTAGAATTAGGGGTTAATGAAAAATAAAATGTATGCAACATCACATCATCGGAAAATCTCGAGTTCGTGCCTTGCTCGAGTAGCTCATTAAATCGATCCCATGCTTCATTAATCCCTTCATCCTCTTCTTACTTGAAAGTGAACACTTGCATCCTAAAATATTGTATCTTGCTTATGGGAAAGAACTTTGAGAAAAATTTCTTTGCAAGTTCATCCCAATTTCCCTTCACTTCAATGGATGCAAGTGTGTACCATCTACGCGCTTCATCTTTAAGAGAGAATGGAGAAAGATTCCACTTGAACCAAGCGACCGGAACTCCTTTTTGTCGCACTGTGTTGCATGTCATTATGAATTGCTTAAGGTGTCTATATGGGTTGTCGTCCTCCAATCCATTAAAAGGGTTTGTCGCCACTAACTTGACGATTTCATGCTTCAATTCGTACTTGGTTGTAGCAAGCATCAAATCTGATTTTTGCGTCTCAAGATCCTCCGTTGATGGCAATGCTAATTCCCTTAGTGACATTTCTTTGTTATCCAACGGTGAGGCAAACCAATCCATCTAGGCATTGAAAATAAAAAGAAAAACACAAAAAAGTTATACACAAAGGTTAAGTGTTAGCGATTTAGCAAAACTAATACGAAGTTCAAGCACAACAAACTAGCTTGCTCCCCGGCAACGACGCCAGAAAAGCTTGCTGACGGCCCTTAGACGTGTCAATTCGTGAACCACAAGTGCATGAATTGTTGGTAGCTTTTCCCTTTAGAGTATTTCCCAAAGGTTTATCAATCCATAGAACAAGTGGGATGTTGGCTCTTACTTTGTGCTAATCTTACTAACTAAGAAAGTAATATTGTTGTGTAGAGAGATGACAAACTAAACTAGATTAATCTAAGATCAAACTAAGTAACAAAGGTCGATACAAGAGAGAAACAAAGATAGATATGGGTTCCCTCCCTAGGGTCTAGGTTCCCATGAATATGAATCTACTACACAAATGGGTGTTGCCTTCACTAGCATCATAGCGGTTATGTGCTCGCTTGGTCTTTTCCCTCTTGCATACTATCACTACACAAGAGTAGTCAACCACCTCGCTAACACATCCATGACAAAGCATCCATAGAGTTAAGCTAATCACCACGATTACCACAAACCCTACTAAGGACATATGTTGATCAAGAACAAAGCGCTCCCATATGTAAATAAAGCATTGCAATGACATAGACCATGAAGCATTGATAGGCATAATGTGCATGTAGAGATTACAAATCATAGGTCCATCTAACCCTAGGGACGAATGGAGGCATTACCCCATCATCTTACAAAAATTTAAGCACAAGGGGTGATGGAGACTCCGAGAAATGTCGTCACCGAAGATGGCGGCAAGATGGGAGAGGAACCCCCTAGGCCGACAGCTTGAGGGCCTCCTTGATCTCCTTTGCAGCGTTGATCGTCATGGTGAACTCATCTAATCTCTCTTCCTCATCTTGTTTAGGCGGCTTCTGGTTAATTGATTTCCGTGCCTTCTGGTATTGGAGCTATAAATAGTCTGAGGAAACCCTAGCTCGAAGGGGAGGCCGAGGCGGCGCAAAAACAGCTTGGGCCAGCCGGCCTAGTGGCCCTTGGGCCGGCCAGCGCACCCCTCTAGAGGCCTCAAATGCCCGAGGGCTCCACACAAAAGTTGTACATCTTTTCAAGCGGTGCAATTTTCTTATATAATTTGCCCCTACCGGGACTTAATATGAAAAAGATATGGCCCGTATAAGCTCAGCATCTCTTGCGGGCCTATAGTCCAAAGTTGGTGATTGTGTCTTTCATCATCCAAAGTCTGGGACCAATTTAGAATTGTACAGAAACCCTCCATTTATGTTGTATTTCCTGTAAAAATACAATATGCTCCAAAATACAACACACATGCGAAAACAGGGTTATTTCAAGTGTCAAGTGGCAGGTTAGTATATGAATTGGTCCAAAAACACCACCCTAAATAGCACTAAAAGTGTACCACTAATGACTTCCAACACACCTAAAACTATAGATCATGCAGAGATGATCGCGTGGACGCAAAAATCGCCCAAAACAGATTTAAAACGACGAAGATACACTATTTCTAAGGTCACATGGGGCTAATATGTAAATAAACCTAAGTTTGCGCACTGTTCTGAATAAAACCGAGGGTATAAACACAATTACAGTATAAAACATGAGGGCTAACAGGTAAAAAGGACAGGGGGATTGCGGGTTCGATATATAAAGAGTTCAAGGGCCTAAACATGAAACAAAAGGGCATATATGTGAATACTTTGAACTAATAGTGGACTGCGGGTTGAATAAGAGGAATCTCAGGCGCTCTTTAACAAAAAATACCAGGGTCGGCTGGTCTTTGACTAGTTTGACCGGTATGCGAGGAGTGATCTGGGCCATCGATCAAGCAACAGACGGTGGAGAAGACTCTGGGTGGCCGACGGTGAGGCAGGCGGCGCCGCCGCCCTGAGCCGCGGCGAAGCATCACCAGCGACGGCGCTGCAAGGCGCTACAGGGCGTGCGGGCAATGGGAAAAGCTCTGGGAGAGAGAGAAAGGCATGGGGAGCTCACCTCGGGGAGCATCGAGAAGTGACCAGAGTGAGTCGGCGACGAGGAGGAACGACAGCGAGATCGGTGCGCAGTGCGGGAAGGGCTCCGCATCGGCAGTGAGGCCCGGTCCGCTGGCAGTGAGGGAGAGAGAGATAGAGAGTGAAGGGGAGGAGCGGGAGCTGGTGTGGGCTGGCTGGCTAGATGGGCTGCGAGTTGGGCCGGGAGGGGGAAAAGAAAGGAGGAGAGGCCGGGCTGGGCCAAAAGGAGGGAAGAGGAGGGAGGGAAAAGGAAATGATTTGAACTTTTTGTTTGAGATTTGATATGGGGATTTGAATAGAGATTTGGATTGGGAATTTGATTTGGGATTCAAGCAAAGGTCAAAAAAAAACCAAATGCAAAAGTGCATGAAATGCAACATTCACTTTTTGTACTAAAATTAATTTTTGTTCAAATAATTAAGGCCACAATTAAATTAAGGAATGTTGGCGATCAAAATTGGCACAAGGACAGCAAGGCAGAAAGAACCGGTGGAACCGGATTCTCAAACCGGTGGAACCGGTTTGTTCACTACTGCTCGTCTGACAGAGCAAACCGGTGGAACCGGTTTTCCCCGAGTCCTAGTAGGTTTGGACTCTTTTGTAGATCCGAGTTGTAATAGGACTTTCCTTGCGGGGTACGACCTCCCCACCCTATAAATATGAAGGGTCACGGCCGATTGAGTATAATCCAATCGATCAAAACATTTATTACCTTTATTTTTTTGTCATCTCCAAACCCTAGCTTTTCCAACCCTAATTCTGTTCGTTTTTCATCTCTACGGCGTTTGACGGCTCTCTGAGTGGCCTGCCGATCTCAGAGAAACCCTAGGCGCGCCTGCCCTGACGGGGTCCCTCCCGGGCCGGCTATCTTAGGTCTACGCAGCAGCTCCCGTAGAACCGGTTTCACCGGATTTACAAACCGGTTTCACCTGGGCCTGCTGCAGTTGCTCGATCCGTTGCGGATCTGTGCGTTCTAGCGCAAAATCGGTGTGTTGATCGCGAAAGGCGTCAACACATTTTTGGCGACTCCGCTGGGGAATTTGGAAATCTTGGTTTTAATAACCGATTTGTCAAACCCTAGCCAGATGGGATCTATCTCAAATCTTGACAAGGAGAACATCGTTGTTCCTTCCATGGAGGAGATCAGCGAGGAGGAACGCCTGAAGTTTGAAGCGGCCCAAGAATTCTTCAAGACTCAATTCTTGATGGGGCTCAAGAAGGATCGCCACGGCAAGGTGACAAGAACTCAAGACTTCATGATGCCGGCGTTTACGATGAAGTATCAAAAGGTGGAAGAAATCCCTCCGGTAACTGCACATCCACTTGAACCTTCTACTTCTAATCCTGATAATGATCTTGGTGCTGCGCTTTTACATACCGACGAAGTAGTAAGCACTCTTATGGACAGGATAGATAAGATTGAGAAAGATAGGTTGTTAGAATCATCTTATTATTCACAAAACATGCAACCTATACAATATGAGGATATGCATGCTAGTGTGTCGGCTACACCAGGAAAAACGCTTGAAAACCCTTTATATGGTATGCCAGCTAATTTTTATCCAGGACAGGTGCCGCCGCCTACACATGTTTCGCCAGCCCCGGCGAAACCGGTTTCACCGGTTCCAGAAATCGGTGGAACCGGTTCTGCTGCTCAGGCTACACAGCAGCTTGTACCGCACACTACACCTTCTCTTTCGGTAGTCCCTAGCTGAAATCCAGACGTGGCTAATGGATCTGCTTATATTAAAACACGTGCTTATACATCACCCCCTATACCTAATCAAAACACTAGTTCTAGCAGGATTCCTAATGATGTATATGACCAATATTTGCGGCAAAGTTCTACTAGCATGCCTCATATTGCTCCAGTTCAAAGTACAGCCACAGGGCAATCTGATCTAGCTCGTTCAAATTTATATGCTGAATTTTATAAAATGAAGGACGAGTTAGCTACTATGATGCAGGATAAGCTTGGCATTGATATGGGTAATTCTAGATTATATCAAAAACTATATTCTGCTAATTTTGATGCTGTAGCTTACCCCAATAATTGGCGTGTTCCCGATTTCGTTAAGTTTAATGGTGATGATAGCAAAACCACTTGGGAACACATTAGCCAATATATTGCTCAACTAGGAGAAGCTAGTTCCAATGATGCTTTAAAAGTTCGCTTGTTTTCATTGTCTTTAACTGGAACTGCTTTTTCTTGGTTTTCTTCATTAACTCCTGGCTCAATTAATTTATGGAATCAATTAGAGCAAAAATTTCATGATCATTTTTATAGTGGGAGTACTCAATTAAAATTGACAGATTTGACATCGGTTAAGCAACAAAGGGATGAATCTGTTGTTGATTATTTTAAACGATTCAAAGAAACTAGAAACCGATGTTTTAATTTGTCACTTTCTGAAAGGGATCTTGCTGATGTTGCCTTTAATGGTTTAAGATCCTCTATTAAAGAAAAGATAGAAGGCTTTGAACACTTTTCGGTTAATCAAGTACAAGTAAGAGCTTTAGCCACTGAAAACCGAATTAAAAATAGCAAAGATACATATAAGACTCATCGTTCTAATGTTCATGTTGTTACTTATGATTCTAGTAGTTCGGACGATGATGAAGATGTGTATGTTGCTGAACTTGTATGGCCTTCTAAGAATAAATCGTACACTTGTCCATCTCTTAAGCCAATTCAAAAGAATCGGAAAGAAGAAGTGCGATTTACCTTTGATGTTTCCAAGTGTGATCGTATTTTTGATGAATTGTTAAAGAATGGAAACATTAAAATGTCTCATACTATTCCTCCACTTGAAGAACTCAAAAGGCGGGCATATTGCAAGTTACATAATTCTTTTTCGCATGCTACTAATGATTGCAATGTTTTCCGTCGATAGGTGCAATCGGCCTTGAATGAAGGACGTTTGACACTACATGAGATGCAGGTGGATAAAGAGCCTTTCCCTGTCAACACCCTTGAGATGCAAGCTCCTAAAGTTCTGATTCGGCCGCATCAAGTCGAATCAACTAAAGGAAAAAAATATTGTTGTGGGTGATGAGAAGCCAAAACCTGAAAACCTGAAGGGAAAATCAATCATCAGGGAAGTGGTGTGTGAGAAGACCGCCAATGGTAGAGAAACTTTCAAAATTACTGCAAGAGTCGCGGATCTCGGGGGGCAAGGATCGTCAAAAGGACCGTTTGAGCCTGTACAGGACAAACCGGTTCCACCGGTTCCTGAAACCGGTATAACCGGTTCTAGTCAGGGGCGCCCGAAGATGTTGAAGCCTAAGCGTCCTGCGATTGGAACCTGGAAAGTCAATGTGGCCAAGGATCAGGGCAAAGTTGCAAAGCCAAAAGTGACCTATGACCAGTTGTTTTCCAAATATGCTAATCAAAGGCCAGTTGATGAGGATTGGCCAGCAAAAAAGAGGAAAAGGTCACCCATGTGTCAAGAGAAGCCAAATTCACCTCCAAGGGTGAATAACAGATGGAATGGTGATGGTGCAGGTTCTTATTCCCAACAGAACCAATATCAGAACATGCCATGGATGCCTCCATATTATAATTATCAATATCCGGCATGGGATCACAACGGGATGAATGTGCCTTATTACCCTATGCAGCATCCTCCTTTTCATCCAGGATGGGGTAATAATAGAGTTCCAGCGCATGAGAGGTTGGTAGATAACCGTTCGGCTCCTCGTCGATCAGGTTGGGATGTGCCACCTCAAACAGGTGGAACCGGTTCCCAAAACCGGTGGAACCGGTTTCTCCAGAGAAGACAGCCTTCTCCTCCTAAGCAAGTTTATCAGCCTAAGAAGATGGAGGAAGTTGTCCAGAAGATGGAGGTCGATCAGGAGAGAACTACTGCTGCTGATATTATTCAGATTGGTGACTTCCAAGTAAACTTGAAGGACGATGGCAAAATGCCTATGATAATTGGTGGTGAAGTCAAGTCATCAGTCCAGGAGAACATTGCTGCAGAGCCTGATGTGGGTAAGAAGGTTGAAATTGATAAAACTAAATACCTTATGCCTAGATGGTGTCCTCCAGGTTTGACACGCACACAAAAGAGGAAGTTGCAGCGGCTTCGCTTTCAGGACCAGAAAGAGAAGGCACTGGAGAAGCAGAGGGAGGAGCACTTCAACAAGTACAGGCCTATGATTCCTCCGGGCAAGGGGTGGAAGAAGACCGAAGCTCCAAAGCAAAATCCGGTGGAACAAGATCCCAAACCGGTGGAACCGGTTCTACCCCCTTCGTCGTCCACTGCTGCATTAGAACCGGTGGAACTGGTTCTGAAACCGGTGGAACCAGTTTCTGCTGCTCCAGGTCTATCTCGAATTGCTTCTGAAATTTCTGTCACTCCTGCGTTTGATCAGAAGTTGTCATCGGATTCCCAGAATGTGGACGATGAACAGCTAGTTGATTATGGGTCGTCACCTGAACATATGAATGTTGATGCTAATGTGGTGCACCTATCTTCGGATTATTACATTATTCTGGAGGATGAGATCGCTCATTTAGACTTTGGCCCGAAAGAAGCTATATTTAAAAGGCCAAAGGATTCTGAAAATCACTTGAAGGCACTGTACATGAAGGGGCATATCAATGGGAAGCCGATTTCAAGGATGCTTGTTGACACCGGGGCGATTGTCAATTTGATGCCTTATTCTGTGTTCAAGAAGCTTGGTGGATTAGATGATTAGCTGATCAAGACCAACATGACTATCAGCAGTGTGGGAGGAGGCGAGCCTATGAGTGCTAAGGGCGTTGCTTCTATGGAGCTCACCGTTGGGAGCAAGACGTTGGCTACCGCTTTCTTCGTCGCCGAGACCCAAGGTAACTTCAATTTAATATTGGGTCGTGATTAGATTCATGCGAATAGATGTGTGCCTTCTAGTTTGCATCAGTTTCTGTCGGGGATAGACCCCCGGGGGTACCCAAAGGGCGGATTGGCCCAACTAGCAGGGGGCGGCCCAATCCGAGTGCTATCGGGCCGGTTTGTCAGACTGGGTGGCCCACCACTCGGGAGGCCCACCAGTCGGACGAACCGGGATGACTACGACGGTGCGCGCGGCAAGGAAGCAGGCGGCGTATCACGCAAGAAGATCGGAGATCAAGATAAACTAGCCGGAATTCTAGGGAAAGATATATGTAATCGTTATAGGATCGAATACTCGTATTTCGGGTAGGTTATGATCTCTAGCCGACTTGTAACTCAAGGCAACCGGACTACATAAGGTGCCTTGGGACCCCCCTCCAAAGACAGAACCACACGCATTCATTCAACCTAGGACAGAACCCAACTACGGAGATCCTGACACATCAATCCATACACCCAACACAGTACGTAGGGTATTACATCATCTTGACGGCCCGAACCTGTTCAATCCTTGCGTCTTGTGTTACCATCGTCTTGTGATCCTCGATCTATCCCTCAACAAATCAACCACGTAGGCTACCCTGTGTGGACTGTCGGGCTCATAAATCCGACAGTTGGCGCGCCAGGTAGGGGTTGATCGACGAGATCAATCTACAAGCTCGATGGCATCTACTTTTGCCGTCATCACGCCGGCATCTGCCAAGATCTCCATCGCCGAAGGGGCCGTGTTCTTCTTCGGATCCATGGTCTTCACCGCTGGGCCCAAGGGAGAGCTCTCCTTCAGCCGCGACGCCACCCCGGAGGAGAGCGCGCCGCGACTCGAAGCCGCTCCGGACGGTGTCGTCATCATCACCACTCCGCCACCAATGATCGCCAACAACCCTACAATCACGACGGTCGAGGCCGCCCTCCCAGCTTCCGAGGGGAGCCTTCCTCCGTCGTCACCACCGACTGCTTTGTCTACTCCGCCTCCACCTCGTAGGGCTCGCGAGACACCCGCGGAACGAAGGCAGCGATGGGCCGCACGCCAGCGCGAGTTTGAAGCAAACATGGACCGAGCCATCGCCTCCATCAGCGACTGCATCGAGCTCGCCGACTCCGCCCGCCAGGAGATCACCTCGCCGACACGATTCCCGCTCGGGCTCAGGAACAGCGGACGCGTGTACCAGGAAGCACTCGGCGGACGACCGAGCGCTGACTACTCTCCTGGTGCAAACGGGGCGGCCAACTCCATCGCGATCACCCAGATCAAATCTGCCCTGGGCGTCGTGACAACGCAACCTCTTCGTCATCAGGATGCGCCGACTCCGCCTGAAGAGGACCCATCGCCGGCTTTCCTGCGTGTCACGCGCGTCCTCCCCCGAACAAGAGGATCGTGCCGGCCAAGCGAGAAACGTTCGTCTCCGACATATCCGCCGATGAACCAACCGTCCAAGGAGAAGATCAAGCGCACCGCGACGCTAGGGTCTTGCGCAACGACGAGAAGCAACAACGCCGCAACGCACGACGAGATCGCTGAAACCCCAGGGCCACTCGCAACCTCAACGACGAGTTCATCCAAGAAGTCGGCGGCGTAGGCGTGTACGCCACCCCATCAGCTAACCTCGCCGCCGCTCATCACGAACTGGCAGGGATCCCGGAAACCCCGGAGCTCAACCGGATCAAGGCCAGGCTGACCGCAGCTGCGGGCATGATCAATGCCCAAAAGGCCGCTGTCTCTTCCTCTCGCCACTCCAGGTCGGCTAGCCGTCGTGAAGACCACGAGGAAGTTGACCAACAGGACCTCCGTGAACAACTCTGCAACCGCGATCTCCGTAGGAACCTTGACGACCGCCACCGACGAAGGGATGAGGAGGAGCTCCGACGGCGCGCCGACTACAACCGCGAACATGGCGCCCCGGGGTTGGACCGCGACACTCGCCTGCGCCGAGAGCTGGAGGCCAACGAGGCCGCACGTCGCCGCGAGTTCGACCGCAAGTACGGTCCTCCGCTTGAACAGCAGAGGCCGCCACGGGCTCGTACCCCTGAGGATTTCTCCGCTGACTCGGGGCGTGAGAACGCCGAAAACCTCAACAACTGCGATGGCTTCCCAGCATTCTGTCGGGGGTAAACCCCCAGGGGTACCCAGAAGGCGGATTGGCCCAACCAGCAAGGGGCGGCCCAATCCGAGTGCTATCGGGCCGGGTTGTCAGACTGGGTGGCCCACCACTCGGAGGCCCACCAGTCGGACGAGCCGGATGGGCGTGACGGCGCACGCAGCAAGGAACAAGACGGCGTATCCCGCAAGAAGCTCGGAGATCAAGATAAACTAGCCGGAATTATAGGGAAAGATATCTGTAATCGTTATAGGATCGCATCCTTGTATTTCGGGTAGGTTATGATCTCTAGCCGACTTGTAACTCAAGGCAGCCGGACTATATAAGGCGCCTTGAGACCCCCTCCAGAACACAATCATAGGAACTACAACCCACGCAATCATTCAACCTAGGACAGAACCCAACTACGAAGATCCTTCAGGAACTTCATACACAGCAATCCATACATCCAACACAGGACGTAGGGTATTACGTCATCCTGACGGCCCGAACCTGTTCAATCCTTGCGTCTTGTGTTACCATCGACTTCTGATCCTCGATCTGTCCCTCAACAAATCAACCACGCGGACTACCCTGTGTGGACTGCCGGGTCCATAAATCCGACAGTTGGCGCGCCAGGTAGGGGTTGATCGACGAGATCAATCTGCAAGTTCGATGGCATCCACTTCCGCCGTCATCACGCCGGCGTCCGTGAAGATTTCCATTGCTGAGGGGGCCATGTTCTTCTTCGGGTCCATGGTCTTCACCGCTGGACCCGAGGGAGAGCTCTCCTTCACCCGTGACGCCACCCCGGAGGAGACAGCGCCACGACTCGACGCTACGCCAGACGGGATCGTCACCATCACCGCTTCGTCGCCAACCATCGCCAACAACTCGGCGTTCGCGACGGGCAACATCGTTCTCCCGCCATCCGAGGGGAACACGCTTCCTCCCACACCGCCGACTGTTTCATTCACTCCGCCTCCGCCGCGCAGGGTGCAGCAGATGCCCGAGGAGCGAAGACGCCGATGGGCTGCACGCCAGCGCCAATTCGAGGCGGACATGGACCACGCCATCGCCTCCATCGGCGAATGCATCGACCTCGCTGAATCTGCTCGCCAGGGGATCGCCTCGCCGACACGATTCCCGCTGGGACTCAGGAACGGCGGAGCCGTCTACCAAGAAGCACTCGGCGAACGGCTGAACGCCGAACACTCCCCAGATGCGATCAGGGCGGTCGATCCCATCACGGCCACCCAGATCGGATCTGCTCCGGACGTTGCGGCGACGCAACACCCCCAAGATACGCCGACTCCACCTGAACCAGAACTAGCTCCGGCCTTCCCGTGGGTGACACGTGTCCTCCCTCCCAATAAGAGGATCACGCCTGCCAAGCGGGAGGCGTTCGTCTCCGACATATCCGCTGACAAGCCAACGGTCCAAGGAGAGGATCAAGCGCACCGTGACGCCAGGATCGGGCGCAATGGTGAGAAGCAACGACGCCGCGACGCGCGGCGAGAACGCCGAAACCCCAGGACCATGCGTAACCTCCACGACGACTTCATCCAAGAAGTCGGCGGCGTGGGCGTCTACGCCACCCCGTCAGCCAACCTCGCCGCCGCACACCTTGAACTGGAAGGGATCCCGGAAACCCCGGAGCTCAACCGGATCAAGACCAGGCTGACTGCAGCCGCGGGCATGATCAATGCCCAAAAGGCTCCTGCCTCCTCTTCTCGCCACTCCAAGTCGGCCAGCCGCCGAGAACTCGATCACGACGTGGTTGACCAGCCAGACCTCCGCGAACAACTCCGCAACCGCGATCTCCGCAGGAACCTCGACGACCGCCACCGGCGAAGGGACGAGGAGGAACTCCGACGGCGCGCCGAGTACAATCACGAACACGGCGCCCCGGGGCTGGACCGCGACACCCGCCTACGCCGAGAACTCGAGGCCAACGAGGCCGCGCGCCGCCGCGAGTTCGACCGCAAGTACGGCCCTCCACTCGGACAAGACAGACCGCCCCGGGCTCGCACCCCGGAAGACTACTCCGCCGACTCGGGACACGTGGACATCGAAAACCTCAACGACTGCGATGGCTTCCCGGCGTTCACTACCTGAGTAAGATCTATTCGGATGCCTGCTAATTTCAAACCTACAGGCATAGAAAGATACGATGGAAAGACGGACCCGATGATGTGGCTACGCACGTACAGCATCGCCATCCGCGCGGTGAACGGCGACCACGACTCCATGTGCGCCTACTTTCCCCGTCGCCATGACCAAGGTGGGGCTGAGCTGGCTCCACAGCCTCGAGCCCGGCTCCATCGACAACTGGGACACCCTCTGCCGCCAGTTCAAGAGCTACTTCCAAGGCAGCTCCATTCGGCCAGGCACAGCGTGGGATCTGGGCAAGGTGAAGCAAAATCGCGGGGAGAGCCTCCGCGACTACACCGACCGCTACATGGAGAATCGCAACCTGGTTCCCGGCTGCTCCGAGTCCGAGATCATCAGCTACTTCCTCGACGGCCTTGCCGACTCCGTCGTCTTCGAGCGCCTCTGCGAGGACCTGCCAAAGACCTCCGGCGAGTTCTTTGGTCGGGTGAACAAGATGGCGAACGCCAAGGAAGCCGCTCGTCTCCACTACAGCAAGAAAAGCACTCGGGACGACGATCGGCCACCTCGCCGAGAGGACCGCCCGAAGAAGGAGGACCAACGCCGAGCCAGACCGGAGCCAAGCCGGACGGGTGACAGAAAG
>CM014274.1:65490263-65517737 GCA_004135705.1 Alloteropsis semialata
AAGTTTAGATCTTACTTGGTAGGAGCTAAGGTGATTGTCTACACCGATCACGCTGCTTTGAAATATTTGCTTACCAAGAAAGATGCTAAACCGCGCCTTATCCGCTGGATTCTCTTACTCCAAGAATTTGATTTAGAAATTAAAGATAAAAAGGGAGTAGAGAATTCAGTAGCAGATCATTTGTCGTGTATGCAGTTTACTGACATGCAGGATCTACCGATAAATGATTTTCTACGCGACGACACCCTACTCAAGGTGACCGCCTCCGACCCCTGGTATGCAAATATTGTGAACTTTATGGTTGCAGGATATGTACCGCCAGGGGAGAACAAGAGAAGGCTGATCTACGAGAGCAGACTTCATCTATGGGACGAACCATACCTGTACAGGGTATGTTCAGATGGCATGCTCAGGCGATGTGTACAAACAAATGAAGCAAGGAAGATCCTTGAGCAATGCCATGCAGCCCCATATGGAGGTCACTACGGAACGTTCAGGACATGGTCAAAGATCTGGCAGAGTGGATTCTACTGGCCCACAATGTATGAGGATACAAAAGAGTTCATTCGACGATGCCAGCAGTGCCAGAAACTTGGAGGGATCACCGCAAGAGATGCAATGCCACTCACAAACAACTTACAAGTTGAGCTGTTTGATGTGTGGGGCATTGATTTCATGGGACCCTTTGTCAAATCCTATGACAGTGAGTACATCCTGGTGGCAGTGGACTATGTCTCGAAGTGGGTTGAAGCAATGACATGTCGAGCTGCTGCCTCCAAACACGAGCGAAAGATGTTCCATAAGATCATCTTTCCACGTTTTGGAACTCCCAGGATGGTGATCAGTGATGGGGGGTCGCACTTCATCGACAAGACCTTCCAAATTTCTGGCAGAACTGGGGGCAAAGCATAACATAGCTACACCGTACCACCCCAGACAAGCGGTCAAGCAGAAACATCGAACAAACAGATCAAGAACATTCTGCAGAAGACCGTGACAGAAATGGGCAAAGGATGGAAGAGCAAGTTACCAGATGCTCTATGGGCTTACCGAACGGCGTACAAAACGCCAATCGGGATGTCCCCATACCAGCTGGTTTATGGCAAGACCTGCCATTTACCAGTTGAGCTAGAGCATCGGGCGCACTGGGCCATAAGAAAGTGGAACATGGATTTGTCAGCAGCCCAGCAGATAAGAAGGATGCAACTATCAGAATTGGAAGAGTGGAGAGACAAAGCGTACCACAGTGCCAGAATCTACAAGGACAGAACCAAGAGATGGCATGACAAGAGGATCAAGGTGAAGGAGTTCCACCCCGGGGATAAGGTATTACTCTTTAATTCCAGGGTGAAGCTCTTTGGGCATGGAAAACTTCGAAGCAAATGGGAAGGACCATTCGTTGTGGTGGAGACTTCGTCGCATGGGGCAATCACACTCCAAGATGATGAAGGTAATCTCTTCAAGGTAAATGGTCAACGTTTAAAAGTTTTTCTTAAACCTAATAAAGTAGATGAGGAATTTGATGTGGTCAATTTGGTCATGGATGATTCCCATTTATAATTACACCATATGTTAAATCCTTAACCCCTAGCACGTGAATGCACACATTCTGGGGTTTAGTGGACCTGTCACGTAGTGCACAAAGAAGAAGAGGGCGACCGGGCTCAAGGCCAGGTCGGCCGACCTGACCAGGTCGGCCGACTTGATCCTAAGCCCGATCGGCCCTATCTTTTGCCAACGTTCTACTCTAACGTCTCTAAAGCCGTTCTGCGGTGGACGAACGATTCTAACTCTGATTGATCCGAGAAGAGGGTTAGCCTATCTTTAAATTTTCACCCATCCTCTTCTTCCCTCTCATCTGAGTTCTTCCTCGCCCCCATTCTGAAATCTCCAAGCCACACCTCCCAATTCTCCATCAATGGCCGGAAAAAGCCACCCCAAATCCCGATCAACCTTTGATCTGGATGGAGAGCCCACTCCGGCCAACCAATTGGTGCCCACCAACCTGGAGCAAGCCATGGCCGTGGTTGTCACCCCTCTGGCCAGCATCCCACCAGAGGAGGACGCGAGAGGCCGCACCAGGGGGTCGGCCGATGTGCTTGGTCGGCCGACCGGCCCTGGTGGCCCCTCACGTTCTCGCTCGGCGGCGCGGTCTCAGTCTCCGAGGAGGACCCAGAGGCGCGATGCACGGGCATCAAGCCCGTACAGAAGGCCGACGACGGGGCAATTGACCCCAAAGAAGACACCGGCGGCCGCTCCGATCAAGGGGGATGGACTCCCCAAGCTTCAACCAGGGGAGAAGCTGAAGGAGGTGGTCAGGAACAAGTGGGAGGACGTCGTGGCGTATCATTATACGTCCGATGTGTCCATCTACTCTCCTGCCAGCACCCTGGAGCCACGTTTCCGGGTCTTCGGAGAAAGGAAACCCGGAGGTGGCTATGGTAAGGGGCTGTTCCCTCTCCTCACACCTGAGGAGAGGAAGGAGTTGGAGGAGTCCGTGGAATCTTCACCCGCCGGCAAGATCAAGAGGCATATCAAGCCTCCTCCAATTCGCAGGCCTGGGGGCCAATATGAGAGTGATGATGAAGAGAAGGTCCCCAAGGCTCCCTCCAATGCTGAGTTGCTAGAGTTGATTAATCAACTCGGTCGCGACTATGCAAAGTTGGAGAAGAAGTTCGCTGAAGAGCGACTTGAGCGCATAAGTCTTCAAGACGACTTTGATATGCTTCGCAAATCAACAGCCGTGAAACTTAAGCGCTATGCCAAGGCTGCTGGGGATGAAAATCTCTATAATGCACCCTAGATACCCTAGGCCTTGGATTAGGATAGGCACATTAGTTTCCATTCTATTCATTTATTTCATTTATTTATTTTGATTATCTTGTAATGTGCCTCTGAATTGATGAATAAAATAAAGTGTTTAGTGTATTAGGATTGTGTTTCCTTTTTGTTTCCACTTGTTTTGAGTGAAAGGTACAAGTGTGGAGGAAAACGCAACGAGAAACAGAGCGATCCAACGCGAAACAGAGAACATCAGAACGCAACAGAGCAGCACGAGAAAGATCTGAACCAGGGGAGTCACCCCCAGGTCGCCCGACCCCCCCAGATCGGCCGACCTGGCCTGGGTCCCACATGACCTCTGTTTCCTTATGCACGCTGGTTTGGTCATCCTAAACTCTGTTTCAGTTGAATATTTGTAGAACCTGATCAAGGAATTTAAAAACTTAGTAAAATCAACCCTTTGCATCTCACCATCACATGGAAGTTCTTATTAACTTACATATATTTTATTCCCTGTACCTTTTGGCTTGTGGAAATCCTCATATTTATAGGAACTCATGTCAACTAGGTTATTGCATTTTGAGATATGGCTTTAATATGAATGATACCTTTGCTATTTGAGTACTTGGAATTTATGAAAAGTTTTAAAACTTTGTACCTTGCTATGCTCCTCATGAGTTTGAGAGACAAACACTTACAAATATGATCAAACTTTACCTTTGAGCTTTGAGTTGTTTCAAGTCTTGTGACCCTTATTAGAGATATTTCATGTTTTTAAAGTCAAGATCACGTACACTCCACCATAAAAGCTAAATCCTTACACTGAGGATGAAGCAAAACATGCCTTTGTCTCATGTTCATGAAATAAACACTCCTGAAAAACGACCCTTCTTCCCAAAATTAAAATAGAAAGAAGATATGGGCTAAATGCATAGAAAAATAAAGAGAAGAAAAAGACTCATGCTAAAAGAGCATTGAGTAGAAAAAAAAAGAGAGTGCAATAGCCCATATCCAAAAGAAAGAGAAAGGGAAGAAAGGTCAAGACAAAGGAGTATCATTACATGTCCACCTCATATCACACACTTGCACATCTTGACTTGATTACATGACTTGTCTCTGATTTGGATCCAATCCTTGGAATGACAACATAAGTGAAAAAAAGGTATGTATCTTGAGAGCTCCACTTATGAAGTTCTATTTTGGAGAGTATGAGTGTTGTCCAACCACCATGATCATCCAGAGAGAAACTCTTTGAGGAGCAAGGCATAGGTTTTCTTTGCAAAATTTCAAAACCCCAAGTACTTGAGAGTGAAGTGTATCATGTCATAGAAAATGCTGTTCCTTCCTGCAATAACTCAAGAAGACATGATAGCCACTCATATAATTCCACTAAGCCTGAATGTTTGGGAATAACCTATATGTTTGTTAATGATCTCCATGATGAAGCTTAGACTTTACTCGAGGACGAGTAAAGGATAAGTGTGGGGGAGCTTGTTGGCGATTCTTAATGACAACTTATTACTGCCAACAAAGATATAAAATGTGATAAAACAAATAGACATAGGGTTGATTACTAATGAATTCCATGAGTTTTGGTGCATATGTGCTTACAGGAATAAAGTGGCAAAAGAAGAGCTAAAGTGGGCCCAGGGCCAGGTCGCCCAACCTACCTTGGTCGGCCGACCTGGGTCCTGGCCCGGTGAGGTCCATCTTCAGCCCAACAACAACAAGCACACTCAGGAGTGATCAGGCACGTTGAAATCAAGACGGTGGAAATGAAGAGTTGGGATTGGGCCACATGGCAAGCACATGGATTCATGGGCCCACATTCCTAACTTAACCGACACATCCTTGCTATTACCCACCGGAAACCGACTAAAGGACCCACTGGCAAGAGACACTGACGAAGTGGGGCCGAGGGGCCACCGCCCTGGGTCGGCCGACCTGGCCACGCGCCGGAATCGGCACCGCCTTCACCAGCAACTGTCAACCGTCTCTAGTAGTTCATCTGTGCCGTGGATCATCAAAGACAGTGAATCCAATGGTCGGCCGATCCCCCCTAGTCGACCGACCTGGGCCCATCTCCGGACCGCCTCAACCGCTGCAAACCGACTGCAAACCGCCTCCCCAAGCTATAAATGGCTGGACTCGGGGCAGGGCTAATCATCATCGAGCAGAAGTGAAGATCCAAGGCGAAGCCCTCCTCATATCCAGAGTAGAAATAGGGAGAGAGTGAGGGAGAGTCTGGAGGAGTCCCGGCCTGTCGACGACCCTCCACCTGTACCTCGACGGATGCGAGCTACTCAGTAAGTATCCGGGATTCAACTAGTAATTAAGTCTGAGTTATAGATAAGTTAAGTCTCTATTGTGCTTGTGGATTCGTTGCTTTATTTATAAAGTGTTCTAATCTTTGATCAAGGTTAGGATAGCTGATATTATCTTAGGCGTGGTGCTTAGGTGTATATCTGCCCTCGTTTGCCTCGTAGCCCCACGGATTAGTAGAGGTAGGCGGCAGGTGGTGACAGCCCTGTCCGTCCTTTGTAATCCTCCACGTACGGGTACGGCATAGAGCTGTTGGCCGGCAATTTCCTAGAGGCCTAGGATACCCCGGTGCCTAAAGCAAGCTTAGGAGAATTCTCTTAACTATAATCAGAGCCTTAGTGCTAAGTTATCCTCTCTACCTAGCCTTTATATACACTCGATCGATCCGGCTCAGCTTTAGTGATTAGATATACTTTTACGTTCCCTGTGGATTCGATACTTGGTTTACTCACGGGTGAAAGCTACTTCGAAAGCAGTGCGCTTGCGGACTTTCTGTTTGCCACCACTGGTGTCAACATATACTTTTCCTACAGCAAGCTCCTCCTGCACAAACTAGGCGTCGCGAGGTCTATGCAACACGGTTGAGAGGCAACACCAACATGGCTGATCCTGGAGGAACTCGAACCAAAAGAATGAGGCCGTATGGACCATCGGAAGCCGTTGGTGCTGTCAGAACAAGGTCATCCAAAAGACTGCATACTGAAGAGTTACCTACAGTAACAGAGGAGCCTAGCGCTAAAGGTGTAGAGACTCAATAGTCTCATGGACACGATGATGAGCCAAGTCCTGGTAGCCCTTTCATGACTGGACACCTCGAGAGCATCATGATGTTGTTGGTGAAGAGCACAACCCTGATTCAGCAATTCAAGGTTTGTAAATATCATCAGTATTCTCAATCTTTGATTTCTATAAGCAGAAATATAATAATTAAATTTGAACTTCGTAGCCTCAAGGAATCCTAAGCGGCCGAGGGGCGCAACCATGGCACTACTGCTGGACAACATGACCAGTTCTATGGGAAGAAGACTACGCATCTCTGTACCTGAGGGCATGCCAAGGCCCCTTCAACCTACACAAGATGCCAAGTTTGAATCAAAGGCTGGAGTTATTGTTAGGAGTCAAGTTCCTATCTTGCCCTATTTGAAATATTACAAGAATACTGAGCACTTTGATGGTTTTGTCATGAGGCTTTCTGTAAGTGCCTATACTACACCCTGTAGTTTTAAATTCAACTATGGTACCAATGGGTGTAACTCACAAACAATTTCAATTGACATGACCAGGGGAGGTTGGCAATCAACAAGGACAGGGCAACAAATAATGCCTATTCTAGTGTGTTCAAATCTGGGATACGTCAGACGCGCTACAAGTTGAAGCAGATGTACTTCAACAACGTCCCTGCTGATCAGATCAGAACCACCTCTCCTGTTGATTCTATGACTGATGCACAGTGGTCTAAGCTTGTTGAGAAGTGGTCCAGTGCGAAGAACAAGGTATTGTTGTTCTTCGTAAAGTCTCTTTTTACATTGTATTCCATTTTTGACTGGTGACGTGGTCTCTCTTGCCATTTTGCTTTAGTTAACCGCTGAAAAGAACAAGATAAACAGTTCCAAAGTGAAGTATCATCAGGCTACTGGATCTCGCTGTTATGTTGCACAAATTCATGAATATGTAAGTCTTACTTTGGGCCATTGTCTATGTTGCCCGTGTTTTAGGCATAAGTCAGTGCTTCATTTGCTGTTAGTCTGACAAGCACTTTTGTACAGATTCAGCAGAAGGATGCATAGGCAGCACGGCTACGCGAAGAAGGTCAGGAAGGACAACATGAAGGAGGAAGAGAAGAAGAAGAAGAAGCTGATCATGAAGAGGGGCTCAATGCGGTTGAACTGTTCAAGGTCTGCCATATCAGCAAGAAAAAGGGCATTAGTGAGGCCGCAAGAGAAGCAGTGGTAAGGCTCATTACAACTATATCTGCTTCTCTATGTGCGTTGTCAAAGATGTCTATTGCAATTGTCCCTTTGCTCATTTGACTGTTGGTAAACTATTTTCTGCTCCAATATGCAGCCTTCTATGGAGACTATGCAGGCAGAGGCTGCTGCTGATGGGGAGCCAACACTGCATAGTGCTGAGGCTGTCTCGAAGGTTCTGTCCCAGAGCAGTTGCACCAGCACTTTTCTGAAGAATGCTGGTATACCACTGAACACATCAAGAGACAGAGGCTGAGCGGGTACTTCGCGAACAACTTGCCGCTGAAAAAGATGGTGCTGCTGCCCTCGCTATGGAGGTGAATGCCCTGAAGAAGAAGGCCGAAGCTGCTGGTGAAAAGCTGGAGAAGGCCCAACAGGAGTTCGAGGAGTACAAGAAGAGGACGGGAGAGAACAATGCCCTCCTTCGGCAAATCCTCAACTTGAACGTTGCTGATAACTCCTCTTAACCTACGGTTGCTCCGTGATCATGCATTGGATTGTTGTTTGTACTAGAAACATGTGTTCTGTGGTGATCTATGATGCCTGAACTCTGATGCATTCTGATGCATCAAATGTGTATGTGATTCAGTGATGGGTGAACTTGTGATTCTGTGATGGGTGAACTCTGATGCATTCTGATGCATCCAATGTGTATGTGATTATGTTGATGCTGTTTCTGATGTATCAAATGGTGCTAATTTTATTCTGTTCATGTTTCTTTCTGTGATTCTGTTCATGCATCAAATAGTGCTGTTTCTGTCAATTTAAGAGCTAAATCGTGGCCCTCTGGAAAACGCACATGAGGTCCAGTTGCAACTAGACACGTGGCGGCTTCACGATGAAACACGCGACAAACCAGAAAAAAACACGTGGTGCATTCACCGCAAAACACATGGCACAACAAAAAAGGAGACACGTGGCACGATGGAAAAGTGACACATGGCAACATCCCAAATCGACACGTGTCAAGATGGCACATGGCGAGGCCCCGTGCAGACACGTGGCGCAATCACGAACTGACACGTGCCAAAACCACGTGACGACACATGGTTACACCAGAGCACACCCCGTGGCACAATTAAAAAAAGACACGTGGCACTTCACGGACAGGACATGTGTCACAGCCTGGTGATGCCACATGGCACTTCGCGGATGTGACACGTGTCACAGCTTGGTGATGACACGTGGTTTAGCCTGAGCGCAGCACGTGACCCAATCGAAAATGGACATGTGGCACTTTAGCGACGCGGCACATGTCACAAACCCGTGATGACACGCGCCTGAGCGCAACGCGTGGCGGCCCACAGAGTAGACAAGACGTGCACTGGCAAGACGACACGTGCACAGATACGATCTCAACACGTGTGCAGCCACGTGGACAAGCCACGTCATCTAACAGCGTGGCCAGTGCCACATAGACTTGCCATGTCATCGCCATGATAGCGTGCAGCGTCATCAATGACGGTTTTCTACGGCGTAATAAAACACAAATTAGTTCTGTGACGTGAAAACATTTCATCATAAATGAGAGGTCTTTTATGACGAACATGACGATTCGTCACCTTACATCTTTAGCGACGCGTATACTATGACGAATCCAATTTTGTCATAAATTCATCCCAGAAAACCTTCTATGATGAATTTTTGCTCTGCTGTGACAAAACTGAAACATCATTGGTCTGCACATTTCTACTAGTGTTAACATAACCAACCCAAGTATAATGAACTAAGAATTGCTACCCATTTCATAATCAGGTGATTCAAGGTTCATGGCAAAAGACTAGGCATGTCCTTAATAGATGACCCATCAAAATTAATGTAATAACTAAAATGTAAAGGTGAATTGCATGATGTTACTGGGACAAAGAAGAATTATGAAGAGGGAGGCCACTTGCCTTCCTCAACGAACTGCTGTTGGTCTTCCTCGTACAGCTGTTGCTCCTCTCCTTCCTCGAACGACACGTTCTCTAAATGATCACACAAGACAATACAACAAAATAAATAAAAATAGTATAACAAAAAGTACCAAAAGCACAGAACAAACACCTTGTTGACGGCCCTTAGACGCGTCATCGTGAATCGCAAGTGCACGGATCATTGGTAGCTTTTCCCTTAGAGTATTCACCCAAGATTTATCAATCCGTGGAACAAGTGGGATATTGGCTCTTACTTTGTGCTAATCTTACTAACTAAGCAAGTAATATGGTTGTGTAGAGAGATGACAAACTAAACTAGATTAATCTAAGATCAAACTAAGTAACAAAGGTTGATACAAAAGAGAAACAAAGATAGATAAGGGTTCCCTCCCTAGGGTCTAGGTTTTCATGGATATGCATCTACTACACAAATGGGTGTTGCCTTCACTAGCATCATAGCGGTTATGTTCTTGCTTGGTCTTTTCCCTCTTGCGTACTGTCACTACACAAGGGTAGTCAACCACCTCGCTAATACATTCATGACAAAGCATCCATAGAGTTAATCTAATTACCACGATTACCACAAACCCTACTAAGGACATATGTTGATCAAGAACAAAGCGCTCCCATATGTAAATAACGCATTGCAATGACATAGACCATGAAGCATTAATAGACATAATGTGCATGTAGAGATTACAAATCATAGATCCACTAACCCTAGAGACAAACGGAGGTATTACCCCATCATCTTACAAATATTGAAGCACAAGGGGTGATGGAGACTCCGAGGATCATCGTCACCGAAGATGGCGGCGAGATGGGAGAGGAACCCCCTAGGCCGACGGCTTGAGGGCCTCCTTGATCTCCTTCATCGGCGTTGATCGTCATGGTGAACTCATCTAATCTCTCTTCCTCATCTTGTTTTGGCGGCTTCTGGTGAATAGATTTGCGTGCCTTCTGGTATTGGAGCTATAAATGGTCCGAGGAAACCCTAGCTCAAAGGGGAGGCCGAGACGGCGCAAAAATAGCTTGGGCCAGCCGGCCCACCCCCTAGAGGCCTCAAATGCCCGAGCACTCCACATGAAAGTTGTACATCTTTTCGAGCCATGCAATTTTCTTATATAACGTGCCCCCATCGGACTTAAGATGAAAAAGATATGGCCCGTATAAGTTCAGCATCTCTTGCGGGCCTATAGTCCAAAGTTGGTGATTGTGTCTTTCTTCATCCAAAGTCTGGGCCCAATTCCGAGTTGTACAAAAACCCTCCATTTATGTTGTATTTCCTGCAAAAACACAATATGCTCCAAAATACAACACACATGCGAAAGCGGTGTTATTTCAAGTGCCAAATGGCGGGTTAGTATATAAATTGGTCCAAAAACACCACATAATAGCGCTAAAAGTGTACCACTAACAACCCCAATAATCCCCCATGCTTAAACCTTGCTTGTCCTCAAGTGAGTCAATTCTTGCTTAAAGGGAAATCAGCGTTGCCTTTCAATGTCATCCATGCATTTAGTCATACATAACAAGACATATTGCTCCCTCTTAAGAATTTAGCTTTAAAGTTCAAGTTGTGACCAGCTTCTTTTTCATTATGGAAGATAGACTTGCAATGAAGAACAAGACACAATAATAAATAAATGCAATGCTCTTAAACTTAAGTGAACTTCAAACCGTTACCTTGTTCCATCGTGAAGAATTTTCAAAAAGATGCATATCCTACATAAGTGAGATTCTCTTGCAAAAGCTCATGGAAACACTCATCTCGTCAAGTCACTCAAGTCTATACTAGATTATTTCTCAACCTATCCTACTCATGTATGAAAGTGGGAGGCTTTTGTGGAGCTTGGTAAAAAACAATCCTAGCAAAACATTATATTCGAAATATTGTCAAACTAAGAGAGAGATCTATTGGAATTACCAAGAGTCGTCGAAAAGGCCAAGGAAAATAAATGTTGGAGAGAGAGAGAGGGATGAAACGCACACATTTAGATAGGTGGACATGTGCAAGTGGCAAAGGGTGATCCCAAGACACAAATAAAGTTCTCGTTATCGGATTGCACATGGTTAGAAGATTTGAGTACGGATTTATCTTCAAGGCACGTGGGAATTTATGAAGCAAAAAGAACCGATGAGCATCTTTATTATTTTTTCTATCTTCTTTTTCTTCCCTTTTTTTCATTCTTCTCTTTTTTCTCTTTTTTTCTTTTTCCTTTCTCTTTTTCTCAACATCATTTTTTTTCTTTTTGCTCCTCAGAACTTTTGCAACATAATACTTACTCAACACTAGTTAGAGATGGTGTGATGACTCCTCCCCCATGTTTGAACGATGCTCGTCCTCGAGCATAAAAGAGAGGAAAAAATTTCTGCTGAAGTAAGTATAAAATCCATAATCTTTTTGCAGAATATCCGAATTTCCATCGAGAACTTTATTCCATACTCAAATGGGTTATGGTCAAGGAGGTAATCACAAAAAGATATTTTTGGTTTAGGGTGCTTGCTTAGCGAAGTTTGTGAAATTTTCAATGTGAAAACTCACAATGCATGGACAAAAAGGGCTAGCATGAAAAAGTTACACAAAAGAATGGCCAGCTTCTTAGTCTTGAACCACAGAAATCAATCCTAATCCAACTCATCAAAATATAAGTTTGCAAACTAAAGGTTTCATCATGAAAGAGCATACAAGTATAAAGGTTTTGGTAGGTAGAACTTTGCAAGAGATTCATTAATGTAGATAGCATAAGATTTAAGTTTTAATGAAAACAACACAAGGTATCGGGTTATCCATAACCTTAAATCAAAGAGCAATGAAATGTATGTTGGTCTAAAATATAGTCATTTAACCTCCACAATTAAAAAGGGCTGGTATTTAAATCAATTTAAGATCATGTTATAGAGAGCAATTAGCCAAGGCATGTACAACTTCATGTAGGTAAAACAAAGCAGCAACTTTCATCATTTTTCCATAAGCAAAGGCAACGTAAAACATTGAGGTAAGCACATGGTCATGCCTATCTATACTATAAAGAGAATAACATTTGAAAACAATTCTCACCTAAAGCCTACCCAACCTTACCCCTCACAGCTTCCTTAGATGGGCCCACAAGGCAGACCAAAAAGTTTGACGAAAAGTGGGGGGAGAGGGAAAACTTGATCGTTAGAAAATACCTCCGGCCAAAATTATTATTTTTTTGTCACCGCGCTTTTTAGTTACCTGCTCGTGTACCCACCATTCGAAATTCAATCCCGCCCCATTTTCTAGGTATTTGTTTCCTTATTGCCTGGCTGCTAATTGCCTTATCTATACCAAAAGGAACCTGTTCCCTTATTGGTTCCCCCTACCCGCTCTCAATCCCGCCCACCAATCACGCTGTTTATTTTCCTTGTGTGCCGCACCGCCTGTTTCTCTCCGTGTTTATTTCCTTAATCACAACCCCAAGATCTCGCACCTCCGACCTCCTTCGACCCTTCCTACCCGTGCGGCCGTGCCCCCGCCCTCCCGGCCTCCACCATTGAAACCCTCCCCGATGGCGCGCCCGCCGCTCCCCCTGCACCGAGCCCCACTGCTCCACTCGACCCTGAGCCTCACTCCTCCACTCGGCGACATCGTTGTGGCAATCCAATGGAGGACGGCCCCGCCCGCTCTCCGTGGCGCAGTCCCCTCCCAGGCCCCTACTCCCCCGCAACCATCTCCGGCCGAATCTGTGGCCCTCTTCCCTCCCACGACAAGCGGTGGAGGCGCAGTAAGCTTCCCCATCTGCGGGTCTCAGATGTGGCACAACAACAATGGATGATGCTGGGTCTCGGGCTCTCGGCGCACTTTGTGTGGGTTGCGGGCCGTTCGGCATCGGATGGTGGTCGGCGGCAGGGAGAGGTATGGCGCTTGGCGGTGGCCGGCTGGTCTTAGCTCGGCAGTTGGGGCTGCGGGGCACCCCTACGCCTGGCCTGCCTAGGTAAACCTTTTCCATTTTTTTTCCTTCCTGGCAGCGGCCGCGGGTTCTGACTAGGGTTTGCTTCTTCCGATTACAGCACCTCATGGCGGCGGCGGCTGGCGCGCCCTTCGGCACGCCGGTGCTGTTCCTCGTCTATCACCCGGGCGCCACCGTGGCGTACTACGCGCACTCATCCATGGCAGCGGTGAGTGCACTAGGCTCCTCCTCCTCTTCTCCAGCGTCAAAATTTCGACAGAATTGGGCTCAGATTTAGCGGGGTTTTGTTGTGAATTGGCTGCTGTGACGCGCCGTTTAGGGTGTTCCATACCCGACCACCGAAGCTGTTGCCACTGCTGCGGCGGTGGCGACCACAGCAGCGGAAGGGAAAGGCAAGGGGAATGGCGGGGGCGCGTCACCTGAGAAGAGCAGCTCCAGGGCGCCCTCCGGCGAGGACACCTGCAGGAGGTACGGGCTCTCACTGTCGCCTTGTCAGTCCGGCTTTCAATTTTTTTTGTCCCCTTTCCTTTTTCTGGTTAGATTCAATTTTGAATTTTGTTGCGTGCGCAGCTGTGATAGCGGCAGCGAGGAGTCTTCAGGGATGAAGACGATGACACTGACCATAAGGTACTGAGCAGCTTGCTGTGACGCAAGGGACCATTTTTAAATTGCATGTTTTCCTGCAGTTAGTATGATTTTGGCTTTCTGTGGTTAGGGTTTTATTCTCCTCAAGATTCCTCTGTGCCCAAGAAGAGGAAATCTGGTAACACATCGGCTGAATGTTGGTTTTGTCTATAGCCTTTTCCGTTGGAATGGAGTGGGCAGTTACAAGATTGGTGTTTGCCAGGTGAGCCGTCTCAAGCTTCTATCGTGCGCTATGCTGCCGTTGAGTCACCATATCCAGCAGCGAAAGGGAGGTCTGCCTCGAAGGTTTTGGTATTGATAATTGGGGCTTATTTAGACCTATTTATTTGACCGGATATTCATTTTCTTCAGGATGAACGTGAATTGAAGAGGGAGATGCGAAAACAATCTAACAGGGAGTCTGCAAGAAGATCAAGGTTACGCAAGCAGGTATTATTAGAATCAGTACATTGTCATTTCCTGCAGAATGTCATGCAGAGAGTTAATTTATTATAATTATGTCTTTTTTGTCTAAATTCTGCACATACACACTAGCTCCTGGCAACCTTATGAATGTTTTCATGGTACCTAAACAAGACAGAGGCTTGAGATGTAACAATTTAGAGCCAAAATTTCCTATACTTAGTTTTATCCTAGGCTTCCCTACCATTAGTTTAGTTGGAGTCACCAAAGATCTTCAAAGTACATTGATTTTAGAAACTGATATTAGTATATTTTATTTTAAACAGAATAATGTGCTTGCTTGCCTTCTAGGAAATGTTTTCTCAAAGAAATGGTACCTAAACCAAGGATGTTATATGAACTGGAGTACCCTAAAGTTGTTGCTACCTTAAAGTTAATTTTTTTGTGGCCTATGAGTTAAACAAATGCTGACTTTGATGGACATGCTTTTCCTTGGATTGTGTTAAGATTAGTTATTGGTGTAAATTCTTTTAGGCAACCATCAGCATTGAAATTAAATATGTTGACATCACATGGAAAAACTAACAATCAAGGCAGTTTATTAAATGAAAAGCAAAGAATGTTGATGTTTGGAGCGTCATCTCTTTAGCCACATTGATGTGATATATTTCCAAATTCCACAGATGTAGTTTTTTTCATCTGATTGCACCATTTTTGCTCCTTTTTATTGTCCGCTTCTTTGTTTTTAAATGTGTAGTGTTGAACTAATTAGGCTATCCTAAACGTCATATATTTAAAAACAGAGGGAGTATGTGTTGGAAATCACGAATGAGTTGGAAAAAAAATCAAGGTATTGGGTCTCATTGTGTCTGCTATGGGTGGCATGAAGGTGCAGATTCTTGCGGTACATGTACATTATGTGCTTTCTTAATATTTTTTAATTAGCTTCTCTTCTAATGTTATTTTGATTAGGTTTTTATTTATGCAATTGATGTTTTAAGGGTTTCCTACAAGCTTAAAGGGTTTTTAGTTTTGAACCCATTTTGTGTACCTTTAGCAAATACAAACATGGAATCTGCAATTCTTGCTTCCCTTGATAGATTGATAGATATCATGATTCTTATGATCTTTTCTGCAATGAATAGTGAGCCTAATTGCTGCTGTAACCTAAACATACATGATGTGATGCTTTCCGGTGGTTCTGATGCACCAATCATCCCTATTGGTAAGGCACACTCTGATTATCTGATGTATTTTTCACTCCCAAATTTCTATTGTTTCATTTTTTACATGAACCTCAAGTTTTCTTATGATATTGGGTTCACTCTTTTGATTATTAAAAACTATTAAATGCAGGATTGGGAGGTTTTGGGCCCTGCAGATTTCTTTCACAAAGAACCAGTGATCCAACAAAAGCTTCCCGACCTTTGGCCAGTAGGTATAAGTTAAAAAATATCAAATACTACTTTTTAGCCACGTGCCCGCTCATCATCCCATCAGTTACAGGTCCTATTTTTGCTCGCTTTCCTTCTTCACTGCGTACACATGAAAATAAGTGTGGAGATTTTATTTTGAAGTGCACATATTCATCTTTCCCATGTCTGGAATGACGATAAATATACTATATCACACAGATGACTTGTTTTGAGGCATAGTGGATCAACAACTAGCAAAAGAATAAAAAAGCTAGACCTTGTTGAGTTGTGTGCGTATGTTCTGTTTTGTCTATAGTGTATCTATGGTAACGTAACTGCCGATCCAAATGATGGTTTCCAAGGCTAGGCAAAAAGGAATTTGTTTGATTCCTATTGATGTCTTATTTTCTTTGTTGGGACACCAATCTGTGAATTTTGGGAATTATTTTGCTAGGCAAAAAGAGATTTGTTTGATTCCTATTGACTTCTTTGGTAGGAAAAAAGTCAGTGTATGTATCACATGACAAGCTTGTGCGGTTGTTGTCTTATTTTCTGATCCAACAAACTGGACAATACTACGAGGGCTGAATTTTGGAAGGAGAAGTAGATACTGCATTACTGCAGCAGCTACTAATATAAAGGTAACTTTCTGAAATTTCAATGGATCGGCAGTTTTGATCAATTTATAGTTTGGGCAATATTTCATTTCAGATTCTACCGATACGTGGGCCGAGTTGCATTCATTGCTTCATGAGTTACAACACTCTTAACTTTTGTACTGTCTCATTTTGATCAAGGTTAACAGAAGAGAAAGAAATTTGTTGACGCTCTATGTCGAAGAGCCGAGTATGTTGATCTGCATTGGGTATACCTATCCATGGCTTTGAAGCTTAATGGATCACTCCCCACTACCTGGTGTTACCCTTGGTAATATTGGTGAAATTTTTTGCATTGGTGCTTATAACAGTATGGACAATACGATTGTAATTAATTTTTTTCTCATATAATTTTTTTGTAGATCTTTGGCCTAACTATGCATATATCGTCTTTCACGCTCTCATGTAAAGTAGGTAAAGGACTACATGCTCTTGAATGGTGTGTAATGTTTATTTTTGTATTTTCACGACTTAATGTGTAGCAGTGTTTTTCTCCCTCAAACCCCTTTAACAAATAAAGGGGATTGGTTCTCTATTTATGCTCTGAGTGAGAGGAAGATGCCTGAGTGAAAATTGGATTTGCATGGAGGTTGATTTTGGGAACTGCCCAACTGTCCTTGAACACAAAGTGAACAAAGGCATCTTAGGACCTGAGCGATAGCTCAGTGGATGGGTTCGGTGGTTACGAACCCATCGGTTCGAGTTTTGAGCGACCCAGAATTTCCTATTTTAGGGAAATTTTCCCAGTGTATTTCTATAGGTCCTGGATATCCGCGTGGCGCCATAATGGGACTATGACGTGCCTGTCGTCTACGAAGTTGCGGCTTCGGTGATCTCCAGAAGGATGCAAGATGTGTATAGGTTGTAGTTCTAGAGGTGTGCATGTGTGTGGTGTGAGTGTGTTGAGTAGAGTTCAGATACTACAGCTTGTATACTAGGAATCCAGACTCAAAAAAAAAGATCGATGTAGATTTTCGTTTCTGGTAAATGAGCCCTAAATTTTGTGATTGATGGGACTTTAAAATGATGTTACTGATTTTTTATAACTGCAAGCATAACACATCATATACACAAGGTTTAATGTGAGGCTATAATATGAAAAAACAACTTTTCATTACGACATGTATGTTTTTTTTATAAATATAAAACTATGTTAAGTAGATTTTTTTAAACATAAAAAATCATATTTAATGGTTTTGAAAACACGTGCCTAGGCATATGCATCCCCACTATTTAATCTAAATTCTTGCTTATTAAGTTCTTTAAATATATTATTATCTTGTATAAATATTTTCTATAAACA
This sequence comes from Alloteropsis semialata, assembly GCA_004135705.1. Lineage (NCBI taxonomy): Eukaryota > Viridiplantae > Streptophyta > Magnoliopsida > Poales > Poaceae > Alloteropsis > Alloteropsis semialata. The sequence continues at coordinate 65,507,606 of CM014274.1, forward strand.
CAAAGTCACTATTTACTAGATTTTCTCTTATAATATAAAGTTTTTGTTCTATAGTTTTTTTTAAAATGTGCCTGTGGCACGTGCCATTCCACTAGTTTATGGAAAAGAAAACTAAAAGAAATGTAGACTATCCTCCTAGTAGCCATGTTATTAACGAGAGAGAAAAACAAAGGTTGCACCGAGTCAAAGGTTGAAGGCATACTTACAAGCATTTATGATAGGAAAAGATGAGGTTTGTGTAGGTGTTACCATCTTTTATAGTCCTTCGTGGTTCGCTTTCAACATCACCATGTATTGAATGTAGCTTGCTTGTGTCTTGATTTGCCAATGCTCAAGAGGTTTTGTTTATCTTTCAGGCTTCTCAACTTGATCGTGTATGCTTAATGGAACCATTGCCATCCTCTTCTTCATTGTTGTCATCATCATCTCCTCTTTCTTGTTCTCAACGCCATCTTTGCTACCTCGTCTTTATCGATTTTTCCCTCTGTCCAGAACAGAACATATATCGAAATATAGCTCTTTTGAAAAGTTTTATGGAATTACCTTTCCAACACAGAGTTCAAACGAGGGAGTTATGCCCATTTTACTTCAGTGCTGCGTGCTGTCCAGAACTAATTTCAGGACGTGCGATGTTTGATGATTTGGCCATAACCCCTTGTAGGAACCTCCGATTGTCTTGCAGTTTGATCCGTTGGAACGTAGCCTTTGTGGGGCTTCTGAATATCTAAAAATATTCCTGTTGTTCACTTCTGAGGTCATGCAAAATTTTGATGACAACAATCGCTTCTTGTGCACCAATCCAAAGATGTTGATGATCTTGATCTTGTTATCTTTTATGGCATTATGTTGCACATCCAAGTTGAAGGTGCAAGGCCTCCCCCATGCTTAGCATTTTGCTAGGCATGGAAGAAGAAGACTAAGCATTTCATGTTCTTCTCATTCATGTCATTGAAAATAAAACTAACAAAACTAGGTTGTCCTCCTAGTAGCCATGTTATTAATAAGAGAGATATACAAAGGTTTCTAACCTATGGTTGATGGCATATATATACAGGCATTTAGAAAGAGATGGACAAAGAGAAGGTTGAGGAAGAGTTACCGTCCTTTTCGATGCTTGTGCCGAAGTGTAGCATGACCTCCCCCATGCTTAAGCATTGTGCTTAGCATGGAAGAAGAATAATGAACATCTTGTGGTGGATCTTGATCTTTGCACTCCATGTGGCCTTTTCCTTTTCGCCCCACAAGTCCTCCCCCATGTTTAGCATGTTGCTAAGCATAAAGAAAGAATGTGAATCATCTTGTCATCCTTGAAGTTCCATTGCCTCGTGTTTGGAGGTTATCTTTATGCTTCTTCACCTTTCTTGCATTAATTTTTCATCAACTTCTTCTCGTTTTCATTAAGCCATGATCTCATTCATACGTCATCACCTCCTTCCTTGTTGTCCTTGCTTGCTGCCTCATTTTCCGTGAAATTTTCTCTATGCTCAGATCAGAGCATGTATTGGACTATTGCTCCATTGCAAAGTACACAAAATTATCTTTCCAATGAGTCATCACTTGCCCAAAGCAGCTTCCCAACAAGAGAGTTACGCCCATTTTACTCCAGCGCTGCAATCTGTTCCGACTGATTTCAGAACGCGCATCGCCCATTGTTTTTGCCATATCTCCTTGTACAGGTCTTCAAATTCATTGATCTTGGATGCGTTAGAACGAGAATTTGATGGAGCCTCTGAATACCAACTTTTCCTTCCTTGTACATCTCTGAGAACTTGCATAATTTTGATGAAAACAGCAGCGTCTTTCAAACTTTGGAGATGTTAACGAGTTTATTTGCAATTCTTTGGTCATCAATTCATGGGATCCCTTTGTTATGCCTACAAAACAATTTTGAAACATGCAAACTACCCTGTGGTGATGATCAGGAGTATAAGCAAATGCCAACAAACCAATGATATCCCTAAGACCTTAACTTGTGGCAAAGCTAATCTAGTAAAAGAAAAATAGAAACCTAATGAGTGTATGTGTATGCGGGTTTGAATGCAAATGAAAGGAAGGATTACAAATAAAGGCAATGTTTTCACCAAGTTCTAAACACCATGTTTGCAACTTGGTTGCCTAATTCTTCATAGCCATAAAGATTTAACCAAGATCAAAACACCATGCTCATCTCAAGGTAAAAAATTCTTCAAAGCATAAGAAAAGTAAAGCGCATTGCAAAACTTACAAACCAACCAATGCAATATGAATGCTAACAAGGCTCATAAAACAAGATGATGAAGGTTTGCAATCATGTTCAAACACCACGTTTTCACAAGATTGCTAAGGAAGGTGCTTGATATCTAAGCATCAACAAGGATGTAAAGGATTTCATCATCAAAAAGTTTTTAGAAGGAAGCCAAACTAACTCATGAATGATGTAACGAATGCAGATGCACATGCAAGAGGGTAACAACATGAAAATGCAATGCAACATGAGATGAAACAAAATGATATGACAAGATGTGGAGGTGGTCTAGAACAAAGGAAAAGAAAGCCTAAGTTAACTAGCTACAAGCTTAGAATCAAAGGGTTTTGCCATACTTCATATTTCTTTCTAAAGAGACACAAATAAAAAGACTCTAAACACTAGTAGGCACACAAAAAGGGTCTACAAGTTTTCCAAACTCAAATAACAAAGTTCTCCCTCTATATCTTTTAGAACAAACAACAAGGTGTTGTGACATTTATTAGAGCAATGGTATAATGTTACTTGATGTTTTCGATTGAAAAGCATAATATAGACCGTCATTTTACTATATATAAAAGATCGGGTTGCCTCCCGCAAAGCGCTTCATTTAAAGTCATAGAGCTAGACTTCTCACCTCGATTATGTTCATGCGAAGCCATGGTCTTCTGTGCGAGAATCCAAAATGTTCATGCAGCTTGATGTCACCTTTTGTAATCCATCGTGATTTACTTATAACATCTTCATGTATTGAATGTCGCCGGCTTGTGCCTTCGTATGCTGATGTTTTGGAGGTCTTCATTTTGTTCTAAGCTTCTGAATTTGATCATGTACACTTGATGAAAGCATTGCCCAAGCTCCTCTTTATTGTTGTCATCCTTATCTCCTTGGTCTTGTTGTCATCACGATGCTGCTGCCTATTCTTCATGGATTTACCCCTGCGTCCAGAACAGAACATATACCAAAGTATAGATCTATTGAAAAGTTTATGAAATTACCTTTCCAACGCATGGTCGATAATCCTAAACGGAGTTCAAACGAGGGAGTTATGCCCTTTTTATTTTAGTGCTGCGTGCTGTCAAGAAAATTTCAGAACGTACGACCTTCGATGTTTTGGCCGTAACCACCTGTAGGAATCTCTGATTGACTTGATTTTTGATTCATTGGAACTGGAACTTCATGGGGCTTCTTAATATCCAAAAACATTCTGTTGCTTTCTTCAGAGGTCTTGCATAATTTTGATGCGATTAGTACCTTCTTGTGAATTAATCTAGAGATGTTGATGAACTTGATCTTGTGGTCTTTGAAGCATCGCGTTGTGCATCCCTAGGGTTTAAGGTCACCACCATTGATTCACCAGTGGGTAGCATTGCTCCAATGATGTGTTTTCTCCATAGTTCTTGCTTTACCTAGGGTGTCGGGATCAAAGGGGGCTCTCGCGCTTTATGTTGATCTGAGCGGTTTATTTTGTTGGTAGCATCACTCAATTAGAAACTTCTTGAGCATCCTACTGGAGAAGATTGGTGGTGTCATGATGCTTCTAATATTGTTGCCTCCAGTCTTGATCAACTTCAAATCATCATCTTTTGTGCTCAAGGCCCTCCAGTCATCCCTTGACATCATCATCCACTACCAGAAAACTGCTCATCGGTACCGGTTGGTAAGGGCCATAGGTACCGGTTCTACAACCAGTACCGCGCAACCGAGACTAAATGCCTCGGCCATAGGTACCGGTTATTCACCCGGTACCAAAGGGGTCATTGGTATCGGGTCATAACACGACCTGGTACCAAAGGTTTTGAAGCCAAAAAAATATATTAAATCCCGGGTGCGGCGATTTTTCACATGAAAATACGTGCGTGCGGCGCACGGGGTTCGAACCCACGACCTCCTACTTCACGCGTTGCTTCCTTACCATCTCACCTACACGCCACAGCTGACCAAGTCCCAGATGCTTTCCTTTTGAATTAACCTGTGGAGGACCCTTTGGTATGGGTTGGTGTTACCAACCGGTACCAATGACCCCCCTTTGGTACCGGGTTTTAAAAAACAGGTACCAATGTGGGTTAGGGGGATGACGGATAGCAAGTTTTCTGGTAGTGATCACCTTCTCCATTGTTTGCTGCCACCTCTTCTTCGTTGAATTCCTCTTTGTCCAGTGTAGAACATGTATGAAAATTCTACTCCATTGTGACGTGCATCAAATTCTCTTTCCAATGAGTGCTCATTCACTCCAAATAGACTCCGGATGAAAGAGTTGCGCTCGTTTTACTCTGGCACTACGTTCTGTCCCGAGCTGATTTCAGAATGCGTAATGTTGAAAAATTTTACTATAACTCCTTACACCAATCTCTAAAAACTACGATTCTTGATGTGTTGGAAAGAAGACTTGATGGAGCTTCATAATTTTTAATTTTCCTCCATGTTACCTCTCTGATCATGGGTGAAAAACTGGTCACAACAGCAGCTTCCCAGAGATATTGATGATCGGATCTCACGACTTCTTTGGGACATGATTCATCACCTATAGCTTGGACAAACAAATCTCCAAGAGACATTAGTCTTTAAAAATCAATTGACGCGGTGACATACCTTGTTCATCTTCACTGGGTGTGGGCTCGATAGCAGAGGATGGGCCATTAACAAAAGTTAGCACCTACCACTAAAGAGCGGATCTTCACATAGCCATCAACTTGTTTGAGTGAGATTGGACTTGTCGAAGTCTGGATGTTGAGAACTTCTCAATCATCTTGTGTCTAGGGTTTTGCCTGCATTGACACAAACATGAAACACATGATATATACAATAATAGAATTAGGGTTATTCCAAAAAGTTAGATAGATCGCCCTTGGGTTTGAGTTGTCGATCCCCGGCAATGGTGCCAGAAAAGCTTGTTGACGGTCCTTAGACGCGCCAATTGTGAACCGCAAGCGCATGGATTAGTTGTAGCTCTTCCCTTAGAGTATTCCCTTAAGGTTTATCAATCCATGGATCGACAGAGAACTACCTAGGATTTTCTATCTAGCTAAACAGATCTAATCCTAACATTAAGCATAGATTGCACGTTGTTGGCGGCACTTAAGCGCACTAATTACGAACCACAAGCACACGGATCGGTTGTAGCTTTTCCCTTAGAGTATCCCCCAAGGTTTTATCAATCCATGGAACAAGTGGATTGCTACGCTTAACTAAGCACTAACCTCGTTGATTGAAAGCTCTTTATCGAATGATGATATTGTGTATGAGTAAAGAACTTAATCTAATCTAAGTCAAAGAGAACAACGTAGAGAGCAATGATATGGAGAGAACAAGATATATAGAATGCTTGTCCAAGGGATCTAGGATCACTTAAAGATGTAACCACCAAGCAAGAATGAACTGATCTAATCTATCAAAGGTAAAGGTGCACCAAACTCAACTCTTTTCCTCCCGCGTACTGTCACTACACGAGGGTAATCCATGATCGAGCAACAAGAGCACAAGATTGTCGATGTATTCTAGGTATGCAAGACTACGAGCGATGCATCCCCAAAGCAATGTCAGATGACTATTAGATGAAAAGCACCAACGACAAGAATATGATAGCAAAGATCCAAAACAATGGTTCGGCGATTACAACTTAAGATCTCCCTTCAACCCCAAGGACAAACAAGGACTTTACCCCATAATGTTACACATTGTAGTGCTGAACATGGTGTAGAATCCTCCAAAGTAGATGTAGACCAACGAGGAAGATGATCTGGAGGAGGGAAATCCCTACGCCGGGGCGGCTAGGGGCTGTTCTTCCTCCTCTTGAGCTCCGCCTTGCTTGCTCCCTTGTAGATCCAATCTCCTCCTTGTTCTTGATCTTGTGGCGGCACCAGAGGTACCTTGTTAGGGTTTCCCGGTGTCGCCCCTCTCTTCGAATGCGGCTCCCTCTCTTTGTTGATTCTCCAGAATAATGGGTCCTTGATGTGGTCGACCTCGGGGGCTTTTATAGACGGCTCTGGCGCTTGGCGGCGGGCATCCGACTAGGGTTTCGCACCAACTTTGCGCTCAAGAAAGATGGGGGCGTTTGGGGCCAAAAATGGGCTAGGCCGGCTGGCCTAGGCCCTTTTTGGCCCCTCTCGCCTCCATCTTTTGCGTGCAGGTCCTCCTCCGTGATTCTTGTTCATGTGTGCACTTTGGTCCATGTCCAACCCCTCCAAATATGTCGTATTTCCTGTCATATCACAACATACTCCAAAATACAACAGATATTCGAAAATGGGGTTATTCTCTTGCCAAGTGGCGGGTTAGTATATGAGTTAGTCCAAAAACACCGCTTAAATGACACCAAAAGTGTGACAATAACGAGCGCCAACACACGTGAAGGTGAACATGAGTTTGATATGGATTATGAATGAATCTCATCCACCCGACACGAGGTAACACGACCAAAGGTAGCACAAGCCTACCATCTTCTAGTTGTAACTCTGGCCAAAGTGGTAACCAATCTAATCTCATACCATGATAAAGAGTCATCTCTAAGAATTTTCCCATAGGCGCCCTTGCGAGGTGCATATCAACGCCTAGGATTTCCTAGCTTTACCTCAAACGCCCACCAAGTCGAAGCTCCTCCTCTTGGTGGCCGCGCAACAACTCCCATGATACTCACCTTCGATCCTACTCAACATTGCACGCTTGCTCGGCCTTTTCCCTCCCGCATGCTGTCACCACACGAGGATAAACACGCCGACTTCCCGTGCACTACTACGATCTATCTGAAAGACATAGACTAATCACCACGATTAGATCTAATCCTACTAAGGGCATATGGTAGCTACACATACGAATAAGCATGAATCATAGGAGATCAAAGTAGAGACAGAATGATTTATATCACCATCAAATGTTGAATGTACAAATGCCTTGATGAGTTCAAAGCATGGCTTCGGAACTCCGCCATGGCTTCACCACGCAGGCCCAACCATGGCGGCTAGGGCATGGCCTAAGCCATCTCCTAGGCAACCTCGAGGACTAGTGGTGGCCGTTGGCTTCCTTCGGTGTATGTCCCTCTTCGTGTCGACTTCTGGTGATTGGATGCATGTGCCTTCGGGTATCAGGGGTATATGAATTGGTCCAAAAACTCCACCTAAATAGCACTAAAAGTGTACCACTAATGACCACCAACAATTGCCATATGAAGCATTAATAGGTATATGAAAGCATACATCATTAAGTTTATAAAACAACCAAGCCAACTATGTGCAAAGCATGCAAGACTAAATGCAAACGAAGCAAACATTATGTTGATGGCAAAATGCAATCCATACAGAAAAATAAACATGATCATGATCATGATGATGTTCTAAAAATAAAATAAAACCTAGATTAATTTGCCACAAGTCAATCATCATATGGTCGTGCCATCCTTTATTTTCTCTAAAAGAAACAAAAACACAAAAAACGGGTTGCCTCCCAAAAAGCGCTTCATTTAAAGTCATAAAGCTTGATTTTCTCACATACGTTCTCATCATTGTAAAGCCATGGTTCTTCATGCAAGAAGTAAAGGTGTCCATGTAGCTTTAGTTCACTTCCCACTCTGCACATGATCACTTATGTTCAATAGAAGACTTGCCTAAGCTTCTCACATCATCGTCACCTTTTCTTCGTTGTCCTTCATCGCTGCCTCTTCTTCCACGAATTTTCCTTCTATGTCCAGAACAGAACATGTACCCAAAAATTATTTCAATGCAAAGATGCATGAGATTGTCTTTCCAACAAGTTTTTATTCGCCCAAATCGGATTCCGATCGAGTGAGTGACGCCCGTTTTATTCCAACTCTGAAATCTGTCCAGAAAATTTCAGAACGTGCAGCGCCCATTCTTTTAGCCATATCTCCTTGTACAGGTCTTCAAATTTGTCAATCTTGGATGCGTTGGAACGAGAACTTGATGGATCTTATGAATATCAACTTTTCTTCTCTTGTACATCTCTGGTCATGTGCACAAAATCAATGAAAACAGCAATGTTTGATTCTGAGATTCGGAGATGGTGATGATCAAGTTTGCAGCTCTTTGGGCATGACTTCTATCCACATTATTCGAGTCTTACATCCCGCACAGTTAGTGAAATTCGGGCTTTCTCCCGATATGTGCTTTTTTAAGGTCAATAGCTTGACCAAGCGCAAAGCAAGATCGAGATTTGCAAAATTTATTATAAACATACACATCCATAATCACCACCACAATCAAATTGTTGTAATAAATTAAGGTGTAACTGTTGACGGTCATTAATGCACATCTCAGACTGTCAACTGTGACATACAAATATACATTCACCATAGCTATAGGGATTATATCTAACAAATTCAACTAGTTTTGGTGACTATGTGCATGCAGGAGGCAACAGGTGAAATTTGAGGCGAAACGGGCTCGGTGGGCCGTCGCCCGACCTAGCCAGGTCGGCCGACGCCCAACTGTCGGATTTATGGACCCGGCAGTCCACACAGGGTAGTCCGCGTGGTTGATTTGTTGAGGGACAGATCGAGGATCAGAAGTCGATGGTAACACAAGACGCAAGGATTGAACAGGTTCGGGCCGTCAGGATGACGTAATACCCTACGTCCTGTGTTGGATGTATGGATTGCTGTGTATGAAGTTCCTGAAGGATCTCCGTAGTTGGGTTCTGTCCTAGTTGAATGATTGCGTGTGATCGTTGTTCTGGAGGGGGGTCTCAAGGCCTTATATAGTCCGGCTGCCTTGAGTTACAAGTCGGCTAGAGATCATAACCTACCCGAAATACAAGGATGCGATCCTATAACGATTACAGATATCCTTCCCTATAATTCCGGCTAGTTTATCTTGATCTCCGAGCTTCTTGCGGGATACGCCGCCTGCTTCCTTGCTGCGCGCGCCGTCACGCCCATCCGGCTCGTCCGACTGGTGGGCCTCCGAGTGTCGGATGTTTGGACCCGGCAGTCCACACAGGGTAGCCTACGTGGTTGATTTGATGAGGGACAGATCGAGGATCACAAGACGATGGTAACACAAGACGCAAGGATTGAACATGTTCGGGCCGTCAAGATGACGTAATACCCTACGTCCTGTGTTGGGTGTATTGTATTGCTGTGTATGAAGTTCCTGAAGGATCTCCGTAGTTGGGTTCTGTCCTAGGTTTCGTAGATGTTGTGTTCTGGAGGGGGTCTCAAGGCGCCTTATATAGTCCGGCTGCCTTGAGTTACAAGTCGGCTAGAGATCGTAACCTACCCGAAATACAAGGATTCGATCCTATAATGATTACAGATATCTTTCCCTATAATTCCGGCTAGCTTATCTTGATCTCCGAGCTTCTTGCGGGATACGCCGTCTTCCCTTCCTTGCGCGCGCCGTCGCGCCCATCCGGTTCGCCCGACTGGTGGGCCTCCCGACTGGTGGGCCACCCAGTCCAACAAACCGGTCCAGTTGCACTCGGATTGGGCCGTCCCTTGCTGGTTGGACCAATCCGCCTGCTGGGCACCCCTGGGGGTCTACCCCCGACAAGCCCCTGAGTAGTACGTGGTTGAGAGACAAGTCGGCGAGGTCGTGCTGTCTGATGAGCGTCGAGCCTGCTGCAGTTGGAAGCGAAACCGCGTGATACTGGAGAGAAAAGAGCCGTCTGCAACGGATGCGCCGCGAGGTGCGTCCGTTGGCCGTAGCCCCCGAGCCTTGAAGCGATTCCGAAGGAATCGGTCCAAGGGTTAGTAGCCTTCTTCTGAAGTCATCAGACAATCAACGGATGCGCCGCGAGGTGCGTCCGTTGGCCGTAGCCCCCGAGCCTTGAAGCGATTCCGTAGGAATCGGTCCAAGGGTTAGTCAAGGAGCATCTGGCTAGATCATCCGACGTTAATTTCGGCGTCCAGTCCCCGAGCGTGAGGACCGGCGGAGTCCCGCGGGACACGCCGACAGT
>CM014274.1:65518737-65557146 GCA_004135705.1 Alloteropsis semialata
TCTCCTTTGTAATCCTCCACGTACGGGTACGGCGTAGAGCTGTTGGCCGGCAATTTTCTAGAGGCCTAGGATACCCCGGTGCCTAAAGCAAGCATAGGAGAATTCTCTTAACTATAATCAGAGCCTTAGTGCTAAGTTATCCTCTCTACCCAGCCTTTATATACACTCGATCGATCCGGCTCAGCTTTAGTGATTAGATACACTTTTACGTTCCCTGTGGATTCGATACCTGGTTTACTCACGGGCGAAAGCTACTTCGACAGCCGTGCGCTTGCGGACTTTTTGTTTGCCACCGCTGGTGTCAACAAGCTTTCTGGCGCCGTTGCCGGGGAACGGTAGCAGTTATCTAAGATCTAAGGTTGCCCGTATATCTTTTATTTTATATTTCTTTATCAACCATGAATTCCACCCAAAGTCATGAGTTCTCTGCTCCAAAGGGCGAATTATTGGAGCCGCACCCCTTGTCAAATCCTATTTTAACTGATAGCTACGAACTTCGCCCTACCTTCATAGCTATGGTCCAGGACATATCCTTCTCTGGAGGTGATGGTGAAAACCCATACCATCACTTGCACGAATTCGAGTTGCTTTGCTCGTGTCTGGTCATATCAGGCATGACGCAGGCAACGATTAGATGGAAGCTCTTCCTGTTCTCTCTCAAAGAGAGAGCAAGGAAGTGGTATGACCACACCGTTGCGCTAATGAACGGTGTATGGGAAAAGTTACGGGACAAGTTTTGTCTTGAATACTTTCCTGTTCACCGGATCTGTGCACTTCGAAAGGAGATCATCAACTTCCAGCAACGAGAGAAGAAAACGATCGCCAAAGCATGGGACCGATTTCAGGACTCATGTCTAACCGGAACAGATCTAGGCTTCCCAGACTACATGCTCATGCAGCATTTTCGGTCTGGGTTGAATAGTAAAGATGCCCGGTACATAGACATAGCAGCCAGGGGTTCATTCCTACACATAACCCCGGCCAGAGCAAAAGAAGTCCTAGCGGCCATCCGAGAGAACTCTCCTGCGGACGCGATCGAGACTGAGCAAGAAGACTCACAGATAGAACCCTTAGACTTGCCCAGTCCAACTCCTGAGACCCCATCCGTTGAGGAAGAGGAAACTCAACCTCTCGGATTACCATTTGAGTTCGAGGAAGATCTTTTTGAAGACTTTGGGAATACCTTGAACTACTCAATACAGAAGAAGCCTACGGTAAAGACCCCCTCCATCTATATGGAGAAAGAAATTTTGAACGAAACCGTGAGGGAGCTGATCGCCATCCTAAACACGGAATGGTCAAACGAATCTGAGTCTTCTTCCGAATTCATTCGGATTAACTCACCTTCGCAGACCATTCGAGGTTTCATAAGCAAGGTGGCCGTAGACATTCTGTACAACCCGATCGTTGGGGCAAACATCATGTCCAGTTCTTTCGCATACATCCTTGGACATCGTAAAAAGATGGCCCCAACGTCAAGACTTCTCAGAACACCCTCAGGTCGTATTCTCAAGAGTCTCAGCCTAGTACGAGATTTTCTCCTCTCTCACCACGGGATTGAGATGCCTCTGGACTTTTATGTCTTTGAGACATCAGATTTCGACCTCCTTATAGGACATCCTATCGAGGGCCTGCTACAGGATGTAACCTCGGAAGGAAACCTCCTAGCTAAGGTAGGAAGGAATCTTCTCACTATACCATTAGCTAGGGTTAAGAACTCCATAGTTGAACCTTTGACAGAACCTAACCTGGCTGAGGAAGTGAAATCCCTACAACATAGTGACCCATTTGAGTCATTCCTCGAAGAGAATGTTCACAATTTTATAGAGGAAGAGGATGACGCTTCTGAGCCGCTTGAAACCGAGGAGCCACCTAAGATGCACGTAGAGCTAAAACCCTTGCCTGCTGGTCTTCTCTATGTCTTCTTAAATGAAGACCGGGACACCCCTGTCATCATTAGTGACAAGCTATCGCAGGACGAGAGTGATAGACTCATAAAGGTGCTCGAGAAACACCGCTCGGCGTTCAGGTACTCCCTCAAGGACTTTAAGGGAGTAAGCCCTGCACTCTGTACCCATCGCATTCCCATAGATCCAGCTTCTACACCTTCTAGGGAGCCTCAGCGTAGGCTAAATAATGCAATGAGGGAAGTCGTAAAGAAGGAAGTTTTGAAACTTCTACACGCTGGGATCATCTATCCCGTCCCTCATAGTGAATGGGTCAGCCCTGTCCAAGTAGTACCCAAGAAGGGAGGTATGACCGTCGTAAGTAACGAGAAAAACGAGCAGATTCCTCAGCGTACCGTTACTGGGTGGCGGATGTGCATCGACTACCGCCGACTTAACAAGGCAACAAAGAAGGATCACTTCCCGCTCCCCTTCATTGATGAGATGTTGGAGAGACTCGCGAACCACTCCTTCTGTTTTCTTGATGGGTATTCCGGGTATCACCAGATTCCCATCCACCCCGATGATCAAGAAAAGACCACCTTCAATTGCCCCTATGGAACGTATGCATATCGTAGGATGTCATTCGGATTATGCAATGCGCCAGCATCGTTCCAAAGGAGCATGATGTCCATTTTCTCAGACATGATTGAAGAGATCATGGAAGTTTTCATGGATGATTTTTCAGTCTATGGAAAGACTTTCGACCATTGTCTGCAGAACTTAGACAAGGTACTACAAAGATGCCAAGACAAGGACCTGGTGCTAAACTGGAAGAAGTGCCATTTCATGGTCCGAGAGGGAATAGTGTTGGGACACTTAGTGTCCGAACGGGGAATAGAGGTGGATAGAGCAAAAATAGAAGTCATAGAAAAGCTTCCACCTCCCACCAATGTTAAAGGGATCCGTAGCTTCTTAGGTCATGTGGGGTTTTACCGGTGCTTTATCAGAGATTTTTCCCAGATAGCCAGGCCCCTCACTAGCCTTTTAGCCAAGGACGTGCCCTTTGACTTCGATGATGAGTGTTTACATGCTTTCACCATTTTAAAGAACGCTCTCATCTCAGCACCAGTCATTCAACCCCCTGACTGGACGCTACACTTTGAGATTATGTGTGATGCCAGTGATTATGCTGTTGGTGCTGTCCTTGGACAGACCAAAAATAAGAATCATCATGCTATCTCGTATGCTAGTAAAACTTTGACAGGAGCTCAACTTAACTATGCTACCACTGAAAAAGAGCTCTTGGCAGTAGTTTTTGCTATAGACAAGTTTAGATCTTACTTGGTAGGAGCTAAGGTGATTGTCTACACCGATCATGCTGCCTTGAAATATTTGCTTACCAAGAAAGATGCTAAACCACGCCTTATCCGCTGGATTCTCTTACTCCAAGAATTTGATTTAGAAATTAAAGATAAAAAGGGAGTAGAGAATTCAGTAGCAGATCATTTGTCGCGTATGCAGTTTACTGACATGCAGGATCTACCGATAAATGATTTTCTACGCGACGACACCCTACTCAAGGTGACCGCCTCCGACCCCTGGTATGCAAATATTGTGAACTTTATGGTTGCAGGATATGTACCGCCAGGGGAGAACAAGAGAAGGCTGATCTATGAGAGTAGACTCCATCTATGGGACGAACCATACCTGTACAGGGTATGTTCAGATGGCATGCTCAGGCGATGTGTACCAACAAATGAAGCAAGGAAGATCCTTGAGCAGTGCCATGTAGCCCCATATGGAGGTCACTACGGGGCGTTCAGGACAAGGTCAAAGATCTGGCAGAGTGGATTCTACTGGTCCACAATGTATGAGGATACAAAAGAGTTCATTCGACGATGCCAGCAGTGCCAGAAACATGGAGGGATCACCACAAGAGATGCAATGCCACTCACAAACAACTTACAAGTTGAGCTGTTTGATGTGTGGGGCATTGATTTCATGGGACCCTTTGTCAAATCCTATGACAGTGAGTACATCCTGGTGGCAGTGGACTATGTCTTGAAGTGGGTTGAAGCAATGCCATGTCGAGCCGCTGACTCCAAACACGCGCGAAAGATGTTCCATGAGATCATCTTTCCACGTTTTGGAACCCCCAGGATGGTGATCAGTGATGGAGGGTCGCACTTCATCGACAAGACCTTCTGAAAATTTCTGGCAGAACTGGGGGCAAAGCACAATATAGCTACACCGTACCACCCCCAGACAAGCGGTCAAGCAGAAACATCGAACAAACAGATCAAGAACATTCTGCAGAAGACCGTGACAGAAATGGGCAAAGGATGGAAGAGCAAGTTACCAGATGCTCTATGGGCTTACCGAACGGCGTACAAAACGCCAATCGGGATGTCCCCATACCAGCTGGTTTACGGCAAGACTTGCCATTTACCAGTTGAGCTAGAGCATCATGCGCACTGGGCCATAAGAAAGTGGAACATGGATTTGCCAGCAGCCCAGCAGATGAGAAGGATGCAACTATCGGAATTGGAAGAGTGGAGAGACAAAGCGTACCACAGTGCCAGAATCTACAAGGACAGAACCAAGAGATGGCACGACAAGAGGATCAAGGTGAAGGAGTTCCACCCTAGGGATAAGGTATTACTCTTTAATTCCAGAGTGAAGCTCTTTGGACATGGAAAACTTTGGAGTAAATGGGAAAGACCATTCGTTGTGGTGGAGACTTCGTCGCACGGGGCAATCACACTCCAAGATGATGAAGGTAACCTCTTTAAGGTAAATGGTCAACGTTTAAAAGATTTTCTTGAACCTGATAAAGTAGATGAGGAATTCGATGTGATCAATTTGGTCATGGATGATTCCCATTTATAATTACACCTTATGTTAAATCCTTAACCCTTAGAACATGAATGCACATATTTTGGGGTTTAGTGGACCTGTCACGTAGTGCACAAAGAAGAAGAGGGCGACCGGGCTCAAGGCCAGGTCGGCCGACCTGACCAGGTCGGCAGACTTGATCCTAAGCCCAATCGGTCCTATCTTTTGTCAACGTTCTACTCTAACATCTCTGAAGCCGTTCTGCGGTGGACGAGCGATTCTAACTCTGATGGATCCGAGAAGAGGGTTAGCCTATCTTTAAATTTTCACCCATCCTCTTCTTCCCTCTCATCTGAGTTCTTCCTCGCCCCCATTCTGAAATCACCAAGCCACACCTCCCAATTCTCCATTAATGGCCGAAAAAAGCCACCCCAAATCCCGATCAACCTTTGATCTGGATGGAGAGCCCACTCCGGCCAATCAATTAGTGCCCACCAACCTGGAGCAAGCCATGGCCGTGGTTGTCACCCCACTGGCCAGCCTCCCGCTAGAGGAGGACACGAGAGGCCGCACCAGGGGGTCGGCCGATGTGCTTGGTCGGCCGACCGGCCCTGGTGGCCCCTCACGTTCTCGCTCGGCGGCGCGGTCTCAGTCTCCGAGGAGGACCCAGAGGCGCGATGCACGGGCATCAAGCCCGTACAGAAGGCCGACGACGGGGCAATTAACCCCAAAGAAGACACCGGCAGCCGCTCTGATCAAGGGGGATGGACTCCCCAAGCTTCAACCAGGGGAGAAGTTGAAGGAGGTGGTCAGGAACAAGTGGGAGGACGTCGTGGCGTATCACTATACGTCCGATGTGTCCATCTACTCTCCTGCCAGTACCCCGGAGCCACGTTTCCGGATCTTCGGGGAAAGGAAACCCGGAGGTGGCTATGGTAAGGGGCTGTTCCCTCCCCTCACACCTGAGGAGAGGAAGGAATTGGAGGAGTCGGTGGAATCTTCACCCGCCGGCAAGATCAAGAGGCATATCAAGCCTCCTCCAATTCGCAGGCCTGGGGGCCAATATGAGAGTGATGATGATGAGAAGGCCCCCAAGGCTCCCTCCAATGCTGAGTTGCTAGAGTTGATTAATCAACTCGGTCGCGACTATGCAAAGTTGGAGAAGAAGTTCGCTGAAGAGCGACTTGAGCGCATAAGTCTTCAAGACGACTTTGATATGCTTCGTAGATCAACAGCCGTGAAAATTAAGCGCTATGCCAAGGCTGCTGGGGATGAAAATCTCTATAATGCACCCTAGATACCCTAGGCCTTGGATTAGGATAGGCACATTAGTTTCCCTTCTATTCATTTATTTCATTTATTTCTTTTGATTATCTTGTAATGTGCCTCTGAATTGATGAATAAAATAAAATGTTTAGTGTATTAGGATTGTGTTTTCTTTTTGTTTCCACTTGTTTTGAGTGAAAGGTACAAGTGTGGGGGAAAATCGCAACGGGAAACAGAGCGATCCAACGTGAAACAGAGAATATCAGAACGCAACAGAGCAGCACGAGAGAGATCTGAACCAGGGGAGTCACCCCCAGGTCGCCCGACCCCACCAGATCGGCCGACCTGGCCTGGATCCCACCTGACCTCTGCTTCTTTCTGCACGCTGGTTTGGTCATCCTAAACTCTGTTTCAGTTGAATATCTGCAGAACCTGATCAACGAATTCAAAAACTTAGTAACATCAACCCTTTGCATCACACCATCACATGGAAGTTCTTATTAACTTACATATATTTTATTCCCTATACCTTTTGGCTTGTGGAAATCCTCATATTTATAGGAACTCATGTCATCTAGGTTATTGCATTTTGAGATATGGCTTTAATATGAAAGATACCTTTACTATTTGAGTACTTGGAATTTATAAAAAGTTTTAAAACTTTGTACCTTGCTATGCTCCTCATGGGTTTGAGAGACAAACACTTACAAATATGATCAAACTTTACCTTTGAGCTTTGAGTTGTTTCAAGTCTTGTGACCCGTATTAGAGATATTTCATGTTTTTAAAGTCAAGATCACGTACACTCCACCATAAAAGCTAAATCCTTACACTAAGGATGAAGCAAAACATGCCTTTGTCTCATGTTCATGAAATAAATACTCCTGAAAAATGACCCTTCTTCCCAAAATTAAGATGGAAAGAAGATATGGGCTAAATGCATAGAAAAATAAAGAGAAGACTCATGCTAAAAGAGCATTGAGTAGAAAAAAAAAAGAAGTGCAATAGCCCATATCCAAAAGAAAAGAGAAGGGGAAGAAAGGCCAAGACAAAGGAGTATCATTACATGTCCATCTCATATCACACACTTGCACATCTTGACTTGATTACATGACTTGTCTATGATTGGATCCAATCCTTGGAATGACAAAAACAAGTGAGAAAAGGTATGTATCTTGAGAGCTCCATACAAAAAGTTCTATTTTGGAGAGTATGAGTGTTGTCCAACCACCATAATTATCCAGAGAGAAACTCTTTGAGGAGCAAGGCATAGGTTTTCTTTGCAAAATTTCAAAACCCCAAGTACTTGAGAGTGAAGTGTATCATGTCATAGAAAAGGTTGTTCCTTCCTGCAATAACTCAAGAAGACATGATAGCCACTCATATACTTCCACTAAGCCTGAATGTTTGGGAATGACCTATATGTTTGTTAATGATCTCCATGATGAAGCTTGGACTTTACTCGAGGGCGAGTAAAGGATAAGTGTGAAGGAGCTTGTTGGCGATTCTTAATGACAACTTATTACTGCCAACAAAGATATAAAACATGATAAAACAAATAGACATAGGGTTGTTTACTAATGAATTCCATGAGTTTTGGTGCATATGTGCTTACAGGAATAAAGTGGCAAAAGAAGAGCTAAAATGGGCTTAGGGCCAGGTCGCCCGACCTTCCCTGGTCGGCCGACCTGGGTACAGGCCCAGTGAGGTCCATCCTCAACCCACCAACAAGAAGCACACTCAGAAGTGATTAGGCACGTTGATATCAAGACGGTGGTAATGAAGAGTTGGGATTGGGCCACGTGGCAAGCACATGGATTCATGGGCCCACATCCCTAACTCAACTGACACATCTTCGCCATTACCCACCGGAAACCGACCAAAGGACCCACTGGAGAGTGACACTGACGAAGTGGGGCCGAGGGGCCACAGCCCTGGGTCGGCCGACCTAGCCAGGTTGGCCGACCGAGCCGCGCGCCCAAATCGCCACCGCCTTCACTGGCAACTGTCAACCGCCACCAGGAGTTCATCCGTGCCGTGTATCGTCAACGTCGGTGAATCTGACGGTCGGCCGATCCCCCTTGGTCGGCCGACCTGGGCCCATCTCCGGACCACCTCAACCGCTGCAAACCGACTCCAAACCGCCTCTCCAAGCTATAAATAGCTGGACTCGGGGATAGGGCTAATCATCATCGAGCAGAAGTGAAGATCCAAGGCGAAGCCCTCCTCATATCCAGAGTAGAAATAGGGAGAGAGTGAGGGAGAGTCTGGAGGAGTCCCGGCCTGTCGGCGACCCTCCACCTGTACCTCAACGGATGCGAGCTACTCAGTAAGTATCCGGGATTCAACTAGTAATTAAGTCTGAGTTATAGATAAGTTAAGTCTCTATTGTGCTTGTGGATTCGTTGCTTTATTTATAAAGTATTCTAATCTTTGATCAAGGTTAGGATAGCTGATATTATCTTAGGCGTGGTGCTTAGGTGTATTGCTGCCCTCGTTTGCCTCGTAGCCGCATGGATTAGTAGAGGTAGGCCGCAGGTGGTGACAGCCCTGTCCTTCCTTTGTAATCCTCCACGTACGGGTACGGCGTAGAGCTATTGGCCGTCAATTTCCTAGAGGCCTTGGATACCCCTGTGCCTAAAGCAAGCATAGGAGAATTCTCTTAACTATAATCAGAGCCTTAGTGCTAAGTTATCATCTCTACCCAGCCTTTATATACACTCGATCGATCCGGCTCAGCTTTAGTGATTAGATACACTTTTACGTTCCCTATGGATTCGATACCTGGTTTACTCACGGGTGAAAGCTACTTCGACAGCCGTGCGCTTGTGGACTTTCTGTTTGCCACCGCTGGTGTCAACAGAGTGTAGGCGTACGGAAGAGTCGAGGCTTCACGGATTAAGGCGCGTGCTCCCGTGTACTTTAGCGACTTGTATAAAAGCCTACAGAGTTGTAATCTGGACAGACCAGGTTGTATACGCAGTCGGAGTGCGTCCAAAGTGGTCGGCAAAAGTCACAGAGACACATGGGCGGTATCCGGAGATATGAATAATATTTAAGAAATATTAAAACTTGACTTCGCTTGATTCGTGCCCAAGTCGACGTGGTTATCAAAGAAGTCGGCAGCAAGCCGGTGTTGACGTGCGCCGCGATGTCAGGCGGAGGGCTTTTAGATGAACCAAGTCAGCGCATCCGCAACTTCATGGTGGTTGTGGTCGAAGTGATCGTCGGCGTCCAGATCGGCATGCAGCGCGCACATGGGTACACGGCAATGATGATCACTCACGATAGTCGGCGATGATGTTTTGTCCGCCATGCACCAACGCATAGCAGCACGTATGCATCCTGTAATCCGAGACTTTCCAGCTAGGGAACGTAACTCCAATCCGCATGCAACAAGTTGAGGCATACGTTAGTAGATGGAAATACCGGAGTATGGAAACAATTGTAGGCTGATTTAACAGGAAAAGAGAATTGAAAATAGAAAAAGGAAAGAGTATATATCCGATCGTGAATAGCATCAGAGTTGGCTTATCTTGCAGGTTCCAACGTCCAATACGTGTGGCCTCCTATCTGCCCGCACTGATTGGCCCACGAGACCTTGCCATCATCGCACGACGCTTAACGTCGTTCGAGGTCGGCGAGTCCACGTGGGCGTGAATTGCCGCGGGATGGCAGGAATCACACGCATTGCTTCTACTCTGATCCAGTATTGCTTAGTCGCCGCCGTGCAGCAGGGCACGCGCTTGGTGTGCACGCCGCCGTCGTAGATGAGTCGGAGCTAGGTTTTGAATCTACCATCGAGCTTGTAGATTGATCTCATCGATCAGCCCCTACCTGGCATGCCAGCTGTCAGATTTATGGACCCGGCAGTCCACACAGGGTAGTCTGCGTGGTTGATTTGTTGAGAGACAGATCGAGGATCACAAGTCGATGGTAACACAAGACGCAAGGATTGAACAGGTTCGGGCCGTCAAGATGACGTAATACCCTACGTCCTGTGTTGAGTGTATGGATTGCTGTGTATGAAGTTCCTGAAGGATCTCCGTAGTTGGGTTATGTCGTCGTCGTCTTTTGGAGGGGGGTCCCAAGGCACCTTATATAGTCCGGTTGCCTTGAGTTACAAGTCGGCTAGAGATCATAACCTACCCGAAATACAAGGATCTAATCCTATAACGATTACAGATATCTTCCCTAGAATTCTGACTAGTTTATCTTGATCTCCGATCTTCTTGTGAGATACGATGTATGCTTCCTTGTCCTGCGCGCCGTCGTACCCGTCCCGGCTTGTCCGACTGGTGGGCCTCCCGAGTGGTGGGCCATCCAGTCTGACAAGCCGGCCTGATAGCACTCGGATTGGGCCGCCCCTTGCTGGTTGGACCAATCTGCCTTCTGGGTACCCCCGGGGGTCTATCCTCGACACCGACGCATTGTTTCATGTCTCTACTGATACCCCGGTCCAGCATCTCCAGGAAAGGATTTTGATGTTTTCTTGTAGCCGCTCATCGATGAGCTGTTGGAACTATGGAAGGGTGTCAGTACCTACGACATAGCCAGCCATGCAAAGTTCAACCTCCGTGCAGCGGTTCTTTGGTGCATTCATGACTTTCCAGCTTTAAGCACAATGTCAGACCGAACGACGAAGGGCTATTATGCTTGTACTCATTGAGACAAAAATCCTTTGTCACGGCCACTACAGAATAAGTTAGGATACGTTGGGCATCGCCGTTTCCTTGAAAGATGGGAGAGACCCATTTACTGTTTGCTCCAAAGATGGGAGTGTGAGAGACCCATTTGCTACAAAGATGGGAGGGGTGAGATACCCAGACACCAGTTTCACTGGTGGGTGAGTGTATGACGGATGGGCCCCAATGCCAATAGGGCCCATCCGTCAGTGTGTCACTATGAACCGAAGAACCGCTGCACCAAAAGTCAAAACTCTCTGACCCCCACGTCCCGTCGTTTCTGCCTCACGCTCGTCGGTTCCCAAGGTCCTGTCCCATTGGCTCCCACGCTCGTCCCAAGGTCCCGTCATCATTAGTCCATGACGGATGGGCCCCAAATGCCAACAGGGCCTGGCCCTTAGTGAGTTTGGGATGGACAAGAGTCCGTTGGTCTTCAGTTCGTAGGACGCTATAAACAAGTGCACAGGGCGCATTCATCCTTATTCCTTCCATACGCCTTCTCGCCGCGCTCCGCCTTCTCTCCTCCTCGCCGCACTCCGCCTTCTCTCCTCCTCGCCGTGCTCCGCCTTCTCGCCGCGCTCCGTCAAGAGCATGGATCCCACCAGCACTTTGGTAAGTCCATATGTCTTCGGTAAGAATGGTGCTGCGCGTTGTTCCTAGCAGGCTCGTCGGGTTCATTAGGGTTTGTGTTCATTAGGGTTTTTTTTGTACTATTCTCATTGCTTCTAGGGTGCTGCTGGCGGGTCGTCAGGGGCGCGCCACCGTGGCCGCTCTCCCACCTCGCCACCGCCGTCTCCCGCCACACGCTCGCCGTCTCCCAAGCGGGCTCAGGGTGCAGCCAACCCAGTCCAAGAGTCGTCGGGCTCGGCATTGCCGCCGCCGCAGCCGGCGCGCCTGGAGTTGCCGCCGCCGCAGCTGGCGCGCACGAAGTTGCCGCCGTCGTCCTCCAAGGCTCCACAGGAGGACAGCGACTATGACTACGACCACCATCCGTCGGAGCTTGACGACGACGTGTTCATCGAGGGCGATCTGGCGGGGGGCGGTTCACGACGACGACGACGACGATGACAATGTCGACGATGATCCTTACTAGATGTGCATCCGTGTCAGGTACACCAGCTCTGGCAAGTGCTGGTTCCACTGCCCCATCTGCACATTCGAGGATGACAGCAACCCCAAGGTGCAGCTCCATGTCATGGGCATCGCCATGAACGGGCCGGAGCCTGGCATCGACGCCCAGGTGGACCTGCACCGCCAGTTTGCTCGTCAGGAGGGGTGGATCAATTAGTTTGTTTAGTTTTTGTTTAGTTTGATGATAAATATGTGTCGTCTATGAACAATGTGCTTCAATTTCATGATCTTAGTTTCCGTGTTCATCGTTCTGTTTGTTGTATCGGCTGTGATGATGAAACCCATGGACGCGGACGCCATTCAACGCCGATGAACACGAACCGAACGGTTGCGGGAGCATAACGCGAACACAAACCGAACGGTTGTGGGAACGCGAACGGTTGCAACACGAAGCTTCGTGTGGAAGCGAACTCAAAATTAGTGGTCAAACCGGCCTTCACCGGCGACAGGACGTGCGACGGGACGCGAACAGTTGAACATCAATAAATGCGCTTGCCCACGTCCATCAGCCTGTGCACGTGCTCATCTCCCTAGCATTTTTGGGCTGCGTTTGTGGCCCAAGACAGATACATTTCTTTTCTGGTTTGCCCCACATTTGTGGCCCAAATGAGTTCAAGGCCAACCTTGGCCTAGCCGAAATCACCCTCATACACAAATTACCACCACAACAATGGCACATTGTCAACAACCTCATACACAAATTCCAAACACAAATTAAACATACAAGCACAAATTCCACATTACATCAACAAATTAAACATACTAACTGTCTATGCTGAACGCATAAACACCATTGCAGCAGCAGCACAACCCACAAACAGAACAAAGAGCCAATGCTTCTTCTCTGACTTCTTCTTGCTCACCTGGGGCCTGCCCTCTTCCAACGCGGAGCTCAAACCTACATTCTCCTTCTTCAGCATCTCAAGCTTAATCATAGTATCACTGAGAGCAGCCTTAAGCTCTGCCCTTTCACGCTTCAGTGCCTTCATAGCATCCTGGAGATCCACCAGCAAGCCTCTCACGAACTCATTAACCTCGCTTTCATACCAACCCAAAAAGTCACACCCTCCATACTAGAAACAACCAAGAAATCAAATTAAATCGTACAACACCTCCAAACCAAACCCACGACACAAGATCTACAACCACGTACCCGAGCATTGTAGCACTTGAAGTACCTCCGTCCTGGATTGGCGTTGCTCCACGAGATCCACAATGCCGCCTTCTTGCCGCAATGACACAGAACATCAGAAGAGTAGTCCAGGGGCCCGCACCGGTAAGGGATTGGCGACCTCTGCTCTCCCACCTCGCCGTAACATGTCCCACGCGAACGGCTGGAGCTCCATGAGGTTGACATCACTCGGGATCGCCGGAGGAGAAGAAGGGAAGAAAGGGGCTAGGGTTACGCACCGGGGAAGAAAGGGGATGGATGCCGCCGAAAGCCGACGCCTCCACTTCTTAACGGTCAACAAAAATGTCTTCGCTGACATGTGGGCCCTGCCACATCGGATAGGATGCATGGTGCTGACATGTGCACGTCCGATGGTTTTTGAATCCAAGGAGGAATTGCAGATTCGACCAACAGTTCGAGGAGGTAAAATAGCCCAGTCCAGTAAGAAAACGCACACCTGCGCATGGGCTTCATTCATAACCTACAAATGGCCCAGTCTAGTAAGGGCGAACATCTCCATAGAAAAGAAAAATTTATGGCCCTAGAACCAAGTAGGCGTCGTAGCGCGGTGGTAAGTCTTTCGGTTTGCAGGGGCAGGTCGCGGGTTTGAGACCTGGCACCCGCGGTTTGTTTTTTAACTTGCAAAAACTTGGACAAGCATGCTTACATGTGGACCCAATGCCACGATGGACCATTACATGTGGACACAGTACACCCGTCGCGTGCCACGTTGGAATGTTGGACCCAAATATGGCATACGTGTCGCCTGGTGCAGTTCTATGACGAATTGAAACTGTCATAGCTCTTTGGCGCAGATGGGTTGGGTTCTATGACGATTTGGGTTTTCTATTCTATGACGTTATTTGACGCTCTGTAATAATTTTCGTCATTAAAAATTTGACTCTTGACTACCGTGACGATCCATTATTTTTCGTCATAGTAACATCATCTACTGTGACGCTATTTCAGAACGTCACTAACAAAACATCATAGATGTTCGCATTTCTACTAGTGTTAATCTCATGCAAATGTTAATCATGACTTTATTATTTTGCTATACACTAGTTTAATTACAAGATCATCATGATTTAATTGAAACATGGAGAACCACCCAAGAAACCAGTACAACCACAGTATCACATGGCTCTGATCTTAGCTAATTAATTAGACATGAGGCTAACTAGTGGCCTTACCGTAAGGATAAGGAGAGGGACGGTGAGGGGTCATAGCCGGGTCCTCTTAGAGGAGTAGCCTTTGCTAGCCGGGTCTCATTAAGGAGGGTTATGGACCTCACCGCGGCTGAAACTCTAGCGGGCCGCTAGTTGTCTTTGTGTCTTTGTAAAGGCTTCATAGTGAACATCCGCCACTCACCAAAGGAAGTGTTTAAGAACCTTGCAAACCCAGGCGATTTGGGGAACATGAGCTGTGGGAAAAGTGTACAACCTCTGCAGAGTGTAAAACTAATATATCAGTCATGCTCATGGTTAAGAGCGGTTTTGTACCCTCACATGATAATTGAACTTAAAGATGATTTAACTTGTGGTTCTTGGTTTGTTTATTAAATTAATGGTTACCCTGCTTAATTTGGGTTGGTATATACTTACATCTAGGAAATAGGTGCTTCCTAATAATAAAACTTGACCAACTAAAATTGCTAACGGCTTGAGCCTGAACCATTTTTTATGGCCTTGCATATTTCCCCCACTTATTGAGTACCAACCATAAGTATACTCATCCTTGCTAAAAAAACTGTTGTTCAGAAGAAAATGCTGAAGTACAGTGATTATGATGAGTTCTAGGCGCGTCAACCAGTCAAGTGCCTGTGGATGAAGTTGTGAAGCTGTTTATCATTTTAGGATGTCGGTTAATGTTTAAGACCTTCGTGTCTATTAACAATGAGTGCAATAAAGTTATATATTGTCCTTCATACACTTTTTGTACACTGTCTTTTGATATGTTCATTGATGACGTCAACATATTTGTGATAAACGGATCCTGGCACACATATGCGATGCATTCGATTTTGTCCTTAAAATGGGGTGTAACGTTACCCTCTATATGTTATCTCATTAGTGCATAGATGAGTACTTTATGTTTGATCATTTGGTAGTTGTCGTTCATAGTAGGATTGACTTCGCTTTCTTACTGATATCTTTGCAATGTGGACTTTGGCTTGATGGTTGATTACCCCTGTGTAGTAATAGTATGCAGGAGGGAAAATGTTAAGCGCATGCATAATCCTTGAGAAACATGTTAGATCTGTATTGGTTGCTTAGTAGATGCGTATCCGAGTGATCTGATCTGTGGGATAAACGTTCTCTCTATCTTGCCGGCAACCGTTTTAACTTTGCTTGCTAATCTAATTCACATCTTGCACTAGTTAGGTTTTCATACACAAAACCTTTGTTCAAATTAGTAGAATTAGTGGATTAACTTAGTAATAACCCACCTTCTCTTTGGATTGATAAACTTTTGAAGCATGCTCTAAAGGAAAAACTACAACAGATCCACGTGCTTGCGGTTTAACGCTTTGTGTCGCTACTCGGCACCAACACTCACTTTACAAAGACTCATTTGCCCTTGATTAATACCATCGCGTGGGTGGGAGACGTTGGGGATTGAGAAGAGATAGGGTATGGAGTTCTTTTTTTCTCCAGGCAAATTTAGCACATCTTGGAGAGACTAATGAGCCAATAGGAAGGCTAAATATTAGCTCTCCGTTTAGCCCCAGCCCCTAGCGATTCCAGGTCCATATCTATATGATATTTTGGTTGTGTGATTGCATATGAGAAGGATACTAGCAAGTTAGCAAGGTTGATGGTCCAGNATGAAACAATAGAAATTTGGGAGTGAAAAATGCATCAGATAATCAGAGTGTGCCTTACCAATAGGGATGATTGGTGCATCAGAACCACCGGAAAGCATCACATCATGTATGTTTAGGTTACAGCGGCAATTAGGCTCACTATTCATTGCAGAAAAGATCATAAGAATCATGATATCTATCAATCTATCAAGGGAAGCAAGAATTGCAGATTCCATGTTTGTATTTGCTAAAGGTACACAAAATGGGTTCAAAACTAAAAACCCTTTAAGCTTGTAGGAAACCCTTAAAACATCATTTGCATAAATAAAAACCTAATCAAAATAACATTAGAAGAGAAGCTAATTAAAAAATATTAAGAAAGCACATAATGTACATGTACCGCAAGAATCTGCACCTTCATGCCACCCATAGCAGACACAATGAGACCCAATACCTTGATTTTTTTTCCAACTCATTCATGATTTCCAACACATACTCCCTCTGTTTTTAAATATATGACGTTTAGGATAGCCTAATTAGTTCAACACTACACATTTAAAAACAAAGAAGCGGACAATAAAAAGGAGCAAAAATGGTGCAATCAGATGAAAAAAACTACATCTGTGGAATTTGGAAATATATCACATCAATGTGGCTAAAGAGATGACGCTCCAAACATCAACATTCTTTGCTTTTCATTTAATAAACTGCCTTGATTGTTAGTTTTTCCATGTGATGTCAACATATTTAATTTCAATGCTGATGGTTGCCTAAAAGAATTTACACCAATAACTGATCTTAACACAATCCAAGGAAAAGCATGTCCATCAAAGTCAGCATTTGTTTAACTCATAGGCCACAAAAAAATTAACTTTAAGGTAGCAACAACTTTAGGGTACTCCAGTTCATATAACATCCTTGGTTTAGGTACCATTTCTTTGAGAAAACATTTCCTAGAAGGCAAGCAAGCACATTATTCTATTTAAAATAAAATATACTAATATCAGTTTCTAAAATCAATGTACTTTGAAGATCTTTGGTGACTCCAACTAAACTAATGGTAGGGAAGCCTAGGATAAAACTAAGTACAGGAAATTTTGGCTCTAAATTGTTACATCTCAAGCCTCTGTCTTGTTTAGGTACCATGAAAACATTCATAAGGTTGCCAGGAGCTAGTGTGTATGTGCAGAATTTAGACAAAAAAGACATAATTATAATAAATTAGCTCTCTGCATGACATTCTGCAGGAAATGACAATGTACTGATTCTAATAATACCTGCTTGCGTAACCTTGATCTTCTTGCAGACTCCCTGTTAGATTGTTTTCGCATCTCCCTCTTCAATTCACGTTCATCCTGAAGAAAATGAATATCCGGTCAAATAAATAGGTCTAAATAAGCCCCAATTATCAATACCAAAACCTTCGAGGCAGACCTCCCTTTCGCTGCTGGATATGGTGACTCAACGGCAGCATAGCGCACGATAGCAGCTTGAGACGGCTCACCTGGCAAACACCAATCTTGTAACTGCCCACTCCATTCCAACGGAAAAGGCTATAGACAAAACCAACATTCAGCCGATGTGTTACCAGATTTCCTCTTCTTGGGCACAGAGGAATCTTGAGGAGAATAAAACCCTAACCACAGAAAGCCAAAATCATACTAACTGCAGGAAAACATGCAATTTAAAAATGGTCCCTTGCGTCACAGCAAGCTGCTCAGTACCTTATGGTCAGTGTCATCGTCTCTCATCCCTGAAGACTCCTCGCTGCCGCTATCACAGCTGCGCACGCAACAAAATTCAAAATTGAATCTAACCAGAAAAAGGAAAGGGGACAAAAAAAATTGAAAGCCGGACTGACAAGGCGACAGTGAGAGCCCGTACCTCCTGCAGGTGTCCTCGCCGGAGGGCGCCCTGGAGCTGCCCTTCTCAGGTGACGCGCCCCCGCCATTCCCCTTGCCTTTCCCTTCCGCTGATGTGGTCGCCGCTGCCGCAGCAGTGGCAACAGCTTCGGTGGTCGGGTACGGAACACCCTAAACGGCGCGTCACAGCAGCCAATTCACAACAAAACCCCGCTAAATCTGAGCCCAATTCCGTCGAAATTTTGACGCTGGAGAAGAGGAGGAGGAGCCTAGTGCACTCACCGCTGCCATGGATGAGTGCGCGTAGTACGCCGCGGCGGCGCCCGGGTGATAGACGAGGAACGGCACCGGCGTGCCGAAGGGCGCGCCAGCCGCCGCCGCCATGAGGTGCTGTAATCGGAAGAAGCAAACCCTAGTCAGAACCCGCGGCCGCTGCCAGGAAGGAAAAAAAAGGAAAAGGTTTACCTAGGCAGGCCAGGCGTAGGGGTGCCCCGCAGCCCCAACTGCCGAGCTAAGACCCGCCGGCCACCGCCAAGCGCCATACCTCTCCCTGCCGCCGACCACCATCCGATGCCGAACGGCCCGCAACCCACACAAAGTGCGCCGAGAGCCCGAGACCCAGCATCATCCATTGTTGTTGTGCCACATCTGAGACCCGCAGATGGGGAAGCTTACTGCGCCTCCACCGCTTGTCGTGGGAGGGAAGAGGGCCACGGATTCGGCCGGAGATGGTTGCGGGGGAGTAGGGGCCTGGGAGGGGACTGCGCCACGGAGAGCGGGCGGGGCCGTCCTCCATTGGATTGCCACAACGATGTCGCCGAGTGGAGGAGTGAGGCTCAGGGTCGAGTGGAGCAGTGGGGCTCGGTGCAGGGGGAGCGGCGGGCGCGCCATCGGGGAGGGTTTCAATGGTGGAGGCCGGGAGGGCGGGGGCACGGCCGCACGGGTAGGAAGGGTCGAAGGAGGTCGGAGGTGCGAGATCTTGGGGTTGTGATTAAGGAAATAAACACGGAGAGAAACAGGCGGTGCGGCACACAAGGAAAATAAACAGCGTGATTGGTGGGCGGGATTGAGAGCGGGTAGGGGGAACCAATAAGGGAACAGTTCCTTTTGGTATAGATAAGGCAATTAGCAGCCAGGCAATAAGGAAACAAATACCTAGAAAATGGGGCGGGATTGGAATTTCGAATGGTGGGTACACGAGCAGGTAACTAAAAAGCGCGGTGACAAAAAAATAACAATTTTGGCCGGAGGTATTTTCTAACGATCAAGTTTTCCCTCTCCCCCCACTTTTCGTCAAACTTTTTGGTCTGCCTTGTGGGCCCATCTAAGGAAGCTGTGAGGGGTAAGGTTGGGTAGGCTTTAGGTGAGAATTGTTTTCAAATGTTATTCTCTTTATAGTATAGATAGGCATGACCATGTGCTTACCTCAATGTTTTATGTTGCCTTTGCTTATGGAAAAATGATGAAAGTTGCTGCTTTGTTTTACCTACATGAAGTTGTACATGCCTTGGCTAATTGCTCTCTATAACATGATCTTAAATTGATTTAAATACCAGCCCTTTTTAATTGTGGAGGTTAAATGACTATATTTTAGACCAACATACATTTCATTGCTCTTTGATTTAAGTTTATGGATAACCCGATACCTTGTGTTGTTTTCATTAAAACTTAAATCTTATGCTATCTACATTAATGAATCTCTTGCAAAGTTCTACCTACCAAAACCTTTATACTTGTATGCTCTTTCATGATGAAACCTTTAGTTTGCAAACTTATATTTTGATGAGTTGGATTAGGATTGATTTCTGTGGTTCAAGACTAAGAAGCTGGCCATTCTTTTGTGTAACTTTTTCATGCTAGCCCTTTTTGTCCATGCATTGTGAGTTTTCACATTGAAAATTTCACAAACTTCGCTAAGCAAGCACCCTAAACCAAAAATATCTTTTTGTGATTACCTCCTTGACCATAACCCATTTGAGTATGGAATAAAGTTCTCGATGGAAATTCAGATATTCTGCAAAAAGATTATGGATTTTATACTTACTTCAGCAGAAATTTTTTCCTCTCTTTTATGCTCGAGGACGAGCATCGTTCAAACATGGGGGAGGAGTCATCGCACCATCTCTAACTAGTGTTGAGTAATATGTGTCATCTATGAACAATGTGCTTCAATTTCATGATCTTAGTTTCTGTGTTCATCGTTCTGTTTGTTGTATCGGCTGTGATGATGAAACCCATGGACGCGGACGCCATTCAACGCCGATGAACACGAACCGAACGGTTGCGGGAACATAACGCGAACACAAACCGAACGGTTGTGGGAACGCGAACGGTTGCAACACGAAGCTTCGTGTGGAAGCGAACTCAAAATTAGTGGTCAAACCGGCCTTCACCGGCGACAGGACGTGCGACGGGACGCGAACAGTTGAACATCAATAAATGCGCTTGCCCACGTCCATCAGCCTGTGCACGTGCTCATCTCCCTAGCATTTTTGGGCTGCGTTTGTGGCCCAAGACAGATACATTTCTTTTCTGGTTTGCCCCACATTTGTGGCCCAAATGAGTTCAAGGCCAACCTTGGCCTAGCCGAAATCACCCTCATACACAAATTACCACCACAACAATGGCACATTGTCAACAACCCCATACACAAATTTCAAACACAAATTAAACATACAAGCACAAATTCAACATTACATCAACAAATTAAACATACTAACTGTCTATGCTGAACGCATAAACACCATTGCAGCAGCAGCACAACCCACAAACAGAACAAAGAGCCAATGCTTCTTCTCTGACTTCTTCTTGCTCACCTGGGGCCTGCCCTCTTCCAACGCGGAGCTCAAACCTACATTCTCCTTCTTCAGCATCTCAAGCTTAATCATAGTATCACTGAGAGCAGCCTTAAGCTCTGCCCTTTCACGCTTCAGTGCCTTCATAGCATCCTGGAGATCCACCAGCAAGCCTCTCACGAACTCATTCACCTCGCTTACATACCAACCCAAAAAGTCACACCCTCCATACTAGAAACAACCAAGAAATCAAATTAAATCATACAACACCTCCAAACCAAACCCACGACACAAGATCTACAACCACGTACCCGAGCATTGTAGCACTTGAAGTACCTCCGTCCTGGATTGGCGTTGCTCCACGAGATCCACAATGCCGCCTTCTTGCCGCAATGACACAGAACATCAGAAGAGTAGTCCAGGGGCCCGCGCCGGTAAGGGATTGGCGACCTCTGCTCTCCCACCTCGCCGTAACATGTCCCACGCGAACGGCTGGAGCTCCATGAGGTTGACATCACTCGGGATCGCCGGAGGAGAAGAAGGGAAGAAAGGGGCTAGGGTTACGCACCGGGGAAGAAAGGGGATGGATGCCGCCGGAAGCCGACGTCTCCACTTCTTAACGGTCAACAAAAATGTCTTCGCTGACATGTGGGCCCTGCCACATCGGATAGGATGCGTGGTGCTGACATGTGCACGTCCGATGGTTTTTGAATCCAAGGAGGAATTGCAGATTCGACCAACAGTTCGAGGAGGTAAAATAGCCCAGTCCAGTAAGAAAACGCACACCTGCGCATGGGCTTCATTCATAACCTACAAATGGCCCAGTCTAGTAAGGGCGAACATCTCCATAGAAAAGAAAAATTTATGGCCCTAGAATCAAGCAGGCGTCGTAGCGCGGTGGTAAGTCTTTCGGTTTGTAGGGGCAGGTCGCGGGTTTGAGACCTGGCACCCGCGGTTTGTTTTTTAACTTGCAAAAACTTGGACAAGCATGCTTACATGTGGACCCAATGCCACGATGGACCATTACATGTGGACACAGTACACCCGTCGCGTGCCACGTTGGAATGTTGGACCCAAATATGGCATACGTGTCGCCTGGTGCAGTTCTATGACGAATTGAAACTGTCATAGCTCTTTGGCGCAGATGGGTTGGGGTTCTATGACGATTTGGGTTTTCTATTCTATGACGTTATTTGACGCTCTGTAATAATTTTCATCATTAAAAATTTGACACTTGACTACCGTGACGATCCATTATTTTTCATCATAGTAACATCATCTACTGTGACGCTATTTCAGAACGTCACTACCAAAACATCATAGATGTTCGCATTTCTACTAGTGTAATCTCATGCAAATGTTAATCATGACTTTATTGTTTTGCTATACACTAGTTTAATTACAAGATCATCATGATTTAATTGAAACATGGAGAACCACCCAAGAAACCAGTACAACCACAGTATCACATGGCTCTGATCTTAGCTAATTAATTAGACATGAGGCTAACTAGTGGCCTTACCGTAAGGATAAGGAGAGGGACGGTGAGGGGTCATAGCTGGGTCCTCTTAGAGGAGTAGCCTTTGCTAGCCGGGTCTCATTAAGGAGGGTTATGGACCTCACCGCGGCTGAAACTCTAGCGGGCCGCTAGTTGTCTTTGTGTCTTTGTAAAGGCTTCGTAGTGAACATCCGCCACTCACCAAAGGAAGTGTTTAAGAACCTTGCAAACCCAGGCGATTTGGGGAACATGAGCTGTGGGAAAAGTGTACAACCTCTGCAGAGTGTAAAACTAATATATCAGTCATGCTCATGGTTAAGAGTGGTTTTGTACCCTCACATGATAATTGAACTTAAAGATGATTTAACTTGTGGTTCTTGGTTTGTTTATTAAACTAATGGTTACCCTGCTTAATTTGGGTTGGTATATACTTACATCTAGGAAATAGGTGCTTCCTAATAATAAAACTTGACCAACTAAAATTGCTAACTGCTTGAGCCTGAACCATTTTTTATGGCCTTGCATATTTCCCCCACTTATTGAGTACCAACCATAAGTATACTCATCCTTGCTAAAAAAAACTGTTGTTCAGAAGAAAATGCTGAAGTACAGTGATTATGATGAGTTCTAGGCGCGTCAACCAGTCAAGTGCCTGTGGATGAAGTCGTGAAGCTGTTTATCATTTTAGGATGTCGGTTAATGTTTAAGACCTTCGTGTCTATTAACGACGAGTGCAATAAAGTTATATATTGTCCTTCATACACTTTTTGTACACTGTCTTTTGATATGTTCATTGATGACGTCAACATATTTGTGATAAACGGATCCTGGCACACATATGCGATGCATTCGATTTTGTCCTTAAAATGGGGTGTAACGTTACCCTCTATATGTTATCTCATTAGTGCATAGATGAGTACTTTATGTTTGATCATTTGGTAGTTGTCGTTCATAGTAGGATTGACTTCGCTTTCTTACTGATATCTTTGCAATGTGGGCTTTCGCTTGATGGTTGATTACCCCTGTGTAGTAATAGTATGCAGGAGGGAAAATGTTAAGCGCATGCATAATCCTTGAGAAACATGTTAGATCTGTATTGGTTGCTTAGTAGATGCGTATCCGAGTGATCTGATCTGTGGGATAAACGTTCTCTCTATCTTGCCGGCAACCGTTTTAACTTCGCTTGCTAATCTAATTCACATCTTGCACTAGTTAGGTTTTCATACACAAAACCTTTGTTCAAATTAGTAGAATTAGTAGATTAACTTAGTAATAACCCACCTTCTCTTTGGATTGATAAACTTTTGAAGCATGCTCTAAAGGAAAAACTACAACAGATCCACGTGCTTGCGGTTTAACGCTTTGTGTCGCTACTCGGCACCAACACTCACTTTACAAAGACTCATTTGCCCCTGATTAATACCATCGCGTGGGTGGGAGACGTTGGGGATTGAGAAGAGATAGGGTATGGAGTTCTTTTTTTCTCCAGGCAAATTTAGCACATCTTGGAGAGACTAATGAGCCAATAGGAAGGCTAAATATTAGCTCTCCGTTTAGCCCCAGCCCCTAGCGACTCCAGGTCCATATCTATATGATCTTTTGGTTGTGTGATTGCATATGAGAAGGATACTAGCAAGTTAGCAAGGTTGATGGTCCGAGCGTTGTTGATCTGGAATCTATCCCTCACTTCGTTGTACTCTCTAATGCGGAAGGCTTTCAAGGTGAGTCTTTGACCGTGCAATGCGAAATTGTGCAGCAGGAGCTTTTGGGCATCAGGCCACCAGATGAGGATCCATTACCTGATGATGGGTTCGGACCTGATGCCCCCTTTAACTTCTTTGGGCATGGATAGTTGGGACCTGGGCCAGAACCACCACAGCCCAATGCATGGAACCAACAGCAGGAGGATGGGCATGGGACCCATGGCCTGCTAACCAGGATGCTAACCAAGGTGCCCAGCAGCATATGGCTAATCTTGTTGCAGGAGGACCAGTGCTGGACTTAAATGAACTGCCTCCCGAAGCTGAAGCCCAAGGTGATGAAGTGGTTAATCCTGCTCTTCCTGGTGAAGACATCCAGGCTATGGATATATCTGAAGGGATGGCTATAGATGTTAACGAGATTATTCAGCCAGTGCAAATCAATGAGGCTGAAGAACAACAGATGGAAGATGAAATGGGACATGCTGTTGGGGATTTTGTGCAAGATGTTGTTGCAGAGGAGGAACAAGTAGTAGTCCTTGGTTTACCTGCCATACAGCCAGCAGTGCCTCAATCCCCTGTTAATTTCCTAGTGGAGGAAATCCCTGAGGAGTTGCTTATGGATCATCACTCTTCCTCTGATAATAGTATGAATGGATCTGACCATAATGGAAATGATTTCCAGCCCCCAATGCAACTTGGCTTTGTGGAGACATCTCCCCTCTCTGAGGCAGATCCTGGTTTCATTGACTTCCTTAATAGGTCACATTCAGGCAAATCTTTCAATGTCAATGTGGAAGCAATCAGACTGTGGGGTAACTTTTTTTCTCCAATGAAAAGTAGCCAGAACATAGTGTCAATTCCCTCTCAATGGGCAGATTTCTTTACTCTACTGATGGTGTCTCCCACTCACTTCAGTCTGGCTAAATCCCTTCTTACCTCCAAAGCTTGGGATTTTTTTATGGAGCAGTCTCCGGCAGTGCAGTTTTCCCTCCCTTCTGTTTGCCCCTCTTTGTCAGGGCCCTCATGTCTCCTGGCTAAAGGACAATCTTGCCCTCTGGCAACTTCTAACTCTGAGGGGTCCCCCATTCTAAACAATGAGCCTGGCACCCCCTCTGATAGAATTGTTCTGGTAGAGTCTGGTGTTAGAAGGAGTTTGAGAGTTCAGAATATGAATAAGGGGTTCAAGTCTAATTCTTGTGCTGATAAGTAATGTCTGGCATGTTCCACTATACCACCTAACATCTCTCCTTCAGTTATTAGGAATTTGGGATCTTCTTTCTGTAAGATTGACCTTGCCAAATTGTCTAATGAGGCTTTACAGGCCAAGAAAAAGGGGGTGGCACCTGTTGGAAGGAAGCCAGCCAGGAAGAAGCCCTTGGATGATAACAGTGATGAAAACAAGGCTATCAAGAAGATCTCCAAAAGGAAGAAGCAATAGAAGGTTCCCTCAGTGGAGGCCACTCCTACAAAATTGGAGCTTATTTCTTTTATGTGGCTGAATTCAGAACTTTATTTTGTAATAATGGTCACTGTCAGTCATCTTGGATTTCTCTATTTGTAGTCTTATCTGCAACTCTTTTGTGATTTGCTTCTAGCTGTGCTGGCAAATCAGAACCTCCTTAATTTTCTTGTGTTCTATGGATCAAACAAATAATTCTCAAAATTGGAAGGTTATGTGTTGGAATGTCCGTGGTATCAATGCTAGTATGA
Organism: Alloteropsis semialata; assembly: GCA_004135705.1. Lineage (NCBI taxonomy): Eukaryota > Viridiplantae > Streptophyta > Magnoliopsida > Poales > Poaceae > Alloteropsis > Alloteropsis semialata. The sequence goes on from CM014274.1 coordinate 65,544,089, forward strand.
AATGGAAATCTGTCAGAGATAAAATCGTTGAAAGCTGTTGTGACATTATATGCTTTCAAGAAACTAAGAGGGAAGCCTTTGATGCTCAGTTCATTAAAAACGTTTGCCCCCCCTACTTTTGACTCCTTTGAGTTTTTGCCTTCTATTGGAGCTTCTGGAGGTTTGCTTGTGGCCTAGAAAGGAAATTGTTTTTGTGGGGAGCTCCTTTTTCATAATGAATATGCTATTTATATAGAGTTCAGCTTGAATTATAATTGTGCTCAATGGGTTCTCACCAATGTTTATGCTCCCTGCACACCACAAGGCAAAAGAGAGTTTATTCACTGGTTTAGAAACATCCAAATGCTGGAGGGGATAGATTGGTTTGTGCTAGGTGATTTCAACCTTATGAGGCAACCTGAAAATAGGAATAAACCAGGGTCAGATTTCAATGATTTATTCATGTTCAATGAGGCCATTAGTACTTTGGATTTGGTAGAGCTCCCCTTTATGGCAAACAGTTTACCTGGTCAAATAAGCAGCTCTCCCCTCTTCTTGAAAGGTTAGATTGGTTTTTTACCTCCAGCTCCTGGACTTTGACCTATCCAAACACTTCAGTACACACCTTGGTTATGGAGACTTCAGACCACTCCCCTTGTGTGGTGACCATCAGTACCAACATCCCCAAAGGTCATATCTTTAGATTTGAGAACTATTGGATGGAACATGAACATTTTTTGCAAATAGTCCAGCATGGTTAGTCTTTACCTGTAACTAACAATGATACAGCCAAAATTCTTACTACCAAGTTTAAAAATTTGAGGAGGGTGCTTAGAATGTTGCAAGCACAAATTTCTAGTCTGAAGGCAAATATTGCCAATGTTAAACTGATTTTGGTTTTCATGGAAATCTTGGAGGAATTTAGAGATCTATCAGTAGAGGAATGGAATTTCAAGTATGCTCTGGACAGTAAATTAATTTCCTTGCTATAACAATAGAGAATTTATTGGAAACAAAGGGGCACAATCAAGTGGGTCAAATCAGGTGACTTGGGTTCAAAGTTTTTCCATGCTAATGCCACTATCAAATTCAGGAAAAATTTGATTACCTCCCTAACCACTCCAACTGGAGAAAGTGTATTCTCTCATCAGGAAAAGGCTACAATGCTTTGGGAGGCCTACAAAGAAAGGATTGGAGTATCTGAATACCAAAGTATGGTACTAGATTTGGAATCCCTCCTTTCACCATCAGATCAGCTACATTTTTTGGAAGCACCTTTCACTAAAGAGGAAATTGACTTAGTCATCAGAAATCTCCCTACAGACAAGTCCCCTAGACCTGATGGTTTTAACACAGACTTTTTGAAGAAATGCTGGGCCATAATGGCTAAGGAGTTCTATGATTTGTGCTCCAACTTTCAACTGGGAAATGTTTGTTTGCAAAGCATCAATGGGTCTTATATTACCCTTCTGCCAAAAAGGGGTGGAGCCTCTTTGATTTCAGAATTTAGGCCCATCTCACTTCTTAATACCTCTATAAAGATCATCATAAAATTATTGGCAAATCGGCTGCAGACAGTCATCAGGTCATTAGTGCATGATAATCAATATGGTTTCCTCAAAACCAGATCCATTCAGGATTGTTTAGCATGGTGCTTTGAATACTTGCATCTTTGTCATCATTCAAAAAAGCAAATTGTCATTTTGAAGTTGGATTTCGAGAAAGATTTTGATAAAATAGAGCATCAAGCTATGCTGCAGATCATGAAACACAAGGGATTTGGTGCATAGTGGTTGCAATCGGGGACCTCAGCTATTTTACTCAATGGTGTGCCTGGAAAGACCTTCCATTGTAGAAGAGGAGTTAGACAAAGGGACCCTCTTTCCCCTTTAACTTTTTGTCTTAGCTGCTGATCTGCTGCAGTCAATGGTCAACAATGCTAAGAATCAGGGTTTGCTTCACCTACCTATCCCCCTAAACTCCTCTGCTGATTTCCCAATATTGCAATATGCAGATGATACCCTAATAATAATGGAAGGTTATGCAGATTAGCTGCTTGTCCTCAAAGGTCTGCTGCAGAGTTTTGCTGTGTCCACTGGCCTTGAGGTAAACTATGATAAATCCATGATGGATCCAATCAATGTACCTAATGATCGTCTACACCATTTGGCTCAAACTTTTGGTTGCTTGGAGGGTTCTCTCCTTTTTACATACCTTGGCCTGCCCGTTGGTCTGTCCAAACCGAGGGCAGAAGATTTTTGGCCTTTGGTTTCTAGATGTGAAAGAAGGTTGGACTGCACTTCCTCTTTTTTGTCTCAAGCGGGCAGACTTGAGCTCACAAATTCAGTGTTCACAGCTTTTCCCACTTTCTTCATGTGCACCTTTTCTCTGCACAGCACAGTTATGCATCAAGTGGACAAGTTCAGAAACACTGTCTTTGGAGAGGGGCTGATCCTCATGCTAAACAACCTTCCAAAGCAGCTTGGCCCCTAGTTACCCTGCCCAAGACAGAGAGTGGTCTTGGAGTTTTGGACTTGAAAACACAGAATGAGGCTCTTCTTCTTAAGAATTTGCACAAATTCTTCAATCATGCAGACATCCCTTGGGTGAAACTTATTTGGGAGAAATATTATCCTAATGGCAGATTGCCTAACCACACTAAAAAGGGCTCATTTTGGTGGCGTGATATGCTAAAGTTATTGGATACTTACAAGGGTTTAGCTATGGTTCAGCTACATGATGGCAAAACATGTCTATTATGGGATGACTTATGGGCTGGCAGAGTGCCCAAGCAAGTTTACCCAGAGCTATATTCTTTTGCTCAAAACAAAGGAGTCTCGGTGTATCAGGCGAAATCAGCTCAACACTTCCATCAGCTCTTTCATGTTCCTCTTTCTGAGATTCCTTTTCAGCAGTACATGTAGCTTCAGCAGTCCATACATGCTTTGCGTCTCACCACCTCCTTTGATCAATGGACTTACATTTGGAATTCACCTGTGTTTCATCTAAAGCTTATAGAGCACTGAGGGGGCGCCGAAATACTGATCCTTCTTTCCAATGGCTTTGGAAGACTTCTTGTCAACCTAAGCATAAGGTTTTCTTCTGGCTTCTGTTACAGGACAGACTAAACACGCGGGCTGCTTCGTCATCAAAATATGGATCTTCGATCTTATAACTGTGTGTTTTGCCATATAGACAGGGAAGAAACGCTGCACCATTTATTTTTTGGTTGTGGATTCGCGCAAGCTTGTTGGGGCCTTCTGCATTTGGAGGTAGATGCTTCTCTTAGTGTTTTTCAGATTTTGGCAACCTTCAGAGAGCAGCTAAGAGTTCCCTTCTTCATGGAGATTATAATTCTCATGTGCTGGTCAATTTGGCTTGCATGAAATGACGTGGTTTTCAATCAAGTGGCTCCCCAGTTGGCAGTAACAAAAATCCTCTTTAGCAGGGTCTTTGCGCTATTATTGTATAGAGCCAAGAAAGCTTACTTTTCTTTTATTGAGCAATGGCAAGCGGCCCATTTGTAATTTTTGTTTTGATACCTTTTAAACTCTTGTACTGTTTGTTCTTTATTTCTTTAATATATAATCAGCAGGGGCTTACCCCTCCTGTTTCTTAAAAAAAAAATGTTGGCCAAAATCGCAAGCAACCTTCGAGGAAGGGTTGACCGGTTGTAGTGCTGCCCCCAAAGTTTTTCTGGAAGGAAGGATCGGCGGTAGAGCTGCTCCCAAAACTTTTCTTCTGCTTTGTTGGATCGTAGACACTACAACGATGTCCGGATCTTCCACATCGCTGTTGTCTCCTTGCAAAGAAGCGGGGAGCCAACCTGCTGGGCCGCCGGATCTGCCCCAGGGCTACCATTTCCGCCCAACCGACGCCGAGCTGATCAACCACCACCTGAAGCCAAAGTTGCTTGGCCATCAATCGCCTGCAAAAAGCATCATTCCCGAGGTTGACCTTAGCAAGGTGGAGCCATGGGATCTGCCCGAGATGTCCCGCCTGGATACAAGTGATTGGTATGTGTTCAACCTGAGGCGCCGAGCGGGTATGGGCAGCCGGGCTAGTCGAGCAACACCTGGCGGATACTGGATAGCAACAGGGAAAGATAGGATAGTTGTGGATGGTGGTGGCAGTAAGATGGTGATTGGGATGAAGATGGTCTGGTGCCATTATACGGGGAAGGCGCCAAAGGGTTCCAAGAATGGATGGGTTATGCACGAGTACCGCGTCCAGGTATATGTGATCCCTTCCTTTTCGTTTCGTGATACACTTTACTTTGTTGGAATTGGACACAATTTCTAGTACAACATGATGCTCGACACAAATCGCTAGCAGTAAGATCATTTACAAAGTCTGGATCTTCCTCAGGCATTAGCGCACCAACCACACTGCCATGCGCTGCTAGCTAGACTATGAGCAACATTATTAATTACAGGTTCTTGGACAATACATAATCTAGCAAGAAGTAAAACTATTGCATTGCCCTGATTGTTTGACATCTCTCAGATCATTAATTCTCTCTCACCGAAAGTTACACTAAATAGTATGGCTCTAACGGTCTAACCGAACAACTAAAATTAACTCAGTGTTATGCCTTCGAACAATTATAAGTTTCTCCAGATTTATAGTTAAAATTGATGCCCTTTTGTTCACATAATGCAATATTTATGGTCTGCCCTCAAAATAATCCTGATCTTTCCTAACCCATTTATATTTCGTGCTAAATGTTCTGAATTTAGGGGCAGCAATGGGAGGGCCATTTCAAAGGTTGTGATGAATATGTGCTTTGTCGGATCTTCCACAAAAATCGGGCATTTTCACAACTAGAACAGCAGGGCCAGTACAGTTTAGCAGCAGCGGCACCCTCCAGCAGTGACCAGGGCCAGTATTGTGCAGCAACAGAGGCACCCTCCAACAGTGACTTAGCTACACTTCATAGCCATATACCGAATATTGAGGATTTATTAGATTTTCCTCAAGTTGGTATATATGAAACTAGTAAACCGGTTCAACCCAATGCATTTGATGATTGGTTTTTGCGTACCTACACAGAGAGCGATGTTATTGTGCAGCCTGCCAGTGATCAAGAGAGAAACTCAGATCCTTTTGAAAGCAGTTGGTTGCCACCGTTCATCCCAGTGGAGAGCCACCGTGTGCAATTGGAAGAAACATGTGGTAGTACTGTCATGAAAAAGGATGATGTGCCCAATCAGTCTAAAAGCTCTGGCTCTTCTACTTTGCTCGCAAGTGCAAAAGGCCAGTTAAATCAGCCTGATGACTTGCAGAAAGAGTCAATTGATCAGTGGAATTTTACAAGCAAACCACCATTGGACTTCCTGAAATATCGCCATCCATGCTTGTATGTTACTAGTGGAAACCTTTTTGGTAGAGAGGAGGTCTATGAAAAGGTGATTCAGAAACTTCTGCAACCAGGTGATTCGTCTGAACAGAGCACGGAATATAGACACAGGAGTGTAAGTCCCGTTGATAGCAAGAGGGCCCGGAAACAAGATCTTGGCGTGTTATCTATAACTGGGGAAGCAGGGTTAGGGAAAACATACCTGGCTAAGTTTATCTACAATGATCCCAGAGTTGATAACTATTTCCATTTGAAAATGTGGATCCATACATCACAATTTGATGTTTCTTTCTTGACTGAAGAGATAGTCAAATGTGCCACTGGGTGTAGCCAGTCATTCTTGAACGAAAGCATTCTTCAAGAATTTCTGATGGAGCATATCATGTCACGTAGATTTCTAATTGTGGTTGACGACATGTGGCCTGAGGCTGAGGATACATTAGATTGGTCTCAGTGGCAGAAATTTTGCACGCAACTAAGGTTCGGAATGGAAGGAAGCAAACTCTTGGTGATTACTAGATCCCAGAAGGTAGGGGAAGCAGTTGCTACAATGGGCACAATTGGGTTGAACGGCCTAATGGATTCTTCTTATTGGTCCTTTTTTAATTCACGTGCCTTAGCACTTCAGTGTGCAAACGAAGATAATGTGTTGGAGAAGGTTAAAGGGATTGCTGCCAAGTTAAAAGGATCCCCACTTGCAACTGAAATTTTAGGAGGCCTTCTAAGGTCCTATACAGTGGAGTACAATACTATGGTGGATAATGTTCTGCAGTCACTGCAGGAAGAAAATGTCACAATGTCAGCCCTTCAGTTGGGTTACCATTATATCCCCTCGCATCTGAAAGTGTGTTTGTTGCTCTGTTCTCTCTTTCCCAAATCTTGCCATTTCGATAAAGACCTTTTGGTTGATATCTTTACACTTGTGGCTAGCTGTGTTTCACCAGTACGAAATCATGACAAGGAAAATCTCGGGGCAGATTATTTTGTTGATTTGCTTGGAAGCTCTTTTCTACAGAAAGCTCCGCTCTTGCCAGATCACTTTCTGATCCATAATCTTTTGCATGATATGCTACAATCAGCTTCACCTGAAGAATATGTCCGGATAACAAATGGAGAATCTAAGATCCTGAGAACTACCCGTCATTTGTCAGTGTGGACCGATGATCTGGAATTGAGATACTTAATGGAACTTGGAAACCAGAAACAATTGATTTCCCTTGTAATACTGAAGAGGCTAAAAGTTAAATTAGATACTATTATTGATTTTTGGTGCAATCATCTTACCAAAATTCATTGGTTCAAGCTAAGCGGCTGTGTCATAACAGTGCTGCCAGAAAGCATCGGTAACCTCAAGTTTCTTCGATTCCTTGATCTGTCTCACACTAGTATAGTGTGTTTGCCTGATGCACTATGTTGTCTCCCCAATCTAATGATTCTTGGAATCTTGGATTGTCCTCTGGAAGCTTTCCCTCCAAGGTTTAATAATCTAATCAACCTGCGGAAACTATACGCAAGGAGTGCAATGTTCTCCAAGATATTCAAGATCGGGGATTTAACATCTCTGAGGGATCTGCACTATTTGTAGTCAGTGCAATGCCAGGATACAGTATTGAAGAACTGGAAAGGTTAAAGCACCTGCATCGAAGCCTGCATGTTAGAAGCCTTGAGAATATCAAAGATATGGGTGAAGCAACCAGAGCTAAATTGAGTGAGAAGCAGTACATTGATAAGCTAGTTCTAGAATGGTCTTCAAGAAGAGTAGCCAGTTCGTACTGTGGAAACTTTGTCCTTGATGAGGAGGTGCTCGAGGCGCTGCAGCCACATTCCAATCTTAAGCTACTGCAAATTACACATTACTTTGGCAGTACTTCACCTAGCTGGTTAACCACAGATAAGTTAGTTTTCCTACGTGGGCTTTGGCTTGAGAATTGCTGCAATCTCCTGGATATACCCAGTCTGCCTTCAACCATTACTGAACTGAAATTTATCAATGTGGGCCTGCACTCACTTCCTTTGTTATGGGAAGCAAGTGAAGAATTTATGGACTTCGATGGAATCGGAGAAGTTACCAGCAGTAGGATAAAGAGCTCATTGCTGTCCAGGGTGCAAATAGAATGCTGCCCAAATTTAAGTAGTCTTGAGGATTGGCTTCTTCCGCATCGCCTACCAGCTATCAGGTCCATACATATCAGTGGATGCAATGATTTATCATCGATTCCTGTAGATAGATTCAGTGGATTCAGACATCTTGAGAAGCTGAAGATTGTTGACTGCCCGAAACTCATCAACTGTTGTCAGATGATCTTACCTCCCTCCATCAAACAGCTTTCTCTCGGAGGATGCGGTGATCTGGATAAATCATTTTCCATCTGCCTCAAAAACGTTACCTCCTTGACTACATTAAGCATGAACAATTGCCCGCATGTCACCTCGGTTCCATGGCAAAGGTTTCGAGGCTACAATTGTCTTGAGAAATTGGAAATTGTGGATTGCCCAAATATTACTCATTCAGAGCAGTTGGTCTTACCACCCTCAGTCAAGTGCCTTCTACTGAATTCCTGTGGTGATTTTGTTAAGTCCCTTCCTGGATGCCTGGAAAATCTCGCTTCTTTAACTACCTTGGAGATCCGAAACTGTCCACACCTAACAGAACTCCCCTTCCGGATATTGCAGCACTTGACAGCACTGAGAAATTTTACGGTTGAGAACTGTGATGAACTGGGATTGTTGGAGCTGCCAGGTTTCTTGTATTTGAAGTCCTTTTCCATCTTAAACTGTGCTAAGCTGAGTGATCCTGAGTTGATAGTATCTGAAGATGATGAGGAAGAGACAAGTTTGCCAGCGTTGGACTTTCTGTTGTTGGACAGTACATCTGTAATCCAACTTCCATGCTTGCAAAAGCGCTCTTGCTCCATCCTCAAGTTAGAAATAAAAGGTTCGTCTGAGGATCAAATATTCACTGGAGACGGAAAGGAATGCTTTCGAAGTCTGAGCTCACTGCAAGAGTTATGCATCCGCAATTGCACTAACCTTCAGTCCTTGCCTGAAGTGTTGTCGAGCACGACTTCCCTGAGAATATTGCGCATATATGATTGTCCTAAGTTAACTTACATAGCTGAAAATTCGTTGCCACGCTCCCTCAGGTCTCTAGAATTCAGCAACTGCAATCCAGTACTAATGGCGCAGCTAGCAGATATCAAATCAAGGATGAATTACCGTAATTATTCTGATGATTGAGTTTTTAAGAAGCACTTCGTTGAAATCCATTTATTTTTCTGTTGCTATGCCTGTAAAAGGAATGCTAAACCACCTCAATCAGCTTGTAATGTTCATCAGTTTGGTTGGTTTCTTTTACTTCAATGTCTTGCATGTAAGCTGGGTATGTTTGGATCCCAATATGGGCTAATTTTAAAACTAATTACATAAATCATGTCTAATTGATGAGTAGAATTTATTAGTCCTATTAGGTCTTAATTAGCCCATATTTATTGTAGTATTACATGAACTAATTAATACTTAACTAGGATTAATAGATTGTACTCATCAATTAGACATGACTTATGCAATTAGTTTTAAAATTAGCACATATTTAGTTTATCTAATAGACACCTAAACATGGTTCTAATTTTTAGCAACGCGGATCCAAACAGCCCCTAACTTTCCATTGTAATTATCTGTAACACGTAAAGATTAATCACAAGTTTGCTCTTTGCTGCCAGTCTATCATGAATGCTAAAGGAAAGGATCAGACTATTCTGGTCAACTCTATGCTTAGCTCACTAGTTTAGTGTTCAAGCACCTCATATTACCAAATCATATAGTTGTCCGACTTAGCAAGTAGCCTAAGTTTTGGTCCCCCGTCACATGTTTAAAAGTTTATTTTTCCTCCCTCATCGTTTGTTCCTTTTACACAAGAGGCTTCAAGAAAACTTGTGTTTTCGGAATTACATGAAGCCAGTAAACAAATAAAAAATTCATGGGTATTTGAACCAGAGTACCCAGGAAAAAGCAGAATATTTGATGGAAGAACAGGAGATCCCTTCGAACAGCCTATTCTAATGTTTTACTTTGAAGTGAATTAAATGTAGATTGCGTCCAAGTGGATTTTACAGTTTTGCCATGCACAACAAAGTTGCAATTTTATTTACAGAGCATACATGAATTAAGTGTTTTTCTTGCTTCCTCTGCCCACTAAGCTTTGATACACACAGGAAAAATGCAGTGTCATCTGCAGGGACAAAAACGGTAGAAATATTTTATGTCCGTCCATCCGACCAAGAGAGTTTAGAAACTAAATGAATAATCCGATATCCGAATTTGGAGATTCACTATCCAATTAGTATCCGGATCAGGATACTCAAAGTTAAATATTTGATATAGATAAAGACATATATTAATATATGTTCCATATCCTGACATAGTTTACACTATCTATATATGAATCTAATCTGAGAAATAAATAAATATTTGTATTCGCACATATCCATTCATATCTGATCCGTTTTCAACTCTAGAGATCCAGGTTAGCTACACTCTTCCGAGAATCGCTTTCTCAACGTGCCTCAACGTACCCCGAACTCATCTCAAGCTTGTTCGAACCTAAGGATGAACCAATTCGGACGATAGGCCACACATAAGTCCATGCTCCCACTTTTGCATCGATTTTAGATGGTGACGTTGACAAGTCCATCACATGTCTCAAACGTGTTCGATTTATTTGGGCTGGGCACATTTATTCCAAATTAAATTTAAATATTTTGTACCCACATTTAATGTTAGGTGGTTGCAACCGTGGTTAATCCTACTCTCCGGTTTTTGTTACACGTAGTATTAGTTTTGTCCTCAGAGTCAAAGTTGTTGAACTTGACCATATTTTTTAAAAAAAATATAACAACATCAACAATACCAAATTTGTTTCTTTAGATCCACAGTAGCATATATTTTGACCGTACATATTAGTGGTATGATAAAATATTGTTATTTTTTTTATAAATTTGATCAAAGATATATAACTTTGACTTAAAACAAACCTAATACTACATCTATTAATAAACAAAGAGAGTATATGGCTAGTTGAGAAAGATCCTAAACAACTTAATGGGTGGATTGTCTGTGCTCCCAGCGTGAAGTTGGAAGTCAGTTCAATTCAATGAGACAAAAATACCTCTATTAGACCATCATAAATAAAAATGTGTAGATTTTTAGAAAAAAAGATTTGAAAGGTAATTCTCGGATTACTTTATCTTTGCAATATATAGTGTTAACTGCTAAAAAAATAGTATCTAAAAAGTTACAATCAAACCTTTATTTATTGATGATTTTTTATAATTATTAACCAAAAGTTACACGAGATCTAAGTTCGGTCTTTGTGGATGCCTTCATAACTTCATTGGGATAGACGTGTGTGCTTTGATTACTACATGTACATTACATTCATGTTTGTGTGAGCGTTTGCACGGTAAATATTCCATGAGGCAGGCGTATATAGAATTCTAGAAGATGCGTTTCGTTGATCCGTTCTGCTCACCGGCAGATACGGAGCGGTAGGTGGGGGAACCCGGGCCCCTTTGGGTTTCAGCGTGCGCCGCCGGCCCACGAACCAGCGGCTGCCCCCCGAATCGCCGCAGCCCACGGTAAAACGCCTGGCGCTTGCTTTGGCCTCCACTCCAAGCCAACAACCGCGCGAGCGAAACGTGCAGGCACTGTGCCAGTACCGTGTACGACCGCTCGCCGGCGATACCAGTACTCCACGGCCACAAAACAACGGGCCGCGAAATGGCGGCGCGTGCGGCGCGTCGGTGCGCGCGCAGGCACCGCCGTTGCGGCCCAAGCGGTGTCCCCGCATCTGGCGTTAGTTTCGATCGTACGGCCATGGAAAGGCTAGGCCGGCGACCTGGTTGGAGCGTTTCTCTGTTTGAGTTTTTCTTTGCTACGTAGACTTTTTTTTTCTCAGCATTGGATCAGAGAGATTCCCTGTTGGCCTGTTCTACGATTTATGGCGATGAGAGGATGGCTGCACAGTGGATCTTCCAAATGCATGCTTGCACCAAGCGAAGATTCAACGATCCACCGAATCAGATGCATCACATCAACCAACACTCCACATCATCTTGTAAATAAACATGTAAAAGCAACTTAGGCCCTGCTTAGTTCTCTCGATTCGATCGAATTCGCGCTCTGTTTTATGCATTGAACAACGTGCCCTCTCTCTGCTTTTTCGATTCTCAATGCATTTTTCTACAGTGCATTCAATCGAATTCGCGCGAACTAAAGGCCTTAAATCGCAGTGATTGGTGATCAGCATTCAGCAACACTGAAATGCTAGCTTCCTCTGCAGAGAGTTGCAGATCAGCAGCACAAATCATCAGAGTTCGCTGCAAAAGCTTTGATTACATGGTTGAACAGCAACTTGCTGGTTACAAGCACGGTGACAATGAAATGAAACAATGGATGGGTTCAACGGCACAAAGACAACAAGAGGTGCCCGGCGTCAGTCACGGCGACCACCACGACGAGCAGGAAAATTCTTCACAAAATTTACTGAAACGAAGCAGCACGACGACAGGTCCGTTATTCAGTGAATAGCGCCAGCGACGCCGGGTAGTAGTCCTCGAAGCTCCACAGCCCGGCGGGCACCGGCGCCTGCGGCTCTTCTGCAACGGCGGCGGCGGCAGCAGGGGCAGGGGCGGTGGTCGCGCCCTCCATGTAGGGGATGCCGAGGAAGTTCATGTAGTTCTCGTACGCCATCAGCTCCTCGGAGAGCTCCTTGACCTCGTCGGACACCCCTGACGCCTCCGCCTTGGGCGGCGGGAGCACGGCCAGAACCGGGGGAGCGGCGGCGGCCGCCCTGGACGCTGCTGCGGCGGCGTCGGTGGGGAAGTTGACCTTGGCCTTGGCGCCCCGGATGCGCCTGGCGGCGCGGTCGTAGGCGCGCGCGGCGGCCTCGGCAGTTGGGTAGGTGCCGAGCCAGACGCGGACGCCCTTGACGGGGTCGCGGATCTCCGCCGCCCACTTGCCCCACGGCCGCTGCCGGATGCCGCGGTACTGGTTCTTGCGGCCCCGCTTGGCGCGCGGCGCTGCACGGATCGAAACGCCATTGGAAACCATGGAACAGAGCTAGCAAGAAATTACGGGAAGCTGAGCGTGTCGTTGTGTACCTCTCTCGTCGGAGGCGCGTGGGGCGTGGGATTCCTCGGCGTCGGAGTCGGGCCAGAAGTCGGCGGCGGACACCCGGCGGCGCGCCGGGATGTAGTCGAAGATGATGGCACCGCCGCACATGGATTCCTCGAGTAGCTTGGAGGGGGGAAAGGTTTTTGGTGGAGTTCTTGGGGGAGGATCGGGTGGAAGTGGAGTGGGAAACAGGGGGAGGCAGCGGGTGTGTGTGTTCTTTGCGGACGTTGGATTTGGTTCGGCGGTATGAGACGGCCGACGGAGCGCATTTATACAGCTTGGAGTTGTGGGGCCGGTGACCTGGGACTAGGCTGGCTGCAAGTGCAAGGCAGGTGCTCCAAAGCTGGACCGCGCTCGGGCACGCTCCAATGCTGGAGAAGGCGACTATTTCTTCTCCTTCCTTTTTTTATCCCCAAAACAGAGTACGAGAACATTCATGTGGTAGTGTCAGCCATAGATGGCCAAAAGGCACGAGACCCGCAGCCGGCTCGAAGCCCGATTTTTTGGCCCGGTCCGAGCACGGCCCGGCACGTCCTCTATCGGGCCCGTG